>CM066983.1:101807079-103007079 GCA_033977485.1 Hydrangea macrophylla
ATTTCATGTTGAATCTTGAAGCAAAATTCATCACCATGAATGACTCCATTTATAAAAATAGGAAACCCGAAACTCCACCATATTTCTTTTTATGTGGTCATTTCTACCTTTATCTAAAATGCCAGAATTTATGATTGCAAGCATCATTTCTGAGACGAGCACATCCTTTTTCTAAATGGAACCATTCAAATTGACTATGTTGAAGCTTACTATGTTGAAACTCACCATCTTTTTTTGTAAAGTTCTATACAAACGATAGAATGCAATTATTGCATTCAAGGATAACCAAACATGCCCTTAAACTACGTGCAAAATATATAGTAAACTACAAGAAGTGACAAAACTATACAAAGTAATGCTTGAAGTTGTGGTTCATGGGTCGTATAACCTTGGTTTTATGGAAATGGTGAGAATGTGAGAGTTGTGTAGTTGCCAATTGTAGGTCGTAGTTACAAAATTACTAATGCTTTGAAATCATTAGATGATAGACGACAGATTACGCATAATCTACTAGGACATGCTGTTGGCAATGTGTATTTAGCCAGTAAGTTATGCCTAATTTAGCAATTAATAAGTACATAAATACATATATATATATATATAACCTAATATTACTATAACTTGGGTAGCAATGGGGGAGAATTGAAGACCCCATCATTGCATTCAAATTGGTGTTTTGGTTCGCAAATTTGACACTGTGATTCAATTTATTCCGCATTTGAAGGGTTGCGAATCAAGAGGGGTCAAACTATGCAGTGCATTGGCAGCGGCCGGACTAATAGCGGCTCATTCCTCTAAATGCCTTCCTGATGACCAATTGGAAAAGTATGCAGTCGTGACCCTCGTCGACTGTCGTTCAATTCTTGACCCAGTTCTTAGTAATCACCATTCTGGTAAGTTTTTACTCTTTGAGAACGAGAAAATATTTCATTGGACAGACATTGCAACTTTGATTCTCTAAATTACTCGGGAGATTCACCATTGTCACTTGCTTGACATAGAACTTGTCTAATTGTGCATAGTAGATGGGTTCTAAACATTTACATGTTTGGCATATGTCATTATTTACATAGAAATCGGTACCCGATCCAATGTTATCCTTGAAACAGGATGTCAAGCCTACAAGATGAAGGTTTTCGTTAAAATTAGATAAAAAAGAAGAAGAAGTGAGAGTGAGTCTGAACCTGGACTTGTTTTATGCATTACCGGACAAGTCCTGATGGACTCTCAACACAATTTGAAGCTGAAAGATGATTCTACCAGGTACAAGAAGCCCAGTCCAACAACAGCTTATAGCCCACACCCCCCACAAGTACCATTCAATAACTTTGACGACAACTTGCTATAAAATTTACATCATATTAACTTGTTTAATCCTAACCCAGAGTATGTCAGGGAACAATTCAAGCCCAATTTATCCATAAGGTTCAAATTGCAAACACAAATTTTCAAAAGTGGATTTTGGCTGGTATTAGCCCAACATTGTTGTTAACTCAAGACACTGCCCAAGCCCAAACTATTTCTCAACTCAAGAAGGGGGCAAGAAACAGTCATGTGGTTCATAAGTGAACCTTTTATTTATTTATTTAGTATTTACTTGCATATTCAAGTGTACGGTGGTGTGCTATTATTGCGTAGGATTTTGGGTCCATATAAAACAGGTTCTTTGGCAAACCAACATAATATGGATTTTTAGAAAACCAGATTGAAAATGTTTGTGGGATCTGACCCTATTTCCCTTGTTTTTTTAGAAAAACAGTTTGCTATGTTCTATTAGACATTGACACACTCGCACATACACACATACTCTTAAGCTTGGGTACTGACCATGATGGCCCTACATGAATCAGGATTCTACCACTCTGCCATCCTAAACACACATGACATAAAAGGAGGAGAAAAATTGTGGGAGCTGACAAAGAGAACCCACTTGTCCTTTGAAGGTGCCCAGAACAACAACAAGCATTTCTCAGACATGGCTGACCTGAACTTCCTCATGTGCAAGGCCATTGACAACCCTGGTTTGACACCATCATCATCGTTGAGAACTTCCTTCATATCGGTGTTCGAGGACCCCATGATCGACCGTTCTAATGAACTGCGCCGGGTCATCGGACTGGAGGACTGCATAGGGTGTGCTTCAGTTCACGGCGTAGGCCCGTCTATTGCTATATTTGATACGATATGCGATGGGCAGTTGGACTGTGCCTGTGTGTACCCTTCGCCATTGCATTCAAGGGAACAGATGGAAGAGCTGGTTGGTGAGATGAAGAGAGTTCTAGTGGAATGGTAGCACTAATTGTGCGGGAGGTTTACTATTGAATGTGTACACTTTAATCTTGATATCATAAAGGCAACCTCATTTCTAGGTTGATTATGATGGATTAACTGAAGTTGTGTGTTGCGAGATGCAACAAATTCTTTGCTTAAAAGTCGAAATGACAATTCTTAACCATAAAGTTGTGATGGACATGTGTTATGGTTTTGATTATGAAAGTTTAGAGCCCATTTGGTTTACAAGTTGGAATATTAAGTTACTTTTTTCAGCTTAATTTTTCAGTTGATTTTCAGCTTAATTTTTCAATTGATTTGTTTAAAGAGATGAAATCTAAGCTAAATACTTCTATTTTACAAATAAATCACCTTATTTTATTTATTTTTTTCCTCTCTCGAATCCACAATCTATCACTTAATTTTATTTTCGGATAACCCAAACGGGCTCTTAAAAGTAATGTAAGAATGATAAGAAGTTGAGTAAAGTGATGGCCGTGTATCATTCAAAGGAGGAAGAATTCTAAAAATAAGTAGAAATTTATAGAAGATGCAATCAAGAAGCCCAATGAGTGGACCAAAGGTAGCCCAAACATGAGAGTAATATTCAATAGCGCCACCCATAATAAGGCACATGCACTTCACATATTAATTAGAAAATATTTTTGCCTATCCAAAATATGGTACATTAATGCTCACCTAAGCATTTTATTGGCCAATACAGTGGGACTCAGAATTAAACAAATATTGTTTAATGTTGTTTAATCTTGGTCCCACTACATTGACCAATGTAATGCTTAGGTGAGCATTTGTGTACCATTTTTTGGGTGAGCAAAAATGCTCTCTATTAATTAGCAGCCTATTTAGACTCCTCTTTTTATCCATTTGGGATGGTCTTTCAGATTTTGATGCCTAACTACTCTTTTCGGGGGAACACATCTAAGACTCTTTTGGTTTGACGATTCATACATGTAAGGAAAAGTAGAGCGATAGAAAAATAAGCAGGAATTATGCTGTAACACAGTAACAGCGTTAGAAATTAACAAATTTTGGAAAATAATAGAGAGTGACAACAGCTCTTTTTAATCGTGCACTATACTCTGATATGTTGCATCACTTGGTGTCAAGTTTAATTTGCTTCAAAAAGTCAATGATTTTTATCCAATCAAGTTGAGCCCAAATCATTTCTCAGACCCTTCTGCCATTTGGACCTAAGATCATATTCTAACAACGAAAAGACCCCCTTCCTTCACACACACACACACACACACACACACCCACTCATTGAGAGAGAGAGAGAGAGAGAGAGAGAGAGAGAGAGAGAGGGGTGTTTCACAATTCAAAATCTAACTAGCTAGCTAGCTAGAGAATAACAAGACTCTCATCAATTTGATCAAAACCAGCTACAACCAATCTGGCTGAGCTAAACTATGTACATTTACATACTCTACCACATTAATAAAAAAACTATGATCCCAATAACTTCTAAAAATGTCACAAAAATCACAAACTTTTCTAATTCCCTTTTCCAATTCCCATCTAATTAAAGAAACTCCTCAACCAATTTCCCAAAATCAAACCTCCCATTAGAGCATTCAACAGCACTAACCACCTCTTGGAAAGTAGACACACTACATGGGACCACCAAACCATTCCTCTGCTCAAAACCAAACTCATTATAAGCCTTCTCTAACAACATCTTGAAGAGAGGGTGAGAGAGGAACCCCGTCGGCACCACGAATCTCTCTCTCTCCTCCCCAACATAGATTGCCAAAAACCCAGTTGGGGTGGTGGCCGAAGAAGGTGACCCTGACTCCCCTTGTTCTTCGTCACATTCCCTTAGCAAACTTTCATAATGTGACGGCTCCTCGCGAATATTATCTCCCCCTAGTACCTTCACTTTCTTGGCCAATTTCTTTACAGAACAAATCTTCTTTCCCAACATCTTCACCTATATGTGATTGTATAGAGATATAGATGTCGAGATATTGAGGGAGAGAGAGGGAGGGGGGAGTGGTTTAATTTAGGTCTATTGCATTGAGGGAGAAGGTGGGGTGGGGAGGGGGTGAATATGTAATGTGTGACTTGGGAGGGGGAATGTCTCATGTCTTAAAAAGGGTCCTCTCTTTTGACTTTTAAATTAATTGAGAACCTATGATTGTGGTAGATTTCTTTGTCTTTTAGGAATTGTTTTTCATGTAATTTGTTTGACTCATTAATAGTTAATTAAGACTCACTTAAGAGCAATTAGAAGTTGGACTTTTTAAAGTTAATTTAAGACATTGAGAGCATCCATGAATTGGGTTGGCACCACTTTTTATTTATTGTCCATTGTAGGATTGAGAATCCAAGTTTCAATAGTGCCCAGCCTATTGAGTGATCACAATTTTAGGCTTTAATTTGTTTGGTTCTCGAATTTATTGAGGAACAAGAAAATAAAACTTAAGAGTAAACATTTTTCTTTGTCTAACTAATAAGGAAATTGATGAGAAAATTAAATAAGTATGAAAAGAGAATAAGTTGAGAATATATAAAATCCTTTGAATGTTGAGAGTCTTTTTGCTTCATTAATTTTTTCTTACATTGCTGTTAAATTTTGCAAGTTTTAAAAATTTGATATTATTATAAGCATGAAGAAGAACATAGGCTGTTAAATTTTACAAGTTTTAAAATTTTGATATTATTATATAAACATGAAGAAGAACATAGGCTGTTAAATTTTACAAGTTTTAAAATTTTGATATTATTATATAAACATGAAGAAGAACATACCTCTCTCTCTCTTTTAATACATCTATACATAGCCTAGATCTCAAGTTAGTTGGAATTTTAAAAGGGTATCTATTGTGAGAAGTTTCACATATGAGAATGCGAGTTTTAACCGTTGGATAAACATCATGTCATAAGATTCCCAAGAATTAGGAGATGCATTTATGCTCATCCAAACTGCTCACTATAGACCTTCCTATTCTAAAAAGCCAAGCATTATATTTCTATTCGTCGAGTGACAACTTTTTGTCACATTTGTTATAGAGAAAGGTCGTAAATTTACCGGTCAAAGTATACTATATCAAATTTATCTGAAGGGAAAAATTTGACAGTACTGTACTACCGAACTTAAATTAGATGCTATTAGAAGGGACATATTGGAGACAAATTTTATTCAGACTTATTATGCAAGGTTGTTAATTGCTTACACATACTCGAGAATTCATAATCTCTCACCTGCTAGCTCAACCTTTATCGTTGTACGTACTAAATGCAAAACTGATCAAACCAAACATAGCCTAAAAAATTAACAGATCATGCATTCTTATTAGTTTGTGCATAACAGTGGGAAAAAAAAAATTCTCATTTATTCGATTAGATGCCGTCTAATTTGTTAGCGGGTATGACATAATTTATCGTTCAAATAAAAACCAAACAAAATCTCTTTTTCAGATATATATATATATATATATATTTGGTCAATCACTTTTTACATATCTTTTCCTATATCAATCATAGGAGCAAATATATTTAATTTGTGAGAGAATCAATACCGCTCAATATTCTTTTCATACCTACTAAGTTTTAATTATATGTCTTAAGCTAAAAAAGAAGTACAGGGTTTGTTACAACTGTTCCACAATTGAATTAAGTACCATATATATTTTAGTTTCTTGGATTTAGCTCTCCCCTCTAAACAAACAATTGCAGAACAAGAAAGAATCCTTAATACCCAACTCTTATATCACATCTATATATAGATAATATTCGTATGTGCATGCCATGTGTATATTAGTATGTGTACATATATATATATATATATAGAGAGAGAGAGAGAGAGAGAGAGAGAGAGAGAGAGAGAGAGAGAGAGAGAGAGAGGTGTGTGTTTGGTGGACGGCTTACAATGGTGGGCAGCATTAAGTGGAGGAAGTGGAAGTATTATATATATACCATTTACCAAAAAGCATACAAAATGAAAATGTTGTCTCATTGGATGATAAAATAGTCAAACTACCAACTTTAGTTTACAACCATAACGTGTTCCATAACGTGGGGGAGGAAAGAGAGAGAAAAAAAAGAAGAAGATTCTAATTACCAATTAAGTAGAAAAAGAACAAGAAAGTAAGCAAGGACGGCACACTTTGTATGTATGCATGTATGCAGTTGTATGTGTGTATGATATAGATATGTATGTGCAGTCAGGTTTTAGTAAGGGCGTCATCTTTTTATTAAAGAGAGGGTTTCTGTTTTGATCGTCGGATCGTATTTAAAAACTGTGAAATGACAACACTGCCCTTAATGAAAACACGATCTGACGGCTAAAACAGAGGCCCTCTCTTAATAAAGAGAGGGAGCCCTCTTTAAAAAATCTTTGATAAGTCTGATGTATGTGTTTATATATATATATATATATATAGAGAGAGAGAGAGAGAGAGAGAGAGAGATGCCCTAGTGTATAATATATACTTGACTATAGTCCGGCAAATGGAATGGTTGACATCCGAATGCCTCCAACTCCAAGTGACATGGTTAATGGGTGAGGTGGGTCAAGGCACGAAAATTATCATTACAAGTGTCCACTTGGAGACGTACGTGAACCGTGGTACAAAAGTACCTTAAAATTTGGGTATAATATATATAGAGAGGGTAAATTACATTTTGCACCCTTATAGTTTGGGTATGATTTTCCTTTAGTTTTTATAATTTCATATTTGGTTTAATGCAGTCTATTTATGAAAAATTTCTTCCATTTGTGACAAATTCAAGTTAAATATAGGTGTGTAAAGTATAATTTTTCTACATAAATTTACCATTATGCCCCTAATGATACCTCACATGTGCATCATATGACCTATTTCTGTCAAAAATTGAAGAAAACTTTTACATATGGACTGCATTGAACCTAAATTGAAACTGTAAGGACCAAAGTGACAATATTGAAACTATATATATAGACCAAAGTGAAATCACGTCTAAACTATAAGAGTGCAAAGTATAATTTACACTATATATATACTTATAATCGTAACATGCCAAGTCTTCAATACCCAAATTTATGTGGTAAAAAATATTTGTACCTTTATAAGAAATGTCTGTACATGGTAAGTCATGTTTGTTATATATTATTTGGTACAAAGATTTCTTATCACGGATACAAATATTTCTTATGATAGATATTTCTTACCATAGGTACAAACTATAAAATGTTCCTTATCTTGGGTACAAAGCTCCATTACCACAGGTCGCCAGGTACAAAAGTCCATTATCATTGGTACAAAGCTCTCGTACCATGGAGATAAAATCACAAAAAATCACAAGTGGTTTAAAGAGGACATAGAGTTGGCCAGACTAGCTTTGTATTACTCGATCAGGTGGTTTAGTTGTATCATACAACCAAGCCACCAGGATGTATTGAAGGCTGCGCCTGATCAATAATGATATATTTGGCACTTATAGACAAGGTGTCTGTATTTTCTCGTATTCAATAGGGAGACTTGATCTAAAATCCCTAAAATTGGATTAATTTGATTTAAAGGATAACCTATAAACTATTAACCCAACAAGGACACAATAACAATTTTTTTACTTCCAAAAGCCCATCATAATTAGATTGTAATTGCTTAAGTCCTATTAGAGACAAAAATGCCCATGTTTTAGAAATTAGTTTTGTTCTCTCTCTCTCTCTCACCACCACCACCACCACCACCACCAGTCTACCTCCACCACTGCCGCGCCACCACCACCACCACCACCGGTCTCTACCGCCACCATCGCTACCACTACCACCACCACCACCACCACCACCGGTCTCTATCGCCATCACCACCACCATCATCGCACCGCTACCACCCTCTGCCATAGCTTCAAAACATCTCGCTGCTATGGCCACCACCACCAGTGCCGTCATCATCACCACCATCAAGCGCCGCCATCGTCGCCATCGTCACCATCGCCGGCGTCGATCTAGATCCAAATCTAGATCTCCTTTACTGGTCAAGATCTAGATCTAGATCGAGATTCGAATGTTATCTCCATGGCTATCACAATGAACTCTGATGAACATTTCCAGTTTAAAGTGATTTTTTTTTGCGAGTTCTTACCATTTACAGCTATGAGGTATGTCAGTTGCAGATTTTACATATTTTAAGTGAAATTTGACTTAAGTTTTTTAAAGTGAATTTTTTAAAATTTTAAGTGAAGTTTCAGTTATTTTGTTAAGTGTAAAGGTAGTATTTACTGAAATTGCAAATTTAAGGGAACAATTGTAACATCCAATAAGATAAGTGAAATTTCACTTAAGATGGTAATTTGAGAAAGTTTTGGGTTTATGTGGCTAAGGTGTTGTTATTATGCCTCAGTAATTTTTTGTTGTTAATTGTGATCTCTTGAATGCTGCCTCTATTTGTGGCTGCACTGATTGCATTGGTGTTTTAGTTGCATATTTTACAAAGTTTTTGAGTAAAATTTTAAATTTTTAACCAAAGTTTATCTTATTATGTTAATTGAAAAAGGGGATCTCTAGTGAATTTTGCAAACTTCAGTGAACAATTATTGATTAAAGTAAACAAATTTTACTTAACTTGCATTACAACGAGTGAAATTTCACTTACGATTTTAAGTGAAATTTTACTAAAGAACAAACTGTTAATAAAAGCAAAAGTTATTAGCAAAAGTGACTTCTGCAACAAAAGGAATTGTAACCATGGTTATCACTTGGAGAAAGGATTAACAATGACATTTTCTCTCAGTTTTGTACAAAACTTTTTTACTTGGCTCTTTCTAGCATTTTCTCTCTCATCTTTTAACGGTGTCGCTGATTTGAACAGTGTTTTTGGCGACCAGTGTTTATTGTGAATAGTGGTCGCCGGAGATGGTAGGGGTAGTGGTGTCGTGAACAGTTTTTTAGTGAATAGTGTTCACCGTGAACAATGGTTGCCGGAGGTGGTTAGGGGAGGTGGCGGTGGCCAAAAGTGACATGGGGTATTTTGGTCTAGGATGGTAGGGGTAGTGGTGTCGTGAACAGTATTTTGCTGGAGGTAGTAATGGTGTCTAGGATTTGGTTAAGGTTAGATGATGAATATTAGGGTATTTTGGTCTATGGACATTGTGAGGACTTATTCCCAATGTGTATTTTAAGTTATCATTAATTCCAATAAATCTCCTCTTAATGACATTTTCATCAATTTTTCTTATTTAATATTAGGGTACCACTATTGTCAAAATAAATTAATTATGTGTATAAGTTTGAGTTTACTACATAGCCAATTTACTTTGACAATAGTCAATTTTGACAGTAGTGACAACCTTAATATTATTGGGCAGTTTGTACCAAGAAATGGACCCCAATCGCGGAATAGCTTTTTGGAAAATATTAGTCAGCAAAGAAAATTGAACCTTCGGTTCATGAACCAGTGAACTGTCTTTTTTAGAATTTCCATCTCAAGGAAAACACCTTTGGACCTGTATTTTGATAATTCTAGGTATGGAAGACCGGACCTTAAGCTTTGGATTAGACTAGTGAAATTCAAATCTGAATTTAAGAAAATTGAATTTGTTTAAGGGATTTGAATATCTTCTAGACTGGCTTAACTGGAATACATATCAATGTTCTGCAGAATTTACTTTATATTTTCATCCTTATCATCGTATGTATTCAAATGATATGTATGACGAGTTAAAATGGATATAATATATATATATATATATCAGTCAAGCTCTAAAGACTAAAGAGGGCGCCCTCTTTATATATATATATATATAGTATAAACATACTCAATATTGCATTACTAATCGGATCAGGTTGTAATAAGATGGGAATATTGGATAAATTCAAATTTGTTCTGTAAATTTAACCCTCTAGCATATGGATGCGGATTTGGCTTATAAAACAACTATGGCCAACACCTTCCTAAAGTGATTTGGGTACTATTGATGTTGTTCCATTCACAGAAGTGGGTCCATTTCAATATTTAAAAATTATTTTTAAAAAAAAATATTTTTGTGATTGTGGATTGGGATGGCAGCGGGTCGGAGTTCCTCTATACCAACTCCTACTCTGTTTATTTTCCTCCTACTCCGACTCCGTCTCATCCCGTTTTAGTAAAATACCAACTCCTACTCCACTCCTACTCCTATTACTATTGGTACTCCTATTACACTCCTACTCCGTTTTTTAATCACCATTCCAAAATTAAATATTCTTTTATAATTCAAAACCCACTTATATTTTAGCTTAATTTCCTAAAAATCACTTTCACACAAATGATTCTAAATTTGTTAATCACAATTCAGAAATAAAATATTAATACTGAAGAGAAAGAGATGTATATATATGCCCTGATTTGTTGTAAATAACCGTAAGTATGAGGGTAGTTTAATAAATTAATAATTTAATCGAGGCGGGGCGGGTTTTAAATGTTAGTATTTCACGGATACCAGCTCTACCCCAACTCCTATAGGGTTTTTGTTTTTTCATACTAAATCCACTCCTACTCCTATTATAACTCCTCTAAACCCGTTCCATTAAGAGCGAAGCGGATCGGAGGTGCAATAGGGCGGGAAAAATTGTCATCCGTAATTGTGGGACTCGTTTTCTTCTGAGTGGAACATCACAGTACCCAATGCACTATGAAATTGAAGTCCAACAACTATCCAAATCCTTCCAATTGCAAACACATACGAAAATAAATCTGTTTCATTGACTGACCTACTTTGGGTCACACTCTTATTGTAATTTGTCAACAAAAATACAAGCTTTTCTACTATTTAGACTTCATTTGATTTTTGGATTTTGTGAAAGGAAAAAAAACAATCAAAGAGGAAATATTTTTCATGGTTTGGTTAATGAGTAGAACGATGAGAAAAATAGAAAATAAGTAAATAGTAAGGATATGGTTCCCAAATCTTGTATTCCAAATGTAGTTTCTAACAAATGTGGCAGTGAAATCGCCTTCTATAATGATGAGACCACTTCATTGTTGCAGATTTGATCAACATTAATGCGGAAACATACAATCAAATCCCCTGCCCAGGATTTTGCGGGATGCGAACAGGCATAAATAAACAAGGAAACAATCAAGCACACACAAAAATGCACATATCCATGGTTCACCAAAAATTGGGCTACTTCCACACCTTGTAGAATATTATTATGTTTTAGGGTTACAAGAGGGGGCTTTCAACAAGGACAGAGCTATTCAAGGTCCAGGGTGGGCCCATGCCCCCTTGGATTTTTCAAAATTAAAATTATACTCTATAGAAATTACATATTTAAAATTAGACCCCCCCTCAAAAACATGAAACCCCACGTTAGTTTTAGAAGCTCAGAAAAATAAAATAAAAAAAGAAGAAGAAGAAGAAGAGTGAAAGTCCAGAGGCCGCAACGCAGCGAGAGGAGGAAGAGATGAAGAGTTGGCGATAGGCGACTAGAGACACACACGACGATCGGTGGTCGGCGAGGTGGAAGGAAGCCATCAAGCGTTCATTAGTCGCTATCCCTTGCGGCTTGCGCAAATCAGCTAATACGATTCCAAAAATCGGTAAGTTTCGTTGATTCTTTTTCTATTAATCTTTGTGTGCTTTCAAGCTATGATTTGTTGATAATATGGGTGATTATATATGTTGATTGCATGATTTACATCTATTGATTAGTGTTTGGAGTTTGTTTCCAAACTAGGGCTTGTTTTAATTGGAAAATTTGTGACTTTTTTATTTTATGAATTTGTGAAAATGTGAATTGGGAATTTGTGTATTATGTTGATATATAGTTGATAGTTGAATAATGGTGATAGACTGATAGTTGATAGATTGGTAGTTGAATATGTGAATTTACATAGACATAGTTCGAATAGTTACGTGGTTATGTAGTTGTGTAATTAATTTATAAATATACACAGCTATGAGCTATGGAGAAGTATTTTCAAAAGATTTTAAAGACTGGAAAATTCTCGCTCCCCTTTAGAAAATGGATGATGCTCCAAAACAAAGACGCGTAGAGGTAGACTAGTGTTGTCTTGAAGAATGCTCCCGAAAATCTTAAATTGACATCTCCTTTGATTCAAAAGGATATTGTGAATGCTGTTGCAATGGAAACTTTAGAATCCATATCAGTTGTATTGGTGATGAACTATTCACTATTCTTGTAGATGAGTCTTGAGATATTTCGGTGAAAGAGAAAATGGTGGTTGCATTTCGCTAGGTGAATGACAAAGGGGAAGTACTGGAATCTTTCATTGGTCTTGAGCATGTTACTAGTACAACTGCTAGTTCACTCAAGAAAGCCATTGAATCCCTATTCTCAAAACATAAATTGAGCATCTCTAGGTTGCGTGGCAAGGATATGATGGAGCCAGAAATATGTGGGGTGAATTTACCGGCTTGAAAACTCTTATCTTGAATAATAATGGATCCGCTTATTATGTTCATTGCTTTGCTCATTAGTTTCAGTTGGCTCTTATTGTACTGAAGGGTAGTCAACTTTCAAAATGCTCATTCAATGCATCTTGGAGAACCATGATGTGTTGCGAAAGGGGATTGGGAAAGATATCCATACTATTTTCAAATGCTTTATGAGATTAAAATCAGAGAGTATTTTGAGTTGAGGACATTTAGAAATCTTAAGAGAAATTTCTCTTATGATGAGAAATTTCTTTTACGAGTTTGACATGGCTTCATTTTCTCTTTACAAATCGTGGGACTGAGATATATCAAATAATTATATATCAATTAGTTATAAAAAGAGAAAGAAAATTACAATGGATGATTCGTCTTCTCACTTTAGACTTTCTCTCTCTAACCTTCTTTCTTATAAATCAAAAATCCTAAGTCAAATCATATGTGTTTTGAACAATTAAATGGTGATGATCTGTTTTGAAAAATCAAATCATATACAGATCTGGTTTGGTTGTGGTAATGGTGCTGGTGGTGGTCGACGGTAGTGGTGGCGATAATGTTGGTGTTAATGGCAATCTAGGTTTATTTTTGTGGTGGTGGGCAGCGATGGATGTGGTGATGGTGTTAGTTGCCGTGGTTGCCGCCAGAGGTAGCTATGGTGGTCACCGGAGTTCGTCGGTGGTGGTCACCGGAGGTGTTGGACGGAGGTCAGGTAGGGGTGGTGGTAATGGTGGCCATGAGAGGACGAAGATGAAGTGGGGTAGTTTGGTAAGATGAAAATATTGAAATGTACTTGAAGAGTGAAATGTTGATGTTGTGGACTAGATTTAAAAAAATACCCTTGGGCTTTTGTCCTCGTGGAGGTTTTTGTTAATGGGCTGCCCTTTAAACCAAAGTTGCCCAACCATAGGGACCCTAGTCAAAGCATGCCTTAAAGAAATGTGCATGGTATGAAAATGAATAACGGTATGTTTCCCAAATTTGAATTCTAAATTAAAATTGGCCGATTACCAAAAATGTTTTAACAGTTATACAAAATGTTGTGGTAGTGATTAGTGTGTGATCCAAATATGATTGCGCGAAGATAGTATTATAACTAACAAAGTATTTGGGAAACAATTAGCTCCTAAATAATCCTTCTTCCATAGTACGAAGTACGAATCCTCCTCAAATAAGGGGGGAGGGGCACAAAGTCCATAAAAAATGAACAATAATACTAGACCCATACAAAATTCCACACCCAACACATCCTAGTCCTTGATTCTGGTGGGTAAATTGTTGGAAAAATTAATCTGGTGAAGGAAATCAGAAGATATATAAGGCTTTGAGATGCGAAATCAACGCTGCCTTTAAAGAGATATTTGCCTCCACTCTCCAGGATACAACAAAACAAATCAAAATTCCACAAACAGCAATTCTGGAGAACTTCAAATATTTCTCTAAAAGCTGAAACTAACGATCAAGAGAAAGGGGAAAGAGAAGATAATGAAGATTTGTTTGATGATAAAAAATCCCCAAATCCGGATGCTTTGTTTATCACGCAAGGATGTGTCTTGAATAGTCACAACTCTTTTAACAGTTGCAAACATTCACCAAACAAATCCACAACGTTCTAGAGAATGTTACTCACGTGTTCATCTTTTTCTCTATTAAGAGATTTTATCCTATCCTTACTAACACTAAGTAAGTTACAACCAAAGGAAATTATCCAGTGTTGTCATACACATTAAATAAATAAGGCATCACTACACTTTCCAAAATAAAAGGAAGCTTTCCTTATTTTTAATATTACAAATTATACACGTGTGTGTATATACACACACGCACACACACATACACACACACACATATATATATATATACGCACCTAATAGGATTCACATGGGACCCCACTGAAATCAAGAGTCAGAATTATTAAGTGTGAAATTTTGTGTGAGTCTAAAGCATTACTCAAAATTGAATGTCCACTACCAAGAAGAAAACAATATATAATTAATATATGTTCACAAATAAAACAAATAATGATATTGAGTTTCAAGTCAATAAATGATGACCTTGCAAATGCTTCTTTTTTCACATGGGTAATACTTGGGACACACCCAAAGACACAACTTTTGGGACACAATCCAAGAGATGTACAATAGAGAGATAGACACATCTCTTGGGTTGTGTCCCAAAAGTTGTGTATTTGGGTGTGTCCCAATCTTTACTCTTTACACATACACAAGGTGTTAACTATACAATTCAAGTTTAGTCAAATAGCGTCCTAGCAACTAAATCTCAGATGTGTTGAGAGTTAGTTATATTTGTTATATCCACTTGTATGACAGCTGGCAAGTAGTTACAAATAGCTTAGAGAGTTGGTGAGAGAGTAAAAATTGTATATATATATATATATGTATAGTCTCTTGTGTCTATACTGAAGATCAGACTAATAACATCAATAAAACTCTTTAGAGATTTTGTATCTTCTTCCATCAATTCAGTTCATAATCTTTCATGGTATCAGAGCCATCACAAGACAAACATCTACAGTAATGGCTGCTGTGGATATCGCAATTTTCCCTACCCATGGCTTTTGTTTAAAAATCTTTTTTAAATTCAAATTCAAAAACGATGAGTCGCCACTTAATTTTTAAAGGAAAATTAAGAAACCATTTTAAAGCAAACTGATCTTTTAAGAAATCAGATATTTTCTAAGTCCGAGGATTATGGAATGAGAGGGGAAGGAGCCCGTCGGACTAAAACACTCCCTCTCATCCTATCTCGCGATAGGCCTCTACTTAACATCCTTTTAATCGAATTAATAATCTAAGCATGTCCTCAACTAAAACATATGTATAAATATACATTACAAAAGCATGTCTAAAGGGTGTAAGATTGCAAGTGATAAAATATCATTCAAAAACCACATAATTTAAGTAGCAAGCAATTTGATATGCAAATAGGAAACTATAGAATTTACCCGGGATCCATGCCGCGAATATTAAACGTGCAATGCATACGAATAGAAAGATCCTAAGAAAATGTCTCTAATCACATATACACATAAGGCAAAACCTAATTCTAAGGTGTCGCGCATTAAGTTAAAAAATCGATAAAATCAAGAAATTAAAATAAACTAAAGAGGAGTTCAAGAAATCGTACCTTAATAGCGCTACAAAACAAAGGGTTAGTCCACATGATATACAAGATATAAAGTTGGATCTTAAATAACAATCCTAGACTTCTAGCTTAAATCTATCAAATGTAATTAAATCTAAAGCAAACGAGTCCTAATTACAAGCATCAAGCCACATGGATGAATATGTACATGAACAAGAATAAATTATGAAATACTCAGTGATTTAGATCACTTAAACTTTGAATTCAAGATTAACTAATCATTATTAAAACATGGTTTGAGCCCTAGGTTATAGAAAAGTCGTGTGGACCATTATTTACAAAGTTGGTCAAATCTGTCATAAAATTCTGAAAATTTCAGAGAGCAGACCAAAACTTCAAGAAAATAAAAGGCATGCTTCTCATGGTTTGATGTCGGTGAATTTTGGACACAAAATGCCTCTGTGTGTCTAGTTTCCATCGCAAAAAGAAAATCAAAGTTTCAACGGTTAGTCTCTGGGAAACGGACAAAAACCAGACATCACACAGAGATTTACAAATCTCTGTCGAAAGATTTTGTACGATTTTTTAAAAATAGTCCAAAAAAAAGAAAGAAAGACTCTAATCTTTTTAGGAGATCTTATTAACACATTAAACTTCATATAAAAAATTATTTGGAGCCAATAATGCTTGATTAAGGTTCTGATTTACTTATTTTGAAACTGATTTTCTATTCTGAAACTCTGGACAGAATATGGTTATCTCACAAAACCTATGACCAAACCATGTTATCCATGAGATCCTACTAAAAAAAAAATTACAGTGGTAGAACTTTGAGTTATAGACACTTTCCCGTTGGTTTCATTCAGTTCCAACGGTTTGATGTTTAACTAAAAATCTTTGATCAAAAACAGTTTATGAACCCACTGTTTCATTGTTAAGTTCAACTTTAATTTGTTAACTCCAACTACTAAGCCATGAAGTTAGGCTTGAACCAAACTATTTCTCCTACCATTTGATGGTCATTGGAGACTAGAGACTAGAGACATGACTAGTACTCATGAGTTTTCAAGGAATATAAAGGAGATTCTATGAAAACTCCAAGTTAGAGAACCCAAACCATGGTAGGGGTTTGGATTCATCTACTTGTTCTTAATAAAATGATTATCAACTTTAAATCTCATGTGAATCATAAGCTTACATGATACTAAAAGATCAAACTCATGAGATTCAAGTGAGATATGGAAGATCCCCAAGAGTCTTAAGAGAAGAACATAAACAAGAAAAAAAGAAAAGAAGAATCAAAGAACTAGCTCATGAACTTCAACAGGATATAGAGAAGATCCCATGAAATTCCAAGTTAGAGAATCCAAGTCATGAGTATAGACTTGGATCCATCTATTTATTTATAGATGATGATCAAACTTTGGCTTCCATATGAAGCATAAGCTTACATGGAATCAAAAGATCAAACTCAAGAGTTTTCAAGAGAGATATTGAAGATTTCCAAGAACTTCAAGAGAAAAGCAAAAATAACAAGAATGAATGAAATAAAGAAAACTAAGAGAGCAAGTGCTCTAAATCCATAAAAGAAAACTAACAAGAGTAGAGTATCACCTCCAACTATCCTCAAACTTCTATAGTTTTAAGATTTTCCAAGCTCTTAACTCTAAAAAAAAACTCTCTTTTCCCAAAATTCCTTTTATTTTCTCCTTGAAATTCTCCTCTCCCAAAAATGTGTAGTAGTAGTCCCCAAAAAAAGATCCCTTGTAATATAGTATTCACCCTCTATTTATAGGCAAATTTTAGAGGGTTATTTATGTATTTTCAAGCCAAAAATCCTAATTTCGGATGTACTTTTAAGGGTACAAAACGTGTTGTATTACAGCTGGCTGCTAAAAAAGCGGCACTCAATGGAGATGGAAGCGACATTCACTAAATGCCGTTGCGGCACTCAATGAATGCCGCGGACAACTCCATGGACTGGCTTCTTTTTTGAAACTCTAATTTTTGCGGCACTTGATGTGTTTTTGCGGCAGTTATGGACTGTCGGTCCGGCAAACACAGAGTGCCGTGTGCCGTTCTATTCCTTTTTCATTTTTTTTCCTTTTCTTTCTCTCTTTTTTTTTGTTTGAATTGAAGAGTCTTTTGAAGAGCTTGAATCACCTTGGAAACCTTAGTTTTGTTCGGACATTGTCATCATCAGACTTGGAGGTAACACTTCCCTTAATTCAACGTTTGGTCAAAATTGGGGTGTCTACAGTTTGCCCCTCTTCGACAGAGCTTGTGGTGCAACGCGTGTCATAAGTGAATGTCAAAGCCTGTGTGAAGACAAGCCTTTAACCAAACCATAGGATTTAGGTAAAAACAAATGCATTGCAAAAACGGGTGCGCAAACGGTCTATGTTGGTCGTGCTCAACGGTGAGCTGCCTACGTATCCATTCAGGAATCAAACCAAGACGTAGTTCGGGCAAGGGTCAAACACACACACAAGCACAAGTAATCATACGGATGAATGCACCTATCCTATCGTGATGCACATGCTCATACAATGGTGGTTGTCAATGCAATTTCATGCTCTATAAATGATGTGATTCTAAAACGTGCAATCCTAACGTTTTTAGATGTAATCCATGCCTTATAATGCTCATGTTAATTCTCTTCAAAGTACGCGACCGTTTCGGCCAAAGGACGAATGCAATTGACTGGGCGGCGCTTCACGACTTAAACCCCGGTGTCAATTTGAGTTTGCTCTAAAAATTCGCAGCCCTTTGGCCCCGTCGGATATGTTTGCTCTAGCTATCCGCAGCCGCTCTGCCCCGTCGGATATGTTTGCTCTGAAAATCCGCAGCTGCTCAGCCCCGTCGGAGATGTTTGCTCTATTTTATGCATTTACTACATGATGCATGATATGGAAACCAGAGACAATTATCGGAGACTGGTCGATGCAAATCTGTTGCAAGGACCGAGAATGCAAATTTGTTACATTCTCAAAATTTTGATCATCATAAATTCGTTACGAGGATCGAGAATATAAATCCGTTATATTCCCAAAAGCGAGGTCAACGCAAATCTATTGCGAGGACCGAGAATGCAAATATGTTACATTTGCAAAATGTTGATCATCGTAAATCCGTTACGAGGATCGAGAATATAAATCCGTTATATTCCTGAAAGCGGGGTCAACGCAAATCTGTTACGGGGACCGAGAATGCAAATCTGTTACATTCTCAAAATTTTGATCATCGTAAATCCGTTACGAGGATCGAGAATATAAATCCGTTATATTCCCAAAAGCGGGGTCAACGCAAGTCTGTTACGAGAACCGAGAATGCAAAACTGTTACATTCTCAAAATTTTGATCATCTTAAATCCGTTATGAGGATCGAGAATATAAATCCGTTATATTCCTAAAAGCGGGGTCAACGCAAATCAGTTGCGAGGACCAAGAATACAAATCTGTTACATTCTCAAAATTTTGATCATCGTAAATTCGTTACGAGGATCGAGAATATAAATTTGTTATATTCCCAAAAGCGGGGTCAATGCAAATCTATTGCGAGGACCGAGAATGCAAATCTGTTACATTCTCAAAATTTTGATTACCATAAATTCGTTACGAGGATCGAGAATATAAATCTGTTATATTCCCAAAAGTAGGGTCAATGCAAATCTGTTGCGAGGATCGAAAATGCAAATTTGTTACATTCTCAAAATTTTGATCATCGTAAATCCGTTACGAGGATCGAGAATATAAATCCGTTATATTCCCAAAAGCGGGGTCAACGCAAATCTGTTGCGAAGACCGAGAATGCAAATCTGTTACATTCTTAAAATTTTGATCATCTTAAATCCGTTACGAGGAGCGAGAATATAAATCCGTTATATTCCCAAAAGCGGGGTCAACACAAATCTGTTGCGAGGACCGAGAATGCAAATCTATTATATTCTCAAAATTTTGATCATCGTAAATCCGTTACGAGGATCGAGAATATAAATCCGTTATATTCCTAAAAGCGGGGTCAATGCAAATCTGTTGCGAGGACCGAGAATGCAAATCTGTTACATTCTCAAAATTTTGATCAGCATAAATCCGTTACGAGGATCGAGAATATAAATCTGTTATATTCCCAAAATCAGGGTCAACGCAAATCGATTGCGAGGACCGAGAATGCAAATCTGTTACATTCTCAAAATTTTGATCATCGTAAATCCGTTACGAGGATCAAGAATATATATCCGTTATATTCTCAAAAGCGGAGTCAACACAAATCTGTTGCGAGGACCGAGAATGCAAATCTGTTACATTATCAAAATTGGTCAAAATTGGCTTAATTCAATTCAAAAACTCCCAAGATCCAAGAGTTAATCAAATTCAGATTATTCTGGGGTCAAACAGACTCAAATCCTTTTATTTTTTTCAAAATCAGGAATTAAACAGACTCAAATTCAAATTCCGGAGTCAAGTAGACTCAAATTCTTATTCAAATTTCAAAATCAGGAGTCAATCAGATTCGAATTATTTCAAATTTCAAAATCAAGAGTCAATCAGACTCAAATTCTTTCGAGTTTCAAAATTAGGAGTCAATCAGACTCAGAAAACTTCTCTTTTATCAAAATATTCAGGCTCGATTCAAAATTCACAGTCAATTTGAGTCAATTCAAATTAATTTTCTGAAATCCATCAGACTTCATTCAACTCGATTAAAAAATTCAAAATCAGGAGTCAATCAGACTCAAGTCAATTCAAAATTTTCAGAATCAGGAGTCAGTCAGACTCCACTCGATTTAACTTTTCAAAGTCAGGAGTCAAATTAGACTCAAGTCAATCCAATATTTCAAAAATCGAGAGTCGATCGGACTCAAATCATTTCAAATTCTAAAATTAGTAGTCAATCGGATTCTTATCAAATCAAATTTTCAAAATCGAGAGTCAATCAAGCTCTATTCAATTTTCCGCAACCGAGAATTAGCTAGACTCAAATTAATTCAAGTCTCCAAAAAAATGGGAGTTAAACAAACTCAATTCAATTTTTCAATTTTTAAACCCGAGAGTCCACCAATCTCAATTTATATTCAATTTCTAAAAATCCGTAGTTAATCAGACTCGAATTCTTTCAAATTTCAAAATCAAGAGTCAATCAGACTCAAATTCTTTCGAGTTTCAAAATTAGGAGTCAATCGGATTCTTATCAAATCAAATTTTAAAGATCAAGAGTCAATCAAGCTCTATTCAATTTTTTGTAACCGAGTATCAGCTAGACTCAAATTAATTCAAGTCTCCAAAAAAATGGGAGTTAAACAGACTCAATTCAAATTTTCAATTTTTAAACCCGAGAGTCCACCAATCTCAATTTATATTCAATTTCTAAAAATCCGTAGTCAATCAGACTCAACTCAAATTTCGAAACCGGGAGTCCATCTAACTCGATTCAATTCAATTTTCAAAACTCAGGAGTCAATTAGACTCAAATTAATTTAATTTGGTTCGATTTCTAAAATAAGAGTTAGTCAGACTCCACTTAATTTTCAATTTCTAAATTTGGGAGTCAATCTGACTCAAATCAATTCAATTTCACAAAAATCGGAGTTAATTTGACTCAATTCAAAATTTCTAAAATCTGGAGTCATTTCGAATCAAGATTTCGATTTAACAAAAATAGGAGTCAATTTGACTCCTTTCTATCATCAAGATCCTATCTTTTAGTTAAATTCATGATTGAACACCACAGCATTTCATGTGTTGCTATGTTTTCATCTTAAGCCCTTTAAAAAGCTTGAATCTTCTCACTCTTTCTTGCAGATCTGTTCCTACGGCTAGAGGTCCAGGCTCCCCAGGACCTCCAAGGAAGAGATATAATCCCTCTCCAAGTCACGATCCTTCGCTCCTCCTTGCTGACCCCGAATTGTGCCACTTAGCACATGCCTTTATCAAAAGGGCAAAACTCTATACTTCACTTTGCATTTCTACTTCCCTAGATGATCAATGCAATGTATGATGCTTAATGCATATGTGAACACGATTTTAATCTTGTGCGCTTTGCGGACTTTTGATTCCCTTAAGACATTGTTATGATCATGTTTAGGACATTAGGACTACATGTAGGATTTACACTTTTGCTTATCCTTGTTATCCCGATTTCATTGATTTTGTGCCGAGACCATCCCCCAAAATTATATTATTATTCACTCGACCCCAAATCTCATATTTTACATCCACGGAGACACTTGGGCTCAACAATTCAAAAATTCAATTTTCTAACAAAAGGAGTAACGCAGACTCAAAAAATTCAAAGGGAGTCACTTGGACCCAAAAATTCAATTTTCTTACACAGGGAGTCATGCGGACTCAAGAATTCAATTTTCCGACAAAAGGAGTCATGCAGACTCAAAAAAAAATTCAAAGGGAGTCACATGGACTCAAAATTTCAATTTTCTGACAGAGGAAGTCAAAATTTAATATTTTACAAGACAAAAGGAGTCATGCGGACTCAAAAATTCAAAATTTTTTTTACACAAGGACTCAAAAATTCATATTTCAAAACAAAAGAGTCATTCGGATCCATGGACCCGCATTTCCACAACAACGGAGTCATTCGGACTCAAGAAATTCACTTTTCTCATTTTATATAAACGGAGTCACACGGACTCAACAAATTTTTTTTATACAAATGGAATCACACAGACTCAATCAAATTCACATTTCATATGTACAAATGGAGTCATACAAACTCAACAAATATATATATATATATTTATACGAATGGAGTCACACGGACTCAACACATTCACTTTTTATACAAATGGAGTCACACAGACTCAAAGAATTTCTTATTTCAAAATCGAGGGTTAATTTATAATATTTCAAATTTTCTTAATCGGAATCAATTTTGACTCGACAAGAATCTCAAATCTCAAAATCGGAGTCAATTCGCCTCAACAAAAATTCTAATTTTCAAAATCAGGAGTTAAATCAGACTCAATTATTTCAATTCCCAAAGTCGAGAGTCAAATCATACTCAAATTAGTTCAATGCAGTTCATCGGAGTCAGTCAGACTCAGTTTTATTCAAATTCTAAAATCAGAAGTTAGTCAGATTCAATTCAATTTAATTCAATTTTCAGAATCGGGAGTCAATTAGACTCAATTCAATTCAAAATTTCAAAATCTGAAGTCAATCAGACTCAATTCAGTTCCATATTCTAAAATTGGGATTCAATCAGACTTAAATAAATTCAATTTCACCAATTCAAAAGTCAATCAGACTCAAAAAATTTCTGTTTCACAAAATTGGGAGTAGATCGGACTCAAATAATTTATATTTCACAAAACTCAAAGAATTTCAGTTTCACAAAATTAGGAGTTGATAAAGCTCAAAGAATTTCTGCTTCACAAAATTGGGAGTCAATGTCACAACACATCCCACTACGCGCGGAAATAGGACACGTGGTACGCCATCAAGGCTTATCCAGTTCCATTAAAGTCAAATAGCAGCGGAAAACATTATTAAAATCCATTAAAATCAGAGTTATAAAAAGTTTTGTTCAATTGAAACCTGTCCAAAGGAAATCAGCTTTGAAAACAGAGGTCCAGTCGACTGTTATAGGGTCCAGTCGATTGTGCCTGGCGGAAACCAAAACCCACATTTCTCATCAGGTGCCCAGTCGACTGATCAGGGAACCCAGTCGACTGAATTGGTCACTATTTGGATCAGTAGCTAAAATAGCACAGTGTCCAGTCGACTGATGTAGGGTCCAGTCGACTGCTTCTAATACTATTCACTTTCAGTGTCTAAACCCCACGGAATCCAGTCGACTGATCCAGGGTCCAGTCGACTGCTCCCCTGCTGGGCAGCCCTGCACATTATAACACAATTCAACCTCTCCAAATCCAACACCAACACAACCACAACTAAACATTAGCGATTTAAAACATCATAACCTGCAATGGAGTTTAGGATTTAAATCAAAAGTATGAACAAAGTAATTTCCCCTGCAATTCTCGACCTCACTCCTCACGCTTCTTCTTGTCTTTCTTCTTACCTGCAATGGAGTAAATCTCCACTGCTCAGCTATATGCTGAGCGTACAAGCCTAATTTATGCAATATATGACAAAACATGCTTTAATCTCATAAATCACATAAATAGTCGCTAGGGAGAAAAATAGGTCTTCATCCGGTAGCGGCAAGTCCAAGCCTTAAACCGCAATGTCAATGGCTAGTCCAAGCCTACAACCAATACATCCCCCAAGTGCCCTGGCAAGTCCAAGCCTTAAACCATGCACAGTAGCTGTCGCTACTAAAATTCTCAAACATCGAGAAGCTTACTCCGGCATGAATTTGTATAAGACCCCCTCAACGTGCTCACATAAATTTAGACATGCTTTTCATAATTTAGCGCGTGCATAATTAACGGGCCTACAATTAACACATGGAATTTGCCCGGATCTCAATTTCATCGTCGAAATATAAAACATGTATTTCTCTATATTTCATAAGTTAGAACTTCATACCTCGTGCGATTTTCCCCAAACTTTGAAGGATCGACTAGGAGGCTAATTAATCGTCGGATTTTGAATTTGAGACGATTCTTACATGTTTATACCTGTTTTTTTCCAAATTCCTAGAAATTAGATTTTTATAAAAATTAGCCAAACATGGCCTAAGTAGTATCAAAACGTAGGTCTTACCTCCACGAGTTCAAATCTTGAATTTGGTGAAAAACTGACGGATGAACGGTCGCCGTTTGTCGTCGTCAAGATCGTAGGAACTAATCTCCTCTCTCTCTCCTCTCTCCTCTCTCCTCTCTCTAGATATTTTCCAAATTTTGGAGAAATGAAATCTTATCCTCCACTATTTATAGAAAATCTTCTCGAAAATCGTGTTTACCTCCCCGCAAGTTTTTCAACCATCTAATAAATTCCTGAAACTTCACCTACGTCCATTTTATGCCTTTACGAGTGAAAATTATAAATTTCAAAAGTTTTCGACTAAGTCTCGTTTGGATCCAAAATTTACGTCCAAAAACTAAATTAAGTGGAATCTCTACACAACCTGCCTTTTTATTTAACGTGTCATTCACGTTCTCACCACAGTTCTCAAAATGATATTTAATAGTATCGAGATTACCAGAGATTATACTACACAGGTATAATTCACTGTTCACGAAATACCAGATATTTCAAATACTCTTTAAATCATGTAAATGTCATTTAACTATGCCAATGCAACATGAAGCGCCATGTTTCTGTGTCCTCCCTGACACCTCACTGTTAACTCACAGTCAACCTCAAGTCAATATTAATAACATTAATATTTCCACGTGTTACCACTCTGTCTTATTTTAAAAGTATGCAAATTTTGAAACGGGGGTGACAACTCTCCCCTCTGAAAAGGAAGTTTGTCCCCAAACTTATACCTCATACGTCGAACAGGTACAGATACTCCTTCCTCATGTCTTCCTCATTTTCCCAATTAGCCTCTTCAACAGTGTGACTACACCATAATACCTTCACCATTGGAATCGTTTTAGTTCTCAAGACTTGTTCCTTTCGATCTAGAATCTCTACCGGTTGTTCTACGTAAGTAAAGTCTCTCTGAATTTGCAACGGTTCAGGCACTATGATCTTATTCGCATCTGTCATACATCGTCTCAACATTGATACGTGAAATACATTGTGTACATGTTCCAATTCTGATGACAATGCCAATCGGTAAGCTACTGGACCTACCCTCTCTAGGATCTCAAAAGGTCCTATGAATCTCGGATTGAGCTTTCCCCTCTTTCCAAATCGTACAATGCCTTTCGAAGGCGATGCTCGCAAGTACACGAAATTTCCAACCTCAAAATTCATCAGTCGTCATTTAGAGTCCGCATAGCTCTTATAACGACTCTAAGCGACCTTAAGTCGCTCCTGAATCAACTTCACCTTCTCAGTAGTCACCTGTATTAACTCAGGTCCTAGTAACTTCCTTTCTCCAACCTCGGTCCAACAAATCGGCGATCGAAATTTACGCCCATACAAAGCTTCATATGGTTCCATACCAATACTTGACTGAAACCCGTTGTTATAAGCAAATTCAATCAATGATAGGTGTTTCTCCCAATCACCCCCAAAATCCAATACACACAATCGTAACATATCTTCTAATGTCTGAATCATACGCTCCGACTGCCCATCGATTTGAGGATGAAATGCAGTACTGAAACTCAACTTCGTACTCATAGCTGTCTGTAGACTTCCCCAAAACCTCGATGTAAAACTACTATCACGGTCCGATATGATCACGGCTGGTACCCCATGTAGTCTTACAATCTCTCTCACATACAATTCTGCTAACTTGGACGGTTTAGTCGTCTGGATCGGTAGAACATGAGCTGACTTGGTTAGTCGATCAACTATAACCCAAATCTTATCATTCTTATTGAATGATCGTGGAAATTCTGAAACAAAGTCCATTGTAATCTCATCCCATTTCCATTCTGACACTGGTAATGGTTGTAATAATCCCGTAGGTACTTGTCTCTCCGCTTTGATCTGTTGACATGCCGAACATTCAGATACAAACTTAGCAACTTCACGCTTCATACCCTTCCACCAGAAGTTTTCTCTCAAGTTTTGACACATTTTGTTGCTTCCCGGATGTACTGAATATCGATTACTATGTGATTCTTCTAGAATCCTCTCTTTCAAGCCTTTCACATTCGGTACACATAATCGATTTTCCAGTTTCAACGTTCCTTGTTCTAATACGAAATCAGGTCGCTTTCCCAAAGGTATCTCGTCTCTCATTTTGCATAAGTAGACATCGTTAAACTGCTCTTTCTTGATCTCATCAATAATATCTGAGTATGCTATGATCGCCATCATTAAACCACCACTAGTCTCTGGAATTACATCCAATTCTAATCGTTCCATCTCCTTTACCAATTCTTTTTATTGAGTTAGTTCGTCGGCTAAGTTCCTTGTCGTTTTCGGCTTAGGGCGTCGGCCACCACATTAGCCTTTCCCGGGTGATACTCTATCGAAAGATCGTAATCCTTCATCAATTCTAACCATCTTCTATGTCTCATATTCAAATCCCGTTGGGTGAAAATGTATTTCAAACTCTTGTGGTCTGTGAATATCTCACACTTCTCCCCGTACAAGTAATGTCTCTAAATTTTCAAAGCATGAATTACTGCGGCCAATTCAAGATCACGAGTCGGATAATTTACCTCGTGTATCTTTAGCTGTCTAGAAGCGTAAGCAATCATCTTGCCACCTTGCAAAAGCACACATCCCAAACCTTGATGCGAAGCCTCACTATAGAATACAAATTCTTCGGTTCTGGATGGTATTGTCAGAATAGGTGCCCTTGTCAACCTTGACTTCAACTCCTGAAAACTGTCTTCACATTCTTGACTCCATTCAAAGGTAATCCCTTTCCTCATCAACTTGGTCATAGGTAAAGAAATCTTCGAGAAGTGTTCAATAAAACGGCGGTAATATCCTACTAATCCCAAGAAACTTTGAATTTTAGGTACAAATATCGGTCTTTGCCAATTTGATACAGCTTTTACTTTGTGAGGATCAATTGAAACTCCATTCTTGTTAATCACGTGGCCAAGAAAAGTAATACTAGGTAACCAAAATTCACATTTCTTGAATTTTCCAAATAGCTATTTTTCTCGCAATCTCTAAAGTATCAACCTCAAGTGGTTCTCGTGTTCTTTCTCACTCGGTGAATAGATAAGAATATCGTCAATGAACACTATCACAAAGTCATCAAGATAGTCATTAAAGACTCGGTTCATAAGATCCATGAACGCGGCTGGTGCATTTGTAACTCCAAACGGCATAACTAAGAACTCATAATGTCCATAGCGCGTTCTGAAAGCAGTTTTCTCGACGTCTTCGGCCTTCACTTTTAACTGATGGTAACCTAATCTCAAATCTATCTTCAAAAATACTTGTGCCCCACGAAGTTGATCAAATAGATCATCAATTCTCGGCAGTGGATACTTGTTCTTAATTGTCAACTTGTTCAACTCTCGGTAGTCGACGCACATACGCATTGAACCATCTTTCTTCTTTACGAACAACACTGGAGCTCCCTACGGTGAAATACTTGGTCGAATAAAACCCTTGTCAAGTAGCTCTTGTAGTTGGATTTTCAGCTCCTTCAATTCTATGGGTGCCATTCTATACAGTGCCTTTGATACGGGTCTTGAGTCTGGCATAACCTCAATAGTGAACTCAACCTCTCTCTCAATAAGAACATCTGGTAGGTCATCAGGAAATACATCTGAATATTCTCGCACTATCGGAATGTCTTCTACTTTTAATTCGGTCGCTAAGACATCAGTCACTGAACACATGAATCCTTGACATCCCTTTTTCAATAACCTTCCCGCTCGGATAGCTGAAATCAAGTACGGCGGCGGTATAACCCCACTCCCTTGGAAACAAAAGTTCCCATGTACCGGTGATCGAAAATTAACCTCTTTTCGTTCACAGTCTATTGTGGCTTGGTTAAGAGCTAACCAATCCATTCCCAGTATCACATCGAAATGGTTCACCATAATTGTATTAGGTCTACGGTCATCAACTTCCCGCCTAGTTTGATCTCACAGTCCTTATATATAGTAGACGTCATTATTGATTTACTAAGTGGCACAGCAATAGACAATTCATATCCTAACGGTGCCGATTTAACATTCAAATGTTCAACAAAAGCATGCGATACAAATGAATGCGTAGATCCCGAGTCGACAAGTATGCGTGCTAAGTGTGAACATACAAGCACCATACCTGAGACTACTATCTCTGAAGCAGTCATATCTCCTGGGTTCATCTGATATGCTCTTCCTTGACGTTGTTCAGTCCTTTGTCCCCCGTCATTGGATTGTCTAGGCTTCGACCCACTGGAAGCCATAGAACTAGCTCCTTGCTGAGGATGCTTCCTCGGGCAATCCTTAGCTTGGTGCCCAAATACTCCACAGTCATAACACTTGCCTCTCATGTCGGGTTTTGAATTAGTACTACCCCTGCCTTGGTTCCTGTTCTGGGGTTTGGTTATGAAACATAGGCCTAAGTGTGGTCGGTTGCAAAGTGAACACAACGGTATGTTACTTGGCGTTCTCTTGAAATCACTGAAACTAGAACCAGAGCCTCTTTGAAACGGCCTCTTGAAAGATCCGCCTTAGTTCCTATCCCCACCCTCATTGCTTCGTTTACCGTGCTGATTCTGCCTCGACCTTTCCATTTCACTCTCGGCCACTAGCACCGTTTGTTGTACTGCTGCTACAGTCGAATGTTCGTAGGTTTCCACCCTTAGGTGAATATTTTCCCTTAAACCCTCTTCGAATTTCCTTGCCCTATCTTCTTCCTCTGGCACGGAACCCTTTCCAAATCTCAACAAAGCATTGTACTTGGAAGCAAGGTTATTAAAGGCGCAAGGCGCACTGAGGCGCAAAGGTCCCCTGGAGCCTAGGCGCGAGGCGCAATCTGAGGCGCGTGCCCGAGCGAAGCGAGGCGCACTTTTACATGATTTTTTTTACATGATTTTACATGTAAATAGCTTATCTAAAATATAATTTTAGATGATTATAATATGATTTTACATTATTATATACAAGTTAAAGAGAGTAAATCATCAATTAGTCCATGAACATTATCAATTATACATAGTATGGACTGTATAGTAGCATACAAAAAAATAAATACAATTGAGGTGTCAAAAAAAAAGAGCATAACACTGACAACAGGAAAAAAAAAAAAAAAGAAAGAAAGAACATAACAGGAAGAAACAAAAAAAAAAAAGGGACAGAACCAAGAAAAAGAATAAAAAAAAAATAAAAGAGAGAAAAGAAAAAACAAAATAAAAAAAGAAAGAAAGAAAGAACACACACAAAAAAAAATAATAATAATAATAAAGAAGATGAATTGATTCATAAAGGGCAAAAGAAAATGGAAAAGAAAAAAAAAACTGTTAGTGGTTACTGTGGGTTTGTCTCTTTCGCAGAATTGAAGAAGAAGAAGAAGAAGAAAAAGGCAGTGAAGAAGAAGAAGATAGCAGAAAAGAAAGGAAAAAAAAAAATGAGTCGCGACTGGTTCTAGGGCTCGCGAAGAAGAAGAAGAAGAAGAAGAGCAGCGAAGAAGAAGAAGAAGAAAATACCTGGTAAGAGTGTATGACTGGTTCGTAGGGCTCGCGATCTCCTTTTCTTCTTCCTTTCTTTTTTTTCCCCCACACTAAACTGAAGTGATTGGGATTTTTGGGGAGTAAAAATTGGGAATTGGGCCTCGCTTCATTAGGCGCGCGCCTCATGCGCCCTGCGCCTCGACGAAAACCCCCAAAAGGCGCGCCTAGATTGCGCCTTGTTGAAGGGCCTGCGCCTTGCCTTAGGCGAGGCTCATTGCTCGCGCCCGCCTGCGCCTCGCGCCTAGGCGCGCCCGAGGCGCGCCTTTCACAACAGAGCTTGGAAGTATATTCGATTACAGTCATATCTCCCTGCTTCAAGTTATCAAACTCTCTCTTCTTTGCATTGAGAGCAGCCCTTGGGAAGAATCGGCGATTAAACTCTGCTTTAAATCCTTCCCACGTTATCGGTGCCCCTTGATCCAAGACATTGACCCACCAATTCTGAGCTTCACCTCTCAACACATCACTTGCATTCTCAATCTTCTCCCGGTCAATCATCGGAATAGATCAAAAAATTCGTTCCATATCCATCACCCAGTGCTCTGCTAGCGTTGTATCAGGAGTCCCATGAAACTCTGTCGGTTTCTTCCTGGAAAATTGTTCAAATATTGATCTCAAACCCTTATTCTCGGGCGTTGGCACCACGATTATCGGGTTTGGCTCCAATGGAGACGTTGGAGGCAATCGCTCTGCTATGTTCCATATCATTTCTCCCATATTCCCCATCATTTTTTCCATTTCATTCATACGTCGAGTGTGTGGCGATAGATCTCGCTCTTTGTCACTCATGATTACAATCCTGTAGTTCTCAATGCATAAACACTATGCATGTACAACAATAACAATAGCACGTATGTAAAACAACAAACATATGCATCAAACATCTCTAATATGTATGGATGTAATCTAGAACATGTTTTAAATTACTCAATACTCCACTCGTCGTCAAACGTTCCCAAAGTTATGTTATCTATAGCTTTGATACCATTAAATGTCACAACCTATCCCGCTACGCGCAGAAATAGGACACTGTAGACACCCTATTTTGTCGGCTATCAGATTTAGGAGACCCATAGCTTGGTGGTTCACAATGATCGAAAAAGACTTAAAAGGACTCGTGGAAGTTAATTCTATTTCTCAAAATGCTCAGAATGACCAAAATGCCCCTAAAAGCCCGAAAACTCCCAGATTTTGACCAAAAGTTCTGGAAACATGCTATGTCATAAGAAAAGTAAGAAAACGAGTTTTTAAGCAAAATCAGGTGAAATCGTCAGCTCCCAGAGACCCCCGGAAGTTCCCGAAAAGTCCCCGTTGACCGGTTTGACCAAGTTTGATCAAAATCGTCCAAATTTTCCGGGATCATTCTAGATCATGTGGAAAGTATTAAAATGAGTTTTAAAAGAAAATCGAGCGAAAACGTCAGCTCCTGAGAACTCCCAGAGGTTTCCAGAACTCCCCGGAAATCCTAGGTTTGACCAGTTTGACCAAAATTTGACTTTAAAACCAGAGCACCATAACAATTTTCAAACATTTTTCATGGATAATAGAGGTCAATAGCTTTCCAACGGTATATCGCACATAATTTTTGGATTTAAAACGGGTTTATTGTGAATTTTCGAAGGCGAAAAAGACGATCAAATCGGCTTTTATAGCAAATACCGCAAAACTTTTCAAAGTGACCTATCCCCAAATTATTTTTTATGAAAAATAGACTTCATTACCTTTCCAACGGTATATCACAACCTCAATTTAGAGTTCGTATGCATTTTCTGTGAATTTTGGACGAAATAGGGTCTTTTTCGCGAATACCGGAACCTCTGGGGGCCTAAACGTAACTTTTTGGGCATCTGAGGAGCAGTGCCGCTGCGGCACTGGGCCACTGCCGCGGCGGCACATGGCCAGTGCCGCGGTGGTACTCTCCTCCAGAACAGTCCATTTTTGCAATTTTTTTGGGGGTCCATTTTTGATTAATTGGAAACCAAAACGACGTAGCTCTATGTTTTCAGTTGTTTGGGACCAATGTGAGCACTTTCTAAATCCCCAAACCACCCCAAATTAGCCTATATAAACCCCCCATTGCTCTTCATTTTGGGGGGGGGGGGGGGGGGGGCAAGTGAAAAGCTTGATAAAGTTGTAGAGAGATAGAGATAGATTTAGAAGTGAGAAAGGATCTTCCTCCTACTATTTTTTCTATAGAAAGTGAGTTTCAATCTTGTTTTCCTCCACCATTTTTCTATATATTTCATCATCAATACACCCAACCACCATTTTCTCTAAGCATTTTTGAGTTAGGAAGCTACTTCCCTGTCCAAATGTCAACATCTATGAGTGAAACACCAAGCTACAAGTCCAATATCACATTGATCATCATCTATTGATTGTTATTTACTTGCTTGTTTATATATATGTTCCATCTCTTCTTACCTCATTTCTTTTTATTTTTCTTTATTTGCTTACTAGTTCATCATCCTCTAAATGATGATATGAAGTTTGAGGTGAGTGAATCCTTATGGATAGTAGCTCTTGACCTCAAAAACATGTTTGATAGATGATGATTATAACTTCAATACCTCCAAGGTATCCTTGAAGTTATGTTCAAAATAAAAATGAATCTCTCCAATAATATTGGGGGTTCTTGATAATGAGTTTGATGTTGATATTCCAAGAGGTTATAATCTCTATTTGATGTTGAAAATATACTTTCAAAACCTCTATTTCAAAACCCCTCTCAATCCCTCTCATTTTGATTTCAAGAAAGAAAACTCAAGTTTTTCCCAAAATCTTCAAAATAGTGAGTCAAAACAGTGAGTGAACTGAGTTCAAAGATTTCTCTATAACTCAATATTCAATGTATGGATGCAAGACCACTTGGAAAGTCTTCCTAACTCATTAGAGAACATTCATGATTTTTGGTTTGACTTGAAAATACTTGAAAATGGTCCATTTGGACCCAAACATTCTCTCCAGATATTCTATTTTTGCTGTCACAGTAGCTTGGTCTACTTTCAACTTGTTTTACAGACAACTTTTCCAAAAAGAATGGTCTTAACTTATTTTTCCCTTGAACTTTAATGTCTTAGGAAACTTTATGTATAAAATGGGCCTCTAGATCATTTTTTTTTTCATTTTCTAAGATTTTTTGACATTTCAGTCGACAGTACGAACTCTGTTTCTGGGTAACCTCCATTGTTCATATGATTTCTCTCAATCTGTAATAGTTATTAAAGATTGGCTTTTTGGATTGTGTTCTAGACACAATAAGGAAGATCTCCATAAAAAATCATGCATTGAAAACATTCCTAACCCCTCTTTTCAATTTTTAAAAGATCATGTTACTGTTCTGTCCATTATTCACAGTAAGCACACTTTTACTTTCCCCCTTTGATTTGATGCCTACATGTACTCCTAATTAGTTCATGTCTTAGGAAGTAGTTCATACAACATTTTTACATATCCCATGATGATTTCATTCATTCATTCATACACATTATAGACTTCTAAGTCATTCTAGGAATCTATGAACACAAAGCACACTACAATCTTAGCACATTCTAGATACATACATTGCATCCATGCAATGATTTGGGGCTTTTGTGAGTCCTAATCTAAGAAGATTATAAGGAATGAACTTGATCAATACGTTCATGTTTCCCTCAATCTAGTCTTCCTTTCTCATCTGTCCAGGGGATTGAGAAATCTTATTTTCTCAAAGATTAACATGCATCATACTAGCTTGCTAAGCATATTTTGATTTCTTTGATTATTTGTTTCAAGAACAATTCATGTCCCCTTTAGATTAGGGAAACTTAATTACTTGATACATGATTAGACGATTTTTCCTAGGTTTATTTGTGTGATTTTTCACTTTACATTGTATGATATTTGACTTAGATCTTATGAATGATATCTTATCTTTAGATCTTCCATTTCAAATTTTCTTATATGATGTAATATACTATCATAGTATTAATTGTCAAACCATACATAGTATAAGATGATTATTTAGATGCTAATTGAGGCCCGTCGAAAGACGGGGCAAGTTGAGGGTGTTTTAGTCGCGACAAAGGCTCCTTCCTCTCTCGTACCAAAATCCCGTGCCAAGTTCTTTGGTTACGAAGGGTCGGTGCCCTTTTTCCATTTGGGTGAGTCAAAGTTAGGTTTCTTGGTTCCTTAAAGACCAAGTGGCGACTCTGTATTTGTTTTCAATAGACCTTTTCTCTCTCTTTTCAAAATCAAATTTCAAACAAAAACAAACAAGTGGATAGTGGTGGAATCCCGCGCGTCCACAGACACGTGGTACGCCATCAAGGCTTATCCAGTTCCATTAAAGTCAAATATCAGCGGAAAACATTATTAAAATCCATTAAAATCAGAGTTATAAAAAGTTTTGTTCAATTGAAACCTGTCCAAAGGAAATCAACTTTGAAAATAGAGGTCCAGTCGACTGTTATAGGGTCCAGTCGACTGTGCCTGGCAGAAACCAAAGCCCACTTTTATCATCAGGTGCCCAGTCGACTGATCAGGGAACCCAGTCGACTGAATTGGTCACTATTTGGATCAGTAGCTAAAATAGCACAGTGTCCAGTCGACTGATGTAGGGTCCAGTCGACTGCTTCTAATACTATTCACTTTCAGTGTCTAAACCCCACGGGATTCAGTCGACTGATCCAGGGTCCAGTCGACTGCTCCCCTGCTGGGCAGCCCTGCACATTATAAAACAATTCAAGCTCTCCAAGTCCAACACCAACACAACCACAACTAAACATTAGCGATTTAAAACATCATAACGGTATTTAAATACAAGATACAATACCACTAACTAACTCCCAAGATTCTATTACAACGTATTTTAAAATTTCCAAATCCTTACTACAAGTTTAGGATTTAAAACAAAAGTATGAACAAAGTAATTTCCCCTGCAATTCTCAACCTCACTCCTCACGCTTTTACTTGTCTTTCTTCTTACCTGCAATGGAGTAAATCTCCACTGCTCAGCTATATGCTGAGCGTACAAGCCTAACTTATGCAATATATGACAAAACATGCTTTAATCTCATAAATCACATAAATAGTCGCTAGGGACAAAAATAGGCCTTCATCCGGTAGCGGCAAGTCCAAGCCTTAAACCGCAATGTCAATGGCTAGTCCAAGCCTACAACCATTACATCCCCCAAGTGCCCTGGCAAGTCCAAGCCTTAAACCATGCACAGTAGCCGTCACTACTAAAATTCTCAAACATCGAGAAGCTTACTCTGGCATGAATTTTTATAAGACCCCCCTTTGACCCACATAGACAACTCAACGTGCTCACATAAATTTAGACATGCTTTTCACAATTTAGCTCGTGCATAATTAACGGGCCTACAATTAACACATGGAATTTGCCCAGATCTCAATTTCGTCGTCAAAATATAAAACATGTATTTCTCTATATTTCATAAGTTAGAACTTCATACCTCGTGCGATTTCTCCCAAACTTTGAAGGATCGACTAGGAGGCTAATTAATCGTCGGATTTCGAATTTGAGACGATTCCTACAAGTTTATACCTGTTTTTCTCAAATTCCTAGAAATTAGCTTTTTATAAAAATTAGCCAAACATGTCCTAAGTAGTATCAAAACGTAGGTCTTACCTCCACGAGTTCAAATCTTGAATTTGATGAAAAACTGACGGACGAACGGTCGCCGTTTGTCGTTGTCAAGATCGTAGGAACTAATCTCCTTTCTCTCTCCTCTCTCTAGATATTTTCCAACTTTTGGAGAAATGAAATCTTATCCTCCACTATTTATAGAAAATCTTCTCGAAAATCGTGTTTACCTCCCCGCAAGTTTCTCAACCATCTAATAAATTCCTGAAACTTCACCTACGTCCATTTTATGCCTTTACGAGTGAAAATTACAAATTTCAAAAGTTTTCGACTAAGTCTCGTTTGGATCCAAAATTTACGTCCGAAAACTAAATTAAGTGGAATCTCTACACAACCTGCCTTTTTATTTAACGTGTCACTCACGTTCTCACCACAGTTCTCAAAATGATATTTAACAGTATCGAGATTACCAGAAATTATACTACACATGTATAATTTACTATTCATGAAATACCAGATATTTCAAATACCATTTAAATCATGTAAATGTTATTTAACCATGCCAATGCAACATAAAGCGCCATGTTTCTGTGTCCTCCCTGACACCTCACTGTTGACTCACAGTCAACCTCAAGTCAATATTAATAACATTAATATTTCCACGTGTTACCACTCTGTCTTATTTTAAAAGTATGCAAATTCTGAAACGGGTGTGATAGTCAATCAGACTCAAAGAATTTTTGCTTCACAAAATTGGGAGTCAATCAGACTCAAAGAATTTTTGTTTCACAAAATTGGGAGTCAATCAAACCCAATTTAGTTCAAACTCATGAATCAGGAGTCAATTAGACTCAAGCAAATTCAAATTCAAATTCTCAAAATCCAGAGTCTGGAGTCGGTTCAATTCAACTCAATTCCCATTTCGAAGTCGAGTGTCGATTCGACTTGTAACAATTCCTATTTCCAAAGTTTATGGCTATGAATTGGTCAGTCCAATCCATAACAATCACAATTTTCTTTGTTGACTCGTCATCTTAATTCGTACTTCGTCAGTCCAATCCATGACAGTCACAGTAGTTCACTGTTGACTCGTCATCTCGATTCGTACATTGTCAGTCCAATCCATGAAAGTCACAGTAGATCACTGTTAACTCGTCATCTCGATTCGTACATCGTTAGTCTAATCCATGACAGTCACAGTAGTTCACTGTTGACTCGTCATCTCGATTAGTGCATCGTCAGTTCAATCCATGACAGTCACAGTAGTTCATTATCGACTCGTCATCTCGATTAGTACATCATCAGTTCAATCCATGATAGTCACAGTAGTTCACTGTTGACTCGTCATCTCGATTCGTACATCATCAGTTCAATCCATGATAGTCACAATAGTTCATTGTTGACTCGTCATCTCAATTCGTACATCATCAGTCCTTCTGATCACGGTTAGTCCAACCGTTGGTCCAACCCATAATAGTCACAGTAGTTCACTGTCTACTTGTCATCTCGATTCATACATCATCAGTTCGTTAATCATCATAATTAGTTCACCATAACTCTTATTCAAAATATGTCGTGTTTATCGTCCCCTCTAGATTGAGGCAAATCTGTTCTCGTCAGCCCTCTAGATTGAGACAAATCCTTCGTTATCAGTCCTCTAGATTAAGGCAAATCTATTGTCATTAGCCCTCTAGATTGAGGCAAATCCTTCATTGTCAGCCCTCTAGATTGAGGCAAATCTGTTGTCATCAGCCCTCTAGATTAAGGCAAATCCTTCATTGTCATCCCTCTAGATTGAGGCAAATCTTTCATTGTCACCCCTCTAGATTAAGGAGCCCTCTAGAATGAGGAAAATCCTTCATTGTCAGCCCTCTAATTTGAGGCAAATCTGTTGTAGTCAGCCCTCTAGATTGAGGCAAATCTATCATTGTCAGCCCTCTAAATTGAGGAAAATCTTTCATTGTGGACCCTTTGGATTAAGGTAGGACTTTCGCATCCATCAATTATCTCGGGCTACCCCATCTACTCTTTGATATCTGGGACTTCCATGTCCGGCAATCATTTTAGAGATTCCATGTCCATCATTAGTGTTTCCATGTCCATCAATCATCTTGGAGGCTTGAATAGGCTTTTCGGACCGACCATTGTAAGATTTGATCAACTGTGAGAGATTTAGAGATGGGTCCTGGTTCTAGGTCAGCAGAATTTGATCAACCGTGAGGGATTCAGAGATGGGTCCTGTTTCTAGGTCAAAAGTTAAGAAAGGTTCTCGAAGAATCCCCTACCATCCCTAGCAAAAGCCTGAACCAAATTTTCGGATTGGTCATCATAAAAATCAGCCAACGATTGAAAAACTCGCCAACAGTCAAAAGACCCTGATTCCTAGGGCAAGCATTGTCTATTCACAATCCAAGGCTCCATGTCCTCTGGTTATCGTGAGCCTCCTCGTTTATCGTGAGCTTTTTCACTTATCGTGAGCTTCCTCACTCCTTTATCCAAAATCATAAGCTTCTCACTTATCGTGAGCTTCCTCACTCCTTTGTCCAAAATTGTGAGCTTCTTCACTTATCGTAAGCTTCCTCACTCCTTTGTCCGAAATCATGAGCTTCTTCACTTATCGTGAGTTTTCTCATTTATCGTGAGCTTCCTCACTCTTTTGTCCAAAATTGTGAGCTTCTTCACTTATCGTGAGCTACCTCACTCCCTTGTCCCAAAGCATGAGCTTTCTCACTTATCGTGAGCTTTCTCATTCCTTTGTCCAAAAACATGAGCTTTCTCACTTATCGTGAACTTCCTCACTCCTTTGTCCAAAATCGTGAGCTTTCTCACTTATCGTGAGCTTCCTTACTCCTTTGTCCAAAATCGTGAGCTTTCTCACTTATCGTGAGCTTCCTTACTCCTTTATCCAAAATTGTGAGCCCCCTCACCTACCCATCAATTATCGTGAGCTCCCTTAAAAAAGATCACGAGCTTCCTCAGCAAACAATTATCATGAGCTTCCTTACTCATTTATCCAAATTTGTGAGTCCCCTCACCTACCTATTGATTATCATGAGCTTCTTCGCCTGTCGCTTATCGTTAGCTTTCTCATTTATCGTGAGCTTCCTCACTCCTTTGTCCAAAAATCGTGAGCTTCTCACTTATCATGAGATTCCTCACTCCTTTGTCAAAAATTGTGAGCCCCCTCACCTACCCATCATCAATTGTGAGCTTTCTCGCTTGTCGGTTATTGCAAAATCCTTCTCCGGTTGGCTATCTTGAACTTCCTCATCCATCACCTAGTATCCATGACTTCCGTGTCCATCAGTTATCTTTAATTGTTGTCCTCAAGGACCCCACATCTGATTATATTCACTCGCGAAGCACACCTCCCGTAATTCGAGAAGTTTGCCCCGAGACCCAAAGTCTTTTCAGACCATGGTTGGCCACTACATCGTAGTCAGAAGCACTAACACAACACACGCCCACTCGGAGTGGTATACCCTACAACACCAGCTCATGTTAGGATCAAAACATAAGCTCATGCTAAGATCAGAATGCTAGGCATGATAGGACTCATTTACACAATCATATTACATCCATGCACTGCATATTATCCTCGTTGCATAGCATCCGTATGTCTTGTTGTGCATGTATGATTTGTACTCTTATGCCCCGAACTACGTCTTGGTCTGATTCCCCTTGGGATACGTAGGCAGCTCACGTAGAGCGTGACTAGCACTAGCCCCAACATCATGTTTTTCATCATGCTTGCATCTTTTGCAACGCTTTTATCCTAAATCTATAGTGTCCAAAAGACCTGTCTCTTCAGAGCTTTGGCACTCGCTTGGGACATGCGTTGCCTCGCAGGTTCATACCAAAGAGGGGCAAACTGTAGACACCCCATTTTGTCGGCTATCAGATTTAGGAGACCCATAGCTTTGTGGTTCACAATGATCGAAAAAAACTCAAAAAGGACTCCTGGAAGTTAGTTCTATCTCTCAAAATGCTCAAAATGACCAAAATGCCCCTGAAAGCCCAAACACTACCAGATTTGGACCGAAAGTTCTGGAAACATCCTACGTCATAAAAACTACTAAAAATGAGTTTTGAAGCAAAATCAGATGAAATTGTCAACTCCCAGAGACCTGCGAAAGTCATGGAAGTTCCTGGAAAGTCTCCGTTGACCACTTTGACCCAAGTTTGACCAGGGTTTGACCAAAATCGTCCAATTTGCCAAAAAATTTCAAGATCAATCTAGATCATGTGAAAAGTACTAAAATGAGATTTAAAAGAAAATCGGACGAAAACGTCAGCTCCTGGGAGCTCCTAGAGGTTCCCAGAACTTCTTAGAAATTCCAGGTTTGACCGATTTGACCTAAAAATTGACTTTGATACCGGAGCTCCATGTCATTTTTCATGGATACTAGAGGTTAATAGCTTTCTAACAGTATATCGCACATAATTTCTGGATTCAAAACAAATTTATTATAGATTTTCGAAAGTGAAAAAGACGATCAAATCGGCTTTTATCGTAAATACCACAAAACTTTTCAAAGTGACCTGACTCCAAACTATTTTTCATGAAATGTAGACTCAATTACCTTTCCAACGGTATATCACAGGCTCAATTTGGAGTTTGTACGCATTTTCTGTGAATTTCGGACAAAATAGGGCATTTTCGCGAATACCGGAACCTCTGTGGGCGGGCCAAAACGCAAATTTATTGGCGTCTGAGGAGTAGTGCTGCGGCGGCACTCAACCCCCACAGAACTCATTTTTGTAATTTATTTTGGGGGTCTAAATTGAATAATTAAAGACCAAACGATGTAGTTTTATGTTCACAAATATTTGAGACCAATGGGAGCACTTTCTAAATCCCAAAACCACCCCAAATTGGCCTATATAAACCCTCCTTTGCTCTTCATTTGGGGGGGGGGGGGGGGGGGGGGGGTCAAGTGCAAAGCTTGGAAAAGTTGTAGAGAGAATGAGAGATATGCTTAGAATTAGAAGTGAGAAATGGAACTTCCTCCACCGATTTTCTATAGAAAGTGAGTTCTAAACTCAAGTTCTTCCATTATCCTTCTATATACTTCACATCCAAACCCTCCCTAACCAACATTCTTGAGCAATCTTGAGTTAAGAAGGTACTTCCATGTCCAAATGTCAATATATATGAGTGAAACACCAAGTTACAAGTCCAATATCTCAATGATCATCATCTATTGATTGCTTATTTGATTGTTTACATATTATGTTCATCTCTTCTCACCTCATTTCTTTTTTATTTTTCTTTGATTACTTACATGTTTATCATCATCTAGATAACATGTTGTTTGAGAAGAGTGAATCTTTTATGGATAGTAGCTCTTGACCTCAAAGATATGTTTGATGGATGATGATTAACATGTTGTTTGAGAAGAGTGAATCTTTATGGATAGTAGCTCTGGACCTCAAAGATATGTTTGATGGATGATGATTCTAACTTCAATAAATTCATATGTATTACTGAAGTCATATTCCCAAACAAAACTATGTTTGTGCGAACAATATTGGGAGTTCTTGATGAGGAGTTTGATGTTGATTTTTTAAGGGGTCTTAATCCCCCTTTTTGTGCTGAAAATGTGCTTTTAAAACCCCTATTTCAAAATCCCTCTAAAACCGCAACATTTGGATTCCAAGAAACAAGCCCTGTTTTACCAAAATCTTCAAAACAGTGAATGATCTGAGTTCAAAGATTCCTCTAGAACTCAATACTCAAAAGGTGATTACAAGACCACTTGGAAAGTCTTCCTAACTCATTATAGAACACCCATGATTTTTGGCTTGGCTTGAAAACACTTGGAAGGGTTCCATTTTGTTCCAAATATTCCTTCCAGACATTCTGTTTTTGCTGTCACAGCAGCTAAGTTGACTTTCAACTTGTTTTCCAAAACACTTCTCCAAAGAGAGTGACCTCAATTTATTTTTTTCTTGAAATTCAGTGTCTTGGGGAACGTTAGATGTAAAATGGGCCTCTAACATTTTTCAATATTTTAGTCGACAGTACAAACTCTGTTTCTGAGTAACCTCTATTGTTTATATGATTTCTCTCAATCTGTAATAGTTATTGTAGATTGGCTTTTTGATATGTGTTCTAGAAACAATGAGAATGATCTCCATAAAAAAGCATGCACTCAAAACATTCCTAACCCCTCTTTTCCATTTCTACAAAATCAACTCACTATTCTGTCCACTATTCACAGCAAGTATACTTTTACTTTCATTATTTGATTTGATGCTCACATGCACTCCAAATTAGTTCATATCTTATGAAGTAGTCCATACTACATTTGTACATATACTATGATTATTTCCTTCATACATTCATGCATACTCTAGACTACTAAGTCACTTTAGAAAGTCCATGTACACAAACACACTACAACCTTTGCACATTCTAGGATCATACAATGCATCTATGCAAGATTTGGAGTTTTAGAAATTTCTAATCTAAGAGGATTATAAGGAATGAGTTCAATCATACGTTCATGCTACCCCTCGATCTAATCCACATTTCTCATTCGTCCCGGAGATTGAGAGGCCCTCTTTTCTCAAAGATCAACATGCATTATTCTAGCTTGTTAGGCACATTTTGATTTCTTTAATTATTTGTTTAAAAAACAACTCATGTCCCCCTTCTAGACTAGGAAAACTTGATTACTTGATATATGATTAGACAATTTTTCCTAGGTTTGTTTGTGTGATCTTTCACCTTTGCATTGTGTGGTATTTAGCTTAGATCTTATGAATGATATCTTATCTTTTGATCTTCCATTTCAAGATTCTTATGTGATGTAATATACTAGCATAGTATTAATTGACGAACCAAACATAGTATAAGATGATTATTTGGATGCTAATTGAGGCCTGTCAAAAGACGGGGCGAGTTGAGGGTGTTTTAGTCGTGACAAAGGCTCCTTCCTCTCTCATACCAAAACCCCGAGCCAAATTCTTTGGTTATGAAAGGCCGGTGCCCTTTATCCGTTTGGGTAAGTCAAATTAGGTTTCTTGGTTCATTAAAGACCAAGTGGTGACTCTTTATTTGTTTTCAACAGAACTCTCTTTTTATTTTCAGTCAAAACAATTTCAAAACAGACCGAATGAGTGGACGACCGGTTCCGCGTGTCCACAATATCTCACTCTCCATCTATTCCCATCTCTTCCAGCACTTTCTTCCCTACTTTTGCTCCCTCTCATCCTATTTTCATTCAATCTGCACCTTCCCTCCTTCCTATTTCCATTCTTTCTTCTTTCCCTATTCCTCCTATCTTAACTTCCCATGTTGCTGATTTACCTACTCCTAATATCTTAATACCACCTTCAGAACCTTCTCTTAATACTCATACTATGCAGACTAGATCCAAGTCTGGTATAACAAAAAAGAAGGCCTTTTTAGCTGATCCTCATCCTAATAAACCACCTTCATATGTCTCAGCTGCTAAATCTCCACAATGGAGGACTGCCATGGCAGAAGAATTCTCTCTTCATAAACAAGGAACATGGTCTTTAGTCCTTTTTCCCTCTGGCAAGAACATTGTTGGTTGCAAATGGGTGTATAAATTGAAACATAATGCAAATGGGAGCGTAGCTAGATACAAAGCAAGGCTTGTGGCTAAGGGGTTTCACCAAGAAGAGGGGTTGGACGACTCAGAAACTTTTAGTCCTGTAATCAAATATATCACTACCAGATTGGTCCTCAAACTTGCTGCACATTATGGGTGGTCCTTGAGACAATTAGATGTGAAAAATGCATTCCTTCATGGTTTTCTTCAAGAAGAAGTCTATATGACCCAGCCTTATAGATAGTGCTAATCCTTCTTTGGTATGCAAACTCCACAAAGCCATTTATGGTTTAAAACAAGCCCCCAAGGACCTGGTTGTAGACACCCCAATTTTGACCAAACGTCAAATCCAGGGATTGGTTACCTCTCAAAGACCGATGATGACGATGACCGTGACGTTCGAAGATTTTTTAAGAAATTCAAAATCTTCAAGATGTTCTTCAAGTTAAAATTGCAAAATCAAAAAATATATATAATAAAAAAAAAAAAAAAAAGAGAGAGGGTTTGGGTATTCGGGAGAAACCCGAACATTGAAGGACACATGAGGAAATCAGTCTGAAAATTTGCTCAATATACATATAAAAAGGTTTTAAAAGAAAGTATAAAATGAAAATGATAAAAAGGAGTTTTGAATAAAGGAAAATTGTCTCTTGAAAAAAATAATAATAATAAGAAGAAAAGCATAGTATATTGAAGAATATACCATGCACATGGGTGCATACCACCCACATGGGTGCATTTTAGCACAAATATACATGAATATATAAAGATAACTCACAAAAATTAAGTTTAGATTAATTTTCCTTTCGAAAATTCAAAAAAAGGAGCAAATTCAGTTAGCCCCGGCACCCGGAAAATCCGGCGGCACTCACTGAGTGCCGCGCCGGCACTCACGGGTTGCCGCCCGGCATTCAGTAAATGCCGCCTGGCACTCAGTGAATGCCGCCGGCACCCGTCGAGTGCCGCTGGCTGTAACAGACTGCTTTTCTCACATGTTCTAGAAGAAAACTTTGCACATGGGTGATTCGTGCCCAATATTGCATTTTTGACTATATGTTCTTTATTGTATTAGACACAAATTATCACTTAAACCGGGAGATTTAATGGGTGAATTTGTGCGTTTGTTGTTCTTCTTGATGTTCTCTCTTTACTAATAATACCCCTTTTTTTCTTATAGGTAATGGAGGCATGGTTGGAGGCCTTGTTTGTGAGGAATAAAAGAAGAAGTCAAAAGCTACCCGAACGGATCGATCCGCCCCTTTCACTTGGATCGATCCGGATTTTCAACGCGGATCGATCCGCGGGTTTCGCTGAGGATTCTAACGGCGAATTAAAGAAGCGGATCGATCCGGATTTTTGCCTCGGATTGATCTGCGGCCTCTGCTGATGTTCTCTTCCTTTTATTACAACTTTGCCATTTTGTTTTGGGGGTATATATAGTTAGAGATGAGTTTCTTTTAAGATATAGCTTATTTTTAGTTTTTAGGGTACAAGCTCTCTTTCTCTCTAATCCTCTCATCCCTCTCCCTCATTACTCCTCATCTACCATTGTTCACTTCCATTTATTGTTAGAGAGAAGAGAGTGTATATGTATTGAATGGTTGAAGATTTTATTGGAGCATGTTTTTGATTTCTTATGGCATTTATGGTGTTTTCATCTAGTTGGTATAATTCCTCTTCCCCTCTCTTTAATATTGTTATCATTGTGAATATGAGTAGCTAGACCCTCAAGGTTGGGGATCATAAACCCACCATTGGACCCATGTGTGTTTTACAGTAGGACTCTCACACTTTGTAGCATATCTAGAGTTCATGGGGGGTATGGTTTGATGTTTTGAGACCTCACTTATAATGTCAAGCATTTGAAGTGATTAAATCTCTACACTCTAACCATACACCCATGTGTTGCATTGGAACATCCATCTAGCATGTTGGTTGACTACCACATGTTTGATGGTTTGCCACAATGGGATTTTCTACTCTAGAATGTGCTTCAAGTGTGAAAGTCATGTGTTGTTGGTCCAAGGTGGGGGAATGCTCCCCAATCTCAATTTCTCCATTTACAAAACCCCCAAATTTTTACTTAAGCTTAGTTGTGCTCAAAGTTACTTTACACCTTCGAAATGGCCATTATAGTTAATCTAAGAACAATCGAATCAACCCCATAGTCGAAAAGACTCATTTTTATTTCTTAGTTTGTTAATCGCTCTTCGCATTATAATTGTTTATTAAGCGCCCACCAAGTATTGTTGCACTCCAATCTCTGTGGACTCGACACCCTATTTCCACCGTACTATGTTTTTAATAGGGTTAACAAAAGAACTTGATTTTGACGTAATCAATGGGTCTCCACCCGAATTTACCCATTTATCCTTGAGATGATGGTCTATATAAACAGACCTTCATCTTCATTAGTTAGGGGGGGGGGGGGAACTTTTGAATCAATATACATACATATACAAGAGATACTTGAGTGGAGAGGGAGAGAGAGATAAGAATCATATAGAGAATTGAGAAGAAGAAAAGAATTTCTTGAAGAATTTGAAGAACTTTGAGAAGAATTTGAAGATCTTGGAAGAGCTTCACAAGAAATTGAAGAATTCTTTGAGGTCATAGAGGTAACCTCTTAATCCTTGGTAGAGTTAGGATAATTCAATCACAAGTTCTTAGATCTAGGAACTTTTCACATTTTCAAAACCTCTCTTCTTACCCCATTTCATCACACACCACCAAGAACTTATGATTGAATTTCATGACATCTCATTAATTTGGATCTAATTAATGCCTTGGGTTTGAGATAAATTAGTTTTGAAGAATTTGTGTTCCTAAATAAAACTTTGATTTCCTTTATTTCTATTTCATTCATAAGGTTCATGAGATCTTCCATATCTCATTGAAACTCTTTGAATTTGATTCCTTATTCTCCTATAACCTTGTGATTCATATGGAGTTTAAGGTTGATCATGGTCACATCTACACATAATTGGTAAAATACTAGTATCAACTCATGACTAGGATCTCTTTACTAAGAATCTTATGGAATTCTTACTATATTCCATAGAGGTTTGAGTGGATGTGTGTCTTATTTAGCCTCCAAGGACCATTAATTTGAGAGGGGAATAAGTTGACTCTATATTCTTCAAGGATCACATATTCGAGAGAAGAATTGGATGTAGACTTTCATAATCTATGTTTAAAATAAGTAAGACCTTAGGATTTTCTTGATAGATCTCCAACAATGAGATCTATGATAAGAATCCATCAAGGTTAAATCTATGAACATCTTCCTATGTCATTAATTTGTCCCAATAATCACAACCATGCTTGATTCTAGTCCTTTGTAGGATCATGGATCAAGTTGGTTTTAAAATATGAACATCAATTCAATATTGGTGCAGCGAATCCTTAAACCCTCTGTGATCAAAGATTTTTCATAAAAACATGGTCCATTGGAATGGGATGAGACCAATTGGAGAGTGTTCATAACTCATATGAGTACCGCTGTGATTGTTGTTTTGATAAGATTCCATACTTAGGATGGTTTGGGCTTATGATTTCCAAATAAGCAATTCTCTGTCCAAAATTTCAGAACAGAAAACTGGTTTTAAAATTGATAGATCAGAACCCTAACCAAGTTTTCATGACCTTTAATAATTTTTTCTAAGAACCTTAATGTGTTAGGAAGGTTCCCTAAAAAGAATGAAGCAATTCAGATTTGTTTGCTATTTTTAAAAAATCATACAAGATCTCTGGACAAAGAGTTGTAAAATCCTGAGTGAGGTCTAGTATTTTCCGTATTCCCGGAGATCTAACCGTTGAAACCTCAATTTTCTTTTTAGGTTAGAAACTAGACTCACAGAGGCAGAACATATCCAAAAATCATTAAGATCCAACCGTTGGAAGTATTTTATTTCTATTTTTTAAGATCTGGTCAGCTCTCTGTAATTCATAAAAAACTGCTATTGTTTTTGTCTAATCTTATTTATTTCAACTCAAATGGTTCCGTAATGTCTTGGGACCCAAATCATGTTTTGAATAATGATAATTTAGCTTAAATCCAGAGGCTAAGTGATCCAAATTAGTGAATAAATCCATGTTTTATTCTTATTCACATTCATTCATTCATGTACATCAATGCTTATGATTAAAACTAGCTATTTAATAAAGTTGGATTTCATGCTTAATAGATCTAAGCTAGAGAATTGGGATTGATTTTTTTTTTATTTTTTTATATCATATTATTATGTGAAGCATGTGAACTAATATTTGTTTTGTAGCGCATTTGAGGTACAATTTCTCATCTCTTCTCTGGTTTATTTACTTCATTGATTTTAATTGATTTTCGACTCCATGTGCGACATCTTAGCTTAGGTTTTGCCTTATGTGAATATGTGAATTAGAGACATTTTCTTAGGTTTTGTATTTTGTGTATGCATTGCACGTTTCCATTTCGCGGCTGGATCCCGGGTGAGTTCTCTAGTTCCTTACTTGCACATCATGATGTTTGCTAGTTGAATTATGTGACTTATGAATGATATTTTACCGTTAGCAATTTTACACCATTTCCAACATGCTTGTGTTATGTATACCTATATATGTATTAATTGAGGGCATGCTTAGATTAATAACTTGATTAAAGAGGATGTTGAGTAGAGGCCTATCGTGAGATAGGATGAAAGGGAGTGTTTTAGTCTGCCGGGCTCCTTCCCCTTTCATTCCATAATCCCCGGACCCAGTTTATCTTTGGTTTCGCAAAAGATCAGTTTGCTTTAAAATGGTTTTTTAATTTTCCTTTTAAAAATTAAGTGGCGACTCATTTGTTTTTGAATTTGAAATTTGAAAAATGTTTTAAAAACAAAAGTGGGCCCAAATGACGGTATCCACACTGGTTTATAACTTTCACCAATCAACTTCTTCAATACAGTTTTCAATAATCTCAACCTGATCCATCCTTGTTTATCAGATCTCAAGCATCTTCTATTACAATTCTACTTTTGTATGTTGATGATATTATGATCACTGGGAATAATTCTCAATTTGTTTGTTCCTTAATTCAGCAGTTGAATGCTTCTTTTGAAGTGAAAGACTTAGGTCCCCTCAATTACTTCTTGGGCCTTCATATTCATACAACTACCACTAGTATTACCATTAATTAATAGAAATATCTTCAAGATCTCCTCTTGAAAGCTCAGATGCATGAATCCAAACCTTATAAGACACCCTCTGCAGCTTCTTCTAAACTTAGCAAGAATAATGGCTCCCCTCTTCCAGACCCCACTCCCTATCGTAACATAGTTGGGGCTCTCCAATATCTCACTTTCACTCGACATGATATTACCTATGCTATCAACCGTATATGCCGGTTCATGCACAACCCCTCTGATGTTCACTATGCTGCTATAAATAGGATTCTCAAATACTTTAATGGTACCTCACTCTTGGGTTATATTACTCTCGGAATTCCCTCAATCTCAATGCCTTCACTGATGCTGATTGGGCTGGGGACCCATCAAACAGAAGGTCCACTAGTGGTTGCCTTGTATTCCTTGGCTCAGGACTAATTTGCTGGTGTCACGCCCCGAAGCAGCAAAAATAGAGAAAATTAAATTTTCTTTTTGGGTCCATAGGGAATGACAAGTGAAAGTCACTAATTATTCACACCACACAGTACTAGTCCAAAAGATAAACAGGAAACAGTAAACAACTACCAATATAAAAGCAATATCAATATTACAAACATCAAAGCATGGTCCACAGGATCACAATAGGTCTGGAGACAACCTATGCCCAAGTACCCGATAACTAACAACGTTTAACAGAAATCTAAAGTTTAAACATAAACTAGATAAACTATCTTTAGTCTTCAGCTGGCATAAGGATAGTCGTCAGCATAACACTCCTCTCCAGTATAACCGACATCAGTGGGGCCACCCTCTACATAATCCAACCCTGGGTAGTAGCCATCACCATAGGTTCTATCACCTACATTGTTAGGGACAGGGTAGTCTGGACGGGGAATGTCCAGGAAAATAAAGGCTGTCAGCTTACTGAAAGCTGAGTGAGAACTAACTAACACAGTCTCATAGAAATAACGTAATTATTCGTCACGCACGATATAAAGCAGTGATTTTAATAATATCTCTTCCTCTTTTATTCAGACACAAGATTACCGATTCTCATCATTCTCTAACTCTAGGATTGACTATACCCATCTTATCTGATTACTACGAACTTATTATATCATCACGACATACTAGTGTTCTTGTTCACTGCTTTTAAGAACTCTTACTGTTCACCGATTTTAAGAACTCTTACGAACACCATATATCGTTCTCATATAACGACTAGTCTATGGACGCACCAATACTCATGTTCACCACTTTTAAGAACTCTTACTATTCACCGCTGTTAAGAACACTTGCGAGTATCGTCCGTTCATAATCAATATGCATCAATGCTTCTTGCTAGCACAATGCATAACGCTCACATCCCACGCAGATGCGTTCACAACCAACTCATGATACTGGCATACTTGTACTGACGGTCACTACTACCCTACTGACTCAATTACCAGGAATAACCAATGTTACCCACCAACATAACTCAAACCTTATCTCGTCACTACATTGTACTGATACTAACGTTCTGAATCTGACTACGTTACTCACCATGTTATCTCAATCTCATTATCGCATCTCATTACCTTCGTAATCCATAATATCGCATAATAGAGACATGGAATAATAACTAAACAGTTACGCATTATGAATTATAAATTCAAGCAAACAATCATATTCTGCTTAAGTTCGATCGATTAAGGTTCTCTCAATCGCTTGAAGACGGTGCCTGAGTACATGTGCAAGCATAGCAAAGCTCGTTTTTCTTAATTTAATCAAAAATGAGACTTTTACAGGTCCGATAGGAGCTCATCGAACTGAACTTGTAGAGTGAGACCTGTGCTCGATATGGTTCATTTCAGTGCTTTTTCTCTCGGTATGCTTCACCACATCCCTCTTAATCGATCGAACAAAAGTGAAGTTCGATCGATCAAAGTGTTCTCGATCGATTAAAGTCAAGGCTGTCTCGATCGATTGAAGTCAGTTCGATCAATTGAGATTCAGGGTTGTTCGATCGATTGAATTCAATTCGATCACTCGAACTCTGTCTTCTACAGGTTCTGGCAGTGAACGTCCAGAATCTATTAGGGGTGTTTGGATTATATTTAATATGTCCAGAATACGTAAAGCATCATATCTATGGTGTTTGGAACTCACCGAATGTCGCTAAGGTGCATTTGGTAAGCTTGAAAGCTTTGAGCTCCCTCCAATGGCCTCCTCTTCTCTCTCTCTGTCTCAATCTCAGCTTCTCCTTCTCCTTCTCTATGTCTCATCCTCTTCTTCCTCTTCTTCTTGACAGTGTATATATATATATATATCTATGAGTGTGTATGTATATATATGGATGTATGGATATATATATATATATATATATTTATGAACACACAAACTCACAACTCTCTCTCTAACCTCTCTCAAGTTCACCAAACACACTACACACACGAGTACAAGGTACATATAGGGAAAGATGGGGTGCAGGTGGCTAGTTCTGCGGGAAACCTAGGAATTTTCATCATTACAGGTTCGACCGATTGAAGGTAGTTCGATCGCTCAAACTCAGATCAGTAAGGTTAGATCGATTGAAGAAAGTTTGATCGATTGAAGTAAGGACCAAGTCATAAATTCAGGTCGGTAGGGTTTCGATCGATTGAAAAGGGTTCGATCGCTTGAACTTTGGGAATTCTCAATCACTCGAAAGAGTTTTGATCGAAAGAAGATGAAAATTTCACCTATGATCAAGGGAAGTATAGAATCTTTGTGCATTAAATAATTATTGAAAATACAGGGTATTACAGCTAGAGCTCCAAGAAGCAGAACACTGTTGCTCGGTCATCCACTGAGGCTGAATATTGAGCCTTGGCCATAACAGCAGCTGAACTTGCTTGGGTACGAATGTTACTACGAGATCTTCATGTTCCACTCCATTATCCTCCTACCATCTATTATGATAATATATTTGCCCTTGCATTAGCCTCCAATCCAGTTTTTCATGCTCGCACAAAACATATAGAAATTGACTATCATTTTGTTCGAGAACGAGTTGTCCGGAAAGATATTGCAATTCACTTTGTGAGTACTCTTGATCAGCTAGCAGATATCCTTACAAAAGGTCTCTCTTCAGCCAAGTTTATTCAATTTTGGGACAAACTGCTTCATCCATGTATCAGTTTACGGGAGGATGCTTACTATACAGTTCAAGTTTAGTCAAATAGTGTCCTAGCAACTAAATCTCAGATGTGTTGAGAATTAGTTATCTTTGTTATATCCACTTGTATGGCAGCTGACAAGTAGTTACAAACATATTAGAGAGTCGGTGAAAGAGTGAAAATTGTATATAAATATATATATATATATATAGTCTCTTGTGTCTATATCGAAGATCAGATTAATAATATCAATAAAACTCTTTAGAGCTTTTGTATCTTCTTCCATCAATTCAGTTCATAATCTTTCACAGGACTCACAAGTTGGATAGTATTCTGAATGTGCGTTTGAGTGTTGGTTTTAAATAAGTGTAAATGTATGTATGTATATATATATATATAGTTAGGCTCCAGTGCGCACTGGAAAAGCGCACTTAAAAGCCTAAAAAATCTGCAGAGTGCTCTACTGACCCACACTCCATCATGCCGCGCGGCTGATCCGTGAATTTTTTAGGCTTAAAAATCCATTGCGTTTATCCAGTGCGCTTACCCAGTGCGTACTAGAGCTTAACTATATATATATATATATCTGCCTAACTATCTGGACGGACCTGTTTGTTTACATTATCCAATTAAATTTTGAGGCTATAAGGAACAACTACAAGGCAAACTAGTTTTCTTTTCATCTCTGAATCTTTAATTATGGATCCCCATAGACGTGACAGAAGTCACAAAGATGACTGATCAATTTATGTAGTAAATGTCCTCATGTTACTCTATTATACAAGCGAGATATATACTAAAGAAACTGTTTGCTATAATATTTATTCGGGCGTGCCAGAGCCTTGTTAGGTAGGCCCAAACTAATAAAACAAAATTTCCTAAGTCACTTGTGTGAGTGATACACAAGGTTTGGAAATCTGACTTCTATCAAAACGATTGTGATGGCCAAGTAGGAAAGTACCCTTGGCCTAAGATCCTATGGCAGTATTGAAGCACACAAGCCATACAAGTGATGAAAGATGAATTAAATAAAATAGACTTTTATTTAATTAAAGAAAAGAAATTACAAGAAGTAATTGAAAAGCTAAGAAAATAAAAACTAATCCTAAGAATGCTAAAGGATGCTTTAGAATGCTTTTTGGATGCGTTTTGTCGAGATGACGCGGAGTGACTTGATTGTTTGGCCTGCCTGTTGATTTATAGCGGCCATGGAGGTTGAAGTTGATTAGGAAATAAAAGCTCTTGAATGATAATCTGGTAAAATTGACCAGATTTATCTCCCAAATCTGATAAAAGTCTTCCATAATATATACATATATACAGGTGTATATATATTAGCAGCTTGAATCTGGTCCATCTTGTGGCTTCATTCGGCTTGCTTCCCCTCCAAGTAAAAGATATACTTCCCTAATAAATTTGATATTATCTTCCCATAAAAGATAATATCATCCTAAATCAAATAATATCTTGAAATATAATCTTGATAATACATGAAAAATTATCCTTTCATATGTGATAATATCTCCCCAAAATTAGTTGATATTATCTGCAAGAGAAATATTAGGGCCAGTCACCTTCCAAAAGTGATAAACTTATTACTTTCCAAATGACAACTACGAAATGGCCCAGGTATTTGAATTCCAATTGCCATTCCAGTGACATCATTATGCACGGATCACTAATACTCTTAGAAGAGTCCAATTTTAACAGTGATGCCTGCATCACCATGTAATACGTGGCCATATGATATATGAAACATACTCCATATCAACCAAAGGGTGGCCCACCATATTCCACATGGCCGGCCAAGTGATATTACATCGGGCATGCCATTGTTTAAAAGAGTTAATATAACTAACTTGGGCTTGGGCCTATGAACCCATAGATAATATATGACTACCTTAGGTAACAGTCAAAATAATGAGTCCGATTAAAAATACTAAGCCAGCCCGATCTTAATCTAGAATAGTTTAGAATACATTCGGCCCAACCAATATTGAACCAATCACTTGACCCCTAATTTATGCAATCGGTCTCATAAGTCCGATTAAAATACCTCAATCGGCCTCTACCAATTTTGACTTAAAAAATGTATTTTTTAGGTGCAAACAATGCCCCCCTGGCTCTTTAAAAATGGAAACAATGTAATTTTTTGAGAGCCAAACTTCCCTTTTCAGACCGATTACCTTTAAAAAGGGCCGATTAAAATTTGCAGCATCGGCCTTATATGTCAGCCATATAGTAAGTCATATGTAAAAATATAACTTTACTTTGCGAGCTAAGCGGTCCAAAACAGGCCCCATCTATGACCTCATTATGTTGACTGGCAACCTAGAAACAGGTCTCATTTGTAATGCCCGACGGTGATGTAAGCATCACATGGAGACATATGGACTTTTAGCACCTTGATCCTTGACTGAAGATTGAGATTACCATAGCACGTGGCTTATGACAAATTGCCTCCATTGCATGGCCCACCAATAGAAAAAGTCTTCACTCCTTGAGCAGTAATTCACCACCTATTCGAGGCACTTCCTCATGAATCTGTTCACCACCGAGGCCAGGATCTTTGCAGTTAGTATTATTATTATTTCTTTTTTGCTTTCGGTCTTGAATGAGTCCGAATAGCTTTGTTAGTTAGACCCTTAATATTTTGATAATACCAGTGTTGTAAAAATAACCACCAAATAATAGTCAATTTTTGGTGAGATCCACAAAGCCAATGTGGATTTAGATTAACAGAAGCCAAATAATTAATTGGCTTAGAATATAAAAAGTAATCGGTCACTATGATGAGACCGAAAAAATTGAACAACTCCTTAAGGGTTAGCTTCCTCAAGGGAAGTTGATCAAAATATTCATGGACCGATTTAGAGTCAATCGGTCTCGGCGAAGCTTGCCCCCCAAGCCCTTCATCGCCGATTTCTTCATCAACAAGGGGGTATTCATCATCGTCCTCCTCATCACTAGGAGGGTCTATGGCCGATACGGGATCACTCGGCCTGTCACACTCTTCCTTTTCGGCCTCAACATAATTGTGAGGCTCGTTTAGAGCTTGCCCCCCGAGCGTTTCTTCTTCTTCATCATCGCTAGTGAGAGCCTCTTTAGCCGAAATAAAAATTTTCGGCATGTCACTAGCAATTATTTTTTTGTCTTCTTGCCCCCCGAGCGGTAAATATGAAAAACTGCTTGGTTTTTCCCTCCAACCACCGTCTAAAAATTCCTTCATTGACATGAAAAAACTTCCATTAGGTGGTGGCTCTTCCACTTCACTTACGGCAAGAAGGAGACCGATTTCATTGTTGAAGAACTGTATATCGGTCTTAAAACGGTCAATATCTTTGTAAAGATGACCGATCTCATCATCATATCGGTCCTTAAACCGATAAATTAAACCATGAAAATGGCTTATTTTTTCGTTCCTCCAACGAATCTGGTCGTGGTAGAACTGCAACCATGCTTCGCGGTGTGCATGGCTCATCACCTGGCGGTCCAACCGGGCGTGCCAAATTGTTTGCTATAATATTTATTCGGGCGTGCCAGAGCCTTGTTAGGTAGGCCCAAACTAATAAAACAAAATTTCCTAAGTCACTTGTGTGAGTGATACACAAGGTTTGGAAATCTGACTTCTATCAAAACGATTGTGATGGCCAAGTAGGAAAGTACCCTTGGCCTAAGATCCTATGGCAGTATTGAAGCACACAAGCCATACAAGTGATGAAAGATGAATTAAATAAAATAGACTTTTATTTAATTAAAGAAAAGAAATTACAAGAAGTAATTGAAAAGCTAAGAAAATAAAAACTAATCCTAAGAATGCTAAAGGATGCTTTAGAATGCTTTTTGTATGCGTTTTGTCGAGATGACGCGGAGTGACTTGATTGCTTGGCCTGCCTGTTGATTTATAGCGGCCATGGAGGTTGAAGTTGATTAGGAAATAAAAGCTCTTGAATGATAATCTGGTAAAATTGACCAGATTTATCTCCCAAATCTGATAAAAGTCTTCCATAATATATACATATATACAGGTGTATATATATTAGCAGCTTGAATCTGGTCCATCTTGTGGCTTCATTCGGCTTGCTTCCCCTCCAAGTAAAAGATATACTTCCCTAATAAATTTGATATTATCTTCCCATAAAAGATAATATCATCCTAAATCAAATAATATCTTGAAATATAATCTTGATAATACATGAAAAATTATCCTTTCATATGTGATAATATCTCCCCAAAATTAGTTGATATTATCTGCAAGAGAAATATTAGGGCCAGTCACCTTCCAAAAGTGATAAACTTATTACTTTCCAAATGACAACTACGAAATGGCCCAGGTATTTGAATTCCAATTGCCATTCCAGTGACATCATTATGCACGGATCACTAATACTCTTAGAAGAGTCCGATTTTAACAGTGATGCCTGCATCACCATGTAATACGTGGCCATATGATATATGAAACATACTCCATATCAACCAAAGGGTGGCCCACCATATTCCACATGGCCGGCCAAGTGATATTACATCGGGCATGCCATTGTTTAAAAGAGTTAATATAACTAACTTGGGCTTGGGCCCATGAACCCATAGATAATATATGACTACCTTAGGTAACAGTCAAAATAATGAGTCCGATTAAAAATACTAAGCCAGCCCGATCTTAATCTAGAATAGTTTAGAATACATTCGGCCCAACCAATATTGAACCAATCACTTGACCCCTAATTTATGCAATCGGTCTCATAAGTCCGATTAAAATACCTCAATCGGCCACTACCAATTTTGACTTAAAAAATGTATTTTTTAGGTGCAAACAGAAACACTTCATTGTTACGAATATCAGAATTCAATCACAACCCGGCCATGACTCTTATTTTTATTGATTATCGCATGACCCGTCCATGGTTGGAACAAAGAAGTTGAAGTATCATGGTCTGCATGCATATTATTATTATTATTATTATTTCTTTTACTGAATAATTTAAAATTGATCCTTGTTTTGAACAGCGTAATCGATTCCTGTGTTTCTCAAACAATCTCAGGGAGTGAACCAGAACCTATTTTAATAATAAATATTAGGCCCTGACTGGTGAATGCAATGTTATACTTCACGTAGTAGGCCAGATACTAGTTCCTGTATATGTATGACCATATTTACAAAAAAAAACCCACAGTCAGGGGCGTATCTACATTAGAACCAGTGGGTCACTGAATTTATACATTACAAAATTTTCTACACTCTTGTTGGGATGGACGTAGCTGCTCTAGTGGTTTGTTACTTTGCATTCAACCCAAGTGACTTGGGGTTCGACTCTCGGGCTCCCTTTTTTTTTTTCCTTTCTTTTTTTGAAAAAACTGATTTGGTTTTTAGTCCCTTGTTTTATAAATATTGCTTAAAAAACCCCACTATCTATCTCTCTATTTATTTCTTTTTTCTTTTTGTGAAAAATTGATTTGTTTTTAGCCCCTTGTTTTATAAATATTACTTAGGAAACCCCACTATCTATCTATCTACTCAAAATACTCACTGATGAATGCGGTCTATTTCAATACTTGAAATACTATTTTTAATTTTGCAAATTTAATCGCTTAAAATTTTCAGTACTTAAAATACAACCCTTGATTTTCAGTACTTAATTTTCAAATTTATCAAACGTACCTAAGGGTTTGTTTGATAACTCAATTAAGTTCTATCAATGAAAAGTTTTAGCGTTGCAATTCTTTTTTGTCAGTTCGTTTGATAATGTACAACTTCACTGAAAATATGCCCAAAAACTGCTAAAAAATTTAAATAAAAAGGTTGTATTAAAATTTGTATGGTGTTAGAACATTTTGGACATAAAATCAATTCTACACATAATTATGGTTAAGTAAAAAAAAAATAAAAATTCGCCTCGAGGCCGCTGCTCCTAAACCCCCGCATAGCCTAAGTCCCTAATTGGTACCCACTGGATGAGATTTCTGGATACGCCCCTGCCCACAGCTATATATATATATATATATATGTATCTTACATTCTTTTGTTGTGTTATATAAACTGTTAAAGCCACTAGCGATAGTTGTCATCAGTCAAAATGCATGCTAGAAATTTCTTGCTAGTTGCGTGGAACTTTCACACGTGCTTGACCTCCACAGAAATCATAGACCATATAAAATGTCAAATTAAATCGCGGCTCTGCCCATCCATTCCTCGCACTAGTCTCCAAGTCTCAGTGAGGCAGTGCATTGGGCTTCCTTGTACTACCATCTAACGAATGTTTGACTAAACGTTTTTGTGGTCCTCAAATTTGGTGCTACTTTTTTAGGTCAACTTAATTTGCTTGAGTTATGACTTCCTAGCCTGAGTCATGTGGGCCATTGGTGAGGATGTATCGCAGGAGTCATGTTTTGCATGTACTACTACCCTTAAATATTATTGAGTAAAAGTTCACCCACAATTTTTACACAATTTTCTGTTCATAATCCACAAAAGTCGTGTGTCTATCGCTATCATATATTATCGTGGGATTTATTGACATCACAGAAGATAGAGATAGACACTCTTTTATTAGTTGTGAATGAAAAATTATGTAAAAATTGTGCGTAAAATAATACTCAATATTATTAGAAGTTGGAATATTCTGAGACTTAGTTGAAAATCATTCAGAAACAAATAATTATGATGTGAAATCAGATCAGAGTTATTTATTTTTTCCATCTTGTTTATTTCTATCTCAATTTTCTCATCGTTTTTCTTGCTAAGTGTTTTTCGTTTTAATTTTTCATACTAATTCGTCAAGCTTTAAACCAGACTAATCCTAAAGTTAATCCGTCCTTGCTACACTAATTAGGCAAATTTGTTTGCTCTACTAACGAGTACAAATTAAGATCATGTCATGAACGATGATAACTTTACGGTGTTCACTATGATTTTGAGTATTATGTAAATATTCAGGGGCGGATCTAGAAAATTAATACAAGGTGACTTGACGATGCCCCGGATTTTTTTTTTTTTTTCTGGACCTATTTCTACGTATTTTGTGTATATTTTGTGTAGATGATATAAATTAATGCTAAAAAAATTAACTCAAAAACATAGGAGGGAGAAGGGATTTTATAATTAGCAATAAAATATAAGAGAAAGGGGCTTATAGTATGACAACTTTATAATATTAGAGGGGGTTAATTGTAATTTTTATGGGGGGCTAATTGTAAATTTTTTTTAGTGCAATGTAGAATTTTTTTTAAAACCTAGGGGGGGCTCAAGTCCCGTTTTACCTCTTTACCTCTGCCCCTGATTCTATCATAATAGAGAAACCACTATGACCGTCATGTGATGTAACATTCAAATTGACCAATATCTCCGAAAACTACAGTCCATTTGGTGCCATAAACAAGAAAAGAATTGAATTGCAATTCTTGTTTGTAGCAATTCTTGTGTTTGATTTGACCTAAAACTATGATTTAATTCATTTCCAATTCTATCAAATTCTTTTTTTAGGGGTTTATAAATCTGACCAAAAGTGATTGAATTTGTCAAAAATTTATTTCAACTTAATTCAATTCTATTTCATAATCAAACCAAATGGAGTGCAAGGGAGCCCTCTAATAGTATTACAATAAAACAAAGAAAAGCATATCCATTTTTTTTTTTTTAAGATTCACAACCCAATCCTTACAATGAAATCCCGAGCAACACCAACCACATTATTTATAGTCATTTTCTAGCTATCATTTTTGGAGCTTCAACAGATTTCTCAAATGGTTCTCTATTTTGGGGAATCCCTTTTTGATTCTCCACATTTGAGAAGAGAGAATGTGAATTATGGGTAATTATCCATAAGTAAAGTAAAGAAGAATAATGTATATCATTTTCATTTGAGGAGAGAGAGAGTGCATTGAAATCTTTAACTTTTGTATAAAAATGAATACAATAATGCAAATCTCCCTATAATAGAGAACATGATTGGAGTTGGGGAGATTAGCTAAGATAGCTTTCCACCTATTTTGGTTAAAAATTAGAGAAAAATGAGGTAATGTGGGCTTTTGGTATAGATATGCATGGTGAAATGATTTTCTCTCCTTTAGGGCTCAAATAGTTATGCTGCTGGGCCTACTCGGCCTTCTATGTTGGCCCATTTATTTTACCGGCCATCTAATGGGCTTAAGGAAACCCAATTACTGCTCACGGTTATTCCCGCTTCAAGAGTCAAAGACGAACGCCACTTCTCTGCTCCTCCGAAGCTCGCTTCTCTTTCTCCTCTCTCTCTCTCTCTCTCTCTCTCTCTCGCTCTCTAGATTCTCACTCTGAGAGTTTTCACCATGAGCAGATCAGGTCAGCCTCCAGACCTCAAAAAGTAAGCATTGCTAGGGTTTATTCATTCACTGTCTTCAGTATTTTCACTGTATTCTTATATTTTTCTGCTTCTATTTAATTTTATTTTTGACAGGTACATGGATAAGAAGCTACAACGTAAGTTCTTTTTTTTCCACTCAGTTTCGTTGCCTTTGTTTGGTTTCATTTTGTTTATAATCAGCAATGCTCTTACATTGTTTTCCGGCATGACAATGCACAATATATGCAATTGATCCTAATTCGTTTGCCCACATAGTTGGAAATTTGAGATGATTGTTATTTTGATTTGTTTTGCAAAACGTACATAAAACCTATGCCCAGAACTTGGTTTTTGTTCTCAGGTAACCAAACCGGGGGTTACTAGATGCCGTTTGGCTTTTCTTTTTATTGATTAACCCTTAAAAAAAACATAAATAAATAAATAAAAACCAGGAGGTTAGGGCTTTGAGCTGTTGCATTTGATTTCATTGCATAGTCTGATTGTATATATACATATCTATGGAACCCTTTTTTGTTTTTTTTTCTGAATAACTTCATTTATTGTATTTATTCTTGAGATACACTGATTATAGTTTGTTTGTTGAATATGGTCCCTTGTTCCAAAACCCAATTCTTTGAAGTCCATATAGGTCCTATGCTGGTATCCTTTTCCCCCATATCAAAGCATTCTTTGCATCTCCAAATTTACCTGATTTCTGAATGCCTTTGTTTTATGCCTTAGAACTAGCCCGATCACTCTCCACTCTCCTCTAGAACTTCATAACATGCTGTGACTCGAGTACCCCCAATATATGGTGGAGCTTTGAATCTCCTGGTTACGTTCGTATGGTATGGAGCGGTAGATAATGTAAAACCATTAGCAAGTTTGAACCTGTATTGTTTTAAAAAAAAAAATTGTCTCTCTTGCAAAAACACTTCCTAATTGCAAGCTTGCTTGCTTTGCAAAATCTTCATCACTAAGAAGTTATAGTTCTCTCAAGATATTCACATCTATCATCAAGGAAGCAGCAGTGCGGATGCGGGGACGCGAGTACGAGGACTCGAGTGCCGGGAGTTTGGCAAGTTTCTCAAAATCATGAGTGTGAGTGCGGCAGGGGTACTTATATAAACATACTAAAAATATATTTGATAACATTTATATATTAGTACTATTATACTATATACAAACTATTCTACCACTATTTGTTTTCTAATTAAGACACAAAATACACATAAATTGCTTGCTTAATAATAAACAATGCAATTCAATTATCAACAAAACCACAAGCAAGCAAATTAATATTAAATGTTGACAAGTCTTGTACAAAAGCACTACAAAAGCACTAAGGCGCACTAAAGCACTCCCTGCGCACTAAGTGCGTGTGCGGTACCATTTTTGAAGCACTCGTGCTTCATAGTCTATCATCAAGAAATAGACGCTAGTAACAATAAATCACTTATGTGTTTCAGAGTTCAACACAGTCAAGATAAAAGTTTCTTATCCAGAATGAGAGATAAGCCTTGGGAAGGATTGTCTTGCCGAGCAGTAATTATCTGTGTAACAGCGCTTTTATTTTGGAGTCATGCTAATATGCTATGCTTTCCAAATTTTTATCCCAAAAGTGCTTTCCAATGATGTTGTAGTGGGCTAGGTCTAATACAGTGGGACTAGTTGAATTTTGATTAGAAGTTGTTTACCTGGCCCACTGTCACATCATTTGGGAAGCACTTTTGGGATAGAAATTTGGGAAGCATAGCATGACTCTTTATTTTGAGTGTGCATAACAGACTGGAAATCTTGTAGAGTGCTAACTATGGAAATTAATTACCAAAATTAGAGAGAATGTGTGAGCTTGTTTAAAGGACATGCTTATTTAATTGGATATTTAAGATGACCAAGAAAAAGACAATGTAAAGGGAAAGTTGAGAGAGACAGAGAAGATAAGAAAAGTGATCGTATAAACGTGGGGAGTCATCTAAGTCTTTTAGAGCTCTTCCAATAATCATTACAAATTAATTTGTTCAGCTCTAATCTCCAATTCCTATACCACCAGGAAGTCCTATTGACAACCGCTAAGTTTTTACGGAGAGAACCTAAAAATCCACCGAAACCTTTTAAAACTCTTCCCACTAAATTGTTACTCTTGGGGGATTCATATCTATTCCAAAACTATAGCCTTTAGGTACTTCTAAAATTGTTAGATAGGGCAATTAAAAACAAACAACTCCTACTTCGACTTTAGCATTTCTATGACTAAGGCCATGTGGTTCGCTGCTTGTCATTTGTAAACTAGCCTTTGTGTTTTTGTTTCTTCGGGCGAAAAAATGCACCTCATTCAGAAGCCGGTTCATGCCTACTTTTGCAATGGAGACAACAGCCTTCATGTCTGAAGTTTCTTTACCATGGACCTACTTACTTTCTTCAAACATTTTTGAGGGGTTTTTTTTTATTTATTTATTTATTTTTATTATTAATGTTGGGACACCATTTTGCATGTTTTTGTGTGACCCCCCCTCCCCCCCCCCCCCCCCCCCCCCCCGCCCCACCAAAAAAAAAAAAACTTCCATCTGTTTTATTTGAAACTGGTATTCTGTGTTGCAGTAAAGTTGAATGGCAATCGGATGGTGGTTGGTACTCTCCGTGGTTTTGATCAGTTCATGAATCTAGTGGTTGACAACACAGTAGAAGTGAATGGCAATGAGAAAATTGATGTTGGCATGGTGGTGGGTTACTGCTATTAATCCATGCTTTTTGAGTTTCCCAATTAATTGAAGCCTCGTTTAATAGTTTTTCTCTAATTTGCTCAGCCCCTTCACTTCTTTTGCTGCAGGTTATCAGAGGAAATAGTGTGGTCACTGTTGAAGCGCTCGAACCAGTAAGCAGAACACAGTGATCACATACTTGTACCGGTATGACTAAGAATTTTTTTTCTTACCGGCATATCCTTGTTATTAAGGGATAATAAAGGAGCTTTTTCTAGGCTAGGAAAAAAATTCTATCAATACAACATATAATAGTTTGATAGAAATTTGACAACTGAAATGGGGTTTTGGGGCGCAGTCTTCTTTTTGGTTATATGAATATTATTACTTCCAAGTAGTTTGTTGGTAAGCTTTACTAATTTATGGAAAATCAACTTGTATTTACTCCATAGATTTTACAAGGATATATGAAATCATAGTAGTGGGCTCGCTTGGTCAAGTTTTTATTGGCATGATTTTTTACTGGATTAATCTTGGACAAGGACAGGCTCCTACGTACTGTTATCATGGGTTGAACTTTAGCTACATGGAGTTCCACTTAAAACCATTTTCCAAAAAAACAAATTGGGCTTTGACCCAGACTAGTTGGGTTACCTTTATTCGAGCTCTCTTGATGACTCAGCTTCACTTGGGCTTTGGTTGGTTAGGCTTGAATCTTGATAATAGATTGACTCAGCAACCTGTGTTCATATTCGTCTTGGTTTGATCTATGTTATGGGGCCTAATGCAACTTTGCATAATTGTGTAGATGGAATTGGTGGTTAAGCCCTTTGTTTGGTTTATGAGTGGAAAAGTAAATTTTGACAAAAAAAAAAAGAGTAGAAAAGTAAAGAAAATAGTAGAATAGTACTTTACTACTTTCTGTGTTAAAATATTTCCAAAATAGTTTGATTTAGGCTTAGTTTCGCCACTATTTTGGTGATTTTCTTTTTTTAAATCACAATTATATGTTAATTTATTTGGTAACTAGTTTATGAGCTTTGCAAAAATTGAACTTAGGGCTTTTTTAGGTGGAGTTTTTAAAAGCTCTAAAATTGAGTTTTTAAAAGCTTGAAGTTTGCCTTTTGATTTCATGATTTTTTTTAAGAGTAATGTGTCACTTGCATAAAATTATTAAATAATTTAATAATAAATTTTATAAACTACTTTTAAAAAGTCACGTGGGGGCCAAATTAAGCCTTAGTAAGAAAGAAAATGTACCCCCACCCCTCCCAAAAAAAAAAATGGTGCTCTTTTTTTTTTTTTTCTTTTTTTTCGCTATAATAATTTTCAAATCTTCGGGTTGTCTTGGGAAAAAATAAGAGTAATACTTGGGGCACAACCAAAGTCACAATCTTTTTTGCACAACCTTCATTTTGTGTCTATCTCTCTCTTGATGGGTCCCACAGTGCCAGTGACCCCACAGTGCCCACTAGGAGAGAGATAGACACAAAATAAAGATTGTGCAAAAAAGGTTGTGACTTTGGTTGTGCCCAAGTATTATCCAAAAAATAAAACCACCAGTTTTTGAGTTAGCAAGGAAAGAGAAAAGAAGCAGACCCACAATTGAGGGTTTGAATTTTAAACAGTTAAAAGCTCTACTGGGGTATCTACTATGTAAGTCATAACGTCTATCTGCCATAAAAGTTTGTAAAGTTTCTTTTCCTCTCTCTCTCTCTCTCTCTCAAAGTACCAAAACTCTGCTCGATGCCACTAATGCTTCTCCTTTTTATCGATAGACGATAGTCTTGTCTGCAAACTCCACCACAGGCAACAAAGCTACATTGTTCATCGAATAGGAAGTTGGTGATTTTATTTTATTTTATTTTATTTTACTTTCATTTTTGAGGAAAGATAAGAAGATGATTCTTAAAAAAAAGAATTGGTTAACACATTGAGATTGATATTTTCAGTGAGTACTGTTTAGGAATGATGAAAATGGAATTAGGTTAGAACAAATCTCACTTTTAGTGGTTTTTATAAGAGTTAGATGTTAGTTTAATGAGTCATTTTTAAGTTGGACACGGACACTTGTGTATCCAAAAAGTAGCTACAAAAATGCTTAACTAGTTATTCACTAGGGCTTAGTTTGGCCCCTATTCTGGTGCTTCTGCTTTTTTAAAAGTAAAATTTCATGTTAATTTATTTGGTAAATAGTTTATGAATATTGCAAAAGTGAAACTTAAGGCTTTTTTGGAGGGAGCTTTAAAAACCTCTAATGGAGTTTTTAAAAGCTCAATGTTGCTTTTTGGTTTCATGATATTTTTTTGAAAAGTAATATGTTACTTGTACAAAATTAGCTAACAACTTAATAATAAATTTCATAGGCTAATTTTAAAAAACCACGTGAGAATCAAACTAAGCCTAAATCACGAAACGATACTTGTGTTACAAAAACAACCTCTTAAGTTAGTATTTGTGAATTGTCTACAATGCAGCCTACACCTCAATGTAAGAAGCTTGCTTAGTTGATTTGCCAAAAGAACAATTGGGGGCATTACGCATAACATAAGACTGCATCTATTGCCAAAGTGGGTATTAGTTTTCACTAAGGCAAGATTTTTGTAAGCAACAGCACATTTTGCTTTCATTGTTGTACAATGACTTTCCAGAATAAATTAGAGCAACACATTTGTACCAAGAGAATATTCTCTCTTGAGAGTCTGGTTGCCAGATATTTGTATAATAAATTAAAGGGTAAATATCACCTACCTCCCTTGAGGTTTGGCCTAATAACACTTACCTCCCTCCACGTTTCAGAACTAATATTTATCTCCCTTATTTTTGAATTTCAGTAACACTTACCTCCCCTCTGTTAACAAACCGTTAGAAAAACTAACGGAATGACGATGATATCACTTAATAACGATCTAAAATACCAATATTACCCTTCTTCTTGACTCACTTCTTACTTGAGCAGACTCCTGAAAAAGGAAAGCTGATTTTCTATCAAATATTTAAGTGGGTAAGACCCCTATAGAAAGCTGGTTTTCGATCAAAAACTTAAGTGGGTAGGTTAGATTGATGAAAGAAGTGAGTAGGAAGGGTAATTTTGGTATTTTAGATCGCTATTAAGTGATATTATCGTCATTCCGTTAGTTTTTCTAACGGCTTGTTAACGGAGGGGAGGTAAGTGTTATTGAAATTAAAAAATAAGGGAGGTAACTGTTAGTTCTGAAACGTGGAGGAAGGTAAGTGTTATTTGGCCAAACCTCAAGGGAGGTAGGTGATATTTACCCTAAATTAAAAATAGGTCACCATAGATCTTGTTGAGTAGAATGTCGCACACTAGCACATGTTTATGGGTAGTTCTATGATTTAGGCTTAGTTTGGCTCCCACATGGCTTTTTCAAAAGTAACTTATGAAATTTATTACTAAGTTGTTTGATAATTTTGTACAAGTGATACATTACTCTTCAAAAAAATATTATGAAACCAAAAAGTTACTTTGAGCTTTTAAAAGCTCCATTCTAGAGCTTTTAAAAGCTCCCTCAAAAAAGCCCTAAGCTTAATTTTTACAAAGCTCATAAACTAGTTACCAAATGAATTAACATGAAATTGTGCTTTAAAAAATGAGCACCACCAAAATGGGAGCCAAACGAAGCCTTTGTATAGAATAAAGCTTTGGGTAAAAAAGTTTATAAACAAATTCCACTAATAATGTGGAATATCTAGTTGACAGGGCGGGATCTAACAGTTTGTAAGCTTTTGTGCCCAAAGCTTTTATCGTTTAGTATAATTTCAAAATGAGACGCTCATAATTCACTAAACCTGTTTGGCCGTTTGGGAATTACAATTTGTAATTGTAGATTTGTTGTGAAGAGTCTTCAATTAATAATGAAACAAGCATGAAATTACAAAATACACACGGAGAGCAAAGTCTTACTCTCTTTTTTTGCTTGAAAGACAATTCATTCAAAAAAAAAAAAAACCAAACGAACAACAAAACAAATAAACAAAGACATAATAGGGCTGACTATCTTCCAGCAACACAAAGGAGAAAAGATTATCAACCACAATTGCACCACAAAAAGAGCTACTATGGCCCAGTGGGCCAACTTGTGAGTAACTCTAGGAATGTTGCTAACAAACCAAAAATCAAAAAAATTGGCTTGCTCTCCTTCTCTTTCTAATATCTATATTGTTTAGTTATTTTTTGCATTTTTTTATTTTTTTTTTCCTTTTGGAAAAAAGGTAAATAATATATGAGTTTAAGTAATGGGTCAACTTGACCACTCTCTGTTTTTTTTTTTAGACACACATGTATCTCATGCGATTGTACATGACTGTTAGACAGTGGATAGCCATCAGCTCTCATTATTTTGGAATCATTTTTTTTTAATGACATTTTCCCTTCTATTTTTGCGAAATGGAATCAAGAGGGCTAATTGTTCGTTTTTTGTGTTTGGTCTGTATGTTCTTCGTTTTCTTTTCTTAATGAGTTGTTCACAACAATAAAAAAAAAAAAAAAAAAAAAAAAAGAGAAGAAGAAGAAGAAGTTATATAGTGGAAAAGGGGAAGTAACCACTGGTAGTAAATGAAAATCAAGTTTGTCCAATTCATCGTCACAAATAGATGCTGACTTACACATAACTTCCTCATTAATGATCACAGTATCGGGTTTTACCCGCTATTTCTAAATCATTCAATCCATTGAAGCCCATTATTTAATAGAAATTCTACCAAGTCATTACCAAAGTAGCAAAACCAAGGGATGTTTGGAATTTAGGGCAGTACTCCTACTAGTATGTTTCTTTCCCATTTTTTCTGTCTCCATTTGAGCTGTAAGCCTGTAACTATCACAAGATTCACAATAAAGTGGGCTCTACCTGAGATACCCAGTCATTATCTAGGTAATAAGTCACTTGTCATTCCATGTTTTTAATATTAAAAAAAAAAAAAAATTAATATCACCAACCACCATAGGCGGAGCCAGTAAGAGACCAGAGGTTAGAGGTTTTGAGAATTAAAATTTTATTCTAAAATTTTTTAATATTTTATATGGGTAATATTTGGGGCACAACTAAAGCCACAATATTTTTTGTACAACCTCCATTTTGTGTCTATCTCTCTCCTAGTGGGCACTGTGGGGTCACTGGCACTGTGGGACCCATCAAGAGAGAGATTGACACAAAATGAAGGTTGTGCAAAAAAGGTTGTGGCTTTGGTTGTGCCCCAAGTATTACTCATTTTATATTTAAGCTCCCCTTAACTTATGTTTATGCCCCTAAATGGGTCTAAGGCCCAATTTAGTGTCATCAACTACATATATATATATATATATATTGATATACAAGTATAATAACTCAAAGGAAAGGCACCTAGAATTTTGAAAATTACACTTTTAGTGTGAGAACTTTATGCGTTTTAGAAATAGGTCCCCCTAGAATTTTGAAACACACTATACAATATTTACGTCTCTCCTAAATAGACTCATATTATGAGCATATCCCCAAAAAATCGCAATTAGTTACAAGTAGATGCTAAAAAAATCGCATCGGGGGTGCTGCCCCCGAACCCCTGTATAGCTTAGGCCCCCTGACCAAAATTCATGGCTCCGCCCTTGTCTACTACCCATGAAGTTTTACCTGAGAACATTTACCACCCTCAGACTTGAAGAACAACACTTCGCCCCCCACGCCCTGCCCTGCGCTTTTATAAGACATAACAACCCTAGAATCTATCACAGATTCAGTCTTCCCAAAATCAAATAGATGAGTCTCTCGGTGTCTCTTCTCTCCACTGCGGTTTGGAAGTTGGAACTCATGGTTTTTTTTAATACTGAAAGTCCATTTTTCCTGTTGGAAATATGATATCTTTATTATTGTCATCCCCCATCGATTAGATGTGTTAATGCATATATGTGTGATTTTTAAGGCCTTAGTTCAATAGTTCCCCTCTTCTTAATACCTGAGTTTTAAGGAGTTGAATGGGCTGAGTCTTACAAGTGGTATCAAAGCCTTATTTGTCCCCTATCTCCGTAATCAACGTGTGTGCCTTTACCACACGTGCAGGGGCGTGTTGTTGTCCCACATCGCTTAGATGTGTTGTTGCTTGTGCGATTTATAAGGCCTTAGTTCCCTTGTCCTTAACATTTGAATTTTAAGGAGTTAAATGGGTTGGGCCTTACAAGATTACCTGCTGAAATATTGAAACTCCAACTATTGCATTGGAGCCAAGCTCATATAAGCGGTCTCATTTTATGGTTGCGTGCTATGCGTTACAATCAACGCTAGGGTTGTAATCAGTCGGTTCGGTCGGTTTTTGTTGGTTTTTTGGTGTATTAAAAACCGACCGAAGTAATCAATTCGGTCGTTTTTTTCGATTTTTGGTCGGTTTTGGACGATCGGTTCGATTTTTTTAGCTTAGGCTATTTTTTAAAAAACCGACCGTTCCGTTCGGTTTGATTAGTCGGTTCGATTTTTCGATTTTGGCTTACACCCCTAATCAACACGGGTACTATAGAGAATTAGAGATTCAGCAACACCACACAAGATATCTAGCATAACTACCATTAACTTATATGACAATAAGATTACTAAATAATTTTATTGTTACATTTTTTAAATAATTTTTACCTTTACAAGTAAAAAAGTAGAGGGAATACAAGCTCCTTCATTACAAATATATACATCAGAAAGTTTGAATTGAATATTCATTCTGCTTCCACTTGCTGAAGTTAGAGATTGCATAATTTTCTCAAAATATTTAGTAGGAACTATACCTTCTTGTATGCAGTCTAGGTCTGCTCCACTATCAACTAATACAATAGCATTACTAATGGTATATTCTTCATGAATTACTAAATTAATTCTGATATACCATTTTGATAAGTAATTGTATTGAGAAGATGTAAATATTGATCTCCTGCCAGATTTATAGGTGATTCCTCAATGTTAGGAATATAATCACGTATTCTAATGGGAGAACTTGGAATATTCAAATTATCAATTTTTTCTTCCATGTGAGAAAATGCAATTTGGAGAGCTCTAATGTCTACTTTAACCAAATTGATTTCATGCTTCAAATCTTGTATAGTAATGGGTTTTTCAACTTTTTCCATTCTGTTAAAGACTTCCTGAATACTATACTGATTAATTTTGTAAGGATTTTTTTCAGGCTTGTCTTTTTTAGTTTGATTGATACATAATTGAATTATCTTCACCTTGAGTTCTGGATCAGAAATTTTATCAATTATTTTTATCATTTCACTATGTTTTGCAGTAAGAACAATAATGGTAAGACCATTCATAGTTGCAATGGCCTTCCAATAATCAGCATCAGGACAACCATTAACACAAGATGACGATGGTTGTTCTTGATTTTCTTCCTCTTGAGAATAAACTTCATCATCGGGAATGTCCTCTTCTTCAGATATTTCTGCAGAAGTATTTAATAAAATTTTACAGAGTTGTACCTTTAGGCCTTCATCAATTTGTAACTCTACTAATTTTTTCTTTGTAGTACATTTATTAGCCAAATGTCCTACTTTTCCACACTTCCAACAAACCCTATTTTCTTTTGAAGCAGGACTCTTTGCAGGCCTTTTCCTGGGTGGGTTGCTTTTTCTTGGAGGTGGTCTAGGATTGGGATTGGATCTGGGATGAGGATTAGTATTCCTTTTCCTTATAGTGATATTTTGATTGCCCTGTCTCTTTTTCTTTTTAGTTGGAATGACAGGCATATAATAACCCCATTGTTTACAAAATTCTCCCAGTTCTTGTTTACCAGTGAGATTTTGTTTTCTCATTTGATACTATAATTTTATGTCGTTACAGATGCTTAATCCAACTTGGGTGCAGACACTTATGATTTGTCCATAGTTTAGACGTGCATATGGAATATTATTCCCATCATGCTGATCACGAAGTTTTTGTCTGACCTTTTCAGCAAATAAATTGGGTAGCCCATCAATGAAACGAGCTTTCCAGAATTCATTATTTGCATCATGTCTATGCATAACTTTGCAAAGGAAAACATCCCTATACCATCTGAATTGGGTTAAAGAAGGACATCTTAAATTCATAAGAAGTTCTCTTCCCCTTTCAGATCTTTGTGGAGATGACCCTACAAAGTGCTCAACAATAGTCTGAGCTAATGTAATAATAGCATCAAGCACTGGAGTTGGTTGCCCATCATCTATTTCCATTTTAACACTGTCTGTAATAGCATCTCTTTGGGCATTAGTTAGGACATTATCCCACCAGCCTTTAAGACATCCTGAAAATCCATTGGTTAACAGGATTGCAGTGCTTTTTTCACTATTACCACAATTTTTACTCATTGTGGCTCACATAAGCATTTTATGAATGCACTCATAGATCTGATATTCAGTGTATCCATCTATGTTCCATTCATATAATTCTTTTCCACTATAAGAGTTTTGTAAATTCTCCAAAAACTTTCTTCAAATAAAAAATCTTGTGGAGAAGGTCTATGATAATAATATGGGACGGGTAAACTGTCTGTTGTTCCCATTCTATTTATTTGGAGAGAGGGACTTGGAAAATGTCTTTCTTTAAAATTACTTTCTGTAATATAAATTTTTTTACATAGATCTCCCTCTTTTATTTCTTCCTGTTCTTCTACATCTTCTTCTTCTGATTCTTGTATATTAGAAGAGGGATCTTCTTTAGAAAGAACATTTAGAGAAACATCTTTAATTTTATTAGTGAGGAGTTCTATGAACTCTTCTTCCTCATTTTTACTTTGTGTTCTGAATGTATCTACTTTCATAGGAGGTTTAAAGGTGGCTTTATCAAAAGAGGAAGAACTAGCTACAGGCTTTTGAACTACCTGTTGCTTTTTTATGTTCTCTCCTTGTTCGATGATTTTATTTTCAATTCTTACTAATTGGGCCTCCATAGATTATATGGAACGGTTTGTCCAATTATTTTGACGGGCAAGATGACTATTAAAAATAGAATCACCAGCACCACCAGTTTTGCTAATATAAGCAACTGCTTCAAGATCTCTATCATTTGACTTGAAGTCTATGTGTAAAGGAGTAGGATGTAAGCTTTCAATGAAACCTTTGTCCCCATGTAATCTCCATCTGGTTGAACTAATGGTATTCAACACCTTTTGGGTAGGAAACCATTTATTAAACCAGTTGATCGGGAGAGAACTAATCCTAATTATACGCTTTAACGTGCATTTGTTAGTACCTTTTTATCCTGTTTTTGTATATTTTTACTCTGTTTTCTAGTTTCTGACAGGTTTTGGAAGAAATCAACTAAACCAGGCTAAACAGGGTGAAAAGTCAGAAAGAAAGAAGCTGAAAAATGCAAGTCGCGCGCGCGATCCGCGTCCGCGAGAATCCAGAAGTCGCGCGCGCGATCCGCTCGCGCGAGACCCCCAATAATTCGCTCGCGCGATCCGCGCGCGCGAAGGACCAAAAGTCGCGCTCGCGCGACCCGCTCGCGCGATATGCCCAAAAACCAAAGTTGCGTATTTCAGTGTACTGAAGACTCCTGTGCAAACGAGACTGCTAAACGACGTCCAGACTGTAAATTACATCAGTTTCAGTCCGTTTCGAGTTGTAAAGGCTTCCAAAACATGTTGTAAATCTATATAAACTCTATTTTACTTCAATTAGGGGGTTGGCAATTATTATACACATCAATATACAGCCATATACACATACTTCCAGCCCTTGAAGAGGGAGAAGCAAGGAGAAGAAGAAGAAGACCAAGGATTTCCATGGCCTCCTCCATCAACTACTTGCCGATTTCTACTCCTATGGCAGCTTAGATCATCGATCTAGGGTTTCAATGAAGCCCTAGATGAGTAATAGGGTTTTATTTATGTTTTTATTTTAGTTTTATTATGTATGGATGACAGTCACATGTTTAGAGGATTTTTATAAATAAATCGTACTTACATTGATTAAATCATTGCTTTCAGAATTTATTCTTGTCTTAGATCTATTTTGACTGTGATGTGCTCAACGATCTATTCTTGCTGTGCTTGTTTAGATTGTTTACATGTGATGGTGCTTTATTGATTCGTGCTATCAAGTATCCGAATAGTCCATGCCTAGGTTAGACGGATTAGATCACAACCCTAGTTTAGTGTGAGATAATTCGTGCTATCCGCAGATGGATTATGTTGGTGCTTGAACCATGATTATCTTCTTGTCGGAGGAATTGGGCTTGTAGCTACAATTCCCCATATTCATCCAACGTAATAAGCTAATTGAATGCATAAATATTCCTATTATGAAACTAGTGGTAGATTTGCGATCCTAGGTTTCCTTTAAATATTATTTAAAAACACTTTTAATTGCTTTCATAAGTTAGATTTACTTTTATTGTTAGTAGTTTAATTAAATCCAAATCAAAATCCGTTTTTTCCTAATTAATTAGACTTAGGTTTTAAAATTAAGACGTTGTAGTAATCAATCTCTGTGGGTTCGACCTTTACTTCCACACTGCAAATTTATTGAAAAGTAAAGAATACTTTTATATCTTGATATTGACAACATCAATTTTTGGCGCCGTTGCCGGGGATTGTATTACTACTCTTAGTTTTATAATCGTAGTTTAGTTAATTCGTAAATATTAGATTAGTTTTTATTTTTCTTATTTTCTGTTTTTGTTTTTAGTACTAACTTTTTCTTTTATTTTGTAGTCAACGTTTCCGAGTGGAGCAGCTAATTACATCAAAGGAGCTTACGCAAATAAAAATAAAAATAAAAATTAAATAAATTGCTTCCTTTGGAAATTCGCTTTAAACCGCTGTAAGTCAGGGCGCTGTGACGCACTATTTGCATTAGTTTAAGGTTAATTGCACTGCATTAGCTAGGAAACCCGGGGCGCTGGGCTTGACGGGGTCATTGCATTACAGGATAATTTGCATGCATCATAGTAGTTGAGTGCTTGTTATCCTAGTCGCGTGATTGCTTGCTATTTGTTTTTTTTTTAGTTGAGTCAATCTTTGTTTTTAATTTCTTTTCTTTTCTTTTAGTTTATGTTAGGTACACGTTCAAACAAACCGGAATTACAACCTCTAGACTCTGAACTTGAACGTACATTAAGACTTCACAAGTCTTCAAACTTAACTTCTGGAACTAGGTTTGTAATAGACGACGATTTGACACCAAAACCAACGTCGTTATTTGAAACCGAAATACGTAATACTCTTCAAAAACTAAAGAAAACACGCTTTAATAACATAGAACCGATTAAAATGGCAGACATTGGAAATAATAACGACAATAACCAAAATAACAACGGAGCTAATATGAATAATCCTAATATACCGCCACCACCTCCACTTAAAGATTATTTTATTCCTACGACTTACACGCCGCAAACATGTTTTGAATTACCGGAGGCGACGGCATCTCACTTTGAGATAAAGTCGTCTACCATCTCGCTGCTTCCATCTTTTCATGGCCGTTTAAATGAAGACCCTTATAAACACTTAGGAGATTTTCAGGACATATGCTCTACGTTGAAAATCCAAAATCTTACTGATGATGAACTAAAAATGCGGCTCTTTCCATTCTCATTAAAGGACAAAGCTAAATATTGGCTCCAATCTTTGGAGCCAAACACTATTAGAACATGGGAAGACTTACACACCGCATTTTTACAAAAGTTTTTCCCGATTATGCGTACAAACCAGATAAGAAAATCAATAACCAATTTTGTAATGCAAGATGGGGAATCACTTTACGACACGTGGGAAAAATTTAAAGAATTACTACGCTCGTGTCCACATCATCAAGTCCCTAAGTGGCAACTTGTTCAGGTCTTTTATGAGGGGCTTATTCCCTCTGTTAGGAATACCGTCGATGTCGTTTGTGCGGGAACTTTCCTGCACAAAAGCGCCGACGAGGCCTGGAAAATGTTTGAAACGTTAAGCGAGAATTCAATGCACCAAACGGTGTCTGTCCGTTCGGAAGGATATCTTAATCAACCTAAGAGGGATGTAAAATTCGAGTCAAGTCAATCAATTGAAATAAAAGAACTATCTAACAAACTTGACCGACTTCTAACGATGAACCAAACGACAGCCTCACCCGCTCGAGAAATTTGTGCATTATGTTCTGATCCTTCACATTCGATACTTGCATGTCCATCGGCGAGTCAATTTCCGGAATTCGTGGAGCAACACATTAATTCTATTCAACAATACCCACGAAATAATTATAATGCAACTACTAATAATCCGGATGCGCCATGGAGAAACCATCCTAACTTCTCGTGGAAAAATAACAATAATAATCCTAACGAGGCGACTAATTTTCCTAATGCGTATCGACCTCAGTTTCAACCTAACCAATACCAACAACCGTCTCCTAATGCTAATCCTTCAAGGGGAAATATTTTTGAGGAAAAGGTGTTGGCATCCCTTAAGACTATTGAAACGCAAGTTCAGGCACAAGCACAAATAGTGCACTCTCATACGCAATCCATTGCGAAGCTTGAATCCCAAATGGGACAACTAGCTACTGTAGTGAGTCGTAGAAACGAGGGGACGTTGCCTAGTCAAACAATCCAAAATCCTAAGGGACAATATGAGGTTAAGGGGTCGAATGAACAAGTGAACGCCGTCTCAACTAGGTTGACTACCCGAGAGGAGGAGGTAATAGAAATTCCGAATGGGAATATGAAAGGTATGAATATTAACTCTAATAAAGAGACGGGTGAGGACATGAGCCAAAATAGAATTCAAAAAGATAAAGAATCGGTCCCAACGAATTATACTCCTAGAATGCCATATCCACCTAACGTTGAGGAACCGTCTAATCTTACAAATAAAAAGTCTAAGGTTGAGGATATACTCGAGGTATTTAAACAAGTCAAAATAAATATTCCTTTCCTCGATGCTATAAAACAAATTCCTGCTTATGCTAAATGTCTAAAAGACCTTTGTACACAAAAACGCAAAATACGGAGTCATACTCCTAAAAAGGTCTTCCTTACGGAAAAAGTAAGCTCTATATTCCAACACGCTCCTCCAAAATATAAAGATCCAGGTACGCCTACGATTTCATGTGTCATAGGTGACACTATCATTCATAGGGCTCTCCTTGACTTAGGAGCGAGTGTTAATCTTTTACCCTATCACGTCTATAAACAATTAGGTTTAGGTGAACTTAAGCCCACGGCCGCTACTATTCAATTAGCGGATCGTTCTGTTAAAATACCTAGAGGAATCGTCGAAGACGTACTAGTAAAAGTTGATCAATGTTTCTATCCCGTGGATTTTATGGTCCTTGACACCGAACCGGTGCTAGATGCTAGGAAGCACACTCCTGTCATTCTTGGTCGTCCATTTTTAGCCACGGCTAACGCACGTGTTAACTGTAGAACAGGGGTGATGAAAGTGTCGTTCGGGAATATACAATTAAAATTAAATGTTTTTAATGCTGTTGATCAACCTCCCAAAGACGATGATTATCTAGGTGTGGAGGGTAGTGAGGTTACACGGAATATTGAGCCTAAGAACGTAATAAATATAAGTGCGGAAAATAATGTGGACGATGATGAGTGGATGAATCCTAATCCTGTGAACCCTAATGCGGAATCTACTCGGAAGGTAAGAAATCGATTCGAACATAATGACAAACCGTTAATCGATTTAATTCAAAGCGATGTAATTTCTGCTTACCACCGAGCTCTACCTGACATCCTTAGGGGTACACAGTCCGATATACGGCCTCCATGAGTCTTATGCTAGAAAGGTCTAGCTAAAGACGTAAAAGTTAGCGCTTCTTGGGAGGCAACCCAAGCTTTATTTCATTCGTTTTTCTTGTTTTTGGTTGTTTTTGGGTCTGTTTGTGTTTGTTTTGGACATTTTGGATAGGTTTGGGGGTTGGTATTAATTTATTTTAATAGTATATACATAATTTTAAACAACAAATGGAAAACACCATTCTCGCGCGCGCGGCCCGCTCGCGCGAGACGTCGCTCGCGCGGCCCGCTGGCGCGAGATGGCCCCTTAGATGTTTTTCTTTGCTTTTCTTTTTATGGTGCCTCAGGTTCTCCTCGCGCCTCATTTCGCGGGCGCGAGGTACCTCGCTGGCGCGGCTATTGAAAAAAAAAAAAAAAAAAAAAAAATTTGGAAATTCGCGCGCGCGACGGCCGCTCGCGCGGATCGTGCGCGCGATTTCCTCATTATCTTGTTTTTCTCTTTTGTTTTTTTTTTTGTATCCTTCCCCCATACTCGTTCTGAGAATGTTTTTGTTTTTTTTAGCCATTATAGATCGAATTAGTTATTGTTTTCCTTATTACATTTATACTTTTTCGTTGTATTTCTTTTCCATTTGATAGTTTAGTTTAATTTAGATTAGTTTTACATTTCTATTTTATATTTCTGTTTCATTTCCTTTTAAATATTATTTTGTTAGTTTCTTTTCGTTTATCTAGTAGTAACATGTAACATTGAACTCTATTGTCATATTCCTTTGTGTTCACCTGTTCTATGCTTGTCAAGATCGAGGTACTATTGTTCCTTTCTTCTGTACTCTCCTTTCTTTCGTTTTATTGTTTCATTGGGGACAATGAAAGGTTTAGGTTTGGGGGTATGCACACACATGCACGTTATTATGCATTAAAATTTTAAAAATTTTCAATAAGTGTGTTTAAATAAACGATGTTACCTACGGTTTTTTTGCAATTTTAATCCGATACTTCTTAGTATGTAATGTGATTTGTTATAGAATGATAAACAATGAAATATGTGATTAAATATTTACTGAAGTCATGTTGAAATGTTTTAAGTTATGTATTGTTTGAATCGTAGTTTTATATCATAGATTTGCACATAAACCTATGCACTGCACGTAGTCATTTGAATACATGTGGGTTGAGAACGATAATATGATTCGGATTTCTAGATAACACATGGTGGAGACTAATCCCGGTGAGCTTTTGAGCCTATCTTTTCTGTTTTGAGGGTTATAAATACATCTTGTGTTTGTCGAATTTCATTGAAATAGCGCATCTACTTGTTGTTTAGTCTCAGTATTCTTGTTTTGGTTGATAATCAAGTTAAAATATTTGTTACCATGCTAAATAATCTTCCGTCGTAAATATTGAAGAACCGTATTACCATAGGACATGATTATAGGCCTTCTTTGTTTATTACCGACCGATAAATGAAAATTTTCCTTAGTTCGCCCTTTGAGCCATTACAATGCCTCTTTTTCTTTGTTCACCATTATCCTCTTTAGAAGCTCCAACTTGATCAACTTGGAGTATACCACTGGAAGAGTGATCAACTTTTAGTAGTATTAAGGCGATGTGTTGATTGAGAAGAAGAAAATAAGATGCTAGTGGGGTAGTTGCTTGGTATTCGATGAATAATCATTTGGGAAGCAAGAAAAGAAAAAGGAAAAGAAACGAAATAGAGAAGATGAAGGTTGAAAAAAAAAATATATTGAAAGAAAAGAAGAAAAATGAATGAGAAAGAGGAAGAAAAGATGAAAGTTGGTAGAGAAGAAGAATGAAAGAAATCGAACATGCCTTACAATGCCATTCTAAACCTACCCAATTAATCCGTTCTATCATTTTTCATTATCTGAGCCACATTACAACCTTTAAAAAGTCCTATTTGATCCTAGAAGAACATGGTTCGGATATGAAAACGATGGGAGGGGGATTAAAACATGGTAATGATTAATTTCTTTTGATTATTGGCATCTTATCCATGAGACTACTGTTCTTTCGTGTCATGCGTTATTTGTCTTGAAAACATAATTCCTTTGCTCACATATTTTAGAAAAGTTACACATGTTTCTGAGTGTTTCATTTGAGAGTGTAATTCATTGTGAGATTCGTAGTCGAGACATAGTTAGACGGTTATCCGAAGTATATTCCATGTTCATGACATGCGCGTGTTCACTTGACTACCATATCACACACGTGCGATTTTATGAGAAACTCTATTGATTTATACGATGCATGTGCTTGAGATTGTTCTTCATGATATATGTAGGTGTTTGATTCTATTTCTTTATGTTCGTTATTCTATTTCGAATCTTTGTTGTATAATAAGGAGTATTGAATGTTATGTTTTTCGTTTGTAATAAAAGTTTTTAAATTAATAAGTTAATAAAGATGGTTGTGGGTAACTTGTCGATGAGAACCCTCACGAGACTTCACTCGTCCGACTAGGGACACCTAGGGGTTTAAAAGGCTTGTTGCATACGCTAAATGCAATCGTGATCCATACGAAAATGGAATAGATTTTTATTAGTAGTTTTTATTTTAGTTTTGCTCGAGGACTAGCAAAATGTAGGTTTGGGGGTGTGATCGGGAGAGAACTAATCCTAATTATACGCTTTAACGTGCATTTGTTAGTACCTTTTTATCCTGTTTTTGTATATTTTTACTCTGTTTTCTAGTTTCTGACAGGTTTTGGAAGAAATCAACTAAACCAGGCTAAACAGGGTGAAAAGTCAGAAAGAAAGAAGCTGAAAAATGCAAGTCGCGCGCGCGATCCGCGCCCGCGAGAATCCAGAAGTCGCGCGCGCGATCCGCTCGCGCGAGACCCCCAATAATTCGCTCGCGCGATCCGCGCGCGCGAAGGACCAAAAGTCGCGCTCGCGCGACCCGCTCGCGCGATATGCCCAAAAACCAAAGTTGCGTATTTCAGTGTACTGAAGACTCCTGTGCAAACGAGACTGCTAAACGACGTCCAGACTGTAAATTACATCAGTTTCAGTCCGTTTCGAGTTGTAAAGGCTTCCAAAACATGTTGTAAATCTATATAAACTCTATTTTACTTCAATTAGGGGGTTGGCAATTATTATACACATCAATATACAGCCATATACACATACTTCCAGCCCTTGAAGAGGGAGAAGCAAGGAGAAGAAGAAGAAGACCAAGGATTTCCATGGCCTCCTCCATCAACTACTTGCCGATTTCTACTCCTATGGCAGCTTAGATCATCGATCTAGGGTTTCAATGAAGCCCTAGATGAGTAATAGGGTTTTATTTATGTTTTTATTTTAGTTTTATTATGTATGGATGACAGTCACATGTTTAGAGGATTTTTATAAATAAATCGTACTTACATTGATTAAATCATTGCTTTCAGAATTTATTCTTGTCTTAGATCTATTTTGACTGTGATGTGCTCAACGATCTATTCTTGCTGTGCTTGTTTAGATTGTTTACATGTGATGGTGCTTTATTGATTCGTGCTATCAAGTATCCGAATAGTCCATGCCTAGGTTAGACGGATTAGATCACAACCCTAGTTTAGTGTGAGATAATTCGTGCTATCCGCAGATGGATTATGTTGGTGCTTGAACCATGATTATCTTCTTGTCGGAGGAATTGGGCTTGTAGCTACAATTCCCCATATTCATCCAACGTAATAAGCTAATTGAATGCATAAATATTCCTATTATGAAACTAGTGGTGGATTTGCGATCCTAGGTTTCCTTTAAATATTATTTAAAAACACTTTTAATTGCTTTCATAAGTTAGATTTACTTTTATTGTTAGTAGTTTAATTAAATCCAAATCAAAATCCGTTTTTTCCTAATTAATTAGACTTAGGTTTTAAAATTAAGACGTTGTAGTAATCAATCTCTGTGGGTTCGACCTTTACTTCCACACTGCAAATTTATTGAAAAGTAAAGAATACTTTTATATCTTGATATTGACAACATCACCAGTCAACAAACCAGATTATAGTTTGCTTTTGTCCTAGATCTTAGTAATAAAACTTCTTTATAAGATCTAGATCTGTTTTATTAAAGATTTTAAAATATTCTTGTCGGAACTTAAGGTTTTTATCCAACATAAAATCTCTACTTATAACTTGTCTTAAAAATGAATTTGGACTAAAATTCATTAAACATAGACAGAGAAAATTTCATGAGAATAAGAGGGATCAAATGGATTTCCTTTTTCTTTATTCTCGCTACTTTCTTCTGGACCACAAACTCCTTGAGGTATTTGGTGGTTTGAGTTTATGAATCCCTTTAAAACATTTTCCCTTTCCATATTCTGGAGATGTTCAAGATCCATGTTTGGCCTAGGTTAATCAGACATGGAGTGTCTTGAAGAAGAAGGGTAGGAAACTATGTAAGGAAGTTTCGAAGGGGCAGTATTAAAACTTCTTACAGAATTACTCCTACTCAAAGATAATTTACTAAATTTATTAGGAGTAAAGGAAACTTCAATATCACCATCTTTAGATTGGATGATTTGATCTAATTGAGACGGAGGGACAGGTGCTGGGGGAACAACATTGGGTAAAGTCCATTCCGTTGGGAAATATATTTCATCCCACTTTATTAATCTGGGAGTAGCAATATTAGTAGTATGACAATTACTGTCGATTGCTACTGTTTTCCTAGAATACTTTTTAAAATAGCATTAGGACATAAAGTATTCATAACTTTATAATATATCCTATATGTAGTATTTACAGTACTTGTACCAGGTAGGTAATTATACCCTTCTGTTTGAATCTTCAAAGTAGTGGCTTCAAACAGATTTTTATCTTTTAAAGAGAGTGTCAGGTTAGGATAAACATCAAAATAGACTGGACCATAACACAAACTTGTTTGTATAATTCCCATAAGAGATGGTACAAAGTATGTACATCTAGCATCCCTTAAGTATGCTAAAATAGTTGCATTATGACCTAATAAAGTAAGAGGCTTGAATGCTATTTGAATACATCCTATATGGATGTAATGATATTTATCTAAACTTTTCTCAATATCTCTTAAACATAATAATCTAACATAATAATCAAGAACAATGTCATGTTCAACAGTTTTAACATGATCTTGAGATATAAAAGAGAAAGTGCCACTTTTATATATTTGTTTAGTAGAAATGAACGGAATTGTCCATTGATTCAATTGTTCCGTTTGGTCAAACGCAACAAGTTTTGTATTAATAATATGATATCTGAATCTTGAAGATGATCCAGGTCCAGACTTGGTTGTTCTTTTGAACATGACCAAGATGAGGCAACCTTGGTATATACTATTTCACATATTATGAATCTTATCATAAATTTCTATAATAATTCTTATAAAGTCTGTTCCAGTCAACAATTGCAATAGCCAAACAGTCATTCCTTGGCAAACAAGCTCAAGCATTCATGCGACTAACGGAATCTTATGACCCCCAAAGAATTATCACAGTAATTTATTTATAATTTTCATAATAATTCAGAAGTATATACCATGGTGGCCTCAAAAGACTAGCCATACATGGCTCTGATACCAAATAATTAATTTTGGAAAGCTCGTTTAACTTAGAGTTAAGAAATTACCATGTCTTGGTTTAGCAAATCCCCATTGGGATAAAATTGTTGAAACTAATGCTTCAGACATTGGTTATGGAGGAATTCTTAAACAAAAGAATCCCAATACTAATAGAGAAGAACTTTTACGCTTCACCTCTGGTGTTTGGAAAGGTCCTTCAAAGAATTATTCTACTATTAAAAAAGAAATGTTTTCCATAGTTAAGTGTGTTACTAAATTCCAAGATGACTTACTTAACCAAGCATTTCTTATCATAATAGATTGCAGTTCTGTTAAACACATTCTTAAAAAAGATGTACAAAATCTTGTTTCCAAGCAAATTTTTGTTAGGTGGCAGTCTGATTTATCTGTTTTTGATTTCCAGCTTGAATATATTAAAGGAGATCAGAATTCTTTACCAGATTTTCTAACTATAGAATTTTTGCAGGAAAAACAGGATACAACCTCCGAATGAAGGAGGATTTCAATTTCCTCAAAGGCGTCCCAGCAAAGGGAAGGGCCATCAACAGAACCCACCTAAGGGTTCCCAACCCAACAAAGGGTCAAATCAGCCAAATAAGGCTGGTCCTCAGCAGAAACCCTCTGCCAAGGACATTCTAATTCAAGATCCAGCTTTCCATCAAAAACAATATTTGGAAACCTTTCTTGTTTTAGACAACATGAAAAATAGTGAAAAAATTGAATTAGATGCTTAGGGTTTTAAAGAAAGATTTATTAACATGCACAATTTCATGACCCAAGAATCTAAACCTAGATTTGCTTATGAAGCAATTTTAATTGAGACAGGTTCTGCTCAAATTGAGCATTTTCATGTTGTACAAAATGACAAAAAGACTCCTATAACACATTCTAAGTGTTATATTATTAAAGTTCTTCATGCAAATCAGTGGGGTCTTAACCCTGCTCAGGCAAGAACTTTAAAAATTAATGGAACAACATATAATTATTGGGATTATTTAGAAGCTTGGAACAAAGCTTTTCTTTACACTAATCCAACACGAAGGCACACTTGGCTTTTCGTCATTAATGACCAAATTCTTAAAACTGGTTTTGACTATTTTCCTAACTGGTTTTACCATTGGTGGGAAAACAATGGGACCAAAAATTGGCATTGTTCCTCGTGAAATTCTGGACTATTTTACAATCTGGTTTGATCACCATCCTATTCTCAGAGGAAAGTCTTTACAATATTCCCTTTGGAAGAAATATTTTATTTTTCTTTGTCGAATTCAGATTAGTTTGGATTTGGAAATGAGATATTATTCATTCTGAGGACAATCTTAGAGTTCCTATTCTCCAGAGAACATTCTGGGTGAAATGGTGGCCTGGATTTGATATTCCCCATACAATTTCAAAAATCCAGTCAGCAGTACAAAATTATGTTAAGATTTTTGAGGAAGATGAAAAGAAAAGAGCAAACCAATTTATGGTAGAAGCCTCTCAACTCTCCTCACATTTGAATATGTTTGACCTCCTATTCATTTCCATTGGGGGAAAATATCCACTCCTCTCTAAGAAAGAAATCCAAGTAAAGGTTAGGGGTGGGCATTCGGTCGGTCGGTTCGGTTTTGGATAAAACCGCCAACCGAACCGATGTAATCGGTTTTCTTAGTACTAGAACCGTCAACCGACCGTTATTGTCGGTTTTCGATCGGTTCGGTTTGTGTCGGTTGGCGGTCGGTTGGGTCGGTTGGGGAATTATTGTTATAAAAAAAAAATTTACACTATTATCAAAATGAAGCATGACTATTCGGTGGTGTTGTTGACACTTGACATGAAGCTAAAAAATTTTAGTCTTTTAATATGTTATGATCATTTTATATTATATATTATTATTATATCTATATAATTACTTAGTAGTAGTCTAGTAGAACTGTAGAAGTAGTCTAGTAGAAGTGTAAGTATTGACTAATAATTCGGTCGGTTCGGTTTTATCGGTTTTTTAACCTTGTCAACCGTGAACCGACCGTGAAACCGAAGAAATCACATACATTCAACCGATTTCGACCGCCAACCGAATTAAAACCGACCATGTTCGGTCGGTTTATGGTCGGTTCTTCGGTTCGGTTCGGTTTTTGCCCACCCCTAGTAAAGGTTATGGAAGCTCTTAAGGAACAATTTCTTGCCTCCCAGAATTCCCAAGGAGGAAGTCAGGCTACTTCAAGCCAGACTAAAGATCAGGGTCAGTCAACCCTTAATACACAAACAAACACTTTTGGATGTTTAGCAGGGGAAGCACAAGACCCATATAAGGATGAAGATGATATGGATACAACATCCATCTCCAGTCAAGTTCCTTTAATGGAAGACTTCTTCGATGCCATGATTTCCACGGCATCACAGTCCAGCAAGCCAAATAGTAAAATAGAATAATTTGGCTTTGTGACGAATGCAGTGACGTCCTCCTACCATGACGCATGCAGTGACGTCCTCCTACCCACAGGTTTTGCCCACAGTTTGGTATACCAGTGGTTTTGTTACAGTGTATAGATAAGAAGTAATCTGAACGACTCCAACAAACACTAACACGTGTATTACTTTTTATCTTTTTACTTTTCATCTACAGTACCCTGTCTAAGAACTGTAGATCTTTTTCTCTTTATTTAAGATGACCCTCAGTGTTGTTGAAGTGCATCTCAGTTGTTGTTCTCTCTCTCTCTCTCTCTCTCTCTCTCTCTCTCTCTCTCTCTCTCATTCTCTAGTTGCTCTGTAACTGTGGTTCACCACAAGTAAGTAATAAAATTCTCTTCTGTTTATATTCTCGGTAAAAATTATTTAAAAAATGTAACAATAAAATTATTTAGTAATCTCATTTAATGAGATAATTTGATTTATTTATGTGGGATGCACTTGTTTTTAGAAATGGTCTCAATTGTAAGAAACTAATCAAAATGTCACCATTCACACTTATTTTTATGATGATTTTACAGGGTTGTGTTTGGCCCAGTTAAGTTGAGTTTCGTCCCGTTTGATATAATTTTGGGGGAACGTCTACTGTAATCATTTCTGTTAAAGTTTTTTTTTTTTTTGAATTATGGTAGTTGTAATATTTTGATATAGATTGCAATTAAAATTTTGGGTAAAAATTATTTTGCACCCCTAAGGTATACACTATTTTGGACTTTGCATCTGTCACGCCCCGGAACATCAAAAATAGAGAAAAATAAATTTCCTTTTTGGGTCCATAAGGAATGACTGATGAATGTCACTAATGATCCACACCACACAGTACTAGTCTACAACAAGAATAGTAATAAAAACAAATTGGATATATATAGCCGTTGCTTTTATTACAAACATCATAGTTATTACAACAGTAAAGCTACAGCGGAAGTATATAAGGTTTGGAAGCAACATATGTCAAAGTACCAAATATAACAAAACAGTCTAAACAGAAATAATAAGCTAATAACTATCTCCAGGTCTTTAGTTGGCGTAAACATCAGCATAGTAGTCCTCCCCGGCATAGACGTCATCATTGGGGCCACCCTTGGTGTATTCTCCTCCCGGACAGTAACCATCGTTGTAGGCTCCGTCATCTGTAGAATAAGGTACAGGATAGTCTGGACGGGGAAAATCCAGGTAATAAAAGGTCGTCAGCTTACTGAGAGCTGGGTGAGTATAAACTAACAAAGTACCAGTTATCTGAAGTAAAACAAATTTATGAAGAGGTGAGATAAGTTCTACTATAGTAATATCTTGCTCCTTTATTCAACATCGTTAACCAATCCTTATCGTTTTGTTATCCGAAGATCGAAATCAACATAATCTTTCTAGAAAGAACAGACTCAATCATTTCACATATATAGACATACCATCATTCTGTCCATTGCTCGTTAGGGATATAAACCATCCACTGGATATCATGGACACCACGGCAGTCCATCCCCCGCTCGTTAAGGATATAAACCATCCACCGCATGTTAGGGATACAACGCTTTGAACAACAGCACATCAAATCTATTGCCACGACTCCTCGTTATATACCAGTGATCCCCATCCACCGCTCGTTAAGGATATAACATGGATCATCTGATTACCTTAGGACTACATGGTCCCGCTCACTGCTCGTTAAGGATGTAACCCATCCACCGCATGTGAATGCATATCATGACCAGGCGTCTTCCCACGTACCATTCCCAGAACTTATCAAACTTATTTAAACTCAGTACTTCTATCGATACATGACAATTCCCATGTGGCCTGACTACTCTGATTAAAAGAAACGGATATCGATCTCATACAAGAACCGCATAGTATCTAACGTCATAATGTTAATCCGTTATTCTTAATCATACTTAACTTTGTTGTCACATTATCTCTGATCAATCCGAAATCGCATAACGGAAGTCCAAAGAGAATCGAACATTCGAACCCTTAATATAATAAATAGGTAAAGGAATCCATGTTTTGCCAATACCAATCGATTGGGACAAAAATCATAACAATCGATTGAGGGAACTAGCAATCGATTGGGTCCAACTGTCACGACCCATCCCACTACGCGTGGAAATAGGACACGTGGCACGCCACCAAGGCTCATCCAAACATCCTCTAACGATACGCAGCGGAAAGAACTTTAAAACAACCCTAAGTATTTTAAAACTTTAGGGAACATTACCCTTTGAATTGAAATTCCCTTGTAATCAGAGTTATAAAAAGTTTTGGCCAAGTGGAAACACACTCAAAAGAATCAGTTTTTGAAAACAGAGGTTCAGTCGACTGTGCCTAGGGTCCAGTCGACTGTGCCTAGCAGAAACCAAAACCCTAAATTCTTAACAGAGGTCCAGTCGACTAATCAGGGAACCCAGTCGACTGCACTGGTTACTATTTAGATCAGTAGCTAGAATCTACAGTAGTTCAGTCGACTGATCAAAGGTCCCCAGTCGACTGTGTTAAGCAGAACCAAAATACAACATTTTCAAAAGGGGTCCAGTCGACTGAGTTATGGTACAGTCGACCGGTTTTGCCATTAATAGAAGCAGTAGCCAAAAATCAACAGTGTTCAGTCGACTGATAAAGGGTCCAGTCGACTGTTTCCATTACTATTCACTTTCAGTGTCTCAATCCCACGAGATCCAGTCGACTGATCCAGAGTCCAGTCGACTGCTCCCCTGCTGGGCAGCCCTGTTGCGAAAATTAACAACTCATGCTTCTCTATACCAACAACAATCACAACCGTAACTCAAATACAACATTTAAACATAACCACAGACGTTCTATTACAAGATTTCAATACTACGAAACTAATTCATAGTTCTATTACAACATATTATTACAATTCCCAATCCTTACACAAGTTTTAGGATTTAAAACAAAAACATATACAAAGGTGATTTCTCTGGCGTTCATCGGCCTCACTCATCACGCTACTTCTTGTCTTTCTTCTTACCTGCAATGGAGTACATCTCCACTGCTCAGCTAAATGCTGAGCGTACAATTCTAAATGTATGCTTATATGACAATTCATGGTTTAAGCATCTAAAACACATAGAAATAGTCTCTAGTGTGAGTGGTACGCATTCATCCGATCGATGCCGTAGGAGGCCCACCTCTCCCACGCATCTCGTACACTGGTTGGGCCTTCCTCCATACCAGGTACCGTGTACTGGTTGGGCCCACCTCCAATCCAGACACAACCACATTTTCAATTCCATTTCAATCACAACCATAATCCTCAAGGTTCGAGGAGCTTACCCCGGATGAATTTGCACCAAACTTCTCTTTGACCCAAGTAGACACATAACATGTTCACATAAATAGTTATACGTGATTTTCATATAATTTCACGTGCATAATTAACGGGACTAATTAATACATGAATTTCTCCCGGATCCAAGAATATCAAAGTTGATGTTCAAAACATGAAATTTCATATATTTCATAGATCTAGAATTCACACCTCGTGCGATCTCTCCGAAACTTTGAAGGATCGACTAGAGGCCCGAATAAACATCGGATTTCAAATTATACGCGATTCCTACGAGTTTTACCTGATTTTCCCCAAAAGTCTAGAAATTAGATTTTTAGAAAAATTAGCCAAACATGGCCTAAGTAGTATCAAAACGTAGGTCTTACCTCCACGAGTTCAAATCTCGAATTTGGAGAAAAACTGACGGACGAACGGTTGTCGATCGGCGTTGCAAAGTCCGTGGCAACAATCTCCCTTCTCTCTCCTCTCTCTCTAGATATTTTGAAAGTTTTGGATGAGAATGAATCTCATCCACTACTATATATAGAAAAACTTCTCAGGAATTTCGTTTACCTCCCCGCGAGTTTCTCAAACTTCTAATTAGCTCTCGAAACTTTGCACACGTTCATTTTATGCCTTTACGAGCGACAAATATAAATTTCGGAAGTTTCTGACTAAGTCTCATTTGGTCCAAAAATTACGTCTGAAAACTAAATCTCCGTGGAATCTCTATACCACCTACCTTTTTATATCACGATCACTCATGTTCTCACCACAATTTTTAAAATGATATAACAATATCAAAATTACCAGAATTTACTAAACACAGGAAAAATTACTATTCATAAAAATACCAGATAAGTCAAATAACATTTAAGTCACATAAATGCCATTAACTCATGCCCATGCAATATGATATACCACGTTCCCGTGTCCTCACTGACACTTCACCGTTGACTCACAGTCAACTCCACCTCAGATTATTAATAAACATTAATAAGCGACAAAATCTCAAATATGAAATGATAAACCATGGAATTCTGGAACGGGTGTGACACCAACACAATGTCAATCGATTGCTAACATTGGCAATCGATTGGGATGTCAATCGATTGGAATTCTATCCAATCGATTGGGTCCACACTGATGGCAATTGATTGGAAATTATACCAATCGATTGGCACTTCGTCTTTACCAGCAGATTACAAAAATAGTATATATAAACGTCATAAGGACGTATTAACTACAACCAATCCTCATAAAAAGTTGTAAAACATCAAAATAGAGGGACCAAGTGAGTTGTAACTCACCAAGGGTGTGTTTGGGTGTGTGTGCTTGAAAAAACCTCCAAGATCTCTCTCTCTCTTCTTCTCTTTCTCTCTCTATCTCAGCTCTACATCTCCTTCTCTTTCCCTTCTCTTCTTTTTCTCTTCTTCTTGTTCTTCTCTGCCCAAGGCAGTGTGTGTGTGTGTGTGTGTGTGTGTGTGTGTGTGTGTGAGAGAGGGTGTGTATAAATATATAGATATATATATATAGATGTGTATACATATATACTCACAAGATGTGCCTCTCTCTGTCAAAGTTGTGAAAACAGCCCCAAGGCCAAGAATGAATGCATATATATAGACGTTGAGAGTGCCACACGTCCAAAACTCAAGCAAAGAAGAAAACTTGTCTCAGCTTATGCCAATCGATTGGAATAGATGGCAATCGATTGGCATGTTACCACGCAGGCCCGGCCCTGAGCATAGGTAACATAGGCCATTGCCTAGGGCCCCCAACACACATGAGAATGTTAGGGCCTCCAAATGTTTTCAAATAGATTTCTAATATTTGTTGTTCAGTCCATACATCTAAAGCCCAACTTCTAGCCCAATAATTCCATACCAAATCCCACATACAAGTATACAACCTAATTTCCTGAGCCCATCCTTTGACCGAAAAAACCGAGAAGAGGCCCCATTCCAATTTCTCTCAAATGCTCGTGACTAAGTAGTGCTTTTCGATTTTGTCCAGTCCCAATACAATCCCAGCCCTAGGACCCTGGGACATAAATTGTACAGTCCCAATTTCCCACTTCTGTTTCTAAATTTCTAATTTTGGAGTGATATCATATGGGATATGAAATGTCATGTAATGAGATTAAATAAAGTTTAATGCTATAGTGATTTAAAATACTTATTTGATGTAAAAAAAAATCAATTCTACACTTAATTATGGATAAGTAGAATAAAAAAAATGCTCGGGAGCGCTACCCCCGAACCCCTGAATAGACTCAGGGGCCCCTTTTAAGACTTCGCCTTGGGCCCCCAAATCCTCAGGGCCGACCCTGTTGCCACGTAACAAATTCAAGTCGGTAGAATGGCAATCGATTGGGAGCATGTCAATCGATTGGTAACCAAAAAAGTGGCAATCGATTGGTATCAAAATTTCACCAAAAGAAAAGGAAAGGTTATACAAGTATAGAAATGAAATACTAGGTCTTATTATATAACCAAAATACAGGGTATTACAGCATCCTAATGTTTCAATTTTCTTAAACTGGTCCTTAATATATGTAGCGAGTTGCAATGTGGCCCTTCCGTCAGAATTTTCGTCAAAAACTAACGGAATCTCGTCCATGTGCGAGTCATGTGATTTATTTAAGGGTATTTTAGTCATTCACCATAAATTAAAAGCAGTTTGCAACCTTACTGTTTGGTTCATTTGGCAATTTGCACCATTAATGTTTGGGTCATTTGGACATATTTTACTTTTATTTTTTATTTTTTATTTTTAAAAAAAATGTGTTCTGACATAATTTTGGGTTCCTCTACTGTTACCCATTATCCAAATAAAATGAAACAAATCTAAAGTTATCCAACTTATCCAAATTAGAATTTAAAATAAACTCTAATTCTAAAAGGGTGGAGCTAAATCCACCACATTTTCCCAAAATACAAAAATTTTGAGAAATCTGTTCATCAAGAAATTTCAGTGGTCAAATATAGTGTTCTAAACACCCATATTAATTTAAAAAATTAATTATCTATTTGGGATAGTTTAAGCAATTAAAATTATCCATAAGCATAAATTTTATGCTCTAAAATATAAAAAACATGAAATAATTTAGTGAAAATTTTCTCAAGTCCTCAAATAGTGTACAAAATACTATATATTAATTTTAAGAATTAAAAATTTATTTGTTATATTTTAAACAATTAATATCGTATACATAACAAAATATATGCTCTAAAATATATTTCCAAAAATTGAGAAAATTTACCAAATAATTTAATCAAGTTTCCCTTAGTGTACTAAACACCTTGTGTTAATTCCATAAATTAACAATCAATTAAAGATATTTTAAGCAATTTAAAAATGTACAAAACATTATTTAGGTGCTCTAAAATATTCATTTAAAACATTTTAAAAGAAAATAAACCCCCAAGAATTTCATATGGTCTCACACAGTGTTCCTAACATCCCTTATTAATTTAAAAAAATTAACAATATATTTTAGATATTTTAAGCAATTAAAGCGATTGCAAAAACTAATTTTAAAAATCAATATTCAATTTTTGGATATTTTAAGCAATTAAAAACACGTACATAACATATTATTTATGCTTAAATGATTGCAATAATTTTCCAAAACTTGCCCTAGGGTCCCACACAGTGTACAGAATAAAAAATATAATAGTCAAAAATATTATTTTTAGAATTTTAAACTAATTAAAACTCAATTTATAATAATAAACAAAAAGTTAAGGTTTTGTTTTAATTAGTATAATCCCACAAGAATTACTTGGGGTTTAAGTTAAGTACATTGGTCCCGGTCCAAAGAATATGTGGGTGACCTATAATCCACAAAATTCGAACACATTGAATTTTAGAATTAGAGTTTATTTAAAATTCTAATAAGGATAGGTTGGATAGCTTTAGATTTGTTTTATTATATGTGATTAAACCTCTTACTATTAGTTATAGGTAGTGATAGAGGAACCCAAAAAATATGCCAAAACACCTTTTTTTTTTTAAATAATAATAAAAGTAAAATATGTCCAAACGACCCAAACATTAAAGATGCAAATCGCTAAATGAACTAAACATTAAAGGTGTCAAATGCTTTTAATTTATGGTGAATGACTAAAATACCCTTGAATAAGTCACATGACTTGCACATGGGCGAGTTTTCGTTAGTTTTTGACAGAAATTCTGACGAAAGAACAACATTACAACTCGCTATATACATTAAAGACCAATTTTAAAAAATTAAAATACTAGAGTACAAAGTCTAAAATTATATATACGAGGTGCAAAATACTTTTTTCCCAAATTTTTTCGTCATTAAAGTTACATGTGACTTCCTTGAGCAATGGCAGAATCTTGACCAAACAAACAAAAAAACATAACCGAAGACGTCGTTGTATTGACTATACATCAATTTTTTTTTGGGTTAATTAGTGATAAATTCCTAGATAGTATAATTATATAGCTTTAGGTTCTTGAGTTAAACATGTTTATAATTAAGTCCCTGATATTTTTTAGGGACTAAAATGTCCCTCCCTCATCAAGTTTGGTAATCTTCAAAATTGTACTCCCCCTCCATTAATGTCTTTTAACAAAATTTCTCCCCAAAAATTAAGGCAATCAAAATTTGAAATTCTTCATCACTCATAATGACAACCATTTTCAGCCACAATCATCTTCATTGCCCTACCAGCCACCACCACACACACCACTGCAGATGCACTTATATCTGAAAAATTCACAACAGTTTCTATGAATTTCACGATATGATTTGTGAATTTCACAACATTTTCTGAAAAATCGGGATTGGAAGAAAAAGGTATAACATGATTTGTGAATTTCACAACATGTTCTGGAAAAATGGGAATAGAAGAGATAGGAAAAACATGATTTGTGAATTTCACATGTTGTGGAAAAATCGGGATTGGAAGAGAGAGGCACAACATAATTTGTGAATTTCACAACATGTTCTGGAAAAATGGGAATGGAAGAGATAGTAAAAACATGATTTGTGAATTTCACAATATGTTCTGGCAAAATGGAAATGGAAGAGAGAGTCCCAACATGATTTGTGAATTTCACAACATATTCTGGAAAACGAAAATGAAAGAGATAGAGAGTCATAACATAATTTGTGAATTTCACAACATGTTCTGGAAAACGAAAATGGAAGAAAAAGTCACAACATATGATTTGTGAATCTCACATGTTCTGAAAAATAGGAATGAGAGAGAGAGAGAGAGAGAGAGAGAGAGAGAGAGGTCACCACTTACACATGGTTGAATCCAACACCATTGTACTTCATTAGTAAAATTGCAAAAATCACTTCTGCCATGTGTGTTGCACTCTAGTCCTACTTTAACACAATACAAATAAATATCAAGAGGAACATGCTGAAAACAAATGACTACTACTCGTTTGATTATAGCAATTTAATGTGTTGTTTAATGTTAATTGATAATGCCATAATTCACACAATAAATAAGTCAATCAATTTGCATTTGTTTCTTACATGTAAGGAAAGTGCACAGTCAAATTAAGTCATCCATATGAGTCATTCAATATATATTCCAATACCATAAAATAAGTGTAGCTAATTAAGGCGAGTATTATTTTCAGAAAATAGCAATTATAAGGGTATTATGGTCACAAAAAAAGCTTTAATCATGGTTAATGAAATATATCAGGATATGAGGGATTTTATATTGAAATAGATTCATGGGTGTCCTTGAGCCATATATTTGCAATGATCAGGGATTTAAGGCTAATTGTCTATTTTTTTTTTTTGCAAAATATGGTGAAATTATTATTAAGTGTACCATGTCGCTATTTATCGCACCACTAATAGAAGAAAAAATATTTACTTTTTCTTATATGAACTGAGATTCCCTAAAAATGGAGAGAATAAATAGACAAATAAAAAAATGTAATTAATTTAAAATACCATATCACCCTTACATATCATTGTATTCAAGATTTCTTTGCACTAATAGAGGAACCCCGTCCTTCAAACTTTCTTCTTTGAAGTTTGAAGCAATAAACAAAGAATGTTTAATTGGATTTCATCATTCCAACAGGCGGAAGAGAACCCATCTGATTCTCTCTGTACCCACTTATATTCTCTCTCTCTCTCTCTCTCCCTCCTCCACAATATACTCATTACACACATAAATATATATATATATATATATGCAATCTGCATAGGTGTGTGTTACTCTTCTTTCAAGTGCTCTCTCTCTCTCTCTCAAATACACTGTCTTGCTAAACTTCCTAAGCAAAGCCAACCTACAAAGCAAAAGTACACAGACAGATCCACATGTAATGTAATAATATATATACATCTTACAAAGAAATCAATTATGATGTTCACTTCTCAACATCTAAAACCCTTACTTCAATCTAACTCTACACAAAAGTCTCGAGCATTCATACCCCATTTTCTTATTGTCTTCTCCTCTATAATCTACTAATCTACCAACCCACATCACCCAAACCAACAAAAAAAAATCAAATCTTTCTCAAGAAAACAAAAAACCCCAACATTCTTCCCTACCTTGCAACCGCCCCAAAAAAATATATATATATAATATGCTGGAAATACTGCAATCCCCAACTCAGTTGCCTTCGTCTTCAAGCTCCATACCCACAATCAGTGATGGGTCACACCAACAAACAAACCTCAGCAATGACACTCTTTTTAACACACCCAATTCGTACCCTGTAGCTGTATACAGGGGAGATACAGAGGAGGGAGGAGGTAGAGAGAGAAAGGAAAGAGAAAGAGAGGAGGAGGGAGATCAGCTGTCACTGTTGGACCTTTTGGTGACTGTGTTCAGGAAATCTTTGATTGCTTGCAGGAGTGAGAGGATTGAAGAGCTTTCTTCTTCTTATTGTTCAAAAATGGAGATTGGGTCTCCTACAAATGTGAGACATGTGGCCCATGTCACATTTGATAGGTTCAATGGGTTTCTTGGACTTCCTGATGAGTTTGAACCTGAAGTTCCCAGGAGGCCTCCCAGTGCCAGGTCAGTTTAAACCCCTTCTGTGTGTGTGTGTGTGTGTGTGTGTGTGTGTGTGTGAGAGAGAGAGAGAGAGAGAGAGAGAGAGAGAGAGAGAGAGAGAGAGAGATTTTGGGTATATGTTGGTCTATCTTGATTCTTGGGTTTGGAATGGTAAACGTTTGCTCTCTCTTTGATCTTTCTTTTTGGTATGTGATTTAGAGCTTTTCATGAAAAATTTTGGGTGACATTCATTTGTTATAGCATTGATGTTTCTATTTGTCAGAAATCGGTGACTGAGTTCACATATAATTGCAATATTAGTGTCTGATTTTTTATTTTTTATTTTATTTTTTATATTTTTAACCCCATTCTTCTTAATGAGCTTCGAAGACAGAAACAAATATAATTGCCCAAGAAAACCTAGATGGATCTAAGTGGTTCACCCAAAACTGGGGCTATTTTTTTTTCTTGAGTAATACAAAAGACACGTAAAGTGTTTACCTAAAATAGTTACGAGATGACAATGTGGCTACTTGAAACTCTTCTTTTAATTGTAAAACAAATTGACATAAACATTGTACTTTAATTTCAAGATTAACACTGCCATATCAGTCGATTAACCGAGTTTAGGTAACTGAATTAGGTAAAATTAGCATTTTCTTTTTTTATTTCCTGTGCTCGGTAGGCATTGATAGTCATCTTTAAATAAAATAAAAAAATGTACAAACAAATACTACACAGCTATGCAACATTGTGGTCTCTGGATAATAGCTTTACTTTGACAAGGATATATTTGTCTCCTTTTGACATTTTCTCAGTTTTGGTGTTTTTCTGCACACCATTTGAATAATTTACTGGTACTATTGGAACAAGTGACTAGCAATTTTCTGAAGGAACAAAATGGGGCTGGACCGGCTGGTACATTCATCATTCAAAAATGTCACTTTAGATAGTACAATTGTAAATGAGTTATGAAAGAGTTCAAAAAAAATGAGTTACTGCACAATAGGGGAAAGTTCACTAGATTTTCCTTGGATCTTCTCATTTTGTCTGAGGAATTAACTGTTGAGGCTCTGTTTGGTTCATGTGTTTACTGAGGGAAGTGAAAAGGAATCACGGTTGTTTGGTTAATTAGGAAAGTAATGAATAAAATAGGAAGTGAAGGCAACCATGGTTAAACATGTGAAACATGAATTAAATTTTTTTTTTTTAATTTTTGAGTTTTTTCACAATCCTCTTTTCTGGAGTGTTAGATAATCTGTCCCACGCTGAATAATCATGGGGTTGGCTATGGCTATATATACATGTTGTGCCTCTCCACCTAATAGCTTAAGCGTTTGGGTTAGATAACTCCCAACCCTTTAGAAGAAAAAAAAAATTAATAAAATAAATAGTCCACACCCCTACGATGACAGACCCAACAAAAGGCTGCACAATGATAAGACCCAAAAGAGGCACGCGTATGGTTAGATAATACATGTTGGGCCCTTCCACCTAATAGCTTAAGCTTTTGGATTGGATCCAAAGTTTCTTCGCGTAGTTTCTAATATATGTAGGAAACACTAGGATATAGTTATTCTTTTTCCTTGCATAAATTTGCAAGCGTCTTTGGTGGGTGAGTCAGACCCATTGATCTTTCTATTTGGTATCAGAGCTGAGTTAGACTCCCTCCCCTTATTGGGCTTTTCTAGTTGATGTGGTCCAGGGAGTAGGGCTGCACAAAATAAACCAACCCGAAAAACTTTGTTCGGCTCTGGTCCGGGAGGCCTTCTGTATTTATTTTGAATAATACTAAGGTTCCAAAATTTATCCTAAATTTGATTTCCAAATGATGTGGTGGTGAGAGTGAGACCACTTGAAATTTAATTGGAGGCTGTTTTAGATGGTCCAATGGCACATCATATGCGAACCAAATTTGGAAACTATAGCATTACTCATTGCAATATTGACTTCGATATTATCTTGTGCAGTGCAAGTGTTTTTGGAGTATCAACAGAGTCTATGCAGCTTTCATTTGACTCCAGAGGGAACAGTGTACCTACTATACTTCTTATGATGCAAAGGCACTTATATGCACAAGGAGGCTTGCAGGTATATGTATAGCCACATATACTTTACTCCCCTTCTTTGTTATAATGCCAAAGAGAAATGTGATGTTAAATAGTCATTTCGAGATTATTTTCTACTACTGATACTTCTTATTTCTAACTGTTTTATGGGTTTGTTGACATTAACTATACGGTTTATATCGATTGCTGACCTTCAATATGTGCAGGCAGAAGGAATCTTCAGAATTAACGGCGAGAACAGCCACGAAGAGTATGTGAGAGAAAAATTAAATACGGGAGTGGTACCGGACGACATTGATGTGCACTGTTTGGCAGGTCTTATTAAGGTAATTGCTTTGCAAACCTTCTCATGGGTACTCTTCTTTGTCATACATTTTCGTATTCGGGGCTTATCTTCTGACCAAATATGTAATATTGTTAGGAACTACATGTTAATAGTTTTTTTGACGAAGGAGATTTTTTAAGGGAAATATGTATGTTAGTGTTTTACAGTCAAAATGTTAGCTTATTTGTATGTACAGAAAACTAAAAAATTTGAACTTTAGAGGAAATTTTGAGTTATGGTCAATTGAATTTTTGGTGCCTTACATGTATTTCTATTTTGTACTTCTACAACTAAGGCTCCGTTTGGTTTGTGTATTTTATTTTTAGTATGAAAAGGAAAACGATATGAAAAACTCTCTCCAGTGTTCTCCCTTAGTGTCTTTCTCAATTAACTAACTTTAAAAATTAGAAGTTTTCAAAACAATATAGGAACTCAGACAGATGATGATGGGAATTGATTTACAAATCACAAGTATCAAAAAGTTTAATTTATTTTCAGTTTTTCATCCTATTTTATTTTCCTTTATACTTTACTGGCGGTCTTCTTGTTAAAAAGTGGAGGGGAAAAAAAAAAAACTAAATGCAAGAATCAAACATTGCCTAAGAATTAAGATGCATTGAATTGAGATGGAGAAGTCGTTGGACCTAGATTCTGACTACGACTATTAAAAATCTGTGTCCAAATAAACAGAAATTTCTTTCATATCATTCAGGGTGAAATTTATTTTTTACAATTTGTCTGACATTTAACATTAGTTTGACATCTTCTTGTTTCCTGTAGGCTTGGTTTAGAGAACTCCCAAATGGAGTTTTGGACTGTCTCCCACCAGAGCATGTAATGCAGGCCCAATCAGAAGAAGAGTGTGCTCAGCTTGTGACGCGCCTTCTACCTACAGAATCTGCTCTGCTTGACTGGGCAATAAACCTAATGGCTGATGTTGCCCAACTCGAACATCTTAACAAAATGAATGCACGCAACATTGCAATGGTCTTTGCACCAAACATGACTCAGGTGAGTGGAAAAATATACATTACTTGTCTAGAGACATATAAAAGTTGTTATTCTTACACTTAGTGATGAAATGGTGAAAAGCTAGGAAGCACTGACACTTCAAAGAAGATAACGTATTGTGTATCGTGTCGTGTCCGATACACGGACACGACACTTCACGAACACTTTTCCGGCAGTGTCAACGTGCATTTTTTTAGGACTTTGTCCTGTTGCCGTGCCGGTATCGTGTCGTATCCGTGTCGGGGTGTCCGTGTCCGTGCTTCATAGGTGAAAAGGGAAGTGAGTTTGCAAACATCGACTTTTTCTCTGAGCTTACTGTCACGTTAGGTCATCACTCCTTTGGAGAGAATAATGGCCATTGGAAAATAGGGCTCTGGAAAAGCACTTGGAATTGGTTGGAGAAGAACGGATTACCAAGACAGTAAACTTAAGTCCACCCAAGACCATTCTTGTAGATTATTGTGTTTAGTAAGAGAGATGGGAAAGTAGAAGAAAGGGAAATGAAAGGGAGAAGATGGAGAAAGAATGGGGGTTTTCTTTGCTGTTGTTTGGTCAACTAATGAAAGAAGAAGGAATACTGTTTGTTTTTACAGTTACAGGCTTACATAGCAAAATATTACGAGTAAATTTTTTAATGGTAAAAAGGTCAAAAGTGGAGGGAAGTACCTAATCCTTCCACTTCCACTTATGAGTTATGACTCGATGAGAATGGTGGGCCCAGAGGGATGTCGCCTCTCTCCCTGTTCATTTACCAAACAAGGGCTCTCCAACCTTCCTTCCTCTTTCCTCCCCCCTCCTTTCCCTTCATTCCCTTCTTCCTTTATACCATAGATCTGTGTAACTTGTTGAAGATAATGCTAAACTATTGCATGATAGATAATTCTTTAGGTTTATAACCAACTGTTGTTTTTAATATCTGAATTCTGAAAAGCGTAGCATTCTGGTGCCCAAAATTGAGCAATTCACTTGGGGTGCATGTGTCGTTTCCTTCCATTTCTGTTCGGATGATCTTTTTACGTGTTTCTCGAATTATTTTCACTAAGATTTGGTTGTTATCAACTCTCTCAATTCAGTTTCAGGTGCAATAACCTTAATAACTCAATCAAAAATGCTACACACACAACCTATTCCACAATTGCACATCCTGACCATTGATTTCGGTGGACCTGTGCAAGACCCATGTGAGACCCTCATAGAGCCCATCAAAATCAATGGCCAGGATGTGTAGTTGTGCAATAGGTTGTGGAATAGGTTGTGTGTAGCATTACTCTAACTCAATACATATTGCAGATGGATGATCCTTTGACAGCACTGATGTTTGCAGTCCAAGTGATGAATTTTCTCAAGACCCTCATTGTCAAGACCTTAAGAGAAAGAAAAGACTCCATACTTGAACCAGCTTCTATATCCCACATAGAGCCCTCCGATGAGAATGGACACAACAGCTCTTCACAACCCATCCTTGAGGAGGAGACAAATGAGAATGGCTCAGAAGCTGAAACTGAAAATCATGGTTTTTTAACGTCAATCGAGAACATTATTCATGGTGAAAGTGAAGTTCCAAATCAATTTGACTCCACGACAAACGGGCTTGAAGAGGGTGGATCGAATTGTTCCAATGTAGGGACTCAAAAGAACACTTGCAGCACTAAAACTGGCCAGTCAAGTAAAGCAAGTATCAAAAAAGGACCCAAGAAAGTGAATGAGAGGACGATGGGTCGGGTAACAGGGCCAGTAGACAAGATCCGGGGAAGCACTGTTGTTAGCCGTATAAATTCAAGGACAGAACGAGTTGAAGCTTGGCGGTGAAGGGCATGGAGTTTTATATATTAATGCATTGTGTTTTTAATTTGGGAATTTTATGTATGATTGATTGATGAATTCTATACATATATTATGGGGTGTAGTTATTTCTGACCTGTTTGTAAGGCATTTTCTTTAAGTGACATGCACTAACATTTCTCTTCGCTTTTTGCATGTTTTGCATATCCAGTTTTTTTCCAAATGTTACTGAACATATTGAAGCCAATGTCATGAACCTGTATGTGACTGAACTTTGGTGCTTGGTACAATTATAGTGGATTCCTGCTAGTGGTGTAATAGAAACAAAAATCTTCAGTGTACTGCAAAAATGGTAAATGAACATATTGGTTAAATGCTGAGACAAATAGATCCAGTTGACTATCATTTGTGTTCTGGAGAGTTGTGCGAGTTCTGCATTTTTCTTTCAAATGCCAAAATTTTAATCAGTGTGTTTCAAGGAATATTTCAAGAGAAAATAAGGTTATAAGCAATGGTATCAAAATCGGATGCAAAATGTTGGTCTAACCGTGGCCACACTTGAACAAGCCACTGTTCAATCGGATGCAAAATGTTGGTCTAACCGTGGCCACACTTGAACAAGCCACTGTTCGTAACGAACAGTGGCTTGTTCAAGTGTGGCCACGGTTAGACCAACATTTTGCATCCGATTTTGATACCATTGCTTATAACCTTATTTTCTCTTGAAATATTCCTTGAAACACACTGATTAAAATTTTGGCATTAAAAAGTAAACTGATTTCAGAAAATTTGAAAGATGCTTTACATACCAAAATACTGTACATGACTTTCTCACCCTAGTTACACTAATATGAATGACTTGAAATCGTTGATGTGGTAAGCATCAATAAGTGGTTCAATTTGGCTGTATAAATATTCTAAAATGAAACATCGATTGACTGACTCTTCTCTTTGAAATATCCAGTATTCTGACAAAAATTTTGGAATTTAGTTTGTCTCTCAGGAATTATAATCCTGAAATTTGAAAGCCCAGGCTAGTCTTACCAGTAGTCATTGCAGGAACAGACTCCATGTTTAAAATGGTGGAAACGAGTAGCGTCTCTAACAACAAACTCACGATCTACAATCTTGCTAACCAATTTTATAAACAAGTGACAATCTCCACATACTCTTAAGTTCTTTATCACGAGAATCTGCATCCCCACATCAGTATTCAAGAGTCCAAAAGAAATAGCCAATTTTTCACTATGAACTCCCATGCCACTCGGAAGCTCTTCATTTTGTCTCTCGTGATCATTCCTCGTAGCCCCAACAAGTTGCTTCGCTAAAGCTTCCAACCTATATAACATTGTATATATCTCCTCTGTTTGAGGGTGACTTCTATCCCCAGCCAAGAATAGGTGAGTCCTCCCTTTGTATTCAACATAGCTACACCCTGGATCCTTTTTAAGCTTCCTCTCTCTCATCATCACACGAACCCTTAGTACACCATCCAAATTCTTTGCCTCAGAGTACATATTTGATAACAACACATAGTAACCAATGTTTGTGGGTTCAAGCTCAATTACGCGTTCAAAAGCCAACTCCGCTAGCTCGACGTTTCTATGTATCCTACAAGCACCTAAAAGGGCACCCCATACAGCACCATCAGGTTTCACTGGCATTGACCCAATAAGTTCCTGAGCTTCCTGAAGTCGACCAGCCCGGCCTAAAAGATCCACCACGCAAGAATAGTGCTCCGGACCTGGCCTTAACCCATAATTCCTCTCCATTGTATCGAAATAATCTAAGCCCTTATCAGTCAATCCTGCATGGCTACAAGCAGATAAAACACTCACAAACACCGCACCATCGGGTTGAATGCCAGACTTAATCATATCATCAAAAAGTTGAACTGCAATTTCTCCTTGTCCATGCATTCCATACCCACCTACAATAGCTGTCCATGAGACCAAGTTTTTATCCACCATATCATCGAAAATAGCATGAGCTCTTAACAAATTACCACACCTAGCGTACATATTAATCAGGGCATTTTTCAAAAACCGGTTGGATCTGAACCTACTACATTCTATTTCATGTTCTATCTCTATGCCAATCTTTTGTGCACCAAGGTTAGCACAAGATGAGAGGACCCCAACGAGTGTCACCGGGTCGGGACAAATCCCTGATTTTCGCATATCGCGGTAAAGGTCCAACACATGAGTGGCAAGCCCATTTTGTGCATACCCTGAAATCATTGCATTCCAAGTTATCAACCCCGTCATGGGTAACTCATCAAACAACTTCCTAGCAAGTTCGATTGATCCACAATTAACATACATTGTGAGCAAACAATTCGCAACAGCCAAATCAGTGTCCAAACCAAACTTCACATTACAACCATGAAGTGACTTACCTAAACCCAAATGCAATGGAACAGTACAACCTGGAACCAAACCCAACATCGTCACTGCATTAACCAAAACACCCACCACCCTCATTTGAGAAAACAACAAGATCGCATTTGAAAATTGAGAATTGCGAGTGTACCCAGAAATCAAAGCATTGTAACAAACAGTAAGCTTCCTCGATTCGGGACTTTCATCAAACAGTTTACGAGCATTTTCTACTAAGAAGCATTTACAATACAAAGAGATCAACCCAGTTATAACAAAGGGTTCGGGTTCGCACCCGGTTCTGACGACATGGCAGTGGAGCTGGGCGCCGAAGAAGGGGAGCGAGAGGGCGGCGGCGGACTTGAGGGCGAAAGGGAAAGTGAAGGCGTTGGGAGAGTCGCCGGAGCGGAGCAATTGGCGGTAGAGATTGTGGCCTTGTTGGTACTGACCCTCTTTGGCTAGCTCTCTCAGGCGATTGTTCCATGAGCTGTTGGTGTTGTTTGTGAGGTTCGTTTTGGTTGTGGTGCTTATTATGGTTCCAAGTTGTGACTGCAATGCGTTTGTGGAGTGAAGAAGACAGTGATGTCTGATCATAGATTGGGTAATTTTTGTAATCTGTACGAGTAGTTAATCATGATCCAGTAATTGAACTAATGCTTACGATTTTATAATTGGGTAAATTTCAGAAACACCCCCTGTACTATGACCCATTTGTACTAATACCCCCTGCACTATTAAACTGAACATAGTGACCCCCTGAACTATCATAAGGACTTTTATGACTAACGATGCTAATAGAAAATACAAAATTACTTATATACCCCTGATTATATTACATATAACTAATATGCCTTTCTCCCTAGTTCTATATACTAATCGTTTATACTAAGCTAACATATTGGAATTCTTCTCACCTACGACGAGATGAGACGAGACGACAATGAAGAATAGAAAGCTAGGGTTTCAATCCTTACAGTAGAGATGAACTAAAAGGGTTTTAATCGCCTCTCACCTCAGTCTCTTTGAATTTTGGGTCTGATTCTGCGAACAGAGCTGCGAAGAAGTGGGTTTGATTCATCTTCGTTCATAAAAGTCAGGTATAATCACTTGTATGCATGTGGTAACTCGGTTGTACTTGGGTTCATATTCTATTTGTTAGTGCATAGGCTATGTCTTTTTGTTCACGTGATGACTTTGGAGAAATTATATATGTATTGTAGTACCAAATGTGGTCCCTATCACCAACTCTTACAGTTTAATGAAGTCAACCCTACATTACATTTAGGGCTTTTCATTTTTTTGTGCTTGTGGGGTATGTATGTTGGAATTAGTCAGGTTTGTGGTCCCCCATGCTTGGGAAATATACTAGTTTAATGGAATAATTGTTTGAATATATTTTTGCTCACCCCAAAATTGCTCACTCATTGATCACCCAATTGGGTGAACAACGGGTGAGCAATTTTGGGGTGAACAAAACTTCACTCTAATTGTTCCATTTTCTTTACATTTTGTTAATATATTTAAAATTATGTTTTTGTGTTTCAGTTGGAAGATGTTTAAATTAAAAATTTATCACAGTGGGTATTTTGTTCATCAACCTGAAATTACATATTTGGGAGATAAGTATGAGATTGTGGAAGTTGACCCGGATTTGGTGTCTTACTTTGAGATGTTAAGTAAAATAGATGAATTGGGTTGTCCAAAAACTTGCAAGATATTTCATCAACTTCCAGATACTGATCTTGACGGTGGTTTGAGGGAGATTAAGTCAGATCCAGATGTTATGGATATGTTTGCATGCCACAATGGGAGAGATAATATCATAGTTTATGTGGACAACCACGATAAAGAAGCAATATATATTGATGAGGGTGCTATACCTGAGGGACAAGTGTCATCATATAGTGATGATGGCAATGAGGAAGCTGATTTTGCATATTTTGCTGAAGGGGATAGGCTATCTGATCACTGTAGTGACTATGACAATGAATCGTTTCGAAGTGTAGGTTTTAAGGAAAAAGAAGTGGTAAGAGAAAATGTGAATGAGCAAGGTTCTTCAAAAGCTAAGGATAAGGGCAAAGCTGTTGCTTCTGAGAGTGTTGGACTGGATAGTGATAGTGGAAGTGAGTTTTTAAAGAGTCCATATGCTTCTGAAGATGAAGATAAAGGTGTTGAATACCCAGAATTTTTTGAGGACAGGGATATGGCTAATCCTGAGTTGGAGGTGGACATGTTGTTCTCTTGTGTTAAGGTCTTTAGAGCTGCACTTAGGGAGCATGCAATTCGAAATGGATATGACTTTAAATATATAAAGAATGAGGGGACAAGAGTGACTGCCGTTTGCAAAAAAGAGTGTGGTTGGAGAATACATGCTTCGCCATTCCAAGGCACAAGTACCTTCCAAATCAAGACTTTGAATCCTACTCATACATGTCCTAGAAATTACTATAATAAACAAGTTACATCAGGATGGATTTCCAAAAAGTATTTGGAGAAGTTGCAAGATGACCCAACTTGGAAAGTAAGTGCAATGAAGAAGGCAGTGAGGAGAGACTGGATGGTGAATGTTTCTGACACCCAGGTTTATAGGGCCAAGATAATGGCTTTGGAAGTTGTTGAGGGCAACCATAGAGAGCAATACTTAAGGTTGTGGGATTATTGTGAGATGATTCGAAGGCAAAATGTGGGTAGTACCGCGAAGATTAAGGTGGAAAGAACTACTCTCAATTCAGCTCCATTATTTCAAAGGCTATTTGTTGTGTTTGAAGCACAGAGAAAGGGTTTTGTAGAGGGTTGTAGGCCAGTTATAGGACTTGATGCATGTCACCTGAAGGGCCCGTATGGAGGACAATTGATGCATGCAGTTGGGAGAGATGCAAACAATCAAATGTACCCTTTGGCTATTGCTGTAGTGGAGGCAGAATGCAAAAGTAGTTGGACATGGTTCTTAGATAATTTGCTAGATGTTATTGGTAGGCCTGAACAGATGCCTTGGACATTCATTTCTGACAGACAAAAGGTAATAATATTTGTTGGTTGATAGTATTTGTTTATTTTATTCTTGATATTTAAAATTGCTTGTTAAACTACTACATCTTTTACATGCAGGGATTAGTGGAGAGTTTTAAAGATTTGATGATTGGGACTGAGCACAGGTTCTGTATTAGGCATATGTATGCCAATTTTAGAGAGAGCTTTAAAGGTAAGGAACTTAAAGATCTAATGTGGGCAGCTGCTAGTTCATAGACTGTCCAAGAGTTTGATGAAAATATGGCTGCCATAAAAGCAATCAAGCCTGAGGCACATGCTTGGCTAATGAAGGAACCTCCTCAAGTTTGGGCTAGGTGTATGTTCAATAGTAGGAGCAAGTGTGACATGTTGAGCAACAACATTTCTGAGTCATTCAACCAGTGGATAAAAGATGCAAGAGATAAGCCCATAGTCACAATGATGGAAATGATTAGAAGGCAATTAATGAGTAGGTACGAGGAGAAAAGGAAATGGATTTCTAAATGTGTTGGCCCATTGTGTCCAAGAATTCAAAAGAAATTGGAAGTGGCAAAAGAGGACGCTAGACATTGTCAGGTTACTTATGCTGGGGGGACTCTATTTGAGGTGTGTAATCTGAACAAGACTAACCTTGTGGACATTGGTAGTCATATGTGCACTTGTAGGAAATGGGATTTAACAGGTATTCCATGCACACATGCAATTGCTTCAATTATAACTGACAAAAGACAACCTGAAGAATTTGTAGATGCCTTTTATAGTGTAGATACGTACATGAAGTCCTATGAGCCTATAATCATACCCATCCCTGACATGAGTATGTGGGTTCATACTGAGTTTGATCCTATCATGCCCCCTAATTTGCGTAGACCTCCTGGTAGACCCAAAAAGGCAAGGAGAAAAGGTCAAGATGAGGCACAAAATCCATATCAAGTGAGGAAGCATTATAAGACCCTCAGATGTACCAAATGTGGCATTCATGGTCACAATTCTCGAACATGTAAAGGTCCAGTTAGAGATAAAAGTGCAAGGAAGAGGCCGGCAACTGATAATGTACAAGTGATTACTTCACTTTTTTATGTTTTACATTATTGAAAATCAATAACTTAATGTTGGCCATAATATTCTCAGGTGGCTGGTAGGGGTAGGAATGATACTGGCAGAGGAACAAAAGGATCACAAGGTGCTGGACATGGGAGAGGAACGCCTCTTGGTGCACACAATGATGGTGTTGGGAGTTCAGAAAGGGTGGTAAGCTAGTAATAATTGTTGTTCTTTTGGAAAATCATTAACTTAAAAAAATTGAAGTTGAACATTGTTGGTAATATGTAGGTACAACAGAAAAGTATTCATGGCAGATCAAAAATTCCTCTTTTAATTCCCCCAATGCCAAAGCAGGTATATGTGTTCATAATTTTTTGTTTCCGCAATTAGAAGGAATTATTGACTAACAGTTGTAGTCTAATTGATTTCAGGTGCATAGGAAGCCAACAACGTTTGGTGATGCCACTTTCTCAGTGATCAACTCATCTCAAGGTGCACCAAGTACACAGGGGTCAGCTGCTCCGGCTGCACCTTCTGAATGGGCTATTCTATGATGGAAAAAACTGGAAGGATAGTGCATGAACTTTTTTGTTTGATAAATATGTAAGTATGTGTATAGTTGGTGATGTTGGACACCTTTTTTGGTTTGTGGAAGGCCTTTTATTTGTTTAACTGGTAGTGGGAATTTTTTTTTGGTTTGTTTAATGTAAATATAGGCCATAGTGGACCTATTTTGTGTTCCTGCGAATGAAAAACTGGTGGTGGACACCCTTTTTGGTTTGTTTAATGTAAATGTAGGCCATAGTGGACCTATTTTGTGTTCTTGCGAATGGAAAAACTGGTGGTGGACACCCTTTTTGGTTGTTTAATGGAAATGTTGTATTGAATTTTGCTTTGTTTATTGTGGGCATGGATAACTGCAGATTTTGGTCTTATCAAAGTGAAATATACATTGCAAAAAGTGTAATTTCATTTCATTGATAGATATTCAAGGCAAATACAAGTTAATGAAATTACGCCCAACTACATGCCTATTCACCCATACAGCAACACAGAGAACAAGAAAAACAAGCACCAATCTCCATTTCTTCTCCCTTGCTATGTAGTAAGAATTTAGATTCTTTAGCTCTGAATTTTGACTCTTTAGCTCTTCATTTTGACTCTTTAGCTCTTCATTTTTTTCCCGTTGCTCCTGTGTAATTCTTTCAAGCTCATCTTTCTTTGATTGCATTTCCATCAAACTCTTTAGCATAATAGTGCCAACTTCGTTTCCCCTTGGATGTGTAGGTGGATCAAACCAATGGAAGAAGTCACATTGCACGTTCGACCTATAATTTCGACACCCATAAAAACGTCGACCCGGATTATTTTCTGTGTATGCAGTCCTTAGTGGAGCTTTAGTGCCGCAGAAGCACACTACTTGTTGATTCGAATCGGTTGAGAAGTAACTTGACCCTGTACTCTCCATTTGTTTCTGAAAAACAAAGAACAAATAAAAATGCATAAGCAACAATCTATACATATACATGCAGCAATATCATACTCCTCTCACCAGGAGGTCTAACAATGATACATCTCTGGCCCTCATTTTCAACAAACACATTAGACTTAAGAATACTCATTTTCAGCAAACACATTAAACACATTAGTTTCAACAGGGACCGAGTAAATGCTGGACATACAAAGTGGTCAACCAGAAACTATTCTTTCTCAAAGTTCAATGCTTCCATCAAGTTGGAACCAAGCAAGCTAGGAAAATGGAGGAGAATGGGATATATTTGTTTTCTTAAATTGTCACTCATGATATTTTCTAGAATTTTTACCATCCCAATAATGTTCAAAATTTTGATAACTCGAGAATTAGTCCTCCAATGTGCTAGAAGTTGCCTTCTGTTTTTGTCTCCACATTGATTTCTACGCTACATATAGCAAACAATCGAAAGCTTCTCTTGAGCCTTTTTACCCCCAGTCTGAAATAACATATGCAGAATGTTGGGGTTTGCATACTTACCCTGATTCAATAACCGATAGCTCTGAGGAAGCACATGCATAAATGGATTAAGTTTCAACAATTGAACTAGTTAAATTAAACTATGCACATATTGACAGTAACTACCACACAAGCACAAACTAGGCTAAAAGATTGAAAATTAATAATAAAAATAAACATTTTTTTTCCAGATTCACAGGTATAACAACAAAGGAAGAAGCAAGCTCAAAAAGGTGTGGATACACAATCAAAGTGTTCATATCATGTCAAACATATGTTACCGGCTACTGATAGTTCCATGGTTTAATCAAACTATTCTACTGTAATAACGTGAAATCCATTTGAAAGACCCACACTAGCCAACAAGAAAGTTGGAATTGTTGCTTGTACTAGTACTGTTACTAGTGAGTGTGTCTTTATATTGCAGGATTAGTTTGAAAATCTTCTTAATTCTTTACTTTCTAAAACTAATAGATTTTTAATCTGTCATTAGTAAAATCCACAGAGAGTTTAATGGTAACAACAAAAGGAGACAAAATGTAGAGTAGAGTAGAGTAGAGCATGGGGTGCTCTTTCTTTGCACACTGTTGGCAGTTCCCAACTATCTCACTCATTTGATTAGTCATTTTTGTTGAGATGTAGCCTCATTCCTTTCTTAGACTACTGATTTAACGAGCATTGCCTTGAAAATCACTTTGGTTCATTAAAGTCAAAAATTTTATCTGCCTTCAAGAATGAAGATGGGTAGTATAATTTGGATTTAACATTGGATTATCTTCTATAAACAAATCGATAGCCAACATGAGTTAATATCCATTTTCAAACAAATCAAAAACTCAATACACAATTTCTTTCATACCAGCAAATATATATATATATATATGTATTTACATACGCATACACAGATCAAGAGAGAGCCGAGTGAATACCTTTCTTCCTTACATATTTATGTACACGGTGCAATACAGAGAGGGATTGCAGGTTTTGATGGAGAAGAAGCAGTAGATGGCCAAATGGGTCTCGGTTAGGGCATTCTAGAGAGAGAGAGAGCCAAATGGGTCTCCATTGATACTGGAGATAAGAGAATATGTTGTTTATATCTTAAGTATTTGAAGAGTCTATAAGGGCAAAATGGTCTATAGTTTCAAGATTTTCTGTCATGTGCTTGGCACATGTTAAACTTCCGTTAACTTTGGGATGAAACACTAACTGAAGGGTTAGCTTGGTCAAGAACACATATCTCAGGGGGTCACTATGTTTAGTTTAATAGTGCAGGGGGTATTAGTACAAATGGGTTATAGTACAGGGGGTGTTTCTGAAATTTACCCTTTATAATTTTATGATTTTGATCGTAATTTGTATAACTGGTTTTATACATGGGAATGTACGTAGGGTGGACAAATAGTTCAGTTAACCGAAATTTGAATCGAAATGAACTAAAATTTTCATTTCAGTTCAGTTAATTCAGTTAAAAATTTCAGTTCAGTTTCAAACCGAACTATATTTTTTTTTTCAGTTCGGTTTTCAGTTCCACTCTCCCAAACCGAACCGAACCGAACCGAAAAATTGAATTTTTTTTTTAGTTTATATATTATTAATATATTTTTATACACAACTATATATATTACAAAAATATAAGTATAATATACATAAGTAAATATAAATATATGTTTTCTTTGTAATCTATACTACTATAGAAAGCCAGAAGTAGGGTTACCCACAATCTTTTTCCTACCCCTCATATTTACAACAAAACCACTATACTCTCTATCCCAAAAAATTAAAAATGATGTACCAGACTGTCATTTTCAAACACTGAGATATACATTTCACCCCATCCCATAAGTAATTGCCACACGATTCCTACTACAAAACTGACATCCTCAATACTGGTAACTGCCACATTCTTTGAGCCAAAAAAAAAAAAAAAAAAAAGTAACTGCCCTATTCAATCTCCCTATTCGTCTCTCACCTTCCCTTTCTTCCTCCATTGTCAAATCACACCATATTAAGACCCGGCCGGATGCTTTAATTTGGACTAATCAATACCTTTGTGGTCAAGCCTACCACTCTCTCTCTCTCTAGGTAAGTCTTTCTCCCTCTCACTCTTTTACTGTGAGTGTGCATATTCATTGCATTGGTTTCAGTTTGATTACATATTTTTTGTTGTGTGTATACACGTATGTATGAATTAAAATTGTGTGGGTACAATTTGTTGTGTGTATACACATATGTATGAATTAAAATTGTGTGGGTACAATTTGTTTCATCGTAGTAATTTTTCATTTCATATTTTTAATTATTGTTCATGGTAATTTTATATATGTGCACTATTTTGAACCCAAATATTTTGTTATAAGTTGTACACATCTAATGGCATGTGCTACCATATCTCGCTGTCACATTGTATGATACAAATGTTAAAGCATTAGCGGACCAAATTAAAGGTTCAAATTTGAGAAGTATATGATTATATTCTTTTTCTGTAGTGACAAGATTACTCTCCACTTAATTATCAAGATACTTTTTATTTTTATGTTTATAATTACACAACAAATTCAACGCATTGCACATGCAACGCGTGTGCCCCGACCGCTAGTATGAAAGAAAATGGGACAAGAAACATATAAAAAAGTTGTGAAAATACAAAAAAAAAAAAAAAAAAAAAAAAAAAAAAAGGAAGAAAGTATAGTTTTTTCAAAATTCTGTTAACCGAATTTATAAACCGAATTGACCAAAATCGAACTGAACCGAAATATAATTCAGTTCAGTTCTCATTCTCCAAACCGAACCGAACAAAACCGAACCAAATTTCTCCGAACCGAACCGACCGAATGCCCACCCCTAAATGTATGGGCTGATATGTTGCAACTGATCAAATAGGGTAATACTTTTAATTGGGACACACACCTAAGTATATAATTTTTGGGACACAACTTAAATGATGTGTTTATATCTTTCCTGTGATATAGTGACATCACAGGAGAGATATAGACACATCTTTTCGGTTGTGTCCCAAAGTTATCTTTGAGTGTGTCTCAATCTTTGCTCGATCAAATATAGAAAAAAAAATTGGTTAAAAGTAACCCCACCCTACTTAATGCGAAGGGTAAAGATTGGGACACACCCAAAGACACCACTTTTGGGACACAACTTAAGAGATATGCCTATCTTTCTCCTATTTTGGTGTGTTTCAAGTATGAGCATTACTACACCCACACACTTTTTGACACCCAATTTTAAATGCATGTACCCTGTGCTGTATAAGTGGTGCACAAAAAAGTGTGAAAATTTCAAACAGCACAAGGTACATGCTTTTAAAGCATAGTGTGTCAAAAAGTGTGTAAAAAATATATATATACCTAGTATTATTGTTCAAGTATTACCCTAATGCGAACACACATTTCTCCCCTCTGACAGTCTGTTTGGTATGATTGTAAAATAGAATAGAATAGAATTGAATTGAACAGAATTGAATTGAATTTGTCATGCCCGTTCCAGAATTTCATAGTTTAATCATGCATGATATGAAATTTTATGAATTATCATTGATATATGATAATTGAGGATAAGTGGTTGACTGTGGTCAACGGTAAGGTGTCAGTAAGGACACGAGAATATGGAAGTTCATATTGCATAATCATGAGTAAATGACATTTATGTGATTTAAATGTTATTTGACTTTATCTGGTATTTGTTGAATAGTAATTATACCTGTGTAGTATAATTCTGGTAATTTGGATATGATAGTATCATTTTGAGAACTGTGGTGAGAACGTGAGAGATGCGTTAATTGAAAAGGTAGGTTGTGTAGAGATTCCACAGAATATAGTTTTCGGACGTTATTTTGGACCCAAACGAAACCTAGTCGAAAACTTTTAAAATTTATAGTTTTCACTCGTAAAGTTATAAAATGGATGTGTGCGAAGTTTTGAGAGCTGATTAGAAGTTTTGAGAAACTTACGGGGAGGTAAACGTGATTCCCCGAAAGGTTGCCTATATATAGATTGGGATGAGATTTCAATCTCATCCACAACTCCTAAATATCTAGAGAGAGGAGAGAGAAAGGAGATTTGGAGCCAACGGGCTTTGCGACGACAAACGGCGACCGTTAGTCCGTCAAATTTTCTCCAGATTTCATATTCGAACTCGTGGAGGTAAGACCTACGTTTTGGTATTACTTAGGTCGTGTTTGGCAAAGTTTTGTAAAAATCTTAATTTTGGACTTTTGGGAAAAACAGGTATAAACTTGTAGGAATCGTACCAAATTCGAAATCCGACGATTATTTAGCCTCCTAGTCGATCCTTCAAAGTTTGGGGGAAATCGCACGAGGTATGAAGTTCTAACTTGTGAAATATAGGGAAATACATGTTTTATATTTCGATGACGAAATTGAAATCCGTGCGAAACCCATGTGTTAATTGTAGGCCCGTTAATTATGCACGCGCTAAATTGTGAAAAGCATGTCTAAATTTATGCGAGCACGTTAAGTTGTCTATGTGGGTCAAAGGGGAGTCTTATACAAATTCATGCCGGAGTAAGCTTCTCGATGTTTGAGAATTTAGTAGCGACGGCTACTGTGCATGGTTGATAGACTTGGACTTGCCATGGCACTTGTGGATACAATGGTTGATAGACTTGGACTTGCCATTGGTATCGCGGTTTAAGGCTTGGACTTGCCGCTACCAGATGAATGCGTATTTTTCTTCCTAGAGACTATTGTATGATTTATGAGATTAAAGCATGTTTCATCATATATTGTACATGTTAGACTTGTACGCTCAGCATATAGCTGAGCAGTGGAAATGTACTCCATTGCAGGTAAGAAGAAGGATAAGAAGAAGCGCGATGACTGAGGCCGATGAACGCCGGGGATAACACTTGTATATGTTTTGTTTTAAATCCTGAAACTTGTGTAAGGATTAGTAATATGTTGTAATAGATCCTTGGATTAGTTTTGTAATATGGTAATTCTGTAATTGAACGTCTGTAGTTATGTTGTAATACGTTAAAATCAGTAGTGGTTGTGTTTGTTGTTGGTATGGAATAGCAGGACTTGTTAATTTCCAACACAGGCTGCCCAGCAGGGGAGCAGTCGACTGGACCCAGAGTCAGTCGACTGGATCTCGTGCAATTTAGACACTGAAAGGGAATTATAGAGAAGCAGTCGACTGACCCTTTGGACAGTCGACTGAACACTGTTAATTTTGGCTACTGCTTCTTAGAATAGAAAAGCAGTCGACTGGTTTCTGGAAGCAGTCGACTGGGCAGTCGACTGAACCTCTGTTTTCAAAACCGATTCTTTTGAAAGTGTTTTCCTTTAGCCAAAACTTTTTATAACTCTGATTCTATGGATTTTACAAACTCAGAGGGTAATGTTCCCTAAGTTTTAAAATACCCAGGGTTGTTTTAAAGTTCTTTCCGCTGCGTATCGTTAGATGATGTTTGGATGAGCCTTGGTGGCGTGCCACGTGTCCTATTTCCACGCGTAGTGGGATGGGTCGTGACAGAATTGAACAGAAAAGAAAAGAAAAGAAAAGAATAGAATTGATTTGCAATTCTAATTCTCCTGTTTGGTTTAAAGCAGAAATGAAAGAATAGAATTGAAAAGAATTATAGTTATTTACTAAAATACCCAAAAGACCTTGAAGAAGAAGAAGAAGCTGTGAAGAAGAGCTCAGACCTGAAGAAGAAGCTGTGAAGAAGAGATCAAACCTTAAAGAAGAAGAAGAAGAAGAAGAAGAGATCAGACCTTGAAGAAGAAGCTGTGACGAAGAAGGACGAAGAAGATGGACGAAGAAGACGGAGACCAGAAGAACGACGAAGAAGACGAGGGTATTTTGGGAAGAACACATTTCAACACTGAATTTTCACCAAATCCGACCAAAATTGGACGGATTTCACCTTAGCCTAAAACTTCAATTATCAGGAATTGGCAAGAATTGTAAATCATTTCATTTCTAGTTTTTGTGTGAAACCAAACACATGATTTGCCACAAACAAGAATTGCAAATCAATTCTTTTCTTGTTTGTAGCATACCAAACGGACTGTAAAAGTGCAAATCTTCCATCGCCATTTGAGAAAACAAACACATGTATATAGCAAGTACTATCTTACATGCTATAATAATTCGATACCATTATGTTTTAACAATTACGATATTGTGTATTAACTTATGAAGGATCTGAGGTGATAATTACGAGTGGTTTTGGTTATATCATACAATTAAATTAGATCCAAAATATAGTAATCTGATTCCAAATTACAAGTATGTCCTACTCCGTGTAATTTTGCATACCATGAGAAATGTCCATGCATTTTGACCATACCTCAAGGGAGATCCGTGTAATTTATCCTTTAATTTTTTATTGACTTCTTGATTATTTCCATTCCTAATATAAATGGTAAGACTAAATTAATTCCTCACTTGTGTAGAATATATGGAATGTATCCTGAGAGTTAGTACACCCATTGCTAAACTAATATGCGATATTATTTTATTTTTGGGATAACAAGTTATTTTCTAATTCAGTCAACCACGGTGCAACGCGTGTATAGCGCGAGTTATCGACTACTTTACTAAGTTTTAGAGTCTTTTAACACTCTCGGAACTTCACTATTCTCCATGCTCATTTACTAGGTTATACATTCTTTCATTACTTTTAGAATATACTTCATCTGTTCCAAAATAAGTGTTCACTACCAATTTACATATTGTTTAAGAAATGTGTATTGTAATTATTTCTTTTGTCTTCATGCTTTCACTTTTCCATTTTACTCTTGGTATGACATTAATTTTCTTACTCATTTCCCTTTTCTCACTCTCCTAAAAAATGATACTTGTCTTTATTGTAAGGATATTATAGATAATTTGTACTATAATTGTAATTGACTTTTAAAGTGGACACTTATTTTGGAACATCCAAAAAAGAAAAGGTGGACACTTATTTTAGAGCGGATAGAGTAGTAAATGTTTCTCAATCTTCCACACTTGTCCGTAATTTTTAAAGTTCGCTAGACAATATCACATCATTTTTCAACATCTCTAGACACATGCTTGACAGAGTTTTTTTTTTTGGTAGGGATAATGTAACACCCGTACCCGGAGAACGGGTTAATTATTTGTATTAATATGCATTAATTAGTGAAATTAGTGTATAAAATGGATTAAGGGGAGGCTTGGACTCGCCCAAGTAAAAAGTGTTCAGAGAGGGACACTAGTTGGAAAAGTCCCCAGAGAGGTGGGACAGGTATTGAAATTTAACCCATTGAAGGGTAAATTGGTAATTTGCATTTTAAGTGATTAAATGCATTTTTATATGATTACATGGATATTTGCTAAGTTGCTTTTAATAGATATTGTTATGTGGTAGTATTAGTTTGGACACCCAAGTAAGGGTATAAATGAAAAAGATGTAAAATTAGTAGGTGCGATAGCAATTTCACAAAATATGTGGGACCCACGTTGGGACCCATACGGAACTTAGACAAACACTCATTAGATAATTGGGTAGTTAATGGAATGTTTGGGGATCTCATAATAAGAACTTAAGAAATTTTGGGGGTGTAAATGAAAAAGGGGAAAATTGAGGTTGAGACACCTCACATACATGCATATGGAGGTGTCAAGATTGAGAGAGTCTCTCAATTACAGCAGAATTAAAACAAAACAAAGAGTAGAGCTCGGAGAGAGAAACGGAGAAACCGTCACCGACGTCGAATTCTCGCCGTTCCGTCGCCGCCGTTCGTCGGATTCGCGAATCGAAGCCGTTTTCAGACTCGTGGAGGTGAGACGATCATTTCTATACCCTTAATTTCTGTTTAAATTGCTAGATTTTAGTAGCTCGTACTTAACGGTGAGACGTCGTCTACCGAAATTCTTGTAGGATTTACTTGGTGAGGGAATTGGGCTCAAATTGGGGAAATTCAGCATCCTCTAAGTGTAAATTGAGTAAAATCTGTGTATAAGGTGAGTTTTCTACACCTAAATCTGATTGTGTTTAATGGGTTCAAGCTATATGTGATGTTAGAGATGTTAATTCATGATTAGGAATTATAAAGATGTTAATTGTGTGAATTCTATGTCAATTTTATGAAAATCATATGTTGATACATGAATATGTGTTATGTGCTTATATGTCTATGTGGTAGTCAATGAGCACCGGGGAAATGGTTCATTGTTGGGAGTAATAAGGGTGGCGAAGAGGAAGAATCCGATAAATACGGAAGTCCAAGGAATAGAAGTGACCACGGGACCAAGGGAGGTCTTCGGGTCTGAATGAACCATATAACCGGTGACTCGGCGATTACGTTTATGCTTATGTGTTATTTGTAGCATTGCACGTGTTAAACATACAATCATGCTAGATTACTCACTAAGCAAATTGCTTAAGAAAACCGTTTTCCTATTTCTGTTGTGGTACATAACAACCACCGCAGGTTCGGTGCCGTATTCGGAAAGGAAATGACGCGTGCTTTGGGAGAGATGGGAGAGATGTGAGAGACGGGGGAGATTTGATCCTTGAGCTTGGGAACTACTTTTGAACTTGTACACAGATGTAAATTATGGTTTTACTTAAGTTGATGTTCATATTTGGATCCTAACTTGTATTTTGGAAAGTTTGGATGTGAAGTTGAGAACCAATGTAAAATTCCTTTTGTTTTGCTCAAGTTGATGCAAGTTAATGGATTTGACCATCTCGGCAAGTCCGGGTGTGTCGTTAGTGTCTTGGACATGTTTCTTTAGTGTTTATAATGTTAGTTATGACTTTGAGTTGAATTCCAACAAGTTTTATAAACTTTGGATGAGAATTGAGTTTTAAAGTTGAAAAGTTTGTTTTTGAACCAAATGAGATGAGTTCATGGTTAACTTGATCCAATTGTGGGTATGATTCTATGATCCTTGCTTAAATTGAGTTTAAAAGTGTTTGGAAGTGTATTGGAGATGTTTTCCCAAAGTTTCATAAGGTTTCCATATGTTTTGGTTGTGTTTTGGTAACTTGGAAACTTGTTTGACAGCAAAGGAAATTTAGCAGCAAAATTTGTGAAGGGGATCGATCTGCGATTTATGAAGGGATCGATCCGCCCTTTTTAGGGGGCATTCTGCGAGAATGTCAAGTAAATGGATCGATCCGCCCATAATGAAGGGATCGATCCGCCTTGTATTTTTCCCCAGCATGTCCGTTTTTACGGAAACATGCATAACTTCTTCTAGAAAACTCGGTTTTGCGTGCCGTTTGTTGCGTTGGAACCGGGACTCAAAATTCTAACTTTTGGTATAAAAATTTTACATACTTTATAAATGACCATTTTGCCCTTGAGGCCTATTTTTAAACAACAGAGTTGTTTAATGGGGTTAAACACATGTGTTTCTTAGTAATTCGTATATTTCTTTACAAATTAATGTGATTGGGAGCTCGTAGCATTGTTACACGTGTCCTAATCCGCACGAGGCGGGTTGGGGTGTGACAGATAATGAAAGTGTTTTTGGTTGGAGAGGATTTTTTGGGTGCATATGGGCAAATTGGTTACTTGACAACTTCCGTCTATGGTGTGTGATAGTAATTGATTTTTTTAGATAGATGAGGGGTCATTTGTTCAATTATGTTTTATTCATTTGGTGTTAGTGAAAATGGGTTAGAGTTTAGGGGGTGTTCGTGTAATTTACTCTAAATACTACCCCTAAATTAAATTAGGGTAAATTTCAGAAACACCCCATGTACTATGACCCCCCATTTGTACTAATACCCCGTGTACTATTAAAGTGAACATAGAGACCCCCTGAGGTATATGTAGTTGACCAACCTAATCCTTTTGTTAGTGTATCATTCCAAAATTAACGGAAGTTTAACATGTGCCAAGCACATGCCACAAAATTTTTAACATATAGACCATTTTTCCCTTATAGATCTTCAAAAACTTGAGATATAAATAAATGAAAAATGCTAGACCCACACAGTGAACCACACACTTTTCCACACACAGCTTTAAATGCTTGCACTTTGTGTCGTTTGAATTTTTTACACTTTTTTTGTGCCCGATTTATACAGCACAGAGTACATGTATTTAAAGCTGTGTGTGGAAAAAATATGTGATTCACTGTGTGGGTCTAGTAGTGCTCCAAACAAATTGCCTCTATCTCCAGTCTCAATTGAGACCCATTTGGCTGTCTCTATGCCGTAACCGAGAGTTCCATCTCTCTCAACCAAGGCTATCTCTTGCTTCTTCTTCCTTTCAAAACCTGCAATCCCTCTCTCTATTACATTAAGGAGGAAATGTAATGATTCTCACTCTGCTCTCTCTCTCTCTCTCTCTCTCTCTCTCTCTCTCTCGATCTGTGTATGTGTATGTATATACATATATATATATGCATGTTGGTATGAAATAATGTATAGTGTTTTGATTTGTTTGAAAATGGGTATTAACTCTCTCTCCTAGCTCTTTCTCACTTTCACGATCTGTGTAATATATATTTTTTATATTCTCAATCACGATCTGTGTATGTGTGTTTATATATGTTTGTTTCAACTGTATGTTTATATATACTTGTTGATTCGAAATTGGGTATTGAATTATTTGAAATTGTTAATGTAGGGTTAACTTCATAAAACTAGAAAAGTTGGTGATAGGGACCACATTTGGCACTAAAAAATACACACATAATTTCTCCTAAGTTTTCACGTGCACAAAAAGACAAAGCCTAAGCTCTAACTAATAGAATATGAATAGAAGTAAAACCGAGTTACCACATGCATAAAAGTGATTATACCTGTCTTTTTTGAACGAAGATGAAGGATATTATGAACAAAGAAGAAGGATTTTAAGCAACTACTTCGCATCTCTGTTCTTGAATCAGACCCAAACTTCAAAGACACCCAGGTGAGAGACGATGAAACCCTTTTAGTTCGTCTCTACTAAATTAGGGCAATCGATAGTAGAGTAAAGGATTGAAACCCTAGCTTTCTAGGGTTTCTCCATTATCGTCTCGTCTGATTAGTGAGAGATGAAATCCAATCATCAATGATAAACGATTGTTTAGTGTGTATATATATATAACTAGGGCAAAATGTACATTAGGTATATGTAGTAATAATCAGGGGTGTATAAGTAATTTTAAATTTTCTGTTAGCAGCGTTAGATATGTATAGGGATGTAAAAATGGGCCATCAGGCCCGGCCCGACCCTACATTGATCGGGCTTGGGCAGGCTTGGGCTTTGGCCCACGGGCTCCTTCTCTCTTTCGGGCCGGGCCGGGCTCGAGCCGGGATAGAGGGTTCATGCTCTAAGCCTTACCCGAGGGCCTAGGGCTGGGCTTAATGCCTCGGGCCGTGCAGGGCTGGGCCTAAGTTGTCTTCTTTTCTTTTTCTTTTTTTAAATTTATTTATTACTCCTATAAGATATATAAAGACATTATAAATATGTAAACAAATGACAAAGTAACGGAAGATATAAAGGGTTAGAGTCTAATTAAATAAATAAAATAAAAATCATCATCTTTTATTAAAAGAAATTAGAAATAAAAATGATTACGCCCCAAATTTGGCATTACTCCTATGTATAATTGTATTATATCTTTAAATTATTCGAGTAACACTATGCCTCTTTTCCTAAATGGTTCCCAAACATAAGTGGTAATGGACCCACCTTCAATAATGGTAGAACCACTTCAACATCGTCCAATCAAAATAGGTTCATTGTCACATATTTTGGGAAATCATTTGAGATACAAAATTTTGGAAGCATAGCATTACTCAATTTACTCGCAAGCTGGTAATATTATAAAATTTGTCACTTGCAATTTTGATTATATGAATTGTTGGAAAGCTTCTGGGCTTGATCGGGTCGGGCCTCGGGCTGGGCTTCGGGTCGAGCTTTAAGAGATAGGCCCAGGCCCTACCCAGGAATATAAGGGTCTAGGACCGGGCTGGCCCTACCTCGGGATTGGGCCGGGCTTAAGGCCCATTTTTTGGGCTGGGCATCGGGCTGCCCCTTGGGCCGGACTTTTTTTACATCTCTAGATATGTAGTCCTCTGGGTCTCTATCATAGTACAGGGGTATTAGTACAAATGGGTCATAGTACAGGGGTGATTCTTAAATTTACCCATTTCATTATTCACTTCCTTCCTGGAAGACCTAAATATGAAATTCACCGTATCTATCATAATCTATTAGAGCGAGAGAGAGATAGAGGGAGAGGGGTTTCCAAACCCAAATCAGCACCCACTCCAGTGACAACGGCGACGACAATTTCGGCAACTCCAGGTGAGTTTACTCTTGGACTGTTTTTGAGTTTTGCCTTTAGAGAGAAAGAGAGAGAGCGCCTTTGAATCGCCAGTGCTAGCTAGCGAGTCGTTTAGGGGCCCTCACACTAACTGACTCACTCACTAATTTGGCATCTAGGGATTTAAAAATTGTATGGCTTGGCTGATATATGTATTTCACATACAGTGTGCTGAAACATTATTATCCAAATGGCTAACTAATCATGTTTTGTTTTTTTTTTTTTTCAAATTCCCTGACCAGTTTTACTCATAAATCAATAAATCTTGTAGGTTCAAAAGGGATATCTATAAGGATTTAAATATTTGAGGCTAACTGTAGTTGAATCCTGATATTATTTGGGTGGTGGAAGTTTGAAAAATTAAAGTACCAAAGTGAGATTTCTGGCTTAGTTTGGCCCCACGTGGCTTTTGAAAAGGAGCTTATGAAATTTATTACTAAGTTTGATAATTTTATACAAGTGACATACTACTCTTCAAAATAACATCATAAAACAAAAAAGTAACCTTGAGTGGAGCTTTTAAAAGCCCCCCAAAAAACCCTAAGTTTAATTTTTGCAAAGCTCATAAACTAGTTGCCAAATGAATTAAAATGAAATTGTGCTTAAAAAAAGGAGAACACCAAAATGGGGGCCAAACTAAGCCTAGTTCTGTAAGGGGCAAATTAAAAAATTAGTGGGGGCACAAATACTTAAAGTACAGATTACATAACGTAGATAAACGATTTCAAAAAGTTGAGAGGGAGGGCGGTTCTATCTGTTGAGTTATTCTATGTTTACTCTAAAAGAGAGTTCTGCCCATTTGGTTTGGTTGTCGTCGCTTGTGCATTTAGACAGAGACAGAAGCAGAAGCCCTAATCACAAGGCTAGAATATGATTTAGAGAAAATTTGGTGAAATCCCGATTTTCTTTGCGTCAAATTTGGGCTATAAGTATGTCTGAGTAATGCTGATTTAGCACGAAAGTGCTTTTGGAGCTTTGAAGTGCTTCATGAAATAAATTCAAACTGGCTAACTTACACCCAAAAGAATGTTTGAGCCCATTGTGCATTTGGAAGTGGCTCCGAATAGGCCCTTCATTGTACTATGCCTTGCGAGTATTAGCAGATCCTGCATATCTTTATTGGTCATCTCAGGATGGACTCAATATATATTGCCACTTCCCTTTCTCCAAATCTTTCGTTTCAAGCCTCAAACGGAAAATAAAAAATAGTCATAAGAGAGTAGACATATAAACAAGTAAACCTGGCCCAGGAAGAATGTACCGAAACATCATACATATGAGACTGAAAGCTTCGTCTACCCTGTCTCTTGTGACAAATTATATATTGATCGACCTGTGTGACAGTTGCAATGAACCATGTAAACACACCATTCTTGTTCGGGAAAAAAGCAAACACAGGTTTTCCACATGAACCACGACTCATACTTTTTCAGTACCCAACTACTTGGGCTTGGGGACTGCAGTTTTTTTTTTTTAAAATCCAACCCACCAAATTGTCTTGATATCAGAAGCAATTTATTTTTTTTTACGTGTTGAAGGTTATGGATACATCAAACCCTGCAGTTTTTGTCAATGCGGAGATGCTGCATATGTATGTGGGAAGGAAGGTTCGGGCAGTTATACAGGTTGTACAGTCTGACGGTGGTACTGTTGTTGGAAAATCTACAGATGAAAAACAGTTAGTGGTAAAAGGCTCCCTACCACTCTCTCCTCTTTCAACTTTTATCGAGGTCATTGGCATTGCTGACAATAACCAATCCATCCGTGCTGAAATATGGACCAACTTTGGCGATACATTTGGTATGGCATCTGTCCTCTATTGCGCGCGCGCGTGTGTATATATATATAGAATATGTTACCTTTGATATGGGACTGTGTTGAGCTGATTGGTAGTGTTAGTTTTAACTTTTACATTAGGTTTAGCTGAAGAAAAGCTTATCCTTAAATGTAGCCATCTAATAAGAGTTTATGTGGCAGCGGAAGTTAATTTGTTATATTTGAATCGGTGATGCGTAAGCAGTTGTAACATTTGTTTCTCGTTCTGCTTCAACGATTTTATTTGTCACATTACTAGCAATTTCTTCCTTTAAAGAAATACTGAAACTTCCTAGGCCCTATATTTTATTTTTCTACTTTACTGGTAATTGAAACTCTATGTTGTAACTCTCAATTGTGATAACGTTCTAGTTGACTTACCCCTCCCAAAAACTCATTTTATTATGCAACAAACACACTACAGGAACCGAACCTTCAAAATAACTGTTTTGGGCTTGTTCGTTAAATGTTTGTTGTTTTTAAATGGAACCTTCTGATAAAATGGGGAAAAACAAAATGTAAGTGGCTATTGTATATAACATGCTGTGCCAAGTTTATGATTTATGCTAAGTTGGAATTGTCTTATAATTGGTAAGTTGTGATATAGAAATCTTTCTTGTCAAGAATCATCTGGTGGGTTTGGTTACAAATTTAGCTCCTCTCTCTCTCTCTCTCTATGTATATATATATATATATATATGTGTGTATGGATAGATTTTGATAATTCATAAGCATGGGAAAACTGGTAACTGATCTAATTAGAGTCTATCCTCAACGACTTCTATAATGTCCACAAACTCAAGGGTACCGTTTTAATTTCTTAGCTTTGGAGATTATTTGAGTTGTGTTTGCTCACATCAGCATGTGATGTGTGCTGAAGCTAGTCAGTCATCTCTTATTGAATACTAGATGCATTATTAGGGAAGAACTTCTATGATACATCCTAGTAGTTTATGTCAAAACTTGGTGCCAAAAGTTGCCACCTTGAAAACCATCTAACTTGTGAAAAAGTCACTTTGTTTTGAAAGCAATTTTTGGCGTAATGATACAAAATTTTAGCATTAAAACCGCTAGGATGTATCATAGAATTTTCGGTTTTATTAATCTACTTGATTTTACTCTTCAATTTCTATGGACTTTTTGAGGTTTCACTTCATTTTTTTCGTTTCACCTTCTTCTTTCGCAGACACCCACAGCTACAATCAGCTTTGCCAACTTGCTAATGGAGAATATAAGCACTTATTTATCTAAGGAGCTGTAATGAGCTGTGTTTGTTTGATGCTTGAAGCTTAGCACCAAATCCAAATGCTTCACTGGTTTTATATTTGTAACAGCTTATAAGGGTATCGCTTTATGAAAAACCTGCTTTTTCTTCTTATTTTGATTTAGGATTAGGAAATATATTGCACTTGGTTTTGGTAATTTTGTTAACTGTTGGTAAAGTTGCTAGCTGTCTGCAACCATATCCTTCAATCCAAAACTAGATTTGATGTTGAACTTGTTTTGGTGATTGAATTTTTAGTGTTGAAGGATTGAAAGATGTAATTCTTATGGGAGTTTCTGTGTCCCAAGTACATGGCCTTTTGGTTGACCGAATTATTTGAGAAGTTGAGTGCGTTTATCAACCAACTTTTCCAAAAAAAAAAAAAAAAAAATTCTTTCCAAAATCTGAAAAATAGATCAATTAAAAGCAGCAAATGAAAGGGTTTTTTTTTTGAAAAAGCTTAAATTTTTTTAATTCTAACATCAATTTTAAATGCTAAAAAATTTGTTTGTAAAAAAATATCTGATTCACACAGATGGACAAGCATTGAAGAATGGGTTATTAGTACGTGCAGATTATCTGCTATGGTGTATGATGATATAGGGTAAATTAACTTAAGTTTCTATACCAAATACCAAACAACGAATGCACACAACGATGTAATAAGTTAAACGGTAGAGAGAATGCCGACTAAGGTGGGGCCGCCTAAAAAGGCTTTGTCGGTCGTAACCTAATGACATTGTCTTTGCCCGATGGTCTATACTCTATAGGGTAAGAAATTTAGCTGAAGGATAAAGTTAAGTTCCACATAGCTTCCTATACAGTAAATACCATTGTGGTTGATTTTTGTTGAGAACTAACTTAACGTACCTGACACACTACACCATCGGATATCCTCTTAGTAATAGAATTCAACAACTAATGTTTACCTTTTAATTTTTCCCTCGAAACAACTAATGTTTACCTTTTAATTTTTCCCTCGGTAAATTGGAGAAACAACCACAAAGAAAAGAAAATGGCAAATCAAAATGGAAGAAAAATATATACTAAAAATTGGCTTTAGTGGCCTGCAGCTGCAGGACAATTTATTACTAGTTATTAGTTAGCCTGTAGGAAAACTTATGAATGGACAATTTTGCAGCATCTTGGTGATAGATGTAGAGAAAAATTTGCTCATATTAGAGTAATGCTTCACCCACACTGAATTTCACAACGAATTCCACAATCAACACATTTTGACCATTGATTCCGGTGAAACCCACCGGAATCAAATCCACCGGTATCAAGGGCCAAAATTATTGGTTGTGGAATTCAGTGTGGGTGTAACATTTTCGTATCAAAATAGAGGGTAACAAATGTGTAGATACTCTTGTCAACCTTGGTGTCAATCGACCAAGTTTGTTTGTTATTTTGGAGAACACCTGAAGGGCTTGGTTGCCATGCCTTCGTGTTGGGTTACAGTGCTTGAATTGCTTTGGGACCTATTTGAGTTCTATAATAGTATAATGTCACAAGGGTACTGAAACACATTAAAAAACATATGATTAGGTTGTCTTACCATTTCGATTTCAGATTAAAATGGATACTAACTTATGAGACAGGGAGACCATTGTTTAGAACATACTGATTAAATTCCTGTATGCCATAAATAGGATGACAGCAAAAAAAAATATTTGTAGTTGAACATCATACAGCCAAGAGTGAAACTATTTGGAGATGTAAAGCAACTTCGAAGATTTCTAAAACTGGTAAAACAATGTAATAGGCAAATTGAGTGTAACTCGTTTGGCGCCTACCTGATAATTAGGCCTTCAATTACATATGTCGAGTGTTCGACGATTTATATATATTAAAAAAAAAAAAAGTACAGAAATCAATGGTACAGAATAGGGGTAGAAAATTATAAATTTTGGAGCACCACATAGGCTAGAAAATCTACTACATACACATTAGACAATATACTTAGATCAACAATGATAGGGATATATCTTACACACCCAAAAAGCATCCACATTTTGAGGTAGACCAATAAGAAAAGGCTGACAGTGGACCCCTTAGTCTCTTATATCTCTCTTCTCATTGGTCCATCTTAGAGTGTTGATGACTTTTGGGTGTGTAAGAGTATACCCCAAACATTACCATTCCTAAATATGGCGGGTCGTTTTGAAAACTGAATCGTAGTGACCCACCCAATGTTATGCACTTAAGAATCAGTCAATTATATATTGGGGTTAATTACAAAATATACCTTGAAGTTTGGTTACTGTGTATTTTCAATTGCATAAATTTGACATCTGAAGTTTTTAAGTAGAAGCAATGGGATCCAAATCTCCAATTCAGTAAGAAAAGTTGACAGAATTTAGTCACATGCTATGCACTATCATGCTTTTTAGGGCAAAAAATAGAACACAACCAATCTCCCCACCCACTTATCAGCGTAATTGTGTATAACAGTGGATGAACTCTGTCAAATTTTCTGACAGAATGAGACATTCAAACCCTATTACTTCTATTTAAAAATTTTAGGGACCAAATCGATACAATTGAAACTATAATGAGACAAGAACCAAACTTCACGGATATCTTTTGTATTTAAGCGTTTGGGATAACTACTATGACCTCCCTCGAGGTTAGGTCTAATTACTTGGACCTCCCCTGTGACTTTCATAATTTGTCACGTCCCAAATCCACGTATATGAACCTAGGTCACGTGGCACGCCCTCGAGGCTCTTCCTACTCATTTAAAAGTTGTAGCAGCGGAAAAAAGAACTTTAAGATAACAATGAGTAATCGTTCCTTTGAAACAATACACCCGAAATTAGTAAAATTCGTATAAATTTGAAAATGTGATTATATTTCGAAATGAATGAATTTACATTCAAAGGGGTCCCAAAGGTGCCCTAAGAACCAATCAAAACATTTAAATACTTTGCGGAAGGGGTATAAAAGTTTTCATGCAGGGGTCATTTTGATCGGTCGAGATGCCCCATGTCGACCGGTCGAGTGACCCCTCGGCAATAATCCTTCACAACAGTGGGCACTTCGACCGGTCGAACTGTCCCCTTCAACCGATCGAATGACCCCCTGACAGCAATCCTTCTTGCACTAGGATATTGCCTAAGGTTAAGCGATCCTTGCGATCGTTAAGTACTCAATCATTAAGTTGATAAGTAAAACATTTCAAAACATGAATTCCATGTTCATATTTATAATAACTTAACCAGTCCATTCCATGTTTTCCAAGTCAAATACAAAACGTAGTTCTAACTACTCGAAAGTAGTTCCTTACAACATTTGGAATAAAATAAAACATATACAAGGCTATTATCCACTTCTATTACAAAACTATGAGATAGACATGATAAGTCGCCTTCTAAGTAAACTCCCGACATCTTGTGATCACTTCCCCGATTCCTCGCGCGGCATTAACACATGAAATGGTTATTTGAATGACCCACATATTCGATTTGTTTAAGCTAATGCTTAGTGAATAAAACAACAATGCACATGAATGATAAACATGCTCGCATTCACATATCTACATTTCATACTACTCTCTGGAGTCTCACGTGTACGTTCCATACTTCTAATTCGTGACTCATCGTCAATAAGTCCACACGAAAAGGTAAGACCTACGTTTCTTTTCTTCAAACATGCGACCTGATGCCTATAATGGCTCCACAATGATGGCTTGATACACGTGCTCCTTTGACCCAAATAGTAACTAAACATGCTCAAATACATTTCACAGTGCTGTCGACATAATCCAACATTTCACTGTACAATTGGGCCTACTTATCAATATAGTCGCCCAATATGAACTACACAATATACATCTATGAACTAACATAGGCTTTTCATGCAAAACATGAATACATGTCAAGAAATCATTCCAAAAAACACATAGTTGAATCATTCACCTCCGATCCAAAGAAAACCCGAGCACAAAGAACGTGCAGAAGTCCGTCTAGTACAATTCCTATCGAGCAAGAGTCCGATTATCAACATATTAGAAAAAATCTAGAAAATAATTTTTCGAAAAATTTAGCTAAACAAGCCCTAATGGGTATCAAAACGAAGCTCTTACCTCTACGAGTTCGAATATGAAATCTGGGAAAAAACAAACGGACAGAAATTTGTCGATTTGTGCCGGAAAGCTCTAAGTAATCAAACCCCCAAATCTCCTCTCTTAAATTTCTAATTTAGGGTTTGAACTTATGAAAATATCTCATGAGTTTATATATATAGGCACGACTTTTGAGAATTACGCTTACCTCCCCACGAGTCCTCAAAACTCCTAATTATTCTCCAAAACTTCTACCACGCCTAATTCATTACTTCATGAGTGAAAACTATAAATTATAAAAGTTTTCGTCTAAGTTCCGTTTGGTTGCTACAACGCGATTTCACAAAATTTTACGAAATTACTAATTAGCATACCAATTATGCAGCGTTTTAATTCATCCTCACAAGGATACTAAATCTAATACCAGAAATATGTTCTAATCCATAAAATAATACAGATAGTGAAATACACAGGTAAACATTTATTTTCAGATAAACATTTAAGGTATTCCAAGTAACCGTTTCAATCTTGTAGAGACGTCACAACATCCAAACACTCATTCAACACAGTCTCAATGGGTCTCTTACACAGATACTCAAATCGACTCGTGAGTCAAAACTCACCCACACATGTGCCAAAATGCACAACACATCACATTATCGTGCATGACAATGTAATGAAATGCAATAACACAATTACGGGTGTTATATAATTACATTGACCTCCATTAAGTTTAATGTTTAGGTAACACTGACCTCCCATTTGTTACGAAAACGTTAGAACACTTGATGAAAAATACTTACGTCCTCAAATAATTGCGTTATTCTTCTAAAAATGCCCTTAATGGTTTCTCTAAAGTTTACTCTGACCTCTTTCAAGATTATGTCAAATAACATGGACCTCCCTTTTCGTGTGTGTGTGTGTGTGTGTTTTTTTTTTAAAATTACATTAACCCATTTAAAATTTAAAAATGCAAATATTCCCATTTAAATAATACGTATTTGATTTAAACAAAATATTTATTTTTATATACACGGTTATACCTAGTATCCGCCACCATCATTGATCCTTCACGACCGCCTCATCCACAACTACCACATGTATACCACCACCTAACTCAATATTTTTTATATTTATTTTCATTGGTCTTATAAAGCCGTAACACAACCACAATCAACTCAATGTTTTCTATAATTTTCCTCATTGATCTTCTTAAAGCAGTGATTAGGGGTGTGCATCGATCGATTTGATTGATTTTTCATGTTTAAAACCACCAATAGGCTCAGTTTGGTCGCTTTTTTTGCCACTTTCGGTAGGGCGGTTTGGTTTCCTTTCGTGAATATATTTTTGAAAGTTGATTGAATATGCTCGGTTCGGTCGATCAATTCGATTTCCTATATATATATATATAATATAATTTTTTTTAACAGCTCTAGCAGTGATGCAACCCCAATCAAAGAAAAATTAAACCTCAATAACAATCCTAATCCAGAAAATTCTAATTTTTCTTTATGTGTATAAACCCAAATCGAACCACAAGTCATGTATACACATATGTATATAACATTCAAAATCATTAATTGCCGGTGTAGTAATTATTAAGTGTGGGTTTTTTGAGAAAATATTACTTTAAATCTATTAGTATTTTGGTCAACTCGAAGTTGGCTAAAGGAGGGGAGGTGAGTGTTACACAATTATAAACCTCAAAGGAGGTATGTGTAATTAGATCACAACTCATAGGAGGTGGGTATAATGTACCCAATCGAGGATAAACATGTACTTTCACGTGAATTTTAATGGTGCTAGTCTACCTCTCCGAAAAAATGGAGGTTAATGTAATTATGAAAATTACAGTGGAGATCCGTGTAATTAGATCTAACCTTGGGAGGTCAGAGGAGTTATCCTAAACCTTTTTATATATAAGCGAAACTTCAATGCTTTTACTAGTAGATCGATAAGTTGCAAGCGTCGTCCTCTTCAAAACCCTAATTTCAGTGAGTTGCCAGTTGTCTAGGGTTCTATATACTCACCAAAAGGGCGGGTGTTTCCAAAGCATTCCTCTGCCTGAGATTGGAGCTAGCGGCACTTGCTAGGTTGGGTAAGCTCCTCATCGTTCTCTCTCTCTCTCTCTCTCGTGGAAGTGTGTTTTAGCTGATCCAAGTTTCTCTCTCCGACTAATGTGTTGATTATTGTGGGGTTTGTGACATTGCTCTTTCTAGGAGTACTTATAAACTGATTTGGTACATTTCTACATCAATATATTGTGTATACTTAATGCTTTGATCTGATAAGTAAAAAAATTGGCTTTCTTATGGGGCTGGAGAATTAAGCTCAAGACCTATGAGCTATTTGAGTGAGAGCTTTAAAGATTGTGGGTGTTGGGTTTTTCTGCATCTGGGTGCTGTTTTGTACTAAAATATACCTCGTTAGAAGGACTCTGATATATATATATATATATACACACACACACACACATATACACAGTCCTCATTTTAACAAAGTGATGACTTTTAATCTTGACCGTCGGGAGCCCATTTACTGCACAGTGAATTTAACTTTTACCGCAAGGATTAAATGAGCTCCAACGGCCAGGATTAGAAGTCTTCACTTTGTTAAAATGAGGGATCCCTCGTTAGAAGGACTCTGTGTATGTGTGTGTGTGTGTGTGTAGAGCTGACGTAAGTGATAACTCATTGGTTTTGAAAATGGCTAATATAGAAAATGAGCTGCATTTACGTTATATTTTGTTTGTTTTAACTAAATTACACTAAAGATTTCTTTTAAACTAGATTATTGCTGAGTTTGTTCAACAGAAAAGATGTCACTCTGCTTTTAACCTCCGCATTAAAGGCCATAAACACTATAGAATGAAGCAATAATGCTCCGTTTGGTACGGAGGTAACTCAACACGTATAATTTTTTTAATATACTTTAGATATAAAGAGAAAAAAAGATGAAAGAAGGGTAGAGATGAAGATGGTAACATTGTGGGGTGAGATTTCTTTGCTATAAAGGTGAAGAAGTATCATCAATCCTCAACCCATGCCTCTTTATGCGAGACACCTCCTCCAACTCAAAAGCAGAAGCACGTAAGACTTTTTTTTTGAAGAAGCAAAAACTATATTAGAATACATCTTGTAAATAGGTTGAAAATGAAGATGATTATGTTATTATAATTGGCGAGAATGCATTCTATAAATGTCATTCCAAACGGACCATAAGTATTGACTGCAATCTGTCAATTGTGAAACTCACATTTCTGTTATCTCAACATCTCAAACCATTTGTAATTTCCCAAAAAAGAAAGCCCTGATAGCTGTAAGACAAGTTGGGTCGCATGATATTTTTAGGTTACAAAATAAATAATCCAGTTTCCAATCAAGCGAAAAACATGGAAAGAATTGAACAGCAACAAGGCTCATAACTCGAATACATGTTTAGACCATTTAGTTCTTTATCCAATATTTGAGGTCACGTTCTTTAAGTTGTTGAATTTAGCATATCTCATTATCTAAATTGTATTTTCTGTTTCTAGTAATAAGAGAAAATATCAAACCGTTTGAATCGTCTTGCTGATAGCAGGCCATCACTTAGATGCCTGCATGTAATGGTATCAGGGTGTGGCCGATGTTGAGATACTACCTCAACATGTCAAAGAAGAGCGAATATAAGATCTTTTGTCAAAATTAATGATCAGCCTAGTGTTTGCATCGCGATTGTGAATAATAACCAGATAGGGAGCATCTGTTATCATATATTACTTGCACAATGTAATAGTTGCATCCAGTTTTTAAAAGTATTTTTAATATGTAATCCTGAGTATCACCATTGTGTACACCTCTTTTTTTTATAAGCTATAGTGTCTTCCTTGTTTTTCTTTGTTTGCTGAAATATTACAGTCCGGCGTCTAACCACTGTGTTGATATTTATTAAACCGCTTTTTATACACGGAGTTCTTAAATGTCCTTCAGGAGCTATTAAGGTGGGTTTTAATCAGTTTTGGTGTTGTGACTGGTTAAGCAAAATGATATCAGAAGCATTTTATTTATTTATTTTTTTTACGTGTTGAAGGTTATGGATACATCAAACCCTGCAGTTTTTGTCAATGCGGAGATGCTGCATATGTATGTGGGAAGGAGGGTTCGGGCAGTTATACAGGTTGTACAGTCTGACGGTGGTGGTGTTGTTGGAAAATCTACAGATGAAAAACAGTTAGTGGTAAAAGGCTCCCTACCACTCTCTCCTCTTTCTACTTTTGTCGAGGTCATTGGCATTGCTGACAATAACCAATCCATCCGTGCTGAAATATGGACCAACTTTGGCGATACATTTGGTATGGCATCTATCCTCTATTGCGCGCGCGTGTGTGTGTATGTATATTTATATAGAATATGTTACCTTTGATATGGGACTGTGTTGAGCTGATTGGTAGTTTTAGTTTTAACTTTTACATTAGGTTTAGCTGAAGAAAAGCTTATCCTTAAGGCTTAGTTTGGCCCCCACGTGGTGCTTCTCCTTTTTTAAAGCACAATTTCATGTTAATTCATTTGGTAACTAGTTTATGAGCTTTGCAAAAATTGAACTTAGGGCTTTTTTGAAGGGAGCTTTTAAAAGCTCAAGAATGGAGCTTTTAAAAGCCCAAGGTTCCTTTTTGGTTTCATGATGTCTTTTTGAAGAATAGTGTGTCATTTGTATAAAATTACAAAGAACTTAGTAATAAATTTCATAAGCTCCTTTTAAAAAGCCACATGGGGACCAAACTAAGCCTAAATGTAGCCATCTAATAAGAGTTTATGTGACAGCGGAAGTTAGTTTGTTATATTTGAATCGGTGATGCGGAAGCAGTTGTAACATTTGTTTCTCGTTCTGCTTCAACGATTTTATTTGTCACATTACTAGCAATTTTTTCCTTTAAAGAAATACTAAAACTTCCTAAGCCCTATATTTTATTTTTCTACTTTACTGGTAATTGAAACTCTATGTTGTAACTCTCAATTGTGATAACGTTCTAGTTGACTTACCCCTCCCAAAAACTCGTTTTATTATGCAACAAACACACTACAGGAACCGAACCTTCAAAATAACTGTTTTGGGCTTGTTCGTTAAATGTTTGTTGTTTTTAAATGGAACCTTCTGATAAAATGGGGAAAAACAAAATGTAAGTGGCTATTGTGTATAACATGCTGTGCAAAGCTTATGATTTATGCTAAGTTGGAATTGTCTTATAATTGGTAAGTTGTGATATAGAAATCTTTCTTGTCAAGAATCATTTGGTGGGTTTGGTTACAAATTTAGCTTCTCTCTCTCTCACTCTCACTCTCTTTCTCTACATATATATATATATATATATATATGTATGTGTATGGATAGTTTTTGATAATTCATAAGCATGGGAAAACTGGTAACTGAACTAATTAGAGTTTATCCTCAAGGACTTCTATAATGTCCACAAACCAGTGTTCTAAAAATCGGCCTAGGCTCTAGGCGGTACCTGGCCGTCGAGATTTTCCCTAGGCGTTTGCTAAAATCAGCCAATGGATTAGTCGGCCTCTAGGCAGGGCCTAGGCGGGGCTAGGGTGAGAATGGTAGAGTGTCTTATTTGGGTCCGACTCTTTCGAAAAAACCCCTAACATTAGTATATATATATACACTTAAGGTTTAAGTTAATTATGGAGAGATCCCTAATAGTTTTTTAAATATTAAAACCTTCTAATAATCTTTACTTATTTCCAAAAAACACCACATAACCTTTATATATATATATATGTATCTCTATTATTTTAACCACAAGTCTATAATTATTTTTAATTTACACCACATAACTCGTATATATATATATATATATATATATTTATTATATAATTGATTTTATTTATCAAAAAATCCGCCTAGGCGCTAGGCCCCCCTCCACCGCCCGACTAGCGCCCTATGTAGCACGGACACTTCACTTTGGGTGTCGTCCCCGTATCGTGTCTGTGTCAGACACCGACACTCGTTGGACACTCGTCACCACGTGTCAAACACGTTGTAAAACTTGTCTTAAATATTTTAACATCGGACACACCTTGATCACGTGTCGGACACACAAGTGAATGCCGCATAGTGGCCTCTCATTAGAAATGTGTTTTAAAACTTTTGAGGCAATAGTCTTAATATTGTAAAATAGGGGATAAGCAATTGGTTTATTTGACAACTATGGAAACACGAGTGGACATGGAATTGCTAATTGTATATTTAATTCAAAGATATAATGATTTAATCGTTGTATGATTGTATCCTACTGTGTATGTATCTTGTTAAATTGTTATATTTTGTAATATTTTTAGATGCAATGTAATGTTGATATTTAATCCTCTCTTCTTCTTCTTTTACTTCAAACTAAATTAAATTTTTTAGAAATATTTTTTTATTCGATGTATCCTAGCCGTCTCCGTATCCTACATTTTTTGAATTTGCCGTATCGCCGTCTCCGTGTCGTGTCGTCTCCGTTGTCACGTATCCGTATCCGTGCTACATAGCTAGCGCCTAGCGATTTTTAGAACATTGCCACAAACTCAAGGGTACTGTTTTAATTTCTTAGCTTGGGAGATTATTTGAGTTGTGTTTGCTCACATCAGCATGTGATGTGTGCTGAAGCTAGTCAGTCATCTCTTATTGAATACTGGATGCATTATTAGGGAAGAACTTCTATGATACATCCTAGTAGTTTATGTTAAAACTTGGTGCCAAATTTGTTGCCACTTTGAAAACCATCTAACTTGTGAAAAAGTCACTTTGTTTTGAAAGCAATTTTTGGCGAAATGATACAATATTTTAGCATCAAAACCGCTAGGATGTATCATAGAATTTTCGGTTTTATTAATCTGATTGATTTTTACTCTTCAATTTCTTTGGACTTTTTGAGGTTTCACTTCATTTTTTTTCTTTTCACCTTCTTCTTTCGCAGACACCCACAGCTACAATCAGCTTTGCCAACTTGCTAATGGAGAATATAAACACTTATTTATCTAAGGAGCTGTAATGAGCTGTGTTTGTTTGATGCTTGAAGCTTAGCACCAAATCCAAATGCTTCACTGGTTTTATATTTATAACAGCTTATAAGGGTATTGCTTTATGAAAAACTTGGTTTTTCTTCTTATTTTGATTTAGGATTAGGAAATATATTGCACTTGGTTTTGGTAATTTTGTTAACTGTTGGTAAAGTTGCTAGCTGTCTGCAACCATATCCTTCAATCCAAAACTAGATTTGATGTTGAACTTGTTTTGGTGATTGAATTTTTAGTGTTGCAGGATTGAAAGATGTAATTCTTATGGGAGTTTCTGTGTCCCAAGTACTTGGCCTTCTGGTTGACCGAATTATTTGAGAAGTTGAGTGCGTTTATCGACCAATTTTTTCAAAAAAAAATTCCTTCCAAAAACTGAAAAATTGATCAATTAAAAGCAACAAATGAAAGGGTTTGTTTTTTTTTTTTTTTTGTTTTGAAAAAGCTTAATTTTTTTTAATTCTAACATCAATTTTAAATGTTAAAAAAATTGTTTGTAAAAAAATATCTGATTCACACAGATGGACAAGCATTGAAGAATGGGCTATTAGTACGTGCAGATTATCTGCTATGGTGTATGATTATATAGGGTAAATTAACTCAAGTTTCTATACCAAATACCAAACAACGAATGCACACAACGGTGTAATAAGTTAAAAGGTAGAGAGAATGCCGACTAAGGTGGGGCTGCCTAAAAAGGCTTTGTCGGTCGTAATCTAATGACATTGTCTTTGCCCGTTGGTCTATACTCTATAGGGTAAGAAATTTAGCTGAATGGTAAAGTTAAGTTTCACATAGCTTCCTATACAGTAAATACCATTGTGGTTGATTTTTGTTGAGAACTAACTTAACGTACCTGACACACTACACCATCGGATATCCTCTTAGTAATAGAATTCAACAACTAATGTTTACCTTTTAATTTTTCCCTCGGTAAATTGGAGAAACAACCACAAAGAAAAGAAAATGGCAAATCAAAATGGAAGAAAAATCTATACTAAAAATTGGCTTTCGTGGCCTGCAGCTGCATGACAATTTATTACTAGTTCATAGTTAGCCTGTAGGAAAACTTATGAATGGACAATTTTGCAGCATCTTGGTGATAGATGTAGAGAAAAATTTGCTCATATTAGAGTAATGCTTCACCCACACTGAATTTCACAACGAATTCCACAACCAACACATTTTGACCTTTGATTCCGGTGAAACCCACCAGAATCAAATCCACCGGTATCAAGGGCCAAAATTATTGGTTGTGGAATTCAGTGTGGGTGTAACATTTTCGTATCCAAAAAGAGGGTAACAAATGTGTAAATACTCTTGTCAACCTTGGTGTCAATCAACCAAGTTTGTTTGTTATTTTGGAGAACACCTGAAGGGCTTGGTTGCCATGCCTTCGTGTTGGCTTACAGTGCTTGAATAGCTTTGGGACCTATTTGAGTTCTATAATAGTATAATGTCACAAGGGTACTGAAACACATTAAAAAACATATGAATAGGTTGTCTTACCATTTCGATTTCAGATAAAAAAGGATACTAACTTATGAGACATGGAGACCATTGTTTAGAACATACTGATTAAATTCTTGTATGCCATAAATAGGATGACAAAAAAAAAAAAAATTGTAGTTGAAGATCATACAGCCAAGAGTGAAACTATTTGGAGATGTAAAGCAACTTCGAAGATTTCTAAAATTGGTAAAACAATGTTATAGGAAAATTGAGTGTAACTCGTTTGGCGCCTACCTGATAATTAGGCCTTCAATTACATATGTCGAGTGTTCGACGATTTATATGTATTAAAAAAAAAAGTAGAGAAATCAATGGTACAGATTAGGGGTAGAAAATTATAAATTTTGGAGTACCACATAGGCTAGAAATTCAGACATAGACTAGAAAATCTACTACATACACATTAGACAATATACTTAGATCAACAATGATAGGGGTATATCTTACACACCCAAAAAGCATCCACATTTTGAGGTAGACCAATAAGAAAAGACTGACAGTGGACCCCTTAGTCTCTTATATCTCTCTTCTCATTGGTCCATCTCGAAGTGTTCTTATATCTCTCTTCTCATTGGTCCATCTCAGAGTGTTGATGACTTTTGGGTGTGTAAGAGTATACCCCAAACATTACTCATCCTAAATATGGCGGGTCATTTTGAAAACTGAATCGTAGTGACCCACCTAATGTTATGCACTTAAGAATCAGTCAATTATATATAGGGGTTAATTACAAAATATACCTTGAAGTTTGGTTACTGTGTAGTTTCAATCGCCGATCAATAAGTAATTTTAAATTTTATGTTAGCAGTGTTAGATATGTATAGGGATGTAAAAATGGCCCATCGGGCCCGGCCCGAACCTACATTGCTTGGGCGTGCTTGGGCTTTGGCCCACGGGCTCCTTCTCTCTTTCGGGTCGGGCCAAGCTCGGGCCGGGATAGAGGGTTCATGATCTAGGCCTTACCCGAGGGCCTAGGGCCTTGGGCCGGTCTTAGGGCCTAGGGCTTAAGGCCTCGGGCCGTGCAAGGCTGGGCCTAAGTTGTCTTTTTTTTTTTTTTATCTTTTTTTATTACTCCTATAAGATATATAAAGACATTATAAATATGTAAACAAGTGACAAAGTAACGGAAGATATAAGGAGTTAGAATCTAATTAAATAAATAAAATAAAATCATTATCTTTTATTAAAAGAAATTAGAATTAAAAATGATTACGTCCCAAATTTGGCATTACTCCTATGTATAATTGTATTATATCCTTAAATTATTCGAGTAACACTATGCTTCTTTTCCTAAATGGTTCCCAAACATAAGTGGTAATGGGCCCACCTTCAATAATGGTAGAACCACTTCAATATCGTCCAATCAAAATAGGCTCATTGTTACATATTTTTGGGAATCATTTGAGATACAAAACTTTGGAAGCATATCATTACTCAATTTACTCGCAAGCTGACAATACTATAAATTTTGTCGCATGCAATTTTGATTATATGAATTGTTGGAAAGCTTCTGAGCTTGATCGGGCCGGGCCTCGGGCTGGGCTTCGGTTCAAGCTGGGCTTAGGGTCGGGCTTCGGGCCAGGTTCGGGCTTCAAGAGATAGGCCCAGGCCCTACCCAGGGATGTAAGGGCCTAGGGCAGGGCTAGCCCTACCTCGGACTTGGGCCGGGCTTAAGGCCCATTTTTTCGGGCTGGGCATCTGGCTGCCCGTCGGGCCAGACTTTTTTTACATCCCTAGATATGTAGTCCTCTGGGGTCTCTATGTTCACTTTAATAGTACAGGGGTATTAATACAAATGGGTCATACTACAGGGGTGATTCTGAAATTTACCATTTCATTATTCACTTCCTTCCTTGAAGACCTAAATATGAAATTCACCGTATCTATCAATTAGAGAGAGAGAGAGGGGTTTCCAGACCCAAATCGGCACCCACTCCAGCGACAACGGCGACGACTATTTCGGCAACTCCAGGTGAGTTTACTCTTGGACTGTTTTTGAGTTTTGCCTTTAGAGAGAGAGAGAGAGAGCGTCTTCGAATCGCTAGCGCTAGCTAGCGAGTCGTTTAGGGCCCCTTACACTAACTGACTCACTCACTAATTTGGCATCTAGGGATTTAAAAATTGTATGGCTTGGTTGATATATGTATTTCACATACAGTGTGCTGAAACATTATTATCCAAATGGCTAACTAATCATGCTTTGTTTTTTTTTTTTTCAAATTCCCTGACCAGTTTTACTCATAAGTCAATGAATCTTGTAGGTTCAAAAGGGTATCTATAAGGATTTAAATATTTGAGCCTAACTGTAGTTAAAATCCTGTTATTATTTGGGTGGTGGAAGTTTGAAAAATTTAAGTACCAAAGTGAGATTTCTGGCTTAGTTTGGTCCCACGTGGTTTTTTAAAGGAGCTTATGAAATTTATTACTAAGTTGTTTGATAATTTTATACAAGTGACATACTACTCTTCAAAAAAAGACACCATGAAACCAAAAAGTAACCTTGAGCTTTTTAAAGCTCCATTCTAGAGCTTTTAAAAGCTCCCAAAAAAATCCTAAGTTCAATTTTTGCAAAGCTTATAAACTAGTTACCAAATGAATTAACATGAAATTGTGCTTTAAAAAGAGGAGAAGCACCAAAATGGGGGCCAAACTAAGCCTAGTTCTGTAAGGGGCAAATTAAAAAATTAGGGGGGGGGGGGGGGGGGGGGGGGCACAAATACTTTAAAGTACAGATTACATAACGTAGATAAACGATTTCAAAAAGTTGAGAGGGGGGCGGTTCTATCTGTTGAGTTATTCTTTGTTTACTCTAAAAGAGAGTTCTACCCGTTTGGATTGGTTGTCGTCGCTTGTGTATTTAGGCACAGACAGAAGCAGAAGCCCTAATCACAAGGCTACAATATGATTTCGAGAAAACTCGGTGAAATCCCGATTTTCTTTGCATCATGTTTGGGCTATAAGTATGTCTGAGTAATGCTGATTTAGCACGAACGTGCTTCATGAAATAAATTCAAACTGGCTAACTTACACCCAAAAGCATGTTTAAGCCCATTGTGCATTTGGAAGTGGCTCCGAAAAGGCCCTTCATTGTACTATGCCTTGCAAGTATTAGCAGATCCTGCATATCTTTATTGGTCATCTCAAGATGGACTCAATATATATTGCCACTTCCCTTTCGTTTCAAGCATCAAACGGAAAATAAAAAACAGTCATAAGAGAGTAGACATATAAACAAGTAAACCCGGCCCAAGAAGAATGTACCGAAACATCATACATATGAGACTGAAAGCTTCGTCTACCCTGTCTCTTGTGACAAATTCTGTATTGATCGACCTGTGTGACAGTTGCAATGAACCATGTAAACACACCATTCTTGTTCGGGAAAAAAGCAAACACAGGTTTTCCACATGAACCACGACTCATAGTTTTTCAGTACCCAACTACTTGGGCTTGGGGACTGCAGTTTTTTCTTTTAAAATCCAACCCACCAAATTGTCTTGATATCAAAAGCATTTTATTTTATTTATTTTTTTTACATGTTGAAGGTTATGGATACATCAAACCCTGCAGTTTTTGTCAATGCGAAGATGCTGCATATGTATGTGGGAAGGAGGGTTCGGGCAGTTATACAGGTTGTACAGTCTGACGGTGGTGTTGGTGTTGGAAAATCTACAGATGAAAAACCGTTAGTGGTAAAAGGCTCCCTACCACTCTCTCCTCTTTCTACTTTTGTCGAGGTCATTGGCATTGCTGACAATAACCAATCCATCCGTGCTGAAATATGGACCAACTTTGGCGATACATTTGGTATGGCATCTGTCCTCTATTGCGCGCGCGTGTGTGTGTATGTATATTTATATAGAATATGTTACCTTTGATATGGGACTGTGTTGAGCTGATTGGTAGTGTTAGTTTTAACTTTTACATTAGGTATAGCTGAAGAAAAGCTTATCCTTAAGGCTTAGTTTGGCCCCCACGTGGTGCTTCTCCTTTTTTAAAGCACAATTTCATGTTAATTCATTTGGTAACTAGTTTATGAGCTTTGCAAAAATTGAACTTAGGGCTTTTTTGAAGGAAGCTTTTAAAAGCTCAAGAATGGAGCTTTTAAAAGCCCAAGGTTCCTTTTTGGTTTCATGATGTCTTTTTGAAGAATAGTGTGTCATTTGTATAAAATTACAAAGAACTTAGTAATAAATTTCATAAGCTCCTTTTAAAAAGCCACATCGGAACCAAACTAAGCCTAAATGTAGCCATCTAATAAGAGTTTATGTGGCAGCGGAAGTTAGTTTGATATATTTGAATCGGTGATGCGGAAGCAGTTGTAACATTTGTTTCTCGTTCTGCTTCAATGATTTTATTTGTCACATTACTAGCAATTTTTTCCTTTAAAGAAATACTAAAACTTCCTAAGCCCTATATTTTATTTTTCTACTTTACTGGTAATTGAAACTCTATGTTGTAACTCTCAATTGTGATAACGTTCTAGTTGACTTACCCCTACCAAAAACTCGTTTTATTATGCAACAAACACACTACAGGAACCGAACCTTCAAAATAACTGTTTTGGGCTTGTTCGTTAAATGTTTGTTGTTTTTAAATGGAACCTTCTGATAAAATGGGGGAAAACAAAATGTAAGTGGCTATTGTGTATAACATGCTGTGCAAAGCTTATGATTTATGCTAAGTTGGAAGAGTAATGCTAGGCACACTTTGAAATCCACACTGAATTTGACATCTTATGCTTTAAATACATGTACTTTGTGCTGTGTGAACTTTTCACACTTTTCTGTGCACCACTTACACAGCACATGATACATGCATTTAAAGCTAAGTGTCAAATTCAGTGTGGATTTTAAAGTGTGTCTAGCATTATTCAAGTTGGAATTGTCTTATAATTGGTAAGTTGTGATATAGAAATCTTTCTTGTCAAGAATCATCTGGTGGGTTTGGTTACAAATTTAGCTTCTCTCTCTCTCACTCTCTTTCTCTCTCTCTCTCTATATATATATATGTATGTGTGTATGGATAGATTTTGATAATTCATAAGCATGGGAAAACTGGTAACTGAACTAATTAGAGTTTATCCTCAAGGACTTCTATAATGTCCACAAACCAGTGTTCTAAAAATCGGCCTAGGCGCTAGGCGGTACCCGGCCGTCGAGGTTTTCCCTAGGCGTTTGCTAAAATCAGCCAATGGATTAGTCGGCCTCTAGGCGGGGCTAGGGTGAGAATGGTAGAGTGTCTTATTTGGGTCCGACTCTTTCGAAAAAAACCCCTAACATTAGTATATATATACACTTAAGGTTTAAGTTAATTATGGAGAGATCCCTAATAGTTTTTTAAATATTAAAACCTTCTAATAATCTTTATTTATTTCCAAAAAACACCACATAACCTTTATATATATATGTATCTCTATTATTTTAACCACAAGTCTATAATTATTTTTAATTAACACCACATAACTCGTATATATATATATATATATTTATTATATAATTAATTTTATTTATAAAAAAAATCCGCCTAGGGCCCTAGGCGCTAGGCCCCCCCTCCACCGCCCGACTAGTGCCCTATGTAGCACGGACTCTTCACTTTGGGTGCCGTCCCCGTATCGTGTCTGTGTCAGACACCGACACTCGTTGGACACTCGTCACCACGTGTCAAACACGTTGTAAAACTTGTCTTAAATATTTTAACATCGGACACACCTTGATCACGTGTCGGACACACAAGTGAATGCCGCATAGTGGCCTCTCATTAGAAATGTGTTTAAAAACTTTTGAGGCAATAGTCTTAATATTGTAAAATAGGGGATAAGCAATTGGTTTATTTGACAACTATGGAAACACGAGTGGACATGGAATTGCTAATTGTATATTTAATTCAAAGATATAATGATTTATTCGTTGTATGATTGTATCCTACTGTGTATGTATCTTGTTAAATTGTTATGTTTTGTAATATTTTTAGATGCAATGTAATGTTGATATTTAATCCTCTCTTCTTCTTCTTTTACTTCAAACTAAATTAAATTTTTTAGAAATATTTTTTTATTCGATGTATCCTAGCCGTCTCCGTATCCTACATTTTTTGAATTTGCCGTATCGCCGTCTCCGTGTCGTGTCGTCTCCGTGTCACGTATCCGTATCCGTGCTACATAGCTAGCGCCTAGCGATTTTTAGAACATTGCCACAAACTCAAGGGTACTGTTTTAATTTCTTAGCTTGGGAGATTATTTGAGTTGTGTTTGCTCACATCAGCATGTGATGTGTGCTGAAGCTAGTCAGTCATCTCTTATTGAATACTGGATGCATTATTAGGGAAGAACTTCTATGATACATCCTAGTAGTTTATGTTAAAACTTGGTGCCAAATTTGTTGCCACTTTGAAAACCATCTAACTTGTGAAAAAGTCACTTTGTTTTGAAAGCAATTTTTGGCGAAATGATACAACATTTTAGCATCAAAACCGCTAGGATGTATCATAGAATTTTAGGTTTTATTAATCTGATTGATTTTTACTCTTCAATTTCTTTGGACTTTTTGAGGTTTCACTTCATTTTTTTCTTTTCACCTTCTTCTTTCGCAGACACCCACAGCTACAATCAGCTTTGCCAACTTGCTAATGGAGAATATAAACACTTATTTATCTAAGGAGCTGTAATGAGCTGTGTTTGTTTGATGCTTGAAGCTTAGCACCAAATCCAAATGCTTCACTGGTTTTATATTTATAACAGCTTATAAGGGTATTGCTTTATGAAAAACTTAGTTTTTCTTCTTATTTTAATTTAGGATTAGGAAATATATTGCACTTGGTTTTGGTAATTTTGTTAACTGTTGGTAAAGTTGCTAGCTGTATGCAACCATATCCTTCAATCCAAAACTAGATTTGATGTTGAACTTGTTTTGGTGATTGAATTTTTAGTGTTGAATGATTGAAAGATGTAATTCTTATGGGAGTTTCTGTGTCCCAAGTACTTGGCCTTCTGGTTGACCGAATTATTTGAGAAGTTGAGTGCGTTTATCGACCAATTTTTCAAAAAAAAAAAAAAAATCTTTCTGAAAACTGAAAAATTGATCAATTAAAAGCAACAAATGAAAGGGTCTGGTTTTTTTTTTTTTTTTTTGAAAAAGCTTAAATTTTTTAAATTCTAACATCAATTTTAAATGCTAAAAAAATTGTTTGTAAAAAAATATCTGATTCACACAGATGGACAAGCATTGAAGAATGGGCTATTAGTACGTGCAGATTATCTGCTATGGTGTATGATGATATAGGGTAAATTAACTCAAGTTTCTATACCAAATACCAAACAACTAATGCACACAACGGTGTAATAAGTTAAAAGGTAGAGAGAATGCCGACTAAGGTGGGGCTGCCTAAAAAGGCTTTGTCGGTCGTAATCTAATGACATTGTCTTTGCCCGTTGGTCTATACTCTATAGGGTAAGAAATTTAGCTGAAGGGTAAAGTTAAGTTCCACATAGCTTCCTATACAGTAAATACCATTGTGGTTGATTTTTGTTGAGAACTAACTTAACGTACCTGACACACTACACCATCGGATATCCTCTTAGTAATAGAATTCAACAACTAATGTTTACCTTTTAATTTTTCCCTCGGTAAATTGGAGAAACAACCACAAAGAAAAGAAAATGGCAAATCAAAATGGAAGAAAAATCTATACTAAAAATTGGCTTTAGTGGCCTGCAGCTGCAGGACAATTTATTACTAGTTCATAGTTAGCCTGTAGGAAAACTTATGAATGGACAATTTTGCAGCATGTTGGTGATAGATGTAGAGAAAAATTTGCTCATATTAGAGTAATGCTTCACCCACACTGAATTTCACAACGAATCCCACAACCAACACATTTTGACCTTTGATTCCGGTGAAACCCACCGGAATCAAATCCACCGGTATCAAGGGCCAAAATTATTGGTTGTGGAATTCAGTGTGGGTGTAACATTTTCGTATCGAAAGAGAGGGTAACAAATGTGTAGATACTCTTGTCAACCTTGGTGTCAATCAACCAAGTTTGTTTGTTATTTTGGAGAACACCTGAAGGGCTTGGTTGCCATGCCTTCGTGTTGGGTTACAGTGCTTGAATAGCTTTGGGACCTATTTGAGTTCTATAATAGTATAATGTCACAAGGGTACTGAAACACATTAAAAAACATATGAATAGGTTGTCTTACCATTTCGATTTCAGATAAAAATGGATACTAACTTATGAGACAGGGAGACCATTGTTTAGAACATACTGATTAAATTCTTGTATGCCATAAATAGGATGACAACAAAAAAAAAATAATTGTAGTTGAAGATCATACAGCCAAGAGTGAAACTATTTGGAGATGTAAAGCAACTTCGAAGATTTCAAAAACTGGTAAAACAATGTTATAGGAAAATTGAGTGTTACTCGTTTGGCGCCTACCTGATAATTAGGCCTTCAATTACATATGTCGAGTGTTCGACGATTTATATATATTAAAAAAAAAAGTAGAGAAATCAATGGTACAGAATAGGGGTAGAAAATTATAAATTTTGGAGCACCACATAGGCTAAAAATTCAGACATAGGCTAGAAAATCTACTACATACACATTAGACAATATACTTAGATCAACAATGATAGGGGTATATCTTACACACCCAAAAAGCATCCACATTTTGAGGTAGACCAATAAGAAAAGGCTGACAGTGGACCCCTTAGTCTCTTATATCTCTCTTCTCATTGGTCCATCTCGAAGTGTTCTTATATCTCTCTTCTCATTGGTCCATCTCAGAGTGTTGATGACTTTTGGGTGTGTAAGAGTATACCCCAAACATTACCATTCCTAAATATGGCGGGTCGTTTTGAAAACTGAATCGTAGTGACCCACCCAATGTTATGCACTTAAGAATCAGTCAATTATATATTGGGGTTAATTACAAAATATACCTTGAAGTTTGGTTACTGTGTATTTTCAATTGCATAAATTTGACATCTGAAGTTTTTAAGTAGAAGCAATGGGATCCAAATCTCCAATTCAGTAAGAAAAGTTGACAGAATTTAGTCACATGCTATGCACTATCATGCTTTTTAGGGCAAAAAATAGAACACAACCAATCTCCCCACCCACTTATCAGCGTAATTGTGTATAACAGTGGATGAACTCTGTCAAATTTTCTGACAGAATGAGACATTCAAACCCTATTACTTCTATTTAAAAATTTTAGGGACCAAATCGATACAATTGAAACTATAATGAGACAAGAACCAAACTTCACGGATATCTTTTGTATTTAAGCGTTTGGGATAACTACTATGACCTCCCTCGAGGTTAGGTCTAATTACTTGGACCTCCCCTGTGACTTTCATAATTTGTCACGTCCCAAATCCACGTATATGAACCTAGGTCACGTGGCACGCCCTCGAGGCTCTTCCTACTCATTTAAAAGTTGTAGCAGCGGAAAAAAGAACTTTAAGATAACAATGAGTAATCGTTCCTTTGAAACAATACACCCGAAATTAGTAAAATTCGTATAAATTTGAAAATGTGATTATATTTCGAAATGAATGAATTTACATTCAAAGGGGTCCCAAAGGTGCCCTAAGAACCAATCAAAACATTTAAATACTTTGCGGAAGGGGTATAAAAGTTTTCATGCAGGGGTCATTTTGATCGGTCGAGATGCCCCATGTCGACCGGTCGAGTGACCCCTCGGCAATAATCCTTCACAACAGTGGGCACTTCGACCGGTCGAACTGTCCCCTTCAACCGATCGAATGACCCCCTGACAGCAATCCTTCTTGCACTAGGATATTGCCTAAGGTTAAGCGATCCTTGCGATCGTTAAGTACTCAATCATTAAGTTGATAAGTAAAACATTTCAAAACATGAATTCCATGTTCATATTTATAATAACTTAACCAGTCCATTCCATGTTTTCCAAGTCAAATACAAAACGTAGTTCTAACTACTCGAAAGTAGTTCCTTACAACATTTGGAATAAAATAAAACATATACAAGGCTATTATCCACTTCTATTACAAAACTATGAGATAGACATGATAAGTCGCCTTCTAAGTAAACTCCCGACATCTTGTGATCACTTCCCCGATTCCTCGCGCGGCATTAACACATGAAATGGTTATTTGAATGACCCACATATTCGATTTGTTTAAGCTAATGCTTAGTGAATAAAACAACAATGCACATGAATGATAAACATGCTCGCATTCACATATCTACATTTCATACTACTCTCTGGAGTCTCACGTGTACGTTCCATACTTCTAATTCGTGACTCATCGTCAATAAGTCCACACGAAAAAGTAAGACCTACGTTTCTTTTCTTCAAACATGCGACCTGATGCCTATAATGGCTCCACAATGATGGCTTGATACACGTGCTCCTTTGACCCAAATAGTAACTAAACATGCTCAAATACATTTCACAGTGCTGTCGACATAATCCAACATTTCACTGTATAATTGGGCCTACTTATCAATATAGTCGCCCAATATGAACTACACAATATACATCTATGAACTAACATAGGCTTTTCATGCAAAACATGAATACATGTCAAGAAATCATTCCAAAAAACACATAGTTGAATCATTCACCTCCGATCCAAAGAAAACCCGAGCACAAAGAACGTGCAGAAGTCCGTCTAGTACAATTCCTATCGAGCAAGAGTCCGATTATCAACATATTAGAAAAAATCTAGAAAATAATTTTTCGAAAAATTTAGCTAAACAAGCCCTAATGGGTATCAAAACGAAGCTCTTACCTCTACGAGTTCGAATATGAAATCTGGGAAAAAACAAACGGACAGAAATTTGTCGATTTGTGCCGGAAAGCTCTAAGTAATCAAACCCCCAAATCTCCTCTCTTAAATTTCTAATTTAGGGTTTGAACTTATGAAAATATCTCATGAGTTTATATATATAGGCACGACTTTTGAGAATTACGCTTACCTCCCCACGAGTCCTCAAAACTCCTAATTATTCTCCAAAACTTCTACCACGCCTAATTCATTACTTCATGAGTGAAAACTATAAATTATAAAAGTTTTCGTCTAAGTTCCGTTTGGTTGCTACAACGCGATTTCACAAAATTTTACGAAATTACTAATTAGCATACCAATTATGCAGCGTTTTAATTCATCCTCACAAGGATACTAAATCTAATACCAGAAATATGTTCTAATCCATAAAATAATACAGATAGTGAAATACACAGGTAAACATTTATTTTCAGATAAACATTTAAGGTATTCCAAGTAACCGTTTCAATCTTGTAGAGACGTCACAACATCCAAACACTCATTCAACACAGTCTCAATGGGTCTCTTACACAGATACTCAAATCGACTCGTGAGTCAAAACTCACCCACACATGTGCCAAAATGCACAACACATCACATTATCGTGCATGACAATGTAATGAAATGCAATAACACAATTACAGGTGTTATATAATTACATTGACCTCCATTAAGTTTAATGTTTAGGTAACACTGACCTCCCATTTGTTACGAAAACGTTAGAACACTTGATGAAAAATACTTACGTCCTCAAATAATTGCGTTATTCTTCTAAAAATGCCCTTAATGGTTTCTCTCAAGTTTACTCTGACCTCTTTCAAGATTATGTCAAATAACATGGACCTCCCTTTTCGTGTGTGTGTGTGTGCTTTTTTTTTTTTTTAAATTACATTAACCCATTTAAAATTTAAAAATGCAAATATTCCCATTTAAATAATACGTATTTGATTTAAACAAAATATTTATTTTTATATACACGGTTATACCTAGTATTCGCCACCATCATTGATCCTTCACGACCGCCTCATCCACAACTACCACATGTATACCACCACCTAACTCAATATTTTTTATATTTCTTTTCATTGGTCTTATAAAGCCGTGACACAACCACAATCAACTCAATGTTTTCTATAATTTTCCTCATTGATCTTCTTAAAGCAGTGATTAGGGGTGTGCATCGGTCGATTTGATTGATTTTTCATGTTTAAAACCACCAATAGGCTCAGTTTGGTCGCTTTTTTTGCCACTTTCGGTAGGGCGGTTTGGTTTCCTTTTGTGAATATATTTTTGAAAGTTGATTGAATATGCTCGGTTCGGTCGATCAATTCGATTTCCTATATATATATATATATAATATAATTTTTTTTAACAGCTCTAGCAGTGATGCAACCCCAATCAAAGAAAAATTAAACCTCAATAACAATCCTAATCCAGAAAATTCTGATTTTTCTTTATGTGTATAAACCCAAATCGAACCACAAGTCATGTATACACATATGTATATAACATTCAAAATCATTAATTGCCGGTGTAGTAATTATTAAGTGTGGGTTTTTTGAGAAAATATTACTTTAAATCTATTAGTATTTTGGTCAACTCGAAGTTGGCTAAAGGAGGGGAGGTGAGTGTTACACAATTATAAACCTCAAAGGAGGTATGTGTAATTAGATCACAACTCATAGGAGGTGGGTATAATGTACCCAATCGAGGATAAACATGTACTTTCACGTGAATTTTAATGGTGCTAGTCTACCTCTCCGAAAAAATGGAGGTTAATGTAATTATGAAAATTACAGTGGAGATCCGTGTAATTAGATCTAACCTTGGGAGGTCAGAGGAGTTATCCTAAACCTTTTTATATATAAGCGAAACTTCAATGCTTTTACTAGTAGATCGATAAGTTGCAAGCGTCGTCCTCTTCAAAACCCTAATTTCAGTGAGTTGCCAGTTGTCTAGGGTTCTATATACTCACCAAAAGGGCGGGTGTTTCCAAAGCATTCCTCTGCCTGAGATTGGAGCTAGCGGCACTTGCTAGGTTGGGTAAGCTCCTCATCGCTCTCTCTCTCTCTCTCTCTCTCTCTCTCTCTCTCTCTCTCTCTCTCTCTCTCTCTCGTGGAAGTGTGTTTTAGCTGATCCAAGTTTCTCTCTCCGACTAATGTGTTGATTATTGTGGGGTTTGTGACATTGCTCTTTCTAGGAGTACTTATAAACTGATTTGGTACATTTCTACATCAATATATTGTGTATACTTAATGCTTTGATCTGATAAGTAAAAAAATTGGCTTTCTTATGGGGCTGGAGAATTAAGCTCAAGACCTATGAGCTATTTGAGTGAGAGCTTTAAAGATTGTGGGTGTTGGGTTTTTCTGCATCTGGGTGCTGTTTTGTACTAAAATATACCTCGTTAGAAGGACTCTGATATATATATATATATATACACACACACACACACATATACACAGTCCTCATTTTAACAAAGTGATGACTTTTAATCTTGACCGTCGGGAGCCCATTTACTGCACAGTGAATTTAACTTTTACCGCAAGGATTAAATGAGCTCCAACGGCCAGGATTAGAAGTCTTCACTTTGTTAAAATGAGGGATCCCTCGTTAGAAGGACTCTGTGTATGTGTGTGTGTGTGTGTGTAGAGCTGACGTAAGTGATAACTCATTGGTTTTGAAAATGGCTAATATAGAAAATGAGCTGCATTTACGTTATATTTTGTTTGTTTTAACTAAATTACACTAAAGATTTCTTTTAAACTAGATTATTGCTGAGTTTGTTCAACAGAAAAGATGTCACTCTGCTTTTAACCTCCGCATTAAAGGCCAAAAATACTATAGAATGAAGCAATAATGCTCCGTTTGGTACGGAGGTAACTCAACACGTATAATTTTTTTAATATACTTTAGATATAAAGAGAAAAAAAGATGAAAGAAGGGTAGAGATGAAGATGGTAACATTGTGGGGTGAGATTTCTTTGCTATAAAGGTGAAGAAGTATCATCAATCCTCAACCCATGCCTCTTTATGCGAGACACCTCCTCCAACTCAAAAGCAGAAGCACGTAAGACTTTTTTTTTGAAGAAGCAAAAACTATATTAGAATACATCTTGTAAATAGGTTGAAAATGAAGATGATTATGTTATTATAATTGGCGAGAATGCATTCTACAAATGTCATTCCAAACGGACCATAAGTATTGACTGCAATCTGTCAATTGTGAAACTCACATTTCTGTTATCTCAACATCTCAAACCATTTGGAATTGCCCAAAAAAGAAAGCCCTGATAGCTGTAAGACAAGTTGGGTCGCATGATATTTTTAGGTTACAAAATAAATAATCCAGTTTCCAATCAAGCGAAAAACATGGAAAGAATTGAACAGCAACAAGGCTCATAACTCGAATACATGTGTAGACCATTTAGTTCTTTATCCAATATTTGAGGTCACGTTCTTTAAGTTGTTGAATTTAGCATATCTAATTATCTAAATTGTATTTTCTGTTTCTAGTAATAAGAGAAAATATCAAACCGTTTGAATCTTCTTGCTGATAGCAGGCCATCACTTAGATGCCTGCATGTAATGGTATCAGGGTGTGGCCGATGTTGAGATACTACCTCAACATGTCAAAGAAGAGCGAATATAAGATCTTTTGTTAAAATTAATGATCAGCCTAGTGTTTGCATCGCGATTGTGAATAATAACCAGATAGGGAGCATCTGTTATCATATATTACTTGCACAATGTAATAGTTGCATCCAGTTTTTAAAAGTATTTTTAATATGTAATCCTGAGTATCACCATTGTGTACACCTCTTTTTTTTATAAGCTATAGTGTCTTCCTTGTTTTTCTTTGTTTGCTGAAATATTACAGTTAGGCGTCTAACCACTGTGTTGATATTTATTAAACCGCTTTTTATACACGGAGTTCTTAAATGTCCTTGTGGAGCTATTAAGGTGGGTTTTAATCAGTTTTGGTGTTGTGACTGGTTAAGCAAAATGATTGCTCATTGGTCATTACATTCTAAGTTCCGCTGCATCAACTTACTGCAGGAAGGTTATGCATTCCAATGCGTGTTCTGGAACTGGAATTAGGATTGAACATTTGAACCCATCCATTTGTTGATGACCTAACCTAAATAGTTTTCTGTAGCTTCTGGCTGGAGACATTTTCTTGTTTTCTGTTCTTTAGCTGCCTTATATTATAGTTCTGCATCCATAGTATATCCTCGTAATTTTAACCTCCTGTAGTTTCAATTTCCATTCGGTTATCTTTTTTCCCCCTTTACCGTGAATGCATTGCTCCAGATAGATAGTTAAACAGTTAAAGCTGGCCATTTTTCTGCCATCAATTGGCATCTGAAATTCGGAAAAAATTCATTGGTTCATTGTTTTTGTGCCTGTTGAGCATCATCATCCTCTTGATTATTATCCGGAATTCTCCCTTGCCTGTCTCTGTTAGTATTACTACTACTATTATTATCCCTTTATTGAGAATTATTCACATTGCAACACCTTGGAGCCATGTCTCATGGCACGATTCATTCAAGATTCTTACTCTGGAACTCCTTTTGGCCTTTCATTTTTTCTCTCCCGTTTCCATATTTGTACTCTCTCTCCGCAAACGCTTCTGGCTTCTGTGCTTCCATCACAGTTTCCGTGCAAGCTTATCGTATTAGAAACATAAAATGCCGAGGACAAGAGCAAAAGCTGCAGCAGCTAAGTCAGATGAGACCCAGAAGCCTACAGAGCCTGAAAAGCCCGCTGAGTCTGTAGAGCAGGTTGACCTTGATGGAGACAATGATGTTGAGGAGACAGTGGAAGAAGAGGTTGAGTATGAAGAAGTAGAAGAAGAAGAAGATGATGAAGTAGAAGAGGTAGAGGAAGAAGAGGAGGTAGAGGAAGAGGAAGAGGAAGAGGAAGAGGAAGAGGAAGAAGAAGAGGAGGAAGAAGAAGAAGAAGAGGAAGAATCTAATGTTGCTGGTGCGCAAAAAGTTCGAGAAAGTGATGAGATGGATGCCGACGAGGGTGTAGAAAAAGAGCATGCTGAGCTTCTTGCCCTTCCTCCTCATGGGTCGGAGGTATATCTAGGTGGCATTCCTATAGACGCTTCCGAAGAGGATCTGAGGGGCTTTTGTGAATCTGTTGGAGAAGTCACAGAGGTGGGCTATATCTTCTTTTCATAAATGTGATTCCTACTGTTTATAAATTCTAAGCCACAAATTCTATTGTATATGTGACTACAACAGGTGAGGATAATGAAGGGAAGAGACTCGAGCGAGAACAAGGGTTATGCTTTTGTCACTTTCAGAACGAAGGATTTGGCTTCTAAGGCCATTAAGGAGCTTAATAACAATGATTTAAAGGTAACGGAAGCAGATTAATTTTTTGTGCCTTGTCCCTCACTTAATGATCTGAGTGTTAATCAAGATTTTGTCGGTATTCACGTGCTTGGTGCATACGTCAATACACAGACACATGCACTGCTGTAATCTGTTCTTTAGTTGATTTTCAATGACCTTTTCTGCATGTTGCTGAAGTTTTGAGGTTATGGGTTCCCCGTTATTCACCTTTATGCAAACTGATATCTTTGATAGGGGAAGAAGATCAGGTGTTCAACGTCTCAAGCAAAGCATCGGTTATTCATTGGCAATGTTCCCAGAAACTGGGGACAGGAGGAAATGAAGAAGGTTGTAACAAAGATAGGACCTGGGGTTATTTCTGTGGAACTGCTGAAGGTTTGTATTCTCAAGTGAATATATTTATTTATTCTTTTACGCCATGGTCTTCATTTTTGATTCTATATTTCACACCTCTATGATTCACCAACTTTTCCCATCTTTTCCTTCATTTTATGTTGACCTATTTGTAATGTTGGATCTTTTGAGATGTATGTGTTTGTTCACTTATCTTCTTTACTATTACAGGATCCACAGAACTCTAGCCGCAATCGTGGATTTGTATTTATCGAGTATTACAACCATGCATGTGCAGAGTATTCAAGACAGAAGATGTCAAACCCAGATTTTAAGCTCGACGATAATGCTCCAACTGTGAGCTGGGCTGACCCTAAAAATGCAGAATCGTCTTCTTCTTCCCAGGTGCTCTGTACTGCAACTTATTTCCATTGAGTAATACTTCGAAGTTAGAATTGTATGTTTCATCTTCCGGATTCAGTTACTTTGGCACGTTTCTGGAGCCCATAAAAAATTGAGAATCTTGTTTTCTCAATTTACGTGTCAAAACACCTCAGATATGTATTTGAGGCATATACTCATTCTATGGGTAAAGTACAATACTACATTACGTAACCATATCCAAACACATGTTCAATGTGGAGAAATTATTTATTTCTATTTATAGATGTTTCTTACCATCTAGTGAAATCCTTTTATTAGCTTTCGTGCTAAGTTTACATGTATGAACACATTGGTATATTTTCACAGAAATATGTGTGAAGTCATAACTTCTGTTTCTCTCATTCAGGTTAAGGCAATTTATGTGAAGAATCTGCCCAAAAACATTACCCAGGATCAATTAAGAGAGCTGTTTGAACATCATGGAAAGATAACAAAAATAGCTCTCCCTCCTGCAAAAGCAGGTCAAGAAAAGAGCAGATTTGGTTTTGTTCACTTTGCAGAAAGGTCGAGCGCAATGAAAGCCTTAAAGAACACTGAGAAATATGAATTAGATGGTAATACTGACTTCTGTATCTTGCATAGTTTCAGTTTTCTATTATCCTTGGGGGGGGGGGGTGTTTGGAAGGCAAAGAACCATTTATGTGGTTCATAAGTGAACCTGTTCTTTGAATTTGAGTTTTGGTGAATACCGTTTTTTTTGCACAGGAGCCCGTGCCCAGTCTAATATCCCTCGTAAAACTGGGTATTAGTAAAACCCACATAATCTTCGTCCTCATTAAAACTAGGTAAAAAGTGAGATTGGACATATTATAAGGATTCCCAAATATGCCCTTAATGTGAATAGGCCATGTGGATGATGCTGGAGGTTAAAGTTCGTATTCAGTCACTGCGTGCACCTCATGCTGGAGGTTTTTATGCACATACCCAAACATTGGGCATTGACCTTTTCATTTTCCGTTAATATTTCTGTTATAAATCGAAATGGACAGGTCAAACATTAGAGTGCTCTCTTGCGAAACCACAAGCTGATCAGAAATCCCCTGGGGGATCAAATACTCAGAAGTCCGCTCTGCTTCCAAGCTACCCACCTCGTGTTGGTTATGGCCTGGTTGGGGGTGCCTATGGTGCTCTAGGTGCAGGATATCCTAATCCAGGCTTTGGACAGGTAAGATGCTCTTTAATTGGGAAAAATGTATAACCTTTCAAATATGCCCAAATGTGAAAAATTTTCGTGGTCTTCTTCGGTATGTGATTAACGTTGGTGGAATATAAGTAGATTGTCTTATTCAAGGTTTTTGGGGAGAAAGATAAATTCATCATAAGGTGAGAACTTATAATATGAATAACTGTTGGTGAGTATCTAAAAAGAAAATGTCAGAGTAAGATAGAGAGCGGCAAGGTTGGGTCGAACAAATAAGTAATTGATGCCACTATGACTTGTGTTGTGCTGCTCAAATAAATCCTTACCTAGACTAATGACATCGAAGTGTATGTTTTAGTTAGTTCATGACTATTATTCTACTGCATTGCAGCCAATGGTTTATGGAAGGGCACCTACTCCTGCTGGCATGGCAATGATGCCGATGCTTTTGCCTGATGGAAGGATTGGATATGTCCTGTAAGTATATGGTACTTATGGATTTGTATAGAGAGTGCAGTACTTAATTTTCTGCTTCATTTGGATAGCTGACCTTAGTTTGCTGTATGATTGATAGAATTGGTATATTCACGAGTCCATTCGAGTTTCAGAAAGCCTGATATGTGTCACAGTTCATAATACCTTGGAAGTTTTATGTTTTAAGTGGGAAATATTAAAGATTTGAGCCTTGATATTGCATGAAACTTCTGGTAAATTGTTATTTTGTTCATTTAAGCCTTATACATGTGTTTTTATATGGATACAGTACATGCTCGTATTTATTGTTTATGTTCTTTGAAAAGAGAATGTACGATTTGACAACCGTGGTTTACTGCATTAAGTGGGGATCCTCTTCCTTGTTATCTCACTGCTCAAGTCAATTCAAGTAACTAAGTAAGCCTTGCCCCAAATTAATTCGGGTCAACAACATGGATTTTTCTTCAATTCTACTCTTTCCGAGATCATTACCTCTCTTAAGCCCACACGTTATCATGTAATTTTTTACATGGGTGTTACTTCTACCTTTCATGAGTAATACAATTCTAATTTTATCTTTTCTTTGTCTAACACACATCTATATCCTTTTAACCGTTGCACCACCATGGAATTTGAATAAACTTTGATGTAATATTATATTAAGGATTTTAGACTTGATTTTCACCCTTCTGCATAGGCATGTATATCAATGAGACCTTTTGTTTCCCACCAAACCTATCAACTGATGGTTAGATTTTAACCTATGTTACCTGGACTCTCCTACTACCCCCAAGTACCCGATCCCCGTATCCGACCCCCGTACCCAATGCGGACAATCAGATCCTTCACAGGTGATGTTGAAAAGGTAAGAAGAAGCTCAAAATTGTGCGCAAAGAGGTTTCTAACTATTGATATTAAGAAACATAGTATGTTTATACGTTCAAAAGGTGTCCGCATACCTGTATTCAACGTTTAGACACGTGTTTCCGGATCCTAAGATTTGGATTTAGAGGAGGTCTGACACCTAGATACACACTCGCACCCGACACCCATACTTGAGTACCCTGGGGCATTTAAAACGTAAGTACTAGCATATGCTGGATTTGAAGAATAAGCTCCAAAAGGTTGGAACTGCTTGCTACATAATTCATTGATATTTAAATCTTTACTTTGGTAGTGCCCTTTAAAAGCGTTGGCACTATTTTCCTTTTGTTTCTCTATTTTTCATTTTTAATGTAGTTCATGGAACATGTTACCACCAAAGAAATAAATAAGTGCTTTCTTACTGTAGGCAACAACCTGGAGCACAGCTGCACGCTCCACCGCCACAACAGAGAAGTGGCAGGGATGGTGGTGGTGGTGGCGGCGGCTCAAGTGGTGGAAGACGCAGCAATGACAATGGACGTGGGCGTAGTAGCCGGTATAATCCATATTAATTTGATTGTACTGATTGTGTCTGCAGTTACTGCTAGTAGTGGAGGACAGTGCTCCCCAACCTCTGTTGCTTCCTTATTTTATTTGTTGTTTTTTCTTTTTTATTTATTCAAGGCTGTGTTTGATGGTTTGTCTGGAAAGCTAAGAGCTTATTTTATGTAGTTTCTAAAACTTGTCACTTTGGTCCAGTGATTATTTGCAACAGCTGTAGTGAAGTATCTTGAGCCAATCTCTCTCTCTCTCTCTCTCTCTCTCTCTCTCTCTCTCTCTCTCTCTCTCTCTCTCTCTCTCGTGTATATGTACACGTATATATATATATATATATGCACACACAGACATGTACACATCATATACTGAAGCAGATTTCTTCCTCTAAGGCTAAGAGGACGTAAAGTATTCCTAGCTTGTGCATAGAGCATGTAAATTCAAAAAATCTGGATTGGGTTTGTTTAATAACCCCAGTTTCTGTTCACTCGGTGGTATGTGTTTGGTTTTGGTGGACTTGGATTTCCAAGCTCAGACCATGCTGCAGTGGCAAAAGGCACAGTTCAATGAAAAGAAGCTAAGCATGGTGGGTGGTTTGGCGTTTCAAGCTTGAAATGATGTAAAGGCTTAATTACAAAATAAATTCTGGACGTTTGCTCCTTGTGTCAAATTGGTCCAATGTGATTTCAATTCAAGCAATATGGTCCGGACTCCGGATGTGCCATTCTCACAAAAATTGACTGAAGTCACTCGCATATTACATTTGGTCGTGCTTTTCAAGGAAAAAAAATGGAACACTACTAATATATATATATTTAAAATGTAATTGTTTGTAACATGTGATTAATTTTTGTAATTTTTTTCTCTAGGAAAGGGATATTTGGATCACATTCCCTTTGTTTGAAAACTTCAGGTACTAAATAAATGTGGTTGAAATTATAGGAACCAAAATGAGACAATGACCATACTTCAAAGGGTACTTTTTGTAATTAAGCCTTGATGGAAATCACCGTGTTTGATAACCTAATTAAGTGAAAAGTTTCACGCTTCTTTTCAGTGTATTTGATAATATACCACTTAATTGAAAAAGTAGCCAAATACCTATAAAAACTTTTAAGTAACAAATATCTATTGAAGAAAATTATGCAGTCTATTCAAAACTTGAGACAAATTTTAATTATGTAAATTCAATAAAATTTTCAACACAAAAAATTAAGTACTTAATTTTTCAGTTTTACCAAACTGAAATCTCCATCATTTTAGCTCACATACTATTCATTTGGCAATAATGCTAGGGACACTCCACAAAGCACACCCCAAAACACATCATGCTTTAAATGCATGTACCTTGGGTTGTGGAGAATTTTTACACTGGGCCCACACTTTTTTAAAAACTGCCATGGAAGCCCAAGGTACCTGCACACAAAGCATGAAGTGTGCTTTGGGGTGTGCTTTGTGGAGTGTCTCTAGCACCACTCTTCATTTGGTAACAAATTATTTGAAATTATTGAAAAAATTGAGTTTGGTAATCATTTTTTTATTTATTATTTATTTTTTTATTATGACAGTTGCCACAAAAAAACTGAAAAAACAAAACTAATCTACAAAAAACCTGAAAAAATTGGTGAAAAGGGCATTGAGAAGCTAAATTGGAATGAATGACACTTAATAAAACAACTTTGTTTTTACTCCTAATTTTTTTTTGTACCAAAATATCCTCATCTTCATCATCTAATCTTACTATCAAACCGTAGCCACCAACCATGCCTCACCTTTGACCACCACCACTTCCACCTCTGCCGACCACACTACCATCTCCGATGACCTTCGACGACCTCCGGCGATCATCACCTATCATCCCACCTACAATTTGCAACTCCTCTTAGAAGAACGATTGAAATCATCAAACAAAATCATAATATCCACCACGAAATTGCTGAAAACTCACTATGAACAACAAATTTTGAAGAAATCAGATGAAGAAAATTAAGTGAAATTTCATTCAACAGTTCTGACCATCTTAAGAGAAATTTCTCTTAAGATCAGTTGGCTTTGAAGATTTGTGTTGGTGGTGGTGGTGGTTGTGGTGGTGGCTGGCGGTGGTGCTGGCAATGATGTGGGTGGCTGTGGCAATCTAGGTCTAGTTCTAGATTTGTGGTGGTGCGGTGGTGGTCGAAGGTGGTGGTGACGGCGACTCCGGTGGTGGTGATCACAATACTGGTGGTTATGGAGGGAAGAGGAGAGAGAAAGTTGGAGAGAGAAGAGAGATGGTGGTGGTGGTGGCGGCGACTCCGGTGGTGGTGATCACAATACTGGTGGTTATGGAGGGAAGAGGAGAGAGAAAGTTAGAGAGAGAAGAGAGATGGTGGTGGCTATGGAGGAGGAGGAGAGAGAAAGTTAGAGAGAGAAGAGAGTTGGTGGTAGTGACGACGGCAAGGATGGATCCTGTGATGACTCGGGTGGTGGTGGTTGTGATGGTGGTGGCTATGGAGGGAGGAGGAGAGAAAAAGTTAGACAGAGAAGAGAGATGATAGTGGTAGTCTCTTGGGTTTCCATGGGCAATTTACCATTTAGAGTAAAATTTAAAATTTTATAGGACTAAGAGAGAGTTAAAATTTTAGAAGATTTTGGGAGAGTTTTTTTAAAGTGTGTCCTTGTGTGGATTTTTGATTATGACTTGTCATTTAGTCCAACTTAGCCCAAGGCCTTACCAAGTCTCCCAAAAAAACTCAAGTCTCTATTTTAGTTTCAGAGCAAAACCAAATTCTTAAGAGCTTTTTAAAATATTCTCCTACTGAAAATCTTTTTTTAAAAATTATTTATTTCCGGCGAGATCCCAAACGGGTTCATAATATATGCAAAGAAAGAAGATTTCAACAGATTGCTTGTAAACGATCAGTCACTGTGTCAAATGCTTCCCAAATGTCAGATTCCAAAACCTACAGTTAATAAGTTGTGCTAAACAGGAGAAAAGTAGTTGAAAGAAGGTGAAAAACGCAGACCTAAACTTTTTTGTCCCTTTGAAACCCATCAGGTGCCTGCTCTACCAATTCATTTTATGGATAGACAAGAAAGAGTACAAGACGGCAATTTGAAATAATAAAGAGAGAAAAATGTATACGTATGAACCAGTTCCAGGCAGCACCAGTGTTGGAATTGTAACTGTCACCCAATAACATGTATGGACTCTCTTGTATACCAGCTACTGGAACCGATAAACCCCTCTTGAAAAGCTCAGTCAAATCAAAACCGATGGGCCTAGAGCTGTAACTCTTTTCTCAGTGCATTGAAATTGCTCATCTTCTGCCAAACATGTAGTAATTTAGGTGTCATGGCATGCCCGAAATGCTGCTAAACCTTAGGAGCTTCGATAGCCCAACTGGTGTGTGAACTGTGCATGATAATTGGTGGAAATATAAGCCTTCCAACCTGCTCAGTTTTGTTAACGTCAATTTTCATCAGTTTAGAAAACAGCATACTGAGAAGGGTTTGGCAATCAAGTATATTATCCATGTCAAATAAATACAAGCAACTCTTAAAAAGATCGTAAGAGTGATAATTGGGCCTTGTTCTTGCTAAGAAAATTGGCCCAAGAGAATGGGGAAAAGGCAATAGCAGACTACAAGATGTTGAAAGGACTAGGGAGAAACAATAAATAAATAAAAAAGCTAACGAAAAATGAAGTCAGTTTCTCGCACACCACACAAGCCCAATACAGGGTGCGCTTTTTTGGATGCCACAGAGCTCCATTTTTCGTAAATTTTAGCTATTGCATTGCTCGATTGTACGGTACAACGCTATTTAAGTCCATTGCATGTAAACAATAATGCTTGTAGTTCATGCCAAAGACATTGTACGGGCGTTACCTGAAAGATAAGTCAACAATGCCTAGTCCAACATGCTCAGCATAAGGGGGAAAATGCTCCTTTTTTTTTTTTCTTTCTCTGCCAGCTATTATGCTAGATTTAATGATAATAAATTTTTAGAACGTAAGCAACCATGATTAACTTGAAAGAAAACTTAAGCTTTCTTTAGCCTTTCCATGTCCTAGTAGCACTGATACATGAGCACACAATCAGAGGCGGAGCCATGATTTCATCCTAGTGGGGGGCACACACTTATCTAGGCTCAGGGACATCGCCCGATCCGATTTTTGTGTGTGAAAATGCTACAATTTCGGGTTGAAAAATTGTGTGGTGGTTCCGTGGGGCTTCCACTTAATTTGGTTGAGGATTAAGACATAACTATTCAAAGACATATGGAACACTCTATAACTATTAAAATTTTTTTTACATGCTTAATTCATATTCTAATTTTTACTAGCTTCACTTATAAAACAAAGAATACTTGGTATGTTTTAAAGGGATATCTATAAGGGCTCACAAATACTTTGGGTAATTGAGTAAATAAGATGTCTATTTGAATGAAAGTTAGGAAAATTTAAGGATCAAAGTGAAATTTTTGAGTTTAGAAGGGGCACAAAATTTAAGGATCAAAGGAGAAAATTAAAAAATTTAGGAGGGGCACAAATATATATATAGAATAAAATATTAAGGGCAAAAGAAATGAATTTAGAAAGTTGAGGGGGGGCACAAATGCCGAAATGCGTATAATATAAAATATATTAGATATACACATAATTTTCAAAATTTGAGAGGGGGAACGTGACCCCCCAGCCTCCCGTGGCTCTGCCCCTGCACACTATCATTTCAAGTTCCATCAGTCTCAGATTTTATTGCACACGACTAATGCTGTTAATGCAGAAATGCTTTTTGCAGTTATTTCCAAATGCTAAGTTAGCTCCGCATCCTCTTCTACATCATTAACAATCTACATGGTTAATAATTTTTCCAACAAAGCAAAGTGGACCCTCCTACTTGTGTTACTTTTACGCAATGGATGTTTGCAATACCCCATTCAAACGTCTCTCTCTCTCTCTCTCTCTCTCTCTCTCTCTCTCTCTCTCTCTCTCTCTCTCTCTCTCTCTCTCTCACACACACACACACACACACACACACACACACTCTGGTATAGGAGAGAGTACACATCGTTTTTCCCCACCTCTATCTCCGTTTGTCCTTCATTTCCTGTCTCTCCTTCAGTTATCTCATATACAGTCCCTCAGAGCCTAAATCCATATTTCCTCTCCCAAAGAATTACGAATGATTAGAAGTCTCAGAATAACCATTACATATTTGTCTCTTATATTTGAAATTTAAGGCCCCAGCTCCCCAAAATAGAATAACAACTGCAACTTATTAGAGGATACTACTATCCCAAGAAGGCTCCTTGCCAGTATCACAATGTTAACATATAACAGAGAATGAAAAGCAGAAATAGAAATTTCTAGTTTCTTGCTGTTATCGGTGATTATTTAATAAATTTAGTGTTTCTTACAACAAAGTAATCTATGATAGAGATTGAGAATGGTTGTAAGTGATAACTACCCAGGATAAGAAACAAGTTTTATTTTCATTCACTTCTATTTTGGGGTTCCCCACCTATAGTATATAGAGAAGATAATAACTAAACACTGAGCAATTAATGAACTGGGGATCCCAACAAAAGGGCAGAGGAGAGAGAGAAAGTTACAAATATGGCTTTCTAGTGAGGTAACATCTGAACCAAAATGTCTGTTAATCTTAGTAATTTTCTTCGATGTTTGTTAACCTCAAATTTTCTTCTCTTTCATCAGAAGGGAGTATGAATGTTAACAAGTTCCAACTTAAGCATTATATGGAAGAAAACAAATTCAAACGCTAAACGGTTAGTTAAGAAGCAAATGCAATGGCCCAACTTGAGGAATTTGGTTCAAAGGGAAAACAAATACTTTTATCTGTTAAACATGCCTTGAGACAAAGAGAGGGTATGGTTGCCAAACGTTGCTATCGAGTTTACACTAAGCGACACTTGCTCACACTTGTTTTATATGTTAAACAAGCCTTGAGGGCTTTAGGGACTCTAGGATCATGCCAAACACATGGCTTGTGTTGGCACATAACTTGTCCAAACCTTTTTTTCTCAGAAGAAAATTTTCCAAAACTTCAAGCTTTTAATACTTTCACCCCTTTTTTGTTTCTTCCCCCTTCTACACTTTCAAAAAGGCCTCAATGAAATTAGAAGTCCGAGTGTTAGCTGTGTGACTGACTCCAATTCCAAAAAAATAAAATAAAAATCCAGGCCGCGTTTTTGGGAAATTCATTACATCATGCCAAGTCAGCGTGTGTTCTCGTAGTAATTAATCATGCAGGTGATGCAACCAGTAAAAGAGCTACTTATAGTAAGGTCTGTGGGAAATTACTGTTTCCATCTAGCCCAATGTTAACAAACATTGGAGAGAAGCTACCCAAATAAAGAGAGAACATTTTCAAATGGTCTACATGGCCATAAGTAAATTAGGTGCATTGGTGAAACCATAATTAATCGAAGGCAACAATAACTAAATAAGCACAAAACACATTTTAGACACCATGTTTGTACAGTTATGAGTTCCAGCATCAAGAAGTGTTTGAATAACCTCTTCTGACATGCTTTTTTGACCAGAATACAGCTAAAAACAATGGTTTACCCAGAAAAAATCAAAGACAGCCCAATGCAATAATAGTTGAAAAAAAAACACAATTATCAGACAACGAAAAAAGTTAAATGCTTACCTGTGTTCCGTTCCTAGCCTTCTTTATCTGAAGTTTGAGAGATCTTTGGGTGGTTCAATCCAAATGCTTTCAAAAGGATCTTGCTCTCCCCAATCATGACACTGTTTTCGGGGATAGTATCTGCAACTGTCAAAAGAGTATGATATGCAGCGCCTTCCATAAAAACGAACTTTAGAGAAGTAGACACTATTTCTCATCGTTCCCAAGAGGTCTGTTATAGCATATGACGATAGAAAGCTTGCAAACAGAGTCAGACCACTAAGGGTTTCCACCTCTTCCCACACTTTGTTTGCCTGATTCAGCTTAAATAGGACCGGGTTTTCATTATGACATGTGTATACAACAAAAATATCACCTTCATGCTCTGCCATAAACTTGCCTTTCCACCAATTTTTAGCGAAAAAAATCTCGGGGCATTTGGGTGGAGGCACTTCCCACACCATCCACGTATGCTCTTTTGGGTTGAAAACCCCAAGCCAACCAGTAAGACTTAGACAATAAAATAATCCATTGCAGAAAACAAGTTTATTCCAAATACTGCTTACGAATGGCAAGCTATTATGATAGTCGATGGTAGTCCACTCAATTGCCTCGGGATGACAAGTGCTAATTACAACAGTTGTGGGATTTATATGCTTAACTGTAAAAACAGTACAGTTAGGAGATGTAGGGGCAGAAGAAAAGGCCGTTATCTGATAAGCCATCTCAAATCTTGGCAACTTGATCAATTCCCGAGTAAAGGGGTTAAAGAAAAACACACGAAGAGTCCTCGGTTTGTATAGAAGCAACCAACCATCTTTAGCATAACAGACCCTAGAGCCATGTAACTCGGGCAACTCAATAGAATAAGTCTTGCGCAGAGAAGGGTCGTACAATTCGTAGACATCACCAGACTTCGGAAAGTACATGATCCATGGGGGTTGGTTTACCACCCGAACCGAGATTGCAACTGACAGCCATCTCTTGCAAACAGAAGAGGCGCATATGTTTTCTTTTAAGGTTAATCGGGACATAATCAGTTCCAAAAGATCTGACGGAAGCTGAGACCATGTTTGTTGCTCCTCTGGTTCGTTCTTCTCCTTGGTTGAAATTCTTTTATCATCAATAATTGCTTCAGCTAACCTACAATATATTGTGTGTGTGTTTATATTTATCTATATATAACTTCCCACGAGAAAAGATTAAAAAAATCATCTCTAAGGAGCATAAAACCAATAACCAACAACAAACCATTGAAAATGCAATTTTATGGGAGTCCATAAAAACCCAATTGCTGACTGTTCAAAGTGAAATAGTCTGTATAAAATCTAGAAAACCTTGAACCCTCATCTTTAATCCCCAAGGAATCCACCGTATACATTAATAAAAGGCCAAACATAGATAATAAAATGTGATGGTCAGTGTTATCAGTTGCTGGCTTGAGGGACATTCCCGCCTCCGTCCGACAATAAAGAAAATGAGAAAAAAAAAACACTAGAAATGATCAAATTGAAAACTAAAAATTCAAAATTGGCCAAAATTAACAGCCAAAATATGATGAATGTATGATTCTCACCCTTTTATGTTAATCCAAATTTGCTCATATGTTCAATAATGGTAAAAAGGCAAACAAGCTCTGTGAAGTGTATATACTTAAACCCTAGTAAGATCCTGAAGTATCAAGTCAAATTCACAGTGATATACTTAATTGACAGCCAACAAATTCCCCCATCCAAAAGCGCGCACGCACACACACACACACACAAACAGACAGAACAACTGGAATGAACTAACTAGGTGCACATACATTGGACTCAATTTTGACTGTTAAGATACAATTTAATATATTCAAAAAACTTAATTACTAAAAAAAAAAAACACAAAAAAAACTTTAAATACATTAAAACTTCGAGTTATAACCACCACGAAATTGATCTGATCTGTAAAACCCTAGAACATTTTCTAAGCCAATTGTATTTATAAACTTGAACTCATTCAAAACGTATAGGTAATTGAATTATACGTCATGGAAAGAGAAAACTTACAATTTCACCTTCTTCCTTCTCCTTCCAGCCATGATCAGAGAGAGAGAGAGAGAGAGAGAGAGAGAAGATAATTGTTGCAAGTGAATCAAGTGATGGGGGAACATGGGGGGTATATATATAAACCAGTATAGCAACCGCTGTCTGTCAATCAAACATGTAAGAGAGGAGCATGAGAACTCATAGACCTCCTGCTACACACGTGTAACCCCGAGTTTTTATCTAGTGTATGGTAGACCATGCAAGCAGTAGGATTAGGCTTTCTTAAGTTTCTTATTATGTGATATATGATATTCAGAACAATTTATTTGGACATCACATGATTGTTTGTATACACATTGTATTATAGGCATATATGTATAGATATGCTAGAAGGGGATGCTAATTCAGGTGGATAGATTTTTATTACAATTGGGGGAACATATGTATAAAATTATTGGATTTGAATGGTTTGAGATACTATGTCACTAAAATAACTACAGCAGAGAGTATTTTTTTCAACACAATGAATGACACACTTCATTAATTCAATTGTACGTAAAAAAATAATAATTGTGTAGTGAAAGTTGGAAGTGAGAAATAGTTTGTATTTAACGGATCGAATTGTCTCTCCATTACTCTTTTAAGTAGTAAATACTGTAATTTTTTATTTTCATTTTTTTAGGTGTTGGTGAAGAAAATGATTGTTAGAAAATAAATTACTTCCATACTGTAGGAGTGATTCGTCAGATAATGGTATGCACTTAAATACTTAAGAGGATAGAATAATAAAAACATCACTTACTAGACTTGTACTTGTTCTGGGACATGATTGGTCAGTTTACGTACATGTGCAACTACTGCATATGTTGACCAATTATGTCTTCTAATTTTAGATTTGCATTTTCCATGACTATATATTAAAGATATAATGCATAGTTTACACTTTAAAAGGGTGGTGTTAACTTACTAAACTAGATAGAAGAAATTAGATGGAAGGTCGGGGATGGCAAGACAACATTGAGAACATGAAAAGATGCTTACTTGCCATCTTGTGATCACCCCCAAGGTAATATCACTGAGACGTTCGGACTATGGTATGCAATATGTTAGTGATCTCACTGATGAGTGGCATAAGTGTTGGAAAATGTATGACGATCGATACGATTTGTCTGTTACGTGGGGTAGAAGATGAATCAATCTGTGATCCATATTCTTGTTCTGGGACATGATTGGCCAGTTTACATACATCGTGCATACGTTGACCAATTATGTCTTCTAATTTTAGATTTGCATTTGCCATGACTATTAAAGATATAATGCATAGTGTACATTTTAAAGGGTGGTGTCAACTTGCTAAACTAGATAGAAGGAATTAGATGGAAGGTCGGGGATGGCAAGACAATAATGCGAATATAGAAAGATGCTTACTTACCATCTTGTGATCACCCCCAAGGTAATATCACCAAGACGTTCGAACTGTATGTTAGTGATCTCACTGATGAATGGCATAAATGTTGGAAAGGTATGACGATTGATTACAATCTGTGATCCATCTTCTTGTTTCTCTAACTTTTAAAGCGTCTTTTTGGTTGCTACTTTGAAGAAGGGGATGAATCCAAGAATGTAGACACCCCAATTTTGACCAAACGTCGAATTTAGGAGAGTGTCACCTCCACGTCCGATGATGATAAAGGACCGAAAGATTCGAAGTATTCCAAGCTCTTCAGAAAGTTCTCTAAACACGGTAAAACTTCACAGAAAGAGGAAAATACCAGGTATTTAGGAGAATTCAGGTATAAAATATAATTTTCGGAAAAGATCTTCAAAAATCAATTGCTTTGAGAAAAGGAAGACCTAAAAAAAGAAAGTTCAACAAAAAACGGCACACGGCAGACTACTGCGGCACTCAGTGAGTGCCGCGCGGCAGTCAGCGAATGCCGGCCCGACATTCACCTAGTGCCGCCGACATTTTCTGACTGCCGTTTACTTTTAAAGTCCGTATTTTGTGGTACAATACGTATGTGTATGCGGATAAAAACAAAAAATTGATAAAGTAAGACTGACAAAAAAATAAATCTCCACGGCATTGGCTGAGTGCAGCGCGGCATTCACGGAGTGCCGCCGCGGCGTTCCCGGAGTGCCGCCGCGGCATTCACGTATGCCGCAAGGGATTTTTGACTGCCGCCCTGGGCAGCAGTCTGTCTAATTTCAGGAAGTACGAATTGTACCACCAAATGGGATGTTTACACCTGTCTTTTACTCCGAAAATGCTTGGTAATTTTGCCTATAAAACAAGAACAATATACACAACAAAGGAAGAGACAAAAAGGGGGAGAAGATACAAGAGGTGAGACACAAGAACACACAAGAGATACAAGAGAGAAAATTACTACCACTCCACCAACATATTTTTGGAGAGAAAAGAGAAGAGAGTTTAGAGAATTAGGAAGGGGAGCTTGGAAAATCTTCAAAGGAGAGAAACTTTGAGGATAGTTGGAGGTGATCCTCTAACCATAAGTTGTTTTATTTGCATTCTTTCTTTTGAATCCTCAAACTATTTTGTTTTCTTTGCTTCATTTCTTTTATTGTTCACACTTCCTTCTTGATACTCTTGGAGATCCTCAACATCTCTCTTGAAATCTCTGGAATATGATCTTTTGAATCCCATGTAAGCTTATGCTTCACATAGAAGTCAAAGTTTGATCATCATTTTATTTTATAAGCAAATAGATGGATCCAAGTCCATACTCATGATTTGGGTCCTCTAAACTTGATGTCTTAGGGAATCCTTTCCATATTCTTTTGAGACTCATGAGTTTTAGTCATGTCTTGATCTCCAATGACCATCGAATGGTAGGAGAAGTGATTTGGTTTAAACCCAACTTTATGGTTTAATAGTTGGAGTTACCAAATAAAAGTTGAACTTGACAAATGAAAACAGTGAGTTCACAAACTGTTTTTGATCAAAGATTTTTAGTTCGAAATCTAACCGTTGAAATCAAGTGAAACCAACGGGAAAGTGTCAATAACACAGTAATCTACCACTGTAATTTTTGTTTTAAGGTGGTTTTATGTTTAGAGGGGTTTGATCATGGGTTTTGTGAGCCAACCACAATCTGTCCAGAATTTCAGAATAGTTTCAGAACAGTAAAACGTTTTTGAAATTAGTAAATCAGAGCTTTAATAAGGTGTTTGTGACCCAAAATAATTTTTTCTAAGTAGATTAATGTGTTAGGAGGATACCCTAAAAAGATTGAAGCATTTCGGATTATTTTACTATTTTTAAAAAATCAAACAAAATCTCTGGACAAAGAGTTGTATATCTCTGAGTGATGTCTGGTGTTTGTTCTTTTCCCAGAGATCTAACCGTTGAAACTTTGATTTTCTTTTTGATTTGGAAACTAGACTCACAGAGGCATCTTGTGTCCAAAAATCATCAAGATCAAACCACGGGAAGCATGCTGTTTATTTCCTTAAAGTTCTGGTCTGCTCTCTGCAATTTTTAGAATTCTTATGACAAATTTGACCAACTTTGTAAATAATGGTCCAAATGACTTTTCTATGACCTATGGCTCAAACCATGTTTTATTAATGATCAATTGAGCTTGAATTCCAAATTTAAGTGATCTAAATCATTGAGTATTTCATAACTTATTCTTGCTCATGTGTATATTCATCCATATGATTTGACATTTGTAATTAGAACTTAGTTGCTCTAGATTTAAGCATATCTGATAGATTTAAGCTAGAAGTCTAGGATTATTATTTAAGATCCAATTTTACATTTTGTATGTCATGTGGACTAACTCGTTGTTTTGTAGCGCATTTGAGGTACAATCTCACTTCTCTTCTCTAGTTTATTAAATTCTTTGATTTTATTTGATTTTTCGACTTCAAACGCGGCACCTTAGAATTAGGACCTGCTTTACTTGTGTATATGGATTAGAGACTCTTTTCCTAGGTTTTTACTTAATCGCATGCATTGCACGTTTAATATCGCTGCTGGATCCCGGGTGAGTTCACTTGTTTTCTATTGCATGTTATATCGCTTGCTACCTGAATTATATGGCCTTTTGAATGATATTTTGTCAATTGCAATTTTACACCCTTTGGACATGCTTTTGTGATGTATATGTATATATGTATTAGTTGAGGGAATGCTTAGATTAATAAATTCGGTTAGAAGGATGTTGAGTAGAGGCCTATCGCAAGATAGGATGAGAGAGGGTGTTTTAGTCTGACAGGCTCCTTCCTCTCTCATTCCATAATCCCCGGACCTAGTTAATCTCTGGTTTCTAAAAGATCAGTTTGCTTTTAAAATGGTTTCTTAATTTTCCTTTCAAAATTAAATGGCGTTTTATTTGTTTTAGAAATTGATTTTGAAAAGCTGTGGGTAAGGGAAATTGCGATATCCACAAGCTCTGGATATCGCATTTTTCCTTACCCACGGCTTTTCAAAATCAATTTCTAAAACAAATGAGTCGCCACTTAATTTTTAAAAGGAAAATTAAGAAACCATTTTTAAAGCAAACTGATCTTTTTAGAAACCAGAGATTAACTAGGTCCGGGGATTATGGAATGAGAGAGGAAGGAGCCCGTCGGACTAAAACACCCTCTCTCATCCTATCTTGCGATAGGCCTCTACTCAATATCCTTTTAATCAAATTTATTTATCTAAGCATGCCCTCAACTAATACATGTATACATATACATCACAAAAGCATGTCCAAAGGGGTATAAAAATGCAATTGATAAAATATCATTCAAAAATCACATAATTCAAGTAGCAAGCAATATGGTATGCAATAAGGAACAAGAGAACTTACACGGGATCCAGCAGCGATATTAAACGTACAATGCATGCAAACAAAAGAAAACCCTAAAAAAAGAGTCTCTAATCATATATACACATAAGGCAAAAACCTAATTCTCAGGTGTCGCGCATTAAGTCAAAAAATCAAATAAAATCAAAGAATTTAATCAACTAGAAAAGAGAAGTGTTGGAAAATGTATGACGATCGATACGATTTGTCTGTTACGTGGGGTAGAAGATGAATCAATCTGTGATCCATCTTCTTGTTCTGGGACATGATTGGCTAGTTTACATACATGGTGCATATGTTGACCAATTATGTCTTCTAATTTTAGATTTGCATTTGCCATGACTATTAAAGATATAATGCATAGTGTACATTTTAAAGGGTGGTGTCAACTTGCTAAACTAGATAGAAGGAATTAGATGGAAGGTCGGGGATGGCAAGACAATACTGCGAATATAGAAAGATGCTTACTTACCATCTTGTGATCACCCCCAAGGTAATATCACCAAGACGTTCGAACTGTATGTTAGTGATCTCACTAATGAATGGCATAAATGTTGGAAAGGTATGACGATTGATTACAATCTGTGATCCATCTTCTTGTTTCTCTAACTTTTAAAGCGTCTCTTTGGTTGCTACTTTGAAGAAGGGGATGAATCCAAGAAAGAATCTTTTTTTATTTGCTGTGACTTTGATGGCACATATGGAAAATGGGGCATAATAAATTTTTCGACAACTTGTCCTAGATCTTATCTTTGTTGCTAACGAAATTGCCTTGTTTGACGGTGGAAATTTGTCAAAATTTTGATCATACTCCACTTGGAAGTTGGAAGGGCCGCTTGTCCCAACTCTAGCAATGGCTGGTCACCCTACTTGAGGGTTGGATCAAAATTAATGTCGATGGTGCTATTCAAAAAGTGGTGAGAAAGGGTGGTGGCTCGTGATGCTCTGAAGGTTTTGGTGGTGCTTGCTCGCAACGTTCCATGGTATGAGGATGCTGTTATTGTGGAAGCGTGGGTTAATAAAATGACAATGAAGTTAGCTATGGACACGATTGATTATGGGGTAATCATCGATTCAGATACCCAACAATTGCTTGATAATAACTCAAAGGCAGTATCCAACTCTGTGACACTTGCACTGCTAATGGATTGTTTCCACATGATTGAATCTCGCCCAAATCCTATTGTGTGTTCATCAATCGTGAGGGAAACCATTTAGCTCGTTAGTTTTAGAGCTTTGTTGGAATATGATGTTAATTGGAGAGATAATTTCCCTCATTGGGGTGCTATCTCAAGTTAATCGTGATTGTATCCGTTATTGTAATACTTCTCATTATTAATCAATACAATCCTTTCTTTTGGCGGTAGATTTAGGTAGTTGTATTAGAGAGCTAGAACAAATTTAGCCTTAATCCGACTAGTAGAAATCAACCTAATCCCCTATATTTGAGAGGAGAAAAAAAAGGGGGGAATTGTAGTAAAAAAAAAAAAAAAAATCTAAAATAGACTTTTTTAGGTCCAACCTATTTATATTTTAGTAAAAAGTCCATCAATCGAAAAAAAAAATTTACGTGAAACTTGTCATATTTGTCTAAATATTGAACTAGTTATTTGATTTGATTAAATTTTTTTTGGGGGTCAAAGATTTGATTAAGTTTTATCACGAACTTTTGATTAAAATAAAAAATGAATTATCCTTTAAACTCAATTAATCTAAAATAAGGAATTTTCAAAATTTCTACAAAAGGACAAAAAAAAAGCCTTAAAAGAGATTTCAAGCACGTGATAGCAAACGCTTCATACATGAAGCAAGTGAGGAGCAATTCACCATTTAGAAAATTATCAATTAGACTTTCACCCCCTAAACTTTGGGTAAGGTTCGAAGTGCTCCCCTGTAGTCATGATTGCAACACTTTCTGTTTGGATTATATCACATGTGGGACAATTCCATTAATTTAGGGATTGTGATTTGGCTAGATTCCTATTGTGATTTGGTTTCGTTTATGATAGAGTTGTATTACTTGTCCAATAAGTAATGAGTTGTAAGCTTTATATATAGGGATGTTGTATAGGAATTTATGTAAGTCCTTGGTGTACCAAGTTGGGGGTCTCCCCTCATGGGGATGCATGGTCTAGGGTGAGAGAGATTAATCATTGGGGTTTTATGTGAGGGGTGTTCATAGCGTTATAGGGATGTGAGGTAGGGATGGGTATTTCTTTATCTCTGTGATTTCTCTATGTTACAGTGATTAATTGTGTCAGGTTCTTTGAGATATTGAGTAGGGAGAGTACAAGGGTTTTATATTTGGGTTATGAGATTTAATTCATGTAACTTGTACCATGTTTTACTCAATAGTGGAAGAATGGATCTCTCGGGTGTGGACGTAGGCAGGTGTTTGGCCGAACCACGTAAAAATCTGTGTGTCTTTTCTTTGGTGTGCATGTTTAATTACTGCTCATGTGTGTGTGTTTATTTGGGGGAATTTGGTTCCGCGTGTTAAATTCCCAACAAGTGGTATCAGAGCCATAGTAGTGAAATCCATGGAGGGCAGAGCACATGGTGACAGTGGAGTAGGGGCACGGTGTAAAAGAAAAGCTGAAGAAGAAAAAAAAAATCTGATGAGCAGCGTGATGATGCGTGACTTGGGCCAATGCGATGGACATGGTTGATGGATGAAGACCTGAATTAGAGATTCCTGGTGGATTTATAATCATTGGATAAGGGATGATATGGTGTGGCAAGGTGGACGAATCAAAAGGGTTGTGATTGGACCGGATTATCTTGGTAGAGACGTGATGGTCAACCTTGGGTATTGCTTTGCTGGAGTATACAGAAGGCAAGGTAGGAAGGTTGGGATGTGATCCTATGTGGTACGGTTCATGAAAGTGATGAAACAAATGTTTTTTGATTTATTAGAATTTCAAGTATTTAGTGGATTAGCTATGTTGTTTGAAATTCGGGTCGGAGATGTCCTAAGGTTTTTCGGGTGCTGCGGATTTATCGGTGGGTGCAGTTTTGTGAGATTCTGCATGGATTGGAATTTATTTTCTTGGTGATAGATCCTATATATATATTGCAGCATGTTAGGATCTAGGGCAAAAAAAATAATTTTGATGCTACTATGATTGTAGCAGGTTGCGTATGGTGGAGAGGTTCTCACATTCCATTCATACGGGTATTTCTCTTGGGTTGTTAGATTCCGGGTACGATGAGTATGTGCTTCTGGAGAAAATAATTTGATGGGTTCTAAGAAGACGGGGGCAGACACAGGCGCAATTATCCGACAGAGGTAATTGTTAGGATACTGCACGTAGGAACGTTGATCAAATATTTTTGGAGCAGGTTCGCTATTTGGGTGGTGTGATATTGATCCCAAAGTTGCGGAGGAATCTAATATTGTTGCTGAAATCACACACGGCGGGTGAGAGAAGTGTGAATGGTTTGTGTCGTCTGGTTGGTAGAGTTGTACTCCCAAGTCCTCGATGAAAATTTCTTATATAAGTGAGTGCGTGGATGGTTTGTTCATGGTTCAGACGCTGGTGAGAGGAAATCCTGTTGGGAAGAAAGAGGGATCGAGGCTCTTCTCTGGAGGAGTTAATGGGTATAATCAACTCACAACAGCTGCACCTGTATTGGCCGCGGTTTGACGAATCGGAGGTGTTGAGACCATATTGATTCGAGGTGTGCACGCTGGTACGGAAGACGGTCAATGGTAAAAGGTTGCAAAATTATCAACTTTGCAGGTGCTCCGGTTGAGGGAGTGCTAGTCATGTGTGATAGAATGGTTGGACAGTTTTCCCACACGTGATAGAGGGGGTGATTGTTGGGATTATATCACATGTGGGACAATCCCATTAATTTAGGGATTGTGATTTGGCTAGATTCCTATTGTGATTTGGTTTCGTTTATGATAGAGTTGTATTACTTGTCCAATAAGTAATGAGTTGTAAGCTTTATATATAGGGATGTTGTATAGGAATCTATGTAATTCCTTGGTGTACCAAGTTGGGGGTCTCCCCTCATGGGGATGCATGGTCTAGGGTGAGAGAGATTAATCATTGGGGTTTTATGTGAGGGGTGTTCATAGCGTTATAGGGATGTGAGGTAGGGATGGGTATTTCTTTATCTCTGTGATTTCTCTATGTTACAGTGATTAATTGTGTCAGGTTCTTTGAGATATTGAGTAGGGAGAGTACAAGGGTTTTATATTTGGGTTATGAGATTTAATTCATGTAACTTGTACCATGTTTTACTCAATAGTGGAAGAATGGATCTCTCGGGTGTGGACGTAGGCAGGTGTTTGGCCAAACCACGTAGAAATCTGTGTCTTTTCTTTGGTGTGCATGTTTAATTACTGCTCATGTGTGTGTGTTTATTTGGGGAAATTTGATTCCGCGTGTTAAATTCCCAACACTTTCATCCCTTGTACTATGGCTATTGTTCCAATTAACTCCTGCGGTAGTGTGTGTTGTTAATTTAAAGTGACAAAAATTATCCATGTGACCTAATTTTTTATTTGTTTGACCATTTTGCCTTCAACTCAAAAGTGGATTTGGATAGACCCACAACATTTTCAGCAACAAAAATGTTAGTCAAACAAGTGCACAACACATTTTATAACAGAGTTTTAAATGTGTTGTATCATGTGTTGTTTGTTTAAATTTTTCACACTTTTTTATGCACCACTTACACAGCACATGGTACATACATGCATTTAAAGCCCCTGCCGTGGAATGTGTTGTGAAATGTATTGTGTGCCTAGCATTTCTCTTTCCCAAATTTTAGGAGTAATGCGTTGCTTCTCAAATGCTTTCTAAAAACATATGGTAGTGGACCCACTTGAATTTATTGGAGTATGTTGAAGTGGTCCCACTATAATTGAAGATAGTCCCACTTAATTTTTATTAGAATTTATTGAATTGAATGTGGTCTCACTATTATATGTATAGAAATTTGGTATTAAATACCAAATTAGGAGAATTATTTGGTTATAAGACACAATAGAAAAATAATTGGGGACAAGGACATATTTGGTGGAAGTTGTTAGGGATAAACTCACAATAGAAATTTCACAACTTTTTTTTTTTGAAAAGTTCACAACTTTTTCTGTATTGGTATGATAAATTAAATTTCAAAAACTTTTTATGTGTTCATTTCATGTTGATGTGGTGGTTTGGTTTGAAAAGATCAATCAGGTGAGGTTGTGGTAGTGATCGGCAGACGTTTGGTGTGGCGGTGGTGGTTTCGTGGAATTTTCACGAACTCTGTGAAATTTCACAACTTTTTGTTGATAAATTTCACAATTTTTTTTTAAAATTTCACAAGTTTTTTCAGTGGTGTGAGAGATTTACTTTCAGGATCTTGTTTTATGATTCTTTCAAGTTAATGTGGTGGTTTGATTGTGAAGAGATTGATAGAGGTCTGGTGTGGCGTTGGTGGTGAATGATAGAGGTCTGGTGGTGGTGGTGGTAGTCGCTAGGGGGTCTAGTGTGGTGGTGTTCGTCGGAGGTCATACAAGCTCAGGCGAAGTCGCCGGAGCTCAGGCGAAGTCGCCGGAGCTCAGGCGATGTCATGGTGGTGGTCGCCGGAGCTCAGGCGAGGTCGTCGGAGGTGATGGTGGTGTTGCTTGTGTTTTTGTCACTGTGTTGCAAAATCTTAGGGGTATTTGTGTCAAAGTAGCAAGGTATAGACATAATACTACAACCTTTTTCTAACTGGACTAAAACCATAATATTTCTCTTAATTTGGTTTAATTGCTAATTGCCCCTTATATGTATTTAAGAACCATTTAAGATACAAAATTTAAAAAACATAACATTACTTTAAGTTATAGATTCCTTCCTGTAATGAGAAACTTTCTTGGTAAGGTCATACAAATAAGTTTCTAGATATAGAGCAATAAATGAAACTATCTGTGGTTGATTTCAATAAGGAATACATATGAAAATCTTATTTTATTTTATTTTTTATTTTAACGAAAGGGCAAGAATTTTATTAATGAAGCATAAAAAGAAGCCTCAAACAGAGAAGAGGCCATACAAACGTGAAACTTTAAGCTTGAATAATTATTGAATTGTAACAATCTGGGGTGAGCCTAAAGCTTGTGAAAGAGATTTAATTAACTTACATAATTTCTATCTTAAAAAAAGTGATTGATTGGTAAGGTAAGACTACTTCATGAAATCATTACATTTACAATTTCTGGAATGACTTAGTTCGTGTATGAAAAACAATTCAACCTCTAGTATTTATCCTTTTGGAGCAAATCCATAATTATAGATATGATTGGTCCACGTATTCCACTTAGACAATACTTGTAAATACAAATTCTGTTATAGATTATTATTTTTATAATAATAATTATTATTTTTTATTTTTTCCGATTTGCCTATGGTTATTACGTAAGTTACAAAGACTTCATTTCTCTACTTTTGTAAGATTATACAAATAATTTAGCAGATATAGAGTAATAAATGAAACAATTTGTGGTTGATTTCAACAAGGATTATACATGAAAATCTTTAGCTCGAACGATTATTGAATTGTGACAATCTTGGAGGTAGGCCTAATGCTTTTGAATCAGATATAACCTACATAATTGCTATCATTAATAAAAGTATTTGACAGGTAAGGCTAGACTACTCTTTTTATGACCTCCACATATAAATCAACAAAACATCACACAAAGAGAGGTTTTAAAATCCACACTAGCTCCCAAGCATTGATGACCTTTATAAGGATTGTGAATATATTAAATAATCAAGAAAACAACAAGAGGAAAGAGAAAAGAGAGTTAGAGTTTCTCATAACACAAAAACTGAATGAATGAATACAATGGAAAAGAAGAGGCAATAATAATAGAATATCTAGGTATACAGTATTACCATAATATAAAAGAAAAGACTAAACTACCCTAAAGCTAATAAAACTAATTCTAACACTCCTCCTCAAACTCACGATGCTGCAGCTAAAAGCATAGAGAGTTTGCCAACTAAAAAATGAAAACGTTGAATCGGATGTGACTTTGTAAACAAATCAGCAATCTGTGCGGAAGGAGAAACAAAAGGCAAAGTGATAGCTCCATGCTTAAGGTGATGACAAGTAATGTGACAATCAATCTCTATATGCTTGGTCCTCTCATGGAAAACGGAATTGTGAGCAATCTGAATAGCACTTTTATTATCACAATACATAGGTAAAGGGCGAGGAAGGTAGACACCCATATCTGTAAGTAGTCGGCGTAACCAAATAAGCTCACGGGTAGTCGAAGCCATAGCACGATACTCAGCTTCTGTGGAAGACACAGCAACAACATCTTGCTTCTTGCTCTTCCAAGAAATGAGAGAATCACCCAAAAACATACAAAACCCAGTAACAGACTTGCGATCTGTAAGATCACCGGCCCAATCAGCATCAGAGTATGCACGCAACTCCAAGGAAGATGATGAAGAAAGTAAAAGACTTTGAAACCTAGTGCCCCTCAAGTACCTCAAAATACGATGAACAGCAGCCCAATGAACTGTAGTAGGGGAAGTAACAAACTGACTAACAACATGAACAACATGAGCAATATCCGGACGAGTAATAGTAAGATAAACCAAGCTACCAACAATAGTGCGATATAAGGTAGGATTAGGCAAAGGAACGCCATCAGAAGGGGAAAGACGGACATTAAGCTCTAAAGGGGTATCAACAATCTTATTATCAGTGAGGCGAGCACGCTCAAGAATGTCACCTGTATACTTAGACTGAGAAAGAAGATAACCTTTTGGAGAACATGCTACTTCAATCCCCAAAAAATAACGTAGTGGACCTAAGTCCTTCATTTCAAAACAACGAGCTAATTCAGACTTCAACACTGCAATCCCATCAACATCATCACCAGTAATAATCCTATCATCAACATATAAAGAAAGCATAATACGACCAGCAGTGGTACACCTAATAAAGAGAGTTGAGTTGAATCATACTCACTCGGGGAAAACCCAAATGAGGTAATCACTGTGGAAAACTTCTCAAACCAAGCTCGAGGGGCTTGTTTAAGACCATATAAGGCTTTTTTAAGCTTGCAAACTTCACCAGGACCATGAGGAACACCCGGAGGAGGAACCATATAAACCTCCTCTTGGAGGTCTCCATTCAAGAAAGCATTTTTAACATCCATCTGAGTTATATGCCACTGACGAATAGAAGCAACTACAATAAGAGTACGAACAGTAGTCATTTTAGCAACAGGAGCAAAAGTTTCCTCGTAATCCATACCATACTGCTGGGAAAAACCCTTGGCAACCAATCTTGCTTTGTACCGCTCAACAGACCCATCTGACTTGGTTTTGATTTTATAAACCCAACGAGAACCAATAGCGTTCTTACCCGAAGGTAAGGGAACCAAACTCCAAGTGTCTGTCTTATACAATGCTGAGAGTTCCTCTGCCATAGCCTGTTGCCAAAGAGGATCAAGAGCTGCCTCTTTATAGGACAGAGGCTCAGAGAGATCATGAACTGAAGCTAAAAATGAAGCAAAAGAATCCGAATAACAAGAATAAACAAAATCAGGTGATTGAGTAGACTTACGAGTGCGAGCAGGATAGCGAGGAGGTTCCACAGTCTCAGTAGGTGCTTGGGTGGCCTCTGGAAGGGAGGTAGCATCAAGCGGCAAGGTACTAGTATCAGCATAAGTAGAACCATGAGGTGAGACAATATCAGTGGTGCATGGGGCTTGAGAGGGCACACTATCGGTATCATCAGATAATGGGTCAAGATGGATGAGATCAGATTTAGTCAACTCATGATGATTATCAGGAATAGAAAAGAAGGGTATGTGCTCGAGAAACACAACATGGCGAGAGACATATAGTTTCTTAGTAAGTGGGTCAAAGCAACGATATCCCTTCTGACCCTCACCATAACCTAGAAAAACACAAATAGAAGACTTAGGTGACAATTTGGTACGCTCTACATGAGGTCGAAGGACAAAATAAGTACAACGAAACACCTTTAAGGAAGAATAATCAGGAGCATGCCCATACAATTTTTCAAAAGGTGACAGACCTGAGCAGTGAGAGGACGGAATTTTATTAATTAGATTGACAGCAGTAAGGACAGCCTCTCCCCAAAAATCACTAGGGACATATGCAGATAATAAAAGAGAGCGAGCAATTTCAACAATATGCCGATGTTTCCTTTCAGCAACACCATTTTGCTCAGGAGTGTTTGTACAAGGGGACTGGTGAATAGCTCCATCTAAAGCAAGCAACTCACGAAATCTATGATAGGTATACTTTCCACCTAAATCACATCTAAAATATTTGATGACAGCAGAATGTTGAGTTTTAACAAAAGCACGAAAGGTATTATAAATATCAAAGAAGTCTGAACGACGTTTCATAAGATAAACCCAACAGTAACGAGTGCAATCATCAATAAATGATACATAATATCGAGACCCCCCTCTTGTAGTAACAGGAGAGGGTCCCCACACATCAGAATGAACTAAATCAAATGGTGCAAGAGAATAAGAAATACTTCTATAAAATGGTAAAGCGGAAAATTTTGCCAGTTTACAACCACTGCAATCAGAAATGTCATGAGTTTGTAAATCTCCTAATTTTCCTGTAGAAGTTAAATATTTTAAACGAGAAGCTGAAACATGACCAAGGCGAGAATGCCATAAATAAAAACTAGACGAAGATGAACTCAAACGAAAGGATGACAAGTCAACACTAGAAGCTGCAACCACTGGTACATTGAGCTTGTCCAAGATGTATAATCTCCCTTGCCTACGGCCTGTCCCAATCAGCGTCTGAGACTGTGGATCCTGCACATGACAAAAAGTAGAAGAAAAAGAGACTAACTAACCTGCATCACAAAGCTGACCAACAGAAACAAGATTCATAGTAAGTTTGGGAATGTGGTAAACACTAGGGAGAGATACATGAGGTGTGACAACAGACCCAACACCTGCTAATGGCATGGGAGTACCATCAGCAGTCATAACAGGCAAAGAGGAAGTGGGACATAAGGAAGCAAAAGACGACAAGTCAGGCGACATATGATTAGAAGCTCCAGAGTCTAAAACCCAAATACCTGAGGACATAGCTGAAGACATACCTGAAGACATACCTAGTGAAGAGGTGGCCATAGCATGTGGCTATGTGGCAAGGAACTTCTGAAATTGCTCAGCAAGGGAGGTCATGGACGGAGTGGATGGGGAAGGGGAACCGGGTCCAAATGAGTCTGATAGTGGTACAACTGCTGCAGTGTTAGGCTGTGGAGGCCTATATGAACGCTGCTGAGATTGGTTGTCAGATTTCCAATGAGAAGATTGAGGTTGCTGTTGTTGTGGTGGTCGACCATGTGAGGGCTGGTTGCTGCTATTGGGCTGGTTTGCATGACCCAACTTAGGACACTGAGCCTTCCAATGACCCTTCCCCTTACAGTAGCTGCATACATCACTACCAACTCTCGAGTAAGGCTTATTCTGATTGTTGGACTGTGGTCGACAAGGGGTTGCTAAAACAGACGGAGTAGAGTCGGGGAGAATTCCCTTTCCAGACTGTGTCTTGAGACGTATTTCCTCGGCTACTAACTCATGGACAACAGAATCAACGGACGGAAGTGGGCTACGATGGAGAATGGACCCACGAAGGCCCTTAAAATCTTCATGTAGAGCCATCAAAAACTGAACCAGACGTTATTCCTCCCTACTAGCAATATATGGTGCAAAGGCCTGCAATTCAGGCGACTCCATGAGAGCTAACTGATCCCAAAGATCTGTCATTGTAGAATAGAACTCCTAAATAGTCAAATTTTTTTTGTTCAAGGGCACGAATATCACACTCTAATTGGTACCTTTTCGCAAAATTGGACTGTGTAAATAATTTAGCCAAATGATCCCACACCTCCTTTGCATATTCAAACTTTGCCAACTGCATACCTATTGAGGGAGCAACGGAGTTGTTGATCCAAGTAATGATTTTTGAATTATTTGTGTCCCAAACATCTAGCAATTCTGCAAATTTATCAGCATTTTCATTCGTAGGTTTACTAAAATCCCCATTGATATAACCCCACATCTTCTTCTCTTCAGAAAATTTTTCATCACATAATTCCAATATGCAAAATTCTTGCCATCGAGTTTAACACTAATTGCTTGAAGCGAATCATCACGTTCAGCAGCCATTACGAAAACGAAGCAATTAAATAACACAAAACAAGCGAACCCAAAATCAAAGACAGATCCAAAAACACAAAACAAACGAACCAGAATCAGTGACAGATCCAAAAACGAGCACAAAGCAGTGCGAGATCTAAATACGAATCCGAATCAGCGAGAAATCCAACAACTCTGATACCATGTGAATATATTAAATAATCAAGAAAACAACAAGAGGAAAGAGAAAAGAGAGCTAGAGTTTCTCATAACACAAAAACTGAATGAATGAATACAATGGAAAAGAAGAGGCAATAATAATAGAATATCTAGGTATATAGTATTACCCTAATATAAAAGAAAAGACTAAACTACCCTAAAGCTAATAAAACTAATTCTAACAAGGATTACAACAATTTACTAGATATAGAGCAATAAACAATCTGTGGTTGATTTCAATAAGGATTACACATGCATGAAATTCTAATTCTTTTTCTTTTTCTTTTTCTTTTCCTTTTCCTTTTCCGAAAGGGCAAGAATTTTATTAATGAAGCATAAAAAGAAGTCTAAAACGAGGATAGAGTCTGTACAAACGTGAAATCTTAAGATTGAATGATTATTGAATTGTGACAATGTGCGGTGAATCTAAGAGTATGTTTGATAATCCAATTAAGTAGTGAAAATGAAAATTTTCAGCACTTATTTTGTTTCAGTGCATTTGATAACGTATCACTTTACTGAAAAAACAGCCAAAAAATCACTGAAAACTTTAAGTGAAAATTTTCTACTAAAAATAATCATTGAATACAATCTATTTCAGTACTTAAAAAACTGTTTTAAGTACTGTAAATTCGATCGCTTAAAATTTTTTCTCTACTTAAAATTTAGCACTTAATTTTTAGTACTTAGTTTTCAGTTTTAACAAACGCACCCTAACACTTGTGAAAGAGATTTAACCTACATAAGTTTATCGTTAAAAAAAAGTGATTTGATTGTAAGGCACGACTACTTTATGCAATCATTACATATAAAAATTGAGTAATGATAAGCATGCATATTTTTCTACACATTTTTTGACACACTATGCTTTAAATATATGTACCTTGTGTTGTTTGAATTTTAATTTTCACACTTTTTTATGCACCACTTATACAACACATGATACATACATTTAAAGTTGTGTGTCAAAAAGTGTGTAAAAAAGTGTGTATACCTAACATTACTCATAAAAATTATGAGATGACTAGTTTTGATATAGAAAACACTTCAAGTTCAAGTATTTTTCCTTTTGGAGCATATCTATTCTAGATATGATTGGTCCACAAATTCCACTTAGGCAACACTTGCAAATACAAATACTGTTATAGATTATTATTATTATTATTATTATTATTATTATTATTTTCAATTACCTATGGTTATTAGGTAAGTTATAAAGACTTCCTTTCTCTACCGAGAAATTTTCTTTTGTAAGATTATACAAATAATTTAGTAGATATAGAGTAATAAATGAAACTATCTGTGGTTGATTTCAACAAGGATTATATATGAGAATCTTTTAACTTGAATGATTATTGAATTGTGATAATCTGGAAGCGAGCTTACCACTTGCGAATCAGATGTAACCTACAAAATTTCTATCATTAAAAGGGTTTGACTTGGTAAGGCAAGGCTACTCTTTCTTTCTTTTTCTTTCATTTTTTCATTTTTTCATTTTTTATTTTTGGCAACCGAAAAAGAAACAACAAAGAAGAACAAAAGATCAACCAACCCTACTAGGGAGAAAGTTATCTACACAAATGTTTATGAGGGGGAGTAGGAGGTGAAGAGAATCCCTTAGGACTGATCCGTTAAGGCAAGACGACGATTGAAGATCATCGACAATGTCCTACCATCTCGGCAGCATCAAAGGTGTGCGCTGTATATATATACATATATTATTTTTCTAAAAATTGAAATTGCATTAAAATGTGTCAGCACAACATAGATGTTGTTGAGTTGGTATAAGATTTCACACAAGCATATCTCATTGTGGTATAAGATTGTAACTTTTTAAAAGTTTAAAAGTTGAGTAATATTTGGGGCACTAATAAATTCCACTAACACTTACTAACACACTCTATCTCTCTCCTAGTGGTACTGCAGGGTGGACCACTAGAAGAGAGATAGAGCGTGTTAGTAAATTTTAGTGAGATTTGTTTGTGCTCCTAGCATTACCCTTAAAAGTTTAATATCACATCAAATGAAAGCTGATAGAGTTTTATATAATAAATCATAAATGTTCAAGTGACTAGTTAAACCACGTTAACTTTTCAAAGAGTACTCTTAATTAATTAGAACATCCCAAACAGATGGAGATCAAGTATTCATCGATGGTGTTCATAACCATGCTAAAAAGGAGTAACTAATATGGCTAGAAATGTTGTGACTCGTCAGATTTAAATAAAAGCTTGTCCAAACCCCAAAAAAAAAAAAATAAGGTTGGGCTCGGCCTAAACTTGGGTTGGCCATCAAGTTGTAGCCCTAAAAAATATCTATGAAAAAAATCTGATGATGACACCAAATGCTTTTTAAATGCTTCCAAGCTCCAACCATATGACTATATGAGTGGATTTAACACATTGATGTATATATGAGGCAGATCAATCACACAGAATAATTGCACTCCGCAGGAGACTGTCTCAAAGTTAAATTTCTATGCCAGAAAAAATATAAATATATATGGAAAATAAAAATTAATCTTGCACTTAGATTTTTTAAAATGATAACCATCTCTTGTCATTTTATGAAACCTTAAAGATGAATTGGTAAGAAGAATGCAACTTTGGTGAACTAATTTCAAATGTTTTAGATGTCTTATTACCAAATGAAATGATAGAGACTTACATCCTAGAATGTTCCATACAAACCTTAATCAGACCACCTAAATTTACTCGAGGCCCAAAATAGGCCCTAAAGTTGGTGGGAATTTTTAATCAAAAGTTCTATAAAATATATTCTTTTAGGGCACATCTAAAGACACAATTTTTGGGACACAATTCAAGAGATGTGTCTATCTCTCTCCTGTGTCACTGTGGGGTCGGTCCAGTGACATCACATGAGAGATATAGACACATCTCTTGGGTTGTGTCCCAAAAGTTGTCTTTGGGTGTGCCTCAATCTTTACTCTTTTTAATATTAGAAATTTGAGATTTACTTTTTAAATCTCAAGTAACTTATTATATCAAAATTTGAAATGTAAGTATTTGATTTGATTTAGTTTCACTAATCAGTGACTTTTGACCCAAAAAAAAAAAAAAAAGAGTTGTCATTTAAGCTCAAACAATCCAATATGAGGGACTTTTGTTTTACCAAATTTCTGCTAAATTATTTTTTTATGATTAATATTAACCAAAAAAAAAATTGTTAATTCTTCTTAAATTTGAATCCCAGGTTTGGTTCCCAAATAATGTAACATCTATATCACACGCTCTTACAGTGATCGATAATATCAGATGTCAATGTATGTGTACAACCGTACAACTAACTAAGGTATTTGAAACTAAATTCGAAAATTATGGCATTACTCATTAATAAAATTATGAAATATATGGCAAAATGGAGAAATGGAAATTATGGAACCATGTAAAGGAGAGAGAGAGAGATGGGGTCATCATCAAATGAGAGAGAGAGGGAGAGAGATGTGGGGTCATCATTCAAATTTTTCCATGTCCAAAACATGTTTTTTTTTTGTACAAAGGATGGCTACATAACTTTTTGGAAGTGCCCAAGATGGCTCTACATAACTTTTCTGTAGTGCCTAGGAAACACTCATTTCTAAAGCTAATTACATGATCTTCTAGATATCTTTTTGATATTTTAAACAAAAGACAGAGACTTGGAGTCATGCATCATCTACATCTTCCACAAATGACAAAACACAAGTCCTCCCATCTTTCTCTCTCCTCATCCTCCTCATCATCAACCTCCACCATTTTGTATAATAATTAAAGAAGGTAACCTATAGTAGCAAATTGTGACCAAATGAAACAAAAATCCATGCCCCCACATAATCACATTGGGTGAATGGTTAGGTTACACTTGGGTCCCCAATTTTCTTCTAGAGCAAAGAAAAATTCTGTATTTTCAACTTGCCAATATAAATTGTTTTTTTTTTTTTTTCACCAACAAACTAATTGATTTTTGTACATTGAAATTACCACTCAAACAATGTGGAGCAAGAATTATGCTTGCCCCACATTAAAACTGTACTTGCCAATTTTATTTCCACCATAATATTAATGTGTACGTACTTGTTCAATATAAATCACTGGTACCAATTTTTTTGGGTAACCAATTGGCATTATTTCCGGTGGCCCTGAGCTAACCAATTGGCATTATTGCTGTCGTGGCAATTGGTACAACATTTTTTTATTATACATATTTCTATGTTTTGTATGTACATTACTCAATTATTCACCAAATTGATTGAAGAAAACAATACAACTACACAAAATGACGAAAGGTACATATGATCTACAAAGTCACCTTTGAATGAATAGATGCTTCAATATGAAAGGGGATGATCAGTTATTTTTGAAGTTATCAAACATTGAAAGTGTAACTATCTTGAGTATATATGTTAAGTCAATTGAAACTATAAATTATGGAAAATGTTTGGTACACACACTTTTTGACATACTATACTTTAAACACATGTACTTTGTGCTGTTTGAATTTTTTACACTTTTCTGTGCACCACTTACATAGCACAAGGTACATGCATTTAAAGTTGTGTGTCAAAAAGTGTGTATGCAACACTACTCATAAATTATAGCTAGGCCTATATTTTTATATAATTTTGATGAAAAGGTTCCATGGATCCAAAGCATATGGCTAGGCCTATTGAGTAACCAAAATTTTAAATTTACAAAAAAATGTCACAAATATTGGTGACTCACATGAATATGTACGTACCTTATTGACACGGCACAAGTCTAATCATTTGGGACCATTAGGTTATGCTATTTCTTTTTCTGTTTTTGGCATTGCTCAACTAATGACTAAAAATATTTACTATTTTTCGGAAAAAAAAAAACTGATGACTAAATGCCAAACTAAATTGATGAAAAATCAATAAATTCAATAAAAACTGCACTGGAATGGACCTATGCGTTCAAATTTCCAATTAACATGTTAGGCCTGCAATTGCAATTATGAATTACTAGTTCACTATTGGACTAATCTTTTAATCTTATGATAACTTAGTTTTATTATGGAGTGGATAATTAATGCATTTTTCGGTATACAAAGGGAAGTTATGCTGCTTTTTTTCTTTCTAACCCTTGCATATGGTTAAGAAACCAAAAGAAAAACATTGGGTGAATATTTTCCCTTGTCTTGTTGTTATTTCCAACTAAATGATAAAGATAATACAAAGGCGTTTCATTTACTTTTCCTCAAATTGAAAAAAAAAAAATGATAATCGAACAGATTGTTGAACCAGCACTAATATAGGACAATTTAATTATAAGTTCAGGAGTAATGATACACCCACACCCTTATTCACACCCTCAATCACATTCAACACATCTTGATCTTTGATTGCCCTTAATTTTGGTGGGTTCCATATGGGTTTCACATAGGACCCACTAGAATCAAGGGTCAGGATGTGCTGAATGTGGTTGGGGATGTGGATGATGGTGTGAGTATATCATTATTGTAAGTTCAGTGTATCATTTTTTTTTTTTGGGTAACCGTGGGTGTCCGGGCCAGCTTGCGCGCACCTCGACTAATCCCACGAGGCCACGGATTCCGGATGAATCACCTGTGGCCACCCCCTTGAGATTCGAACTTGAGACCTCTGAGTATAACACTCAGAGGCCTTGCCATCCGACCACAAGAAAAGTGGTTTCAGTATACCATTTTACTTTAGAGTTAAAAGATAATTAAAATTTCTGATTAGGGAAATGTCATTTGTGTATAAATATTAAGATTGGATCGTACATAAATATTAAGGAAAAAATTTTATTTCAATGACTTTTTAACAAACTAAGATTGAATCGAGCTTTAAGCTCTTCGCAATTACTTCTAAAAAAAAAAAAAAAATTTAATATACGCCATCAAACTACCATAAATGAGAACTGGTTATTACAAGAAATTTACAGATACTGCTGTTTAAAAAAAAAAATGCTGATACGAAAAAAATTTTACATTATTCTTACTGTTCCAAAAAAAAAACAAAGTCATGCTATAGAGACATTCAATATTTCAAAATTTGTCATCTGTGACGACATATACCGACACGTACAGATCCGTATTTATAATCAAACCAGGTACACGCAATACTTTTGTATTGACGGGTAATCTGATGAAAGAAATGGTGACATGACAAGTCTCTTCAATATTATTAAATTAAAAATCATTTTTATAAAATAAGAGTCGAGTTTTGCTAACTTCAAAACTGAGTAATTTTTTTTTTTTTTTTTTTTCTATCAAAAAAATTACTCAGTTTTTATTAATACTTCTCTCCGATTAGTTAATGTAGTAGAGTCTAGGTACTTTACTTCATTAATTAATTTTCATCAAATATCGAGCCCTATTGCATTAGTCAATAAAAAATGAGGGTGAAATAAGGGTGAGCAATTTTGGGGTTGATAAAAATGTATTCATAGAATAGAGTGCAGTTTTGCTCACTCCAAAATTGATCACCCTTCTCTCTTATTGGCTAATGCAGTGGAATTCAGTACTTTACACTATAAATTAATTTTAATTTAATACTGAGTCTCACTGCATTAGCCAATAAATTCATTTGTTTGTAGGACCTAGCCGTACTATTATGTTTACCTTCAAAAGATTATTGAAGTTATCCTCGCCTTACCAGAAGGTTAGTAATAAAGATATTAGGGTTAATTGCACTTTGCACCCCTGAAGTTTGGACAGTTTTACACTTTGTACTTTAAAGATTCAAATTTGATACCTTGGTCACTAAAGTTTTGGATGAGTTGTACTTTAGTCCTTTCAAAACTTTTTGCAACAAAAATTTTCGACGAAATCATTCGTCACTAAAGGGCTATTTGGATTTATTTGCCACATTTATGAAACTTTAGAGACCAAAGTGCAAACTTTAAAACTTTAGGGTGCAAATTTCAAAATCACCCAAACTTCAAGGGTGCAAAGTGCAATTAATCCAAGATATTAAGCCACAGGAAATTGAAATCTGATTTCATTCAAATGAAAGTTTTTTTTTTTTTTTTTTTTTCCTTCCTGAGTGATTTTATTAATTGCCACGCAAATTGCATAATAGAGATTAGAGATTATATCACAAGAAATTCTATTAACAATCCAATTGGGGAAACTATAAAAGCAAAAGTTATTTTTTTTATAAACCAGTAACAACTGTAACAATATCATGTGCTAATTGCTAAACCATTTCCATTCCTCCTAGAATGATACTCATAGTTTTATATTGAACACATGAAGAAAAAAGCAACTAGAGAGACTTACAAAAGAGATTCCCACAAAGCTTTTCAGATCTACGAACAAATCTTACCATAACTCTAGATCTAATTATAAAAGAATATCATATTAGATGAAAATAATGTTGATCTGTATGAGGAGAATACCAAATTTAAAAAGTCAAAGTCGTAACTACAAATAGGAGTAGCCGGATCAGTAAAAAAGAATTAAAAAAATATGATAATTATAATTTACACAAGTCCATAGTTTTACATATGAAGGTTTACTACAAATTAAATGGGCTATTATCCATGGAGTGGACAGGATATTGGGAGAAAAAACGAACAAAACTTATTACTTTTTTGCACAAAATAACTTGTAATTCTTAATTTATAATCTCTCATTTGTCAGTCCAAACATAAATCATTTCAATAAATAATAATCTTTTATGAAGCTACAAATTAAAGATCATAATTGTGATTTTAGTTCAAAAAGTTCTTTGCTATTGTTCTAACATGTATGTCAGTCTACCTTTATTTATTTATTTATTTTTGGATGGGTTGTCAGTATACCTAATTGAACTTGCTAAGATAATTTCAATCAAAACTTGACATACCTAAACATTACAGGCAATATCAGTAATTGCTGCCATGGCTTCTATAGACAGAATCACATTACTTGTACAGCTTAAGTGGGGCATCATATCTTACTTATAAACTATATGACTAATTTGAATTTTTTTTTTAAGTATTGGACGTTGGGAGCACAACCAATCTTCAATTATTAAACAATCATTAATTAACAAACACAATCATTCAGCTGTTTAACTGTTTTTTTTTTTAATTTGGAACAAGTTGGTGGCACATTCTCTGTTCGGCTGTCAATTAATTAGAATCACAGCTTGTGGTATTGAAAACACGACTGTAACTTTTGCAATTCTTTTGGTTACATAATGCTCAAAAAATTGTAAGAAAGGAAATTAATTTAGTTACATAGGTTGCTATCAAAAAATAAGTTAGTTACAACCGTCGTCTCATTAATTTATTGTGAAGCCTATGCGAGGAGTAAATTTGGTTACAATGGGTGTACCATATCACTATTTATATGAGCTCCTTCTAATAAGGGATCCCTCATTTTAAGAAAGCAAGGATTTCTATTGTGGCTGTTGGATCGTCATTTAATCTAGGTCACGCCAGTGAACTGACAGAAGTATCCTTAATGAAAACACGATCCAACGGCCGAGAATTGAAGTCTTTACTTTCTTAAAATGAGAGATCCCTCATTAAAAGTACTATGACTATTTATAACCCCTCTAATAGATGGGTAAATGCTTTCCCTTGAAAATTGGGAGTATAAATAGACTAATAATGAATTGTGATTGACTTATGATACCATGCTACTCATGTTAACCAATATTTAGTCCTCTTCGAGAGAATTGAGATGATAGATGAGATGACTAATATTACCGTAAAAGCAATTTGCAATGAAAATACTCATTTTTTGAAAATAAAAAATTAAAACTTCAATAACGAACATAATAACAAAAAAAATATGGCTAGTGTTAATGCCAAAGCACAATGTGCTAATGCCAAAGCACAAAGTGTCACTAAAAGCTTTAGTGACACTTAGATATGTGTCACTAAAGCTTTTAGTGACACTTTGTGCTTTGGCATTAGCACATTGTGCTTTGGCATTAGCATCACCCAAAAATATATATATTTTCTAAGATTCGATCCTCTTAACGAACAAACCTAAGAGAATATTTGGGATATAGGTAGACCTAGATAACATATTTTAAAAAGTGTTGTGTACCAAATTTTTTTTTTATTTTTTTATAGGAAAAATTTATGATAAACCCCGTAAAATTGGTTTATAGTTTGTAAAACCCAACTAAACTTATTTTTTAATTTAAACCCAAAGTGCTCATATATTTAAAGCCAAACCCCTTCTTTTTAAATTTTTTTTTGTTTTTATGATAAATCTACCCCCAACACTACCACAATCATCATCTTCACCACCAGCATGATTGCCACCGTCGTCGCCACTACGCCATTTCATCGCCACTGCGCCACCACCACTGCCATCACAGCACCATTATCGCCACCATCACAGCACCACCATCACCAACATCGAAGCACCACCACCCTCGCCACCGTATCCACCATTGCAGCACCACCACCACCATCACCACCATCGTACCACCACCACCCTACCGTGTCAACCAGTGCAGCACCACTACCATCGCCACCACGTCTACCATCGCAGCTTTAGCACCATCATAGCAGCACAACTACCATCGTCATCACCATCACCATCACCATCACCATCGCCATCACCACCACCACCATTGTCACTGCCATCACAACCACTACCATCACAGCGCCATCACCACCACCATCGTCATGACTGCCATGACTACCATCGGAGCACCACCACCACCACCACCTCCCCCTTAACAACACAGTTTATAACCACCGCCATCACATCACCACCACGACCACCACTAGAGTACCACAATATTATCTGTTTTTGAAAACAGATAATATTATATGTTTTCAAAATTGAGAAATTTTCCGCACAACCTCCACCATCGGAGCACCACCGCCACTACTACCACCACCACCACCACCTCTCCCTCAACAGCACAGTTTATAACCACTGCCATCACAGCACCACCACGACCACCACCAGAGCACCACAATATTATCTATTTTTGCAGACAGATAATATTATCTGTTTTCAAAAACTCAGAATTTTTCAGCACAACCTCAACCATCGGAGCACCACGACCACTGCACCACCAACAGCACAGTTCATAACCACTGCCATCACAGCACCACCACGACCACCACCAGAGCATCGCAATATTATATGTTTTCAAAAATTGAGAATTTTTCAGTACAACCTCCACCATCGGAGCACCACCACCACTGCACCACCACCACCACCACCACCACCACCACCACCACCACCTCCCCCTTAACATCACAGTTCATAACCACTGCCATCGCAGCACCACCACGACCACCACCAGAGCATCACAATATTATCTGTTTTTGCAAACACATAATATTATCTGTTTTAAAAAACTGAGCATTTTTCAGCACAATCTCCACCATCGGAGCACCACCACCACTGCACCACCACCCCCACCACCACCCCCTTAACAGCATAGTTCATAACCATCGCCATCACAACACCACCACGACCACCACCAGAGCACCAAAATATTATCTGTTTTTGCAAACAGATAATATTATCTATTTTTAAAAACTGAGAATTTTTCAACACAGCCTCCACCATCAGAGCACCACAACCACTGCACCACCACCACCACCACCACCTCCCCCTTAATAGCACAGTTCATAACCACCGCCGTCACAACACCACCACGACCACCACCAGAGCACCATAATATTATCTGTTTTCTAAAACTGATGATTTTTCAACTCCACCTCCACCCCCATCGTACCACCACCACCACCACCATCTCCCCCATAACAGCACAGTTTCGAACCATCGCCATTACAACACCACCACCAGCAACACCACAACCACTACCACCATCACAGCACCACCACTACCACCATCGTCACCTTCATCTACAATTGCAGCACTCCACCACCATATCATCTCCATCACTGCCGCAACAACACCACCGCCATCGTCATCTCCATCACCATCGTAGCACCACCATCACTATCGCTACCTCCATCTACAATCACAGCACCTCCACCACTACGTGACCTCCATCCTGATTTTGATTTTCTGTCTCGTGTAGGAGGAGAGGGTATTTTTGGTTTCTTAGGAAATTAGGTCATTTTGGTATTTTTGGTTGGGGAGGGGTTATTGAGTTAGATATTTGAGCCTTATGTAGTATTGTATTAATTTTAGGGTGCTATGGCTGAACGCGTCCCTTTTTTATATGTGTTGTGTACCAAATTTGGTTAGTTGCTAAATAGCTTACTTTTTTTTTGGGTAAATTACAGTAACACCCCTGAGTTATGATCATTTTTTACTAACACCCCCTACACTTTAAAACTGAACAAACTCACCCCTAAACTATCTTTTTGTTGACACTAAAACCCCTTCTTCAGGGGGTGAGTTTGTTCATGTTTTGAACTAGGGGTGACCCTGTTCAGTTTTAAAGGTTAGGAGGTGTTAGTGAAAACAGTCATAGTTCAGGGGGTGGTACTGTAAATTACCCCTTTTTTTTTGTTGCTAAAGACTAAATTGTTTACTTACTCCCAGATGATAACTAAAAATCAAATATAATTTTACGCTCTGTTATTTAAAAACTATATATAGAAGAGTTTACCTAAAAATAAATAAAATTGGTACTTCTATTTAGTAAAAGGTGTTAGGTCCTAATACACTGATAAGTTGTACTGTTATTGTTGTACATACGAAAAAAAAATACAATAACTATGTACATTCTATGTTTAATACTCGTTAGAAGCAAGAATCTCCTAAAGTAGTTGGTGGTCCCACTCACGAAGAAATCTTTGAACCTCTTAAAGTTTGATGTCTCATCGCTCCTGTTTCGCTTCGTGCTTTCATGGTTAAATAATCACTAAATATTGTTGAGTGAGTTGAATTAAGGGAATTTTAGTCAAAAGTTATCTAAAATGGACTTTTTTTTTTGTTTAGTTTAGGTCCAATCCATTTTTTATTTAGTGAAAAGTCTATATGTTATAAAAGTGATGTGAAATTCACTTAACTTTTACACATTATATTTTTGTAAAAAATTGAACTACTTATGTTAAATTTCATATAAAAAAGTTTGTAAAATTTAACATAAGATCCTTTAATTCACTCGTCATAGAGGTTTGACCAAAAGAAAAAATGGATTGTCCTTTAATTAATCTAAAATGAAAAATATTTTGCTAAATTTCTATTGAATTAATTAGTTCTCCATTCCACAAAAAATAAACTAAATATAAATAAAATAATAAAGAAATTTAAATACTATATATTATGGGAATCTCAAATAAAGCAACAGTAAAATAAAATCTATAGAGTAATGCTATGCTTCTCAAAATCAAATCTCAATCCTAAATGATGTGACATTAATCAAAATCTTATGCATCCACTGACCATTGTTGGGATGATCAATTGAATATAATCCAATTAAAATTCAGTGAACCTTCAACCACATTATTTTAGATTTAAAATTTAAATTTGAAAGGGTAAATTATGTAAACACCCCCTCAATTATGACCCTTTTTCACTAACACCCCTTCAACTATTTTTTTGAACAAACTGACCCCCTCATGTATTTGAGAGGCCATATTAACTGACTGTAGTGACTGAATTTGAGAAGTTACCTAATTGCCATTTTATGTTTAGTCACTCATCCCTTACCCTTACATCTCTCTCTCTCTCTCTCTCTCTCTCTCTCTCTCTCTCTCTCTCTCTCTCTCTCTCTCTCTCTTATGTGATCCCTCTCCCTTTCTAACCTCTCTCTCTCTCTCTCTCTCTCTCTCACAAACACCCTTACACCATAGTTGTCCACCACCATCAACACCACGCTGCTGCCATCGCCTCCTACTCCGGCGACCAACACCAGAAACCACGGAACCCTCACCATTCCTCTGTCTTCCTCTGTATATATAAATACACACACACACACACACACACACATATATATATATAGTACCATCAAACCCAAACGCCCAACACCCCCAAACGCCCAACGTACACCACACCGCTGCCGTGTACCACTCCGGCGACTTCCCTTACATCCACTGACACCCTAATCCCCCATACATACTATCAATTTTACTATCTCCTTCTCTCTCTCTCTCTCTCTCTCTCTCTCTCTCTCTCTCTCTCTCTCCACAGAAACCCTAACATCCACAACCACTTGGCCGCAACACAGCCATCATCATCAACCACCACATCGCCACCGCCGTCATCGACGAAAAATGAGACCACCACAACCACCACAAGCACAACGACAACACCACCACTTGTCACCGCCACCCCAGTAACACCGAAATATACAGAGAGAGAGAGAGAGAGAGAGAGAGAGAGAGAGAGAGAGAGAGAGAGAGAGAGAGAGAGAGAGAGAGAGAGAGAGAGTGTGTGTGTGTGTGTGTCTTCTCTTGAGAGACCTATGCAGAGCCATCCGAAAAAAAACCCAATTCGAATCAACTCTCAAACCACAATGGGTCTTTTGTTGAGAAATCCAATTGCATCATTTCACAAACCCTAATGTGTATTCTCTTGAGAGACCCAATTGGAGCAAATTTCACAAACCCTAATGTGTAGATCTGTTGAGAAATCCAATTAAGAGAGAGTGTGTGTGTATAAGGGGTCCAAGGGGGCAAAAATGTCAAGTCACCAAATTATGGCATCACTGATGGCCATCAGTGGGCTCATCGTTAAGTTTTTGACGGCCAATATAATGGAAGGGGTCAAGTGTGAAACATGTATACATTTGTTCAAAAAAAATAATTGAAGGAGTGTTAGTGAAAAATGGTCATAGTTGAGGGAGTGTTTACATAATTTACCCAATTTGAAAAGCATAACATTCCGGCAAGTCATTACGAATTCATATTTCATCAAAAGAATAAATAAAGGGAATTGTTATTTTCATTCCATCATTGAACCAATGCACTCCATAGTACCATTATCAGAGCATGTGGTACCATGTATGTAATGCATGATATGCATGTATGACATGCTTTAAAAATAATATTATAGAGTGACTTGATTCAATGATGGAGTGACAATAACATCACCCTAAATAAATAAAAAACTAATTCATAAAGTGAATCAACGTTTTCGAAGGTTTGGTTTGACGAAAAGATCTCTCTCTCTCTCTCGAGGGAAAAAAAAAAGGGAGCGGGTACGAAATGAAACAACCAGCATTCCAGCAGTCAAAGAAGTTGAAACTCCCTCCAAAATACGTAAAAGAAATACGGAAATGCTAGATGCACAACAAAAGTGCACAACGAAATGCACAACTAGCTTAAAATTGTTGGACTTCGTGCTGAAAAGTCTGTACACACAAAAAGACAAAAAAGGGAGTGTACAGCTTTTTCAGCACGAGGTCCAATAAATTAAAGCAGGTTGTGCATTTCGTTGTGCACTTTTGTTGTACATCTAGCATTACTCAAAGAAATATTACTTTTTTTTTCTTTCTTTCTTTTCTGCCCTTTTCAAGTAATATGTGAAAAACATTTTGATTTCTCACAGTTTCTCTCGCATGGTTTTAAAGTCTTTATCATTCCTATCCTACCACCACCTTCTCAATTCTCTCTCTCTCTCTCTCTAAAACTTTCTTTTTCTCTCTCTAAGGACTAGTCCACGAATAACATGCCGCAAGTCGATCTTGACACATTAGTTTCAGTGTGCGGTGGCGGCGCCAGTGACCGGAAAATCGCCTGTGAAACCCTAGCCGACACTGATCAACCGCCGGAGGAGTCAGATCTCCCCGATGTCCCGCCAGAATCGTTCTGGCTCTCCAAAGACGCCGAATTCGATTGGTTCGATCGTAACGCCTTCTACGAGCGCAAAGAGTCGACCAAAGGTAATTCGAATTCCACCAATTTGAATCCGAACTCGTCTTCTCAGCGTTTCTCTGCGAATTTGATGTCGAAAGCGTCGATTATTGGATTGCCGAAGACGCAGAAGACTAATTACATCGATACGAAGCGGAGGAACTGTAAACCGGCCAACATTCGATTTTTTCCGAAGCAGTCCGATTCGGTTGGCAAAAATAGCGTTACGTTGACGGAACCGTCGTCGCCGAAGGTTTCGTGCATGGGGAGGGTGAGGTCGAAGAGAGGTCGCAGGAGATCTTCGGAAAAGCCAAACGGTGCCGTGAAATCGAAAGCCGGAAATGATCGTCGGAACTCTGGATGTTGCGGTGGTGGCCTTACTTCGATATTCCGGCGAGGCCGCCGTGAAAATGCTGTTTTCGGAAGAGACGAGCCGCCGGTGGATTCACCTCCGAGGAAGAGCGTGACAACCACGGTTCGTGAGATCCCGGTCGGTTCTGAACCGGTGGCTGAGCCTCCCGGTTTGGGAGGAATGACGCGGTTCGCGTCCGGTCGAAGATCGGCGTCGTCGTGGGGTGCTGATGACTTGGATCAGAAGTCGGATTTTGACGTGGCGAGATCAGAGCCGTCGGATCGAGATCACCGCCGTGTGGAACTGGAGAGTGGTGGGTCCACCGGAAGAAGTTAATTGATAGCGGGTCGTGTGGTGTGTGACATGGTTGTTGAAATGGTGAGGTTCTCTGGCCGCCTGGCTGACGCGGGACGTTGAATTAACGGTTTTCGTGTTACAAAAGGTAAAACGAAACGAAATCATTTCACTGCCTTCTTTTTCAATCCCCCCCCTTTTTTTTTTTTTAACAAGACATTTTAGTTGACGATTTGAGATGTATTGTAAATACGAGATTGGTATTGGAGTGAGTGCCTGTAAATTCTAGAGGAAAATTTTACTTAAAGATAAAACAAATAAAGATGATTATAATTGTGTGTGTACGTCCTAATTTTTTTTTTTTTCCTGTAATTAATTTTCCATGTGCATATATATATATATATATATATACTTTGGTAAGGAATTTAAGGTTGTCAGAATTGATATTTCGTTAGGGCATCATTAATAACGGGATGAAATTAATAACTAAAATATGAAGTTGAACAGAGTAATGAAATTGATTTTTGTGTAACTTAAAAGTGAGAAGAGTACTAATTATTCATCAGTGTGGATATTTTCTATGTATTTTTTTTACTACTTTAAACTCCTTAACGGCACATATTAACATTTCACGTAGTTTTTTTTAATCTACAACTCGAACAAATATTAGATGCAACTGTTATATGAGTGACATGGTATACCAAGCTAATCACAATTCTGTATTTGTCCATCTATGCCCCCTTTTTCCATGGGAAAATATTTCCACAGAAGCATAACTTCTCAATCGATCTATTAGAGAGGTTATAAAAAGTCTCGTGGTACACCCGTTGTAACAGGTATTGACTCCTACAACTCTTGAGGTAGGAGCGTCATCCAATTCGTAGGGTTTTATTTTGATCCCAAAAAAAAAAACCGTAGGGTTATATTTCCAAATTATATTATCATTTTCAAAAGCATCACTTTTATAGACTGTCAAAGGTAATGCTATAATTTAGGATTACCAAATTATATCATAATGTCCAAAAGTTCCATTCCATTGGAGTCACAACGAAGTGCGCATTTTTTGGGGTGCTAACTAAGTTATAATTTGGTATTTTTGCAAGAGTTGGCATTTTAACAATGTAGTAATATCAAAATATAAGTTTAGTATCTCTAAAATAGCCCTTAGCATTAATGGAGATGCTCGATCTAACAGTCTAACCTCACTTATTTTAATCCATTTGATTTACTAGTTTTAGCTGAATTTCTTAGTGTGTTGAAACATTGAAACAAGTCAATTCACCTTCGGGTGCCAAACACGTCTTTGTCCTAACCAGTTTTCATATGCATCTGGTCCTGGACAATTTCCATGTTTCAAACATATGTATTATGACATATAAACAACCTTCAGTTGACCCAGTTTGTCAACCCCTTAGTTTTAGTTTCAATGGCAATTTTATGTGACTGAACACTACAACTACAGACTTTGTTAAAGGGCAGGCGAACCACTGTTAGACGTCCAAACACGCCCCATGTTTATTTATTTTGTTCCTTAAAAGAGGAATTATTTGTATGCCCTCTAATTGCTGAATGGGTAGAGTGTTCAAACTTCAAAATTTTGGTTATACAAGGGCTATTACTTCTAGAAGAAAAGGAAGGTAATGGTCAAATGAGTAGATGAAAATTATTTTCAATTAACTAAATTGAAGTAAATTGACTTAATTATTCTATAATATTTTTGTTCTATTTTAGGTGTTGAGCCACCATAATTGACTGTTTAAGGTGGATGCTGTTAGTGTTACATTGAGAAAAGTTTAGAATCTTGACAACAGTGGCGTCATTGCTTACCAGCTAGCCTATGAAAATGACTATGCCTTGTTGACTCTCTTACCTTTCCTACGAAAAAGATTTAAAACCATCTCTAACTATCTTTTCCCCATATGATCATCCTGTACATAGACAATAACATTACTCCTCCCTATGGTTATCAGAGATTGTGATTTCACTTTTTTTTTTTTTTTTAAAACTCCATTTCTAAGCATCTTAGTTTATCAACATTAAGAGGCATTCCATTCTGGAAGCTCCATTTTAAGAACACTCTTTATAAAGTCAATGTACTTTAACTCAAATACTTTTAAGGTACCCTTTATCATATAAAGTTTCCCACTTTCATTTGATGGTACTCTTAACAAATTAACTTTCCTCAAATTGTTGGAATTCTAAAAAAAAAAAAAAACTCTTGATTTGGGACACCGAGAGTAAATTATCCTGATGAGGATCTTTTTGGGGTTTTCACTAATTCTATGTTTGGTTGGAGAGATGCAAAGATGAAAGAAATGGAGCAGGGGAAGTATGAAAGAGGTGTCTCTAGAATTAATGGAAGGGAAATTCAGGAAGGGAGAAGAGAATTTGGTATATGTGAACTATTTCCCTCAAGTTGAAAATTTTCATGTTTTTTGAAGGACAAAAAAGTCAAAAAGGAGGGAAGCTATTTATGTTTTCCGGCCAAGCCGTCTAATTTTGAATGGATTGAAATTTGTAGATGGGAGAGACTTTTCTAAGTTGAGATGATGCGCTATACGGTAATTAAATTCGAGTGAATAGAATTAACGTCATCATCCCATCCGCCATAAAGTGAAATAGATCATATGGAGAAAAGCCAACAAGACAGATATCACACATCAACAATTACAGCAGAAGATATATATATATATATATAAATAATTACCAGATTACATAACTATTATTTCCATATATGAACTATTATTAACTTCAAACAACACTTCTCTTCGCTAGTTTACTACTACTACTATTTAGACTTGAACGTGCAACACTCAAGACTATATATATATATATATATAGGATTATGTTGATACATTACAGACTTTGTATCTGACTAGCTAATTAAGCTCCTCATAGTCATATATATAGCTCAACGTGACGCCCATTCAACTGCTGCACAGGCCTTGAGTTTCTCTTGCAACCTGAATCCAACGGTGCCCTCAAAGCCCCCACTTGTTCTGCCGAAATTGATCTCACCTGCATTGATCTCAAAAATTCATTATGAACCAAAGCAACTACTATATCCTATCAATATATATAGTTATATATAGTTATAGTTATACACACGTATGTACATATATATATATATATATATATATATGTTTAGCCAGTTAAAGGACATGAAATTAAGGTACCTCGCCGAGTATGTGCCAGATGACATTTTCAGAGCACGGAGGGGTTGTGAGAGAACCAACGTATCTGTAGTACTTGTGATGTTTTCTCTTTAGTTGCTTGAAATTGAAGATTCCAATTGGAATTTCAGGTACTTCACGCCTTAAGTGCTCCGCTTCCCTAGCCAGCTTGCCTAACTTACTGTTCATCTGCGCGCAGGCAACCGTGATTGAATCATATCACATTCAACAACTAATTAAATTTCACTTTCTTTATTTTCAGGAATGAGTTACTTAATTTGGATCGAGTATATATACTTAGCAGTTAGCAACTTATAATTATTTGAGCTTGATTCTGAAATTGCCAATTAATCTGTCCTTTTTTTTTTGTGGTGTATGCAATATTACTATAGATATATATATATATATATATATAAATGTATATATACCTCTGCAAGAATTGGATCTGCACGGCCAAGTTTGTAGAGGACACCCACGACTGAGAGGTTGCCATCATTAGCTTCGTGGACTAGATGAAGTTCTGCTGCATATCTGTGATTAACAAACAAAGTTATAAAATCTTTTCTTCGAAGAAGGAAATTTATTAACCAACCAGAGTAAAATATATAGAGAATACAATATCTAGAAAGCTCGAACACTTCTTTCTTCTAGAAAGCCCATGTGTTTGTGCCCGATACTGCATCGGACATAACACAAGGAAAGCTCCTTTTTGTACTTGAACTTTTTTTTTTTTTTTTTTTTAATTACTTCCTTTGGACACGATTAAGACAAGGAAAGCTCCTTTTTGTACTTGAACGGTTTTTTTTTAATTACTTCATTTGGACACGATTAAGACATGAGGCGGACACTCATCAAACATGTGACAAACAATTAAATAAACAGACTCTACTGAAGCATAATATAGCTTTTCGGCAGAGAGAGAGAGAGAGAGAGAGAGAGAGAGAGAGAGAGAGAGAGAGAGAGAGAGAGAGAGAGAGAGAGAGAGAGAGAGGGGCATACTCAACTCCGTCAATTTGGTGCTCAGAAGGAGAATGCCAATGAATTTGTTTCAAGTAGTAGCTCTTACCATCTACTACCAACTCCCCTGCATTTCCCTTGCAGGATATCTGCATACCAAGTCCCTTACATATATCCATCAAATTCATTCCATAAATAAGAGCTACTAAAAATATCCATTTTGATATTTAATGAATAACCACTTTGTCATATTTACCAAAGAGTAATGCTAGGCATCCCAATTTTTTTTTTCCCAAAAGTATTTCTCAACACATGTGGCAGTGAGACCGAGTTGATTTTGATTAATTGATATTGAAGTAGTCCTACCATTAATGCGTCCACTGTCACATGTGTTGGAAAACATTGGAACAAAAATTTGGGAAGTCTAGCATTACTCATTTACAAAGAAAGACTTAAAAAAATCATAATAAATAAATAATAAAACCATAATCTGTGATAATTTCCTTAAACTAAGGGTAGTCATAAAACTAATTAGAGACACATGAAGATGTATGACTGGTGTGTTACACCATATCAACACGATGAGGTGGTGTGACGGTCCACCCTAAATAATTTCTCTAAAAACATAAAAAGCAAGATTTTTTAAATTGAAATTGGAAGATTTTAAATCCCCAAATCTCCCTCTCTCTCTAAAAACTAAACCTACGCATCTCTAAAAACCCCGCTCAGCCAAGCTTCTCCCTCCATGGAAGAGCCATTGGCTCTCTCCTTTGTGTAGTTTGTCTCTTGTCCGTCTTTAGGAGAGTGTTTGCCTCTCTTCATGATGAGTTTTTTTTTTTGCTTCTATTTTGGTTGGTATGGGTTCTCCCTCTAGATCTCTTCATCTCATTGTTCTGCGGTTATATCTGGCGATATATCCATTAGATCCACCATTCTTTCGTCAAATATGGCATTTTGATGGGGTATTTTCACAGTCACGGTGAGTTTCAGAGTGATTTAAACTGTGGGTCCTATTGGTAGCTTTAACCCTTAGCCGGCTCAGTCTCGAGTTACTCACAAACAGTTTTATCAAGGATTGAGGAGATTTGCACTGCCTCTCACAAGTTTGTTATGTTTTTACTTATGTGTGCTTGAACTGTTTCCTTTGGAATCTGCTTTATGAAATCTTACTCTCTCAATCAATTAAAAAAATAAAAAAAAATTGGAAGATTTTATACGTGGTTACTGGTTAGTAGGAACTAACCCCAACATTGAAGCGACGGTCAACCAAAGTAGCATTTGAAGGCAAATATACACTTCTTAAGGGCTTTAAGTTCTTGTCGATGAAGGTTTCATGGTTCACAATGTTTATTGGAGACTGCAATTTTCCATGAGAGCATGTTGAGTAAGTTGGATCTAAGCTCCCCCATCTGTTAGGTCCAGTTGCACCAGTGTACGTGAAATGAAGTTTCCCCAGCTCTGTCCATAGGGGGACAAAAAAACAGAGAATTATAAGTACAATAATCATTTATATAGAGATTTACTATTAGCACTCAAAAAATCATCTAATGCACTCCATAGTACTAATCTGACAACCTGTCATACTATGCATTCAATGCGGTCTATAGAGTGCATTTAATAATTAATGGAGTGCGAATATCATTGCCCTTTATATATATATATATATATATAATATGTGATGGGATCTTCTATGATGCATCCTAGAAGTTTAAGAAGTACTATGCTACATTCTAAGTCATAACATTTTGACACCACTTTTGGTGCCAAATGGTTATAACCAGGGAGGATCTATTAGAGAAAAGGGTGGCAGTTTGCCCCTCTTAATTTTTGGGGCTAATTACACGGACCTTCTCTGAGGTTTGGTAAAATTATTCGGACTTTCTCTCTATATTGCAAAATTACACAGACTTCCCTTGATGTTTGGATTTGCATTACACATATCTCCCCTCTAAATTGTAAAATTTATAGAGACCTCTCCTTTTTTGATTTGCTAATGTCGAAAATACCTATAGTTATAAAAAAAACTCTCTCTTCTCTCTCTCTACTGTATATACATATATACATGCATACGCACCATTATACGGATCATGCATACATACATACATACATACATGCATACACACCATATATGTATATATAGCCATTGAATTCATATATACATAAATACTTGTATGCATCTTTGAGGTGAGTTTGGTATTTTGGGTTTAGATTTAGGCTTTTGGAACAAATTGATTTTGGGTTTAAATCTTTAGAACAAATTAGTTTTTGGAATAAATTAATTTTGTGTTCAAATCTTAGGAGCAAATTAAATTTTGAAACAAATTGATTTTGGATTTTAATTTTTTATTTTTTGAACAAATTCATATTCATATTCATATTCATATACATATATATATATATATATATGTCAATATATGATGTATGTACTTGTATATCCATATCTATATCTATATATAGATATATGTATATATATATATTATACACACACACTTAGTAGAGAGAGAGAGAGAGAGAGAGAGAGAGAGAGAGAGAAGTGTGTAATTTAGTAAAATGGTAAACAAAGTAAGGGTTAAATAGTAAATTCATGCTAGAGGGGAGGTCTGTGTAATTTTGCAATATAGAAGGGAGGTCTATATAATTTTGCCAAATCTCAAGGGAGGTCCGTGTAATTAATCCTAATTTTTGAAATCCTTGTATTTTGGTCCCCAAATTTCTGAGATTTTTTTATACCATTGAGAATGCATAAAAAAATTTCTATTTTTGTCCCTCTTAACCTAAAAATTCTTTATTTTGCTTCCCTCAACCTTAAGTTCCTAGATCCGTCTCGTACTATAACTTAGTGCCAAATGTCTGTAACTTTGAAAATCACTATTTTTCAAGTACTACAATACTTTAGCACCAAACTACTCCATTGTATGATATATCCTAAACCACTAATAAGAGTACCTTTTTTCTTTTAAGGGAATTTTAGTCAAAAGTCCTTTAATATAGAATTTTTTAATGTCAGGTCCTAACTATTTTTTATTTTAGTGAAAAGTTCACATGTTATAAAAGTTATGTGAAATTTCACATAACTTTGTAATGAATTGAACTAGTTGTGTGAAATTTCATATAAAAAAAAGGTTATGTGAAATTTCATACGTATAAATTTTAAAACATAGGAATTTGATCCGATTAAGTTTCACTGGTCGTGGAGTTTTGACTAAAATAAAAAAACAGATTGTTCTTTTAACTTAATAAGTCTAAACTGAAGAACTTTTTACTAAATTTCTACTCTTTTAACTCATATATTGCCAAGGAAAAGAGTTGCTTTTGTTGTAATTGGTGAACAACATAAAACTACCAAACCAAATTTTTAATTGAAATGACTATATACAAGAGAAAATTAAAACTAGCACTCTGGATCTTGAGAAAAATTGTGTACATTTTCTCCAAGGATTAATGAAATTAAAAGAAAGGCACTCTTTTCTATTGAGAAATTAGCACAATAGAAAAAGATCAATGAAGACATAAATATATGTGTGTACATGTATAATGCATCAACTATAAAGTTGTTTGATTCAACACTATAACGGCATTTAGTGTGTAATAGAAAAAGGCAGGGAAAAACAAATTTGGAAAAGTTTTAAACGTTCCCTATTGTTTTACTTATTTTCAAAGAAAATCAACTTAAAGCCTTTTTTTCTCTTGTCCCACATAGGAAAAATAAAGGACTTTAGAAGTCCTTATATAAGGATGAGTTAAGCGTAACTGTCGGGCCTCTAGGGGATACCCAATTTTGTGGAGGGGAGGATCTAGACCAAACCCATAAAACACACGTGCCCCCCCCCCCGGGCTCCATTCCGTTCCGGGTGGAGGTTGGGCTTGTTTGGAAAATATCTTATCTTTTTACTAAAAAATGTTTTATACATTTTATAATATGAAGCAATTTTAACTCTTCAAATTTCCTCAATTTTTTTTTTAATTTTTATTTTTCATGACTGTTGCAACCTTCTAAGACTGTGTGAATTCTGGACTGTTTTATCCTGGAGACGGCGTGGCAATTTGACAAACTGCTGGCACAATTTGGGCAGAACCGCAAAACGTTTTAAAGAGAGCGAGACCCGCGACTCAAGCCAAAGGAATTTTTACAGATTCTACTTCCCGGTAATTTTGTTCTTCCCGGTAATTTTGTTCTAGACTCCCAACTTTAGTTTTTACAAACATAAACAAGATAATTAGTATGAACTTGAAAGAAATCATACCCAGTGAGGCAGAGGTGTTGATGATCAGCAGCAATGCAATTGAGACAACAAAGAAGTCGATTCGAGCAGCCATTGCATTCTCAGGCAGAACCCCCTTTTTCATTACAGACTAACTGTGAGTGTGTGTGTGTGTGTATTGCTAAGATGGCTGAATATATTTTTATGGCTGCCTTTGCCACCACCTCCTTCTCATGCTAAATTCAGAGTAGGTTTCTGCTAAAACCCAAACTAGACATTGTCTACCTCTAAATTTTTGGTGCACATTTGCGTTATCTTTGACTCTATTTATACACTCAGCTTATCCATATCCTCCCTCTCTCTCTCTCTCTCTCACACACACACACACACACACACACACATTTGAAATACTAAATGACATCTAGTATAAATGGCTTAAATACAAAGAATACCCCGGAGGTTTGGTTCATGTCTCATTTTAGTTCCCGTAGTTTCAATTGTACCTATTTAGTCATGAAGTTTTTAAAAAGAAGAATATGGTCCAAATGTCCAATGTTGCCTGCAAATATGATGAAATTCACCCACTGCTATGCACAAATACGCTGATAATCGGATGGGGATATTGATGGTATTCAATTGTTCACATAATTTGACATTTGGACCACATTGTTTCTATTTAAAAAACTCCAGGGACCAAATTCATACAATTGAAACTATGAAGACTAAAATGAGACAAAGACGAATCTTCAAGGGTATACATTAAATGTAATTAACCCAATATTAAGATATGCGAAATTTAACAGTGGATCCGTCACCGCAGATCTTCATGCTGGTATGATCTCATTGTATTTAACAGTGGAGCCCGTCTAGGATTTTCTTACCATTTTTTTTTTTTCGGAAAATGGTAAATAGATTCCCAAAAAAAAGGGTGTACAAAGAAGTACAAGGGGCATACCCCAAAAAATATAAGAAAATCAGACATCAAAACAAAAATAAACTTGGGATGGGAGACTCTTTAAGCCAAGGACAAAGAGAGAAACTCATCCCCAACCATCCAAAAGGAAACATAATGTCAAAAAATAAAACGAAGCATGGATGAATCTACAGAAACAACAAAGGGAATCAACATTTGGAAATTGTAACTGTATAATGTAAAAAAAAAAAAAACCAGTGGTCATGAAATGACATGACTATGAGACTACTTAATAAAACTTCTTATAAAATTTAAATAATTTCATTACCACATTATTTGAGAATAGATGTAGGAATCAACATTTGAAAACTGTAGCTGTATAATGTAAAAAATTTGTTGGGTCAATGCTTATTGTATGGGTTGCAACTTGCAAGTGGAATGTTTTGCAATTGGGAATTTGGGAGATATTGTAAGCCCCTAAATTTTCCATGAAATTATTTGCAACAACAAAGACATCGGAGTTTTCTAAGGCCACCAATCGGTGCATTTATTCTCACTTGACTAACTGACTATCTTAGTAACTACAATTGTGACATTAAAGTCTTAAAATAAAATAAAATAATAAAAATAAAAATAATAATAATAACAATAATAAGATAGAAAGGCATCAAAACATGGTTCGTTCAAAGTTGGGCTTGATAAGTCAAATTCAAATATCTCTACTCTTCATTCCATATCCAACCCATCCCATCAAGAGGACCACTACGACATTATTTTCCAATGCATAAAATACGACTAGTTCAGTCTTACTCTACTTTTTTATTAGATTTTAAGAGACTATAAGAATTGATTATGCAGTTCTAAAAAGAATTGGGTTTAAATGCCCCCTCAAAAAAAAAAAAGGGAGGAGAAGAATTGAGTCTAAATAATTTGGTATTTATGTAGTTGTTTTGTGGTTGCATAAGAGTCTATTGCTTGACTTTAAAATACCCTCAAGCTCGTGTTCTTTTGCAAACCATATTTATCCCTGATTTTTATAAAAGGTTCCACTTTCATGCATGTTGGCAAATATTTTTAGAAAGAAAAAATATAATAAATAAAAATATAATAAATAAAAAATAATAATAAAAAATTTGAAAAATATAGCATTACTCTCTATAAAAACTAGCTAGTTGATGGGAGAATGTGATTGAACTTGATCATTTTATTAATTATTTTTTAAGTACTTTTTCGAATAATTTAGATCAGGTACGTATTTCGAAACAATAAGAGTGCATCTGCGGAGGAGGGAAGAATAAGACAAAAGAACAATAAAATAACAATAATGTTAAGTATACACACTTTTTGACACACTATGTTTTAAATGCATGTAACTCGTGCGTGTTGTTTTGAAATTTTTACACTTTTCTGTGCACTACTTACACAACACAGGGTATATGCATTTAAAGTTGTGTGTCAAAAAATGTGTAAAAAAATATATATGCTTTAACATTACTCATAAAATAATGAAAGCTGCGCCACTCTTGTTGTGGAGGAGACCACAACAGCAAATATAGTAGAGACCACATTATCTTAGATAGTACTCTTCAAAGTCTTTTTTTTTTGGGACAGAATCACTTTCTAAGTCCAAACACATAGAAGTAGTGGAACTGTGGGACATACAGGAGAGAGACACCTTCCTATTAAAAAAACATCAAAAGTTCAGTATATTTTGTACGAGTAATGCTGTGTTTTTAAAATTTAAATTTTAAAATAATATTTTAAATAATATGGTAGTGAGTCTATAGAGTTTTAATTATAATGTTGAAGTGATCTGATTATTAATAAAAGTGATATCACTGTCACATCATTTAAATGCAAATGAAATTAAAATTTGACTCATTTTGTAAGGACAAATACAACCTTCCCCTGCTATGCCTGTTTAATTTCCCAAAATGACTGAAACCATCAAAGGTCACTTGTGGACTTGCTCCACATGCCATCACATTATAGGTTCACATACCTAATCTCTCTCAAGATAATAAAAAGAATTGGTGCATGTTGGTGCTTCTGGCCCGGCTCCTTCCTGTTGGAAAGTTCCTTGTATGTGGTGCTCAATCAATGAACATGACAAACACCCACTAGTTCTGCATTTTTTTTCTTTTTTTTTAACTTCACAATTCCAAAAAACACTATGTGACAACCATTACCTTCCAATCTACAAAACTATATGATTTAGCTTCTGTCTTGTTTATTCCCTCTGGCATGAATATTGCTCATGTTAGCTCAATTGGAAGAATCTTTTAAGGGCCAGTTTGGTAAGCTAGTTCTCTGGTGTGGTGTTAAATTATTATTATTTTTTAGATTAAATAACAATTAAAATTAAATATTTTTATAAAAATAATCTAAACTTAAGATAAAGGAAGGGAGGTGACTTACAAAACTTTAATGTTCTTTTTTTTTTTTCACACTAAATTTTCATTTTCTCACTCTTTTCTTATGAATTGAATATAGAAAGTGTTACCCTTTCCTTTTTTCGCCTCACTAAATTGATGAATCAAATAGAACCTAAGTATATTATTAAGATGTCTTTGGTTGATCAAGCGATTGATGTCAATTCCCCACATACATTTGCATGAGCCATCTATGTTAAAACGCTATGGGACTTGTGAGATTTGTCTTTTCAAAAAGTGAGCCAATCGATGAAGGCTTGTACGGTAGCGTTACATTTTTTTATTTTTAGTTTATATATTCATTTTTTTTTTGTATTTATGATTACCTTTAATAAGAGCTAGGCTGGCCCTGGGGCAAGCTCGCAAGGCCACTTCTTTGGGGCCCCAAATTTTTGTCTACTTTGAGGGCCATTTTAAATCCAAACGTTGCATCTTTGTGTTTCGGCTATAAGTAAAAATAATTAAATTCCCTTTACTTAAACCTATAGTCTATTACAGGTACCCAACCCACACTAAAAGGTCTTAGATCTAACACAAATATAACTCTATATAAGCTAAGCCCAAACAAACCCTGCAATTTCAAGAAATATACATACATATTCTTACAAGTCTCGTTGTATGCAAGTCCAAAAAAAACAAAAAAAAAAAATACTCGAGTGATTACAACTTTTTTCCACACTATCTACTTGAGCAAAATCTATCAATATAGTCTTACATCTAATTACATCTAAAAAAAAAAAGTCATGGGGTCTGTTCGTATATATCTATCTACTTGAGGAAAAATTTGTAGTTGATTTGCAATTTTAAGTTCTAGCAAAAAAAAAAAAATTGGTAAGCACTTAAAAAAAAAAAAAAAAAAAAAAAAATTTGAACAAGGATAGAGACCTCATTTTAAAATTGGCTTTGAACCCCCCAAAAACTCAAAACCGATCTGAATAAGAATAGATTTCAATCCAAAAATGAAAACTGAAAATAAAAACTGCAATGTTACCCTAAGAGACTTGAATCATAGTTACCAAAAGTGAAAAAGAAAATGAAGTTATTTTATACACCTTCTCCAAAATCTGCCTTGAAATTCACCAACCAAGTCCAATATTATGTGATGGTCAACTTTAAATCAACATTATATCCCACCCACTCACAACTTTAATTGAAAACATCTAAAATAAACAAAGTAAAACCCACTCTTATTTCTTTCTGCTCCACAATTTTATGCAACATCCTCGCTGTCCAGTTCTATTGATCACTTGACACTTTTTATGAGATCCATATATAAAGAAGTCAAATGAGACTCACGATGCCCCTAATAAAAGCTTTAGACCAATCAAAACTCAGTTTCTGAAAATAAGTCTTTGCAGAGACATCCAAATGAAATTATATAGCCTTCACAACGGTCGAACCAGAATTTGTACTTACTGGGGAACAAACTTACATGGTTTCAGGACAGCTCCGTCACTATATATATATATATATATATTATATTATAGAGAAACACTATTTTAGGGTTTTAAAAATGGTGTGAATCTTTCATGGATTTCATATATTGTGGGTTAAAGGGTAAAACATAAGTATCCCTAGCTAGATTTCAAACCAAAATTGTGTCACATGTTTAATGTCCTCTCTCTCTCTCTCTCTCTCTCTCTCTCTCTCTCTCTGGTATTACTAGTTTCACTACTAAAATAAAGAATCCTCTATGTGCAAAAGGGATATCTAAAAATGTTTATATGCTTGAGACTACTTCAATAAATAAGATATTTAGATTTCTTAGTTTAGAAGGGCAATAAAAACTTTAGAGGCGGCAAAAATCCTTCAATATAAAGTGCATAAAGCATGTTAGAATATATAAGACAAAGTGAGAGAGAGTGAGACAATACTATGAATTGTATATTGCATGGTATGATGAAATCTTACAATGAGTAGCCTTTATATAGGCCAAGAGAGAATCTAAAAGGGAAAGAAAAGTACCTAGGCTAGTAGTACAACTGGTAGTACAATGTATCTAGACAGTTAGTATAGTAAAATACAATAGGTACAAGAATGTAGACAAATATTCTAACAGCACCCCTCAAACTCAAGGTGGTAGAATGGAAACCAACTTGAGTTTGGAAACTACATCCTGAAGACGTCTCGGTAGATGAGCTTTGGTGAATACGTTAGCAGTTTGATCAATGGAGGAGACTGAGTTAAGTAGAATGGTACCACAAGAAAGATGATGACGAACAAAATGACAGTCGATCTCAATGTGTTTTGTACGTTCATGGAAGACATCATTATGAGCAATTTGAATGGCACTTTGGTTGTCATAACTGATGGTTGTAGCAGTTGGATGATTGACCCCCATGTCCTCAAGTAACCATCGTAGCTAAAGAAGTTCTTGAGTGGTATCAGCAAGGGCACAATATTCAGCTTCTATACTAGTCCGGGCAACAACAGTTTGCTTCTTACTGTGCCAGGAGATGAGAGAGTCACCCAAGAAGAAGCAATACCCAGTGATGGAACGACGATTAGTAGGATCTCCTGTCCTGTCTGTATTTGAGTAGGCACGTAGCTCAAGAGAGGAGTGAACAGAGAGTAGATGCCATGAAATAAAGTCCCTTTGATGTACTTGATAATGTGGAGAACTGCTGCATAATGAGGAGAACGAGCAGATAAAAATTGGCTTACAATATGGACAGCATAGGAGATATCAGGTCTAGTAACTGTCGGATAAATGAGACTCCCAGCAAGCTGACTATATAGAGTTTGATAATCCAAGGGTATACCATCCATTGGAGTGAGCCTACAGTTAGGCTCGAGAGGAGTGGTACTAGTCTTACTGTTTGTAAGTCCAGCCCGTGTTAGCAAGTGTGAGGCATACTTGTCTTGAGAGAGATAATATCCGCCGGAACTGGAAGTGATCTCAAGGCCTAGAAAATAGTTAAGTTTGTCGAGATCTTTCATTTCAACATGTTGGCTGAGATGGGTTTTGAGATCCAAGATTCTAGATGTATCATCTCCTATGATAATCATGTCATCCATATAGAGGAGAAGTAGAATAATGCCCTGGTCAGTTCTGCGGATGAAAAGAGCTGAATCATTTGAGTTGCCTATGAACCCAAAGCGCTCAACAATGGTGCTAAACTTTGCAAACCAAGCCCGAGGAGCTTGCTTGAGACCATATAGAGCTCAGCGGAGCTTGCAAACTTGATGAGTATGATAATGATAACCAGGAGGAGGACGCATATAAACTTCTTTAGTGAGGTCACCATTGAGGAAGGCATTTTTCACATCCATTTGGAATAAGTCTCAACGGTGAACTGCAGCAACTGTAATGAGGCTGTGAGCAGAGGTGAGACGGGCAACAGAGGCAAATGTTTCCTCATAATCAATCCCATACTCCTGGGTAAAGCCCTTGGCTACTAGGCGAGCTTTGTAGCGATCAATGGATCCATCTGAGTGAGTTTTGATCTTGTAAACCCACTTGTATCCCATAGCATTCTTGCCACTTGGCAAGTCTACCAAATCCCATGTGTGATTTTGTTTAAGTGCCCGCAATTCATCATCCATTGCTTTTTGCCAAAGAGGATTAGAATTGGCCTCATGGTAAGATTGAGGCTAATGGTGATAGAATTGTAATTTACTATTGTTAATTTCATCCATGGAAGTTCATGGCTTGAAGAACATGAATTTTCCAAACTCAACCAAAACCAATTTTTAGAGATGAATATGAAAGATTATAGTTCATAGTAGCTAGGTTAAAATATTATAGTCTAATTCGTTCATATCGTGACGTATATTAGAAATTAAGTTTTGTCACCTCTCGATTTTTCGTAAAATTCAAGAGCTACGGATTGATTCGTGTTAAATTGACCTTAGATTCTTAATCCTTGTAGAAAAATGAAGAGATTTATATATTATAGGGTATAGTAACTTTGGATAGCAAAATGGGTCAAATAGTCTTTAAAATATGAAACATGGGAATTTTGACGAAGAAGACAAAGTCTCAGCATGAACTCGCGCGAGCAACCCGCGCGAGTGACCAGTTGTAACACCCGTACCCGGGAAAAAGGTTTAACTATCTCGTAACATGCATCAATTAATATTGACTAGTGTATATAGTGGATTAATGGGAGACTTTGGACTCGCCAGTGAAGAGTGTTCAGTGAAGGACATAGTTGGAAAGTCCCCAGTGGGTTGGGACATGTATTGAGGTGGGACCAAGTGAAGGGCCTAGATAATATAATTTTCATTTTTACATGTTAAATGCATTTATATGATTAAATGAATACTTGTTTACGTTGCTTTCATATTATAATGTTATATGTTCTAGTACCAGTTTGGATACTTGTATAAGGGCATAAATGAAAAATGATTCATAATTGGTAGGTGCGATAGCAACTTCATAAAATATTTAGGACCACGTGTGGGATCCATATGTAACATAGACAATTACCCATTTGAATTCGGGGTAATTAATTAGGTATAGAAAATTTAATATCAAAAGATTGGTCTTTGAGTCCCAATTCCAATGCAAAAAACAGCGCGCGAATCCGAGTTTTCTAGAGTGAGTTATGTCCGTTTCTGTAAAGGTCGACAGTGCAGCAAAATGGCCTATTGATCGATCCGCCCCAAAACCGGATCGATCAGGATTTGGCAGAATGCTATTTCTACACAGTCCAGCTGCTTCGGATTGATTCGCTCAAGGCCTAGATCGATCCGATTTCAGCAGAAGTCAAATTTTAGCAGAAAACCCCTGTTTTAATAGTTCTAAACACTACCCAGTCACAATCAAACCCCATGAAACTTTAAGGAACCAATCACAAACACATTTATAAGTCCATTTAAACACTAGGAAACCATTAAACTCAAGAGATTAATACAAACTTGCTAAAACCATACCAAACCTTATAGTCACATCCAAAACCATTAAGAAAGCACTCCCAAGTGTCTCAAAGCTTCAACCAAACATCAAAAGAGTTTCCAAAACATTTTAAAGCCTTTGAGAAGTATTTCGACACTCAACCCACATTGATCCTTACTAAAAACACAAGCTTGCATCAACCTCTCCTGTCAACTTATACTACGCATAAACAACCATACAAGGAGAAATTATGTAAATTTTACAACAAAACTACTCAATTCTTCCAAGTTTTTTCCCATCACACATAACTTGTGAGGTATAAATACCACTCACATCACAAGACACATAACTAATACCTAAACAACTTGACTTATTACAAGAGCTTCTCAATATACAAGTTGTTTTCACCATTTTGGAGTACAAAGGTTACAACTAAACTAAAACTTCTATACATATGAACGTAATAACACATCCACCACTCCCATGCCTAACCTGTCGTGTGGATCATTTCTTTTCCTCCTCTCGTGTCATACATGCATTGTTATTCAATAACCACAATAGAAAATAATACTTGCTTAAGCTTTCGCTTACTGAGTAAAGCTAATCACATGTATGAATGTATGTATCATGTTCAACACACAAGCTATTCAATAATCAACATATTATTTAGTCTCCAAAAGACCAAATATCGATTCACCGTGACGTCGCTCTTACCTTTTGCCCTTATGTGCGTATAACACCTCTAATTCACACCATCTCACATACCCTTCCACAGCTGGGTCGTCACCCACACACATTTACACAGTTAGTGTGGTGAGTACCCTTACACCGTTGGGTTTTTCCACGTCTCCTTATTATGGAGTAAATCCACAATGAATTAATATACGACTTTCTTCAACCCACATAAGCACATAATCACATAACCATTCCAAGTATGACAATTCTTGCAAAATTAAGCATGTTAAGCTTCCAATTTACACTATCATGCTTTAACCAATTACATAATTGAATATACTAACATCATAATCACATAATACATCATAAATGATAACTTTAAACACAACCATACATTCAACCCATGGATTAGAGTCACTCACCTCCTATAGATTTTACCCCAACAAGCAAATTCCTTAACGATTCTTGCCCAAATCCTACTCCGGAGTAATTTCCTACAAGTTTTTGGAAACCGCTTATCACCGCTTAGAGTGAGTTACCAAAATTCGATGATTAAAACGTAATAGAAAGGTACAGAAACGATCATGTCACCTCCACGAGTCCGAATACGGCTTCGGTTCGCGAATTGGATGTCGGACGGTGACGGAACAGCGGAATTACGGCGTCGATGTCTCGAATTCTCGTTGTCTCTCTCCGAGCTCTCTCTTTTCTTTTTATTTTCTGTAAATGAGAGTTTGTTCTCCCTCTTGACAACATATGCAACATGCAATGTGTTGTCAAGCTCATATTTTTCTTCACTTTTCACTTACACCCCCGGAACTCTTAAGTTCTCATTATGAAATCCCTAAACATTCCATTAACTACCCAATTTTCTAAATGGGTATTTGTCTAAGTCCCTTATGGGTCCCAATGTGGGTCCCAAATATTTTGTGAAGTTGCTATCGCACCTAGTAATTATCAATCATTTTCATTTATGCCCTTAAATGGGTACCCAAACTGGTACTAAAAGTTAGCATACTTAGTAATATAATATCAAAGCATCTTAAACATTTACCCATTTAATCCTATAAATGCATATAACACATAAAATGCAAATGTTATTATTTGGGCCTTTCACTGGGTCCCACTTCATTACTTGTCCCTCCACACTGGGGAATTTTTAATTGTGTTCTTTATTGAACAATTTTCCACAGGTGAATCTATAACCTCCCCTTACTCCACCATATACACTAATTATTACTAATTAAGGCATATTACGAGATAATTAAACCTTTTCCCCAAGTACGGGTGTTACATTTCTCCCCCTCTAAAAAGAAGTTTGGTCCCCAAACTTTGCTCTACTCAAATTTCAACCACTCATAGATGTTCTTCCCAAATTCCAATTTCTCATCTTCTAATTTATCTTTTCAACTAAATGATGATTTAGTAACTATACATGTCGCCTCTTTATCTATGGTGGTTGTCACTGCGGTTGTGAGTTGAAAATATCTAGCACCCTTTTGTTCTCTTCCCACCGGTTGATGCGTTGATCCTTGAGTTGTTTCACCTAACACAAAAGAACTAGAACCTCCTTGTCGTTTATTAGGACATTCCCGTGCTCGATGATCCAGTTGATCATATACATAACAATTACCCTTAATCACCTTGCTTCGATTTGGACAATTCCTTGCAATATGTCTAAGTTCTTGACAACTATTACAAGTTATCATTTGATAATACTTTCCCCAATGTTGTTTATTACATGTGGAACACCACGGTCTTTCCTTACTTAAACCACTACTTATTGATTGACTTCCAACGTTTTCTCTTTTGAAACTTTCCTGTCCACTATACTGGCTTGACTCCGGCCCCTTGTTTTGTTGATTCACTTGAACTTGTGGATTCAGTTGATACCCTATATCCCTTTCAGCAATGGAAGCGATGTCTAGTGCCTCGGCGTAAGTCTGAGGTCGAAATACTGTTACTCGCCCAAGGATATCACTTCTAAGTCCCGCTACAAACTTTTTTGCTTTCACTTTCTCAGTTGATACAATATCCCCAGCGAACCTTGCCAAACTTGTATACTGCGTCAAATAATCTCTAACCGACATCTCCCCTTGTACCAACTCCATAAACTCTTGTGCTTTCTGATCATTGAAGGATTTTGAAAAATATTGCGCATTAAATATCTCAATATATTGATCCCAATTGGTCGGTTGACCTGGGCCCAGCTTGGTACGCCACCAATATTGCGCCTCATCCTTCAACGTGTCAGTTGTAAATAAAGCTTTTTGCTCTTCCGTACATGGTAACACTCTAAAAATCTTTTCCATGTCTGAAATCCAAAAGTTTGTCCTCATCGGATCAACTTCTCCACGGAATATTGTCGATTTTTGCTTGTGAAATTTTGAAATAGTAACAACTTCCTCCCTAGGGTTCAAATTTGGTTGTACCGTTCTTTCCTCAACTACACGTGTTTCTGCTACTCGGACTAAACCTTCAATTGCCCTTTCAACTCTTTCCATACAGTTTGGGTTCTCACCTCCAGACATTATGCCCTTAGCACCCACAATATAATACACACACACTCACATGTTACCTTAAAGAATCACATGGTATGGTAATCATCATTAAAAACATGCTAAGTAAACGTATATGCATGATCATGTAACTACATGTCGTTGTGTGCACACTACACGTCGTACATCATTCGTCCCAAAGGCTCTAGCCTATTGCTCTGATACTAAAAATTGTCACACCCTAACCCACCTCATGCGGATTAGGACACGTGTAACAATGCTACAAGTACCCAATTACATTAATTTGGAAAGAAACATGTGAAGTACTAAGAAACGCATGTGTTAATCAACATTAAATAACTCTATTGTTACAAAATAGCCCCAAGGGTAAAATGGTAATTAATAATGTATAGAAAATTTTATACTAAAAGATAGGTTTTTGAGTCCCGGTTCCAACGCAAAAAATGGCGTACGAATCTGAGTTTTCTAGAGTGAGTTATGTCCGTTTCTATAAAGGTCGACAGTGCAGCAAAATGGCCTGCGGATCGATCCGCCCCAAAACCGGATCAATCTGGATTTGGTAGAATGCAATTTCTGCACAGTCCAGCTACTCCGGATCGATCTGCTCAAGGCCCAAATTGATCCTGTTTCTGCAGAAGTCAAATTTTAGCAGAAAACTCCTGTTTTAATAGTTCTAAACACTACCAAGACACAATCAAACCTCATGAAACTCACTGCACCAGAATGGCCGATTTGTCACTGTTCTGGTAGGTGACAAAGGGCCTTTCTCACCGCTCTTAACCGTGACATTTTAGGTGGTGACAAAAATATTTGTCACTGCTCAGAGCAGTGACAATTTTGTTTGTCACTGCCCATTTGAGGACCCCTTAAAGGGTTAATTTCCTTCCCTTTGTCAGTACCGCTAGGTACCGTGACAATAATTTTAAATTTGTCACTGCTCTTAACGGTGACAAAGTTGGTGACAATAATTTCAATTTTATCACTGATCTGTTTAGTGACAATGTTGGTGACAATAATTTTAAAATCGTCACTGCTTGTAGCGGTGACAATTGTTGGTGACAATTGCCTTTAATTTGTCACCGCTCTAATCCGTGAAAAAAATGGTGACAATTCTTAAAAAAAAATATTTGTCACTGTTTAGAATGGTGACAATTCTGAAAGAAACTGAGAAAAAAAAAAAAACAAAACAAAACTTGCTATGCAATTACAATTCAATACGATTTACCTATAAACACAAATTTCCCGTATCCGTGGGCACGACACAGAAAATAAATAAAATTAAATGAAAGTAAAAGACAAATTAATAATGGATATTTACATACAAAAATTAATTTACAAGCAAATGAATTTAGCCACCAGAGTTATTATAATATTGGAACTTCCCAAAATCTCAAATAAAAGAAAAATAAAATACTTGTCTGAGTAGCCATAGTTCTTAAGGAGCCAAGAACTGCTTTAGCTTCAGTTGGAATCTCTATTGAACTATCTTCAAAGTTCCAACTGCACTATGTAAGAAAAAATTGTTCAGTTTAAAGATCATGTAAACCATTTAGAATTGTCTCAGAAAAGATAACAGTGGCATAATTGGTTACTTATAACTTAATGCATTCATGCATAGATTATATCAGGCAAATGAAATGAGTTGCAAATAAACTGCAAGACAAAGTCCACAAAGCTGGCATATAGAGAGGAATATTGACAGCGCAAGGCACAGTGCGCATTTACAAACTGGGGAATCAGGACAGCACAACAAATATCTGTGGTCATCCAAATTCCAAATCTTGCTAAAACTTTTTTTATGGCCACTACTCACTGATGGCAGCAATATTTCAAATCTATCAAACACCGAAACACTTTAGCTTCTGTGTTTCTCCAATAAATTCAGACAATGATGCTCAGAGTTTGCTAGTGAGCATGTTTTGTGAGAACTTGCGCCAACTTGTTCATGTACACTAAACTGAGTTATGCAACGTACATTACATATATTTGTATTTTGTTTTCGAAAATGTGAAGTACCATTGGTCCATAAGTGAACAATAAGCAAAATGGAGAATATCTTTGGACCCCCTCTTATAAAGAGAGGAATGAGCTCCTGATTCACTAGAGTGCCCAAAAGTTTGTTATTCATTTTCTTTTGTATAAATGTTCTGACATGGTTGGAGTACTGACTTCAAATACAACATGTTCAGTACTTAATTTTCGCCTAATACGCTTCTAGAATTTAACCATGACCATTAGATATTTTTGGAATTTTAAAGATTCCAATACCCAGACATACTGCAGATTGTGCATATGCCGAAGTTAATCTAAAACACTGTCCATATAATGGGGAAGGCTAGGTGTGATGCTGGGAGAAAAATTAAGAAAGAACAAAAGAAGGAAAAGTCCAAGTTGTTACAATGTGAAATATTTAGCTTTTTATAGTAGAAAATTTTTCAAGCAGAGCTTAACGAAATGTCAAACCCACATCTTTTACTCTTAAGTCACCTCTAGTAGTCATAAAATGTGACATAAATCAGTTCTAACTAGCAAAGTAAGCTTGTAAATATAACACCGTTTGTTCAAAACCATTTTTTAGCTCATCAATATGCTAAGACCCTATTATGTTACTTTTGATGAATAGTCCAGGGTAAAAGCAATCTCAAATATGTTTTTTTAAGGAAAACGAACAAAAAGAAAAGAATTTATGTGTGCAAGTAGACAATTAGAGATGGATTCATGCATAAAACAAAGATGTAGCCACAACATAAGTCCGGGTAGATATAAAAGGAACACAAAGGACGTAGTACATACCACAAGTGCATCTATTCTGGCTTCAATGACCATATATGGAGTATATCTTGCCGCATATCCATACATTAGAGCCAAAGTAGCATGTATATCATCAGAATCATCCATCCGAGCTCTATCCGAGAAAAAAGATAGAAATCTACAATGGAGTGCCATATTATTCAGAGCAACAGACATAGTAACATAGAATGAGCAAAGTAGACTTGATAGATATATATAGACCATTAAATACAAAAATAAGAGAAGCACAAACTGATCTGGGATAAACTATCATCAACAAACAGCTACCTATTAATGCAGAAGTCTATTTTTTGTGTGTAGTGATGATTCTAAACAATCGGAGTGTGAGAAAAAACTCAACTCCATTATTGTTGTTAGATTTTATGTCTAGACATCCTCAAAGACACTATTAGTCAAACAGTATAGTAAAAATGTGCTAAATCATAATTACTTTTCTTTTTAGTGTATTTAGAGACTAATTTTGGCCACTTTTTGTACTCAAAACCATATGTTGGACAGGTGATTATGCCAAACCTCTGAACTGCAGCCTTCCCGAAGGTCGTCTAGCAGATGATGGAGCTCTCTCTGCTCAGAGTCTTGTGATGAACTTGTATGCTTTTTCTTGATGAGGTGTCTTCTTACTGTCCTGGAATTATGTGTTTTTACTTTAACTTCTACAAATTTCTACTTTTCTGTGATACAGAATGGCTGAAGCTGTGTCTAGTTCGTACATCCACCCACTCGTCCGAAACAAATTGATGCAAATGCAGAATGAGTTAATTTCAGATAACTTAAATCATGAGTTTGATGGTAATTTCTTGACTTATGCTTGTGTTTCTACAATTGTTGGGGTCATGTGTTTATTTACTTCACCTGGCAGGTTCAAGGGATTGATAAATTTCTTCTTTCGAAGCATCTTCCAGTTTCGCTACTTGTTATAATCAAGAAAATCAGCATTCAACTAACACAGACAAGATTCCTAAACTTGATGGAGTAGATTTAGAACAATTGCTCGAGGCAAGGAATACGGGTGTTTTAGAACTTTCTCCGGAAGACGAACTGGAAGGGGAACTTATCTTTTATCAGCATAGCTTGCTTTCCAATGCAGTTGCAAGAAAGCGATTTAGTGGTCTCTTCTTTGTCCCCTTTTGTGTTTCGTGAATTCTTTACCTTGATTTTCACAGCGTTTCTTTTTCTTACCGCTCCCGCCTTGTTTGTTTTGACGGAAAATATTTGCTAAAAAAATTTTTCAGCAACTTTAGTTGTTTGTCCGTAAAATGTTTTACAAAGTTTTTTCGGAAAATGTAAGTAGCTTGAATTGTTGAAAACAGAAAGACTCTTCCATAAGTCATTTATTTCTACAATGCTCCCAATCAGTCAAAATATATGTATATGCTTATGAATATATTTTTGTAACTGTGTGCACATGTAGTTTTGTATATGTACGCACATATATTATAGTATCAATACAAGTTCATGTTAAAAAAACCTGCAGGTGCCCTTATCAAAGTGCCTTTGAGTGCATTGTTTTGTTACTTGTAAAAATGTTTTTCAAGCATCAACCAAACACTGGAAAATAAGATGGAAAATGATTTTTCCCTGGCATAAAACATTTAAGTTGAAACTAACTGAGCATTCGTATGAAGATAATAAATACAAATGTATATGATAATAAATGTTTTTCAAGCATCAACCAAACACTGCAAGATTCACGTTTAAGATAGAAAATACAAATGTATATGTATATAGTTTGTACCTGTAAAAACACATGTGGTGCTTAAAATGAACACAGTAACAATTTACACAAGTTTTATGCAATAGCAAGGGTGAATGTGATATAAAGTTTTCCACATGAACTTAAAAGTCTAAAGTTATGATTTGTGAATTGCATTGACTGACTCTAACAACCATTGTCAAATTTTAACGTATTCCTGAGGGAACTAATGTCTTGAGTGATCAATGTTACTATATTCTATCATCGTGTCACCTAATCACCATTGTTTATTTTCTCTATGCAGAATCTTTTGAAAGTGGACACTTCTACTGGGAGGGCTAGGCATTACTCTCAGCATGTGCCGCGAGCTAAGGAGACACTTCCAAGGTTGGCTGTTGCACGAGTTTTGCCTGAATTGATCTCAGCAGAATTTTGTAAAGAACATCCTAGAACTTGTGATGTCTGTAGACGGTCCGAGATAATTTTGAACCCAATCCTAGTCTGCTCGAGTTGCAAGGTGTTATCACCTTAGACACAAATACTAATGATTACTCTACTGTATCTGTAGTAAAGTTCTAATAAATTCTTTGGGCTAATGTAGGTTGCAGTTCACTTGGATTGCTATCGTAGCGTCAAAGGTTCTACGGGTCCATGGTATTGTGAATTGTGTGAGGATATATTGTCATCTAAATGTTCTGTTGCTCTGGTGGTCAATTCTTGGGAGAAGCTGAATTTTGTTGTAGATTGTGGTTTATGTGGTGGCACTGCTAGTGCTTTTAGAAAGTCAACCGACGGGCAATGGATCCATGCCTTCTGTGCGGAGGTAAAACCTTTTATTGCTGGATTAGTTTTCATTTTGGTGTAATCATTTATGTTGTTTGTAAGAGCAAGTTTAGGTCAAGCTTATTTGGGACCAACAATCACTTATTAGAGATTATTGAGAGATTTGGCTCCGTTTGGGAAAAGCTTTTTCACAGCTTTTTTTTCCTTAACTTTAAAGCGGAAATACAACTTAATCATCAGGACTAATTTGCTGCTTGTTCGAAATTCTATAAAGAATAGATGTCTTATTCCCAATGTAATACTAAACAGACTCTTATTTTTATTGTAATGATTTAAGTTTTGTTTCTATTTTGTGATGTAGTGGGTATTGGAATCAACATTTAGAAGGGGACAAGTGAATGCTGTTGCAGGACTGGTATGTGATCGGTTGATAGTATTTGCGATGTCGTTCATCTGCTGCCAATGGGAAAAATAAGTCAAATGCTGATTCAACTGACTTCTAATAGCTCCAAAAAGTCTTTCCCAAATCTTACCATATTCTTTCATTCTTCTAAAAAAATCTATCCTCCCTGCTAGCATCTTCAGTAGGCAAATGTCTACAGATTTAACATTTCATTTCTGTTCAAATTTGATGATGAGTTGAACAACTCAACCATAGTTTTCCGGTTGAAGGATGTTTTCAAAAATTCAGTGATACAACTCTCTACTTGCAATAGTTCAATTCCAGGACAGCATATCGTGAACTATTAACACTGTCCTCTAGGGCCTCTACAGACCATCTCACTGAAGGTATAGCAAGATATTAAATCAATGTCACATATTTGTTTATGACGTCTTACTTCCAATTTGTTCATTTTTAGTTGAGTTTCTCACTAGTAATTTACAAAGCTATTCACAGTAGATAACTTGCATATCAAACATCGGTCAACTGTTACTATAGTTCTAGACACAATTAATACACATGAGTGAGAGAGAGAGAGAGAGAGAGAGAGAGAGAGAGAGAGAGAGAGTACCTTGAGGATCCCATGCCCAAAGCTAGACACCAAGGTGGATGCCAAGCAGCTACCAGCCATGGAGTTACAGATCTGTCAACATTAGTCAGGTCTTTCTCTAGTCAGGTCTTTCTCTAGCCACTTGTACTGATCAGCTGGTGGATAATGACTATCTCCCTAAACTGTAGGCTATACTAATGTCAAATTTATTCAACTTGTCAATCTATTAACTTCACGTTAATGAGGAAGTTCTCTTCTGCCCAACAAGCACGTGTGTAACACAGTAGTATATGAATTTTGACAATTCATAAAAGTAAACAGTATCCAATTTAAGTCCACAGCTCAGCATATAATTGTTCAAATTGGCAAACTAGGCCTTTTATCAACTGCTTAAGATTGGCTTCTTAAACCTTATAGCTATTCATTTTATCTAGAGCTATAATTTTCAAACATATTTATTACCATGTCATCAATCATAGTTTTCATCCAACTTCCTTTGGTCTTCCTCTGTCCTCAAAATGCAATTTATCACTGTTAATTGAATGCTAAGAAACTTCATTCCATCTTGTCTTTAACTAATGTTAGCTCTAGCTTGTCCTTGTTGGTTCCTTATCATATTACTATTCATCTTCTAAACATACTTAACTCTGCAAGCTCCTTCTCTAGAAATTTTCTAAGAACTGTGCAATTGTTATGTCCCAAAACCATGGCTTAATAGTATAGAGCTAGCTTATAAAGTTCCTTTTTTACTATGTACCTATTAGTCCACTTCATGCCACTCTTTCAACACTTTCCTAAATCAGCAATCCCATGTTAACTATATAGTCAACATCCTCGTCAATCTTACCTTCCTTGTATGTGAACAATTAAAGACAACAAAGTCAGGCACATCTATTTTTGTAACACTTTTTGGTGAATTTGTACACACTCTTCACTAAACTCTTTACAGAAACATATTCCAACAGTACTGGTTATACGTTAACTCCCTCCCCCTCCAACCTACTTGTTGAATGCAAACAATTATCTAGATAGCAAACATAGCTTAGCTCACTAAAAGAGGGAACATAAAATAGATTTAATTTTTGAACTTGAACATAGCACAGGATTAAGAACTAGGACTTAAAGAAAATAGCACTGGAAATAGACTTGAACTTGAACATAAGGAAGTGAAGGTAAAAGGATACGTCTTCTCCAAAAAGTTGTCCGTCATTTAGAAAAATAAAGAAATACACAACATTTTTGTTTTGTCTAATACCGGACTAAGCCCAAGTGAATCTCAATGAAATAAAACTAGTAATCAATATTAGCCATGAAAATCCCTAAAATAAAATAAAAGTGCGATAGAAATCAACAAAATAGTGAAACAAATTTAAGGAAAACGACCGAATTGAAAATCAGTAAAAGTTGGTACCTTTTTCCTTTAAAAGAATCGTGGAAGAATTCACAGGAATCCTTCCGCCAAGGCTAATTAGAGTTCCCATTTCAGTCCCTGATAATGGGAATACCTGAAGTTTGCAAAATCAAAAGTTCAAACTAGTTGAAGACCAAAAAAGCTTGTACATGTTCAAAGAATGATTTTACAACAAATCAACTGTTGATTATATCAAAATCCTACAAAGAGAAGCCATTTCATCACATTTTTATCAATTGGTACAAAAACATCACATTGATTTTCTTAAGAAAACAACTTCATTACATTGTAAGTGTTCTTTCCTAAATCCTAACAGTTTAAGTCCCATCAAGATACTCTTACCAAAATCACGAAAATCCCTCTATCATAAGTCAAACAACAACATCAGGGGATCATTTAGAAACTGGACATATTTAATAAATTGGAATCTAAGCACAAAATGTCTTGTGCCATGCCAACTATTAATGCCTCAGAACATGCACATCTGTTATTTATCTTGTGAAAAACTGGTTATAATCCTTAACCACTCTTAAGCAACAAGAGCTCAAGTTCTTGCAACCAAATATTTCCTTTCACACTCATGCTGAGATTCTAATGAAAATAAATTATGTAAACATCATGTTATGACACATAATGAGCAGAATTTGCCATCAAAATCTGGAATATTCCTCAACCAAGGTTTTCAGCAAAACCCAAAATTGTAAAATCTTGTGGCACTTGTCTTGTGCCCAGTGTTCTGAAATGAAGCTTATAGTCAGGTAAATCCTACAATATAAGAACTTGTGGAATTAAGTGACAGTTTTACAAAGAATTGATAACTAGAAAGGTGCCATGTTTTTACAAATGGAATGGGCAGCCCGCAGTAGTATGAAGCTGAGAAACAGAATCATGGATTTAATCAAGAACCAAGTAATAGAGCTCTAGGAGTCTCCAGATTGAATATAAAAATACTGATTACTAGTATTTAGTTACTAGTAACCATCTCTAAGGCCACCAAATTTCTTTTGCCCGGCTATATCGATCCCAACAGTAAAATCAAAATTTTCCCACATGATTGCTAAAATTACAAGATACTGCCTAATCACAAGTTTTGGGGCTTACTTGAACATATTCATTAATTAAAGAGACCACAAACTCACTTCATAGTTGAAATCTGGGCAAAGAGATAAACAAAGACACTATAGCTAATAGCAATTCAAATATGCAAAATTGATATCTAAAACAGTTGCAACAAACATCACCTTTTATTAGTATATTTGTGTTTTTACTAGTTGCAACAAACAACATCACCTTTTATTGCTTTTTTCTTCTCCATTTCTTCCTGTATATGCATATGCACTATATGTGGGTGAGTGTATTGAATTCTATTATACACTCTAGGTTCTTCACACACATAGTCATACACACATATAAGTGGAGTAAATCTCAGAATTAAAGGCAAGGCATTGCCCGTGCCTGACCATCATAATCACTAATATCATCCTAATTCCGAAAAGAAATAAAGGAAAAAAGAGATGAGCAACAACAATGAAAGAAAAAAATTAAAAAAAATGCCAAAAGAAGGAACATATATGCCTAATTTATATAATAAAAATAGGCATATAAAATAAAAATGTAATTTCTTTTGTATAAAATAAAAATTCAAAAGATTGCATCTCTAAAATAAGTTGAAGATGAAGAAGATAATGTAATTTCAATTGATGAGAATACATTGTATAGCATCTTCCAAACACACAGTAACTACAATCGATGGGAATGAAGTCCGAAGTTGTAATTCCAAACACACCCTAACACCGTGACCTTGCAGTTTACCCAATATTAGCTAATCTTAAAATTTTTGCGTGTTGTTTCTAGCATATCTAATGTTCATTTTCTGATATCACAGGAAAGTTCAAATATCCTTTTTTGTCTAACAGGTTTCACTTGGTTGGGGCCATGTAATGTCACTGACCAAGGATCGAAAATTGTTCGGTTGGGGTTATTCGGCAGATAGTAGATTACGATAAATTGGAAAAGAGACTTCTCCACTAGATTCAAGTTCTGATGTATTAAAAGCAGCACAATTTTCAGATTCAAGGCACGAAGCGGCTGAAAATTTGGTCTTGGAAGGAATGGAGAAGGAGAACGATATGCCAATTATCTGGGAGCCTCATTTAATTGAAGAAGGAATGGTCTCTTTGGTTAAGCTCATTCAAGTTCATATTGAGTGATAGTGGTCTATTATTGGTTTTGAGAGTTAAATGAGTCCTTATGTCCATTGAAACTTAGAAACAAGCACTCCATCCTTAATTTATTCCTTTACCTTTTGAGTTCAAAGCATACCAAGAACAAAAGAGTCATTATACCCATTGGGTCTACTGAAAAATTGATTTGACCATGGGGTTGAATCCATTTATTTTTAATGGAGTATCCCAAGGGTCTAATCTTTTGGGAAATTAAATTTACAAACTTAGTGCCTTCTTTACGCAAATTAACTAGAGAAGTTGGGGTTTCCATCAAAATGGTTCAAAAATTATCTTTTAGTATAATAGAATATTATTCCAATTTCTATGAAGTTGAACCAATCTCCACCGTATCACCTAAAATCTCATGCCACAAGTGAAAATGACCATACACATTGGTGTATACATCATGTACTAGTAGTCATTGAAATTATTTTTTGGGGGTAGTGTAATGAGGTATATTCAAGCTTTCAAACACATCCAAACAGTGAAAAATCAACAACCCAGATAGTAAAATAAAAAAAACAAATTGAATTGTAAAAATCAACTATTCTGCAAGTGGGTTTTCAATTAGAGAAACAAAAATAATTAAATTATATCTTCAAACTAAGACACAACCAAAGAACTTATATAGTAACACCAAAAAAAACCCTCTGAAATTAATTAGGGTTTGTAAAATCAATACAGTACAGAACCTCAATGGGAAAAGTATGAATCAACCAGCTGGAGAGTATGAATCCAATGAGGAGGAATCGCTGGCTTCACTCTACTGTGGTTAGGGTTTGTTTAGGGAGTTGTAGAGGAGGAGCGAAGTAGGAGGGGCACAGTGGTCGAAGAAGGAGTAAGAAGTGGAGGTATAGGTGGAGGCATCGGCAAAGTAGGAGTAGGAAGTGGAGGTGGGTCCGGCGGCAGTGGTGGTGGTGGTGGTGCATTCGCGGTGAGAGAGGATGAGGATGACGTGGAAGTGAGGAAGAGAAGGAGAGGAGGAGGAGGAGGCCACGATGCTTTTAGGGTTGGAGACTTCTCATCTCCATCTGTCTCATCTCTCATGTTTTGGGGAGGGGGGCGCGGGATTGTGAGTTGTCAGGGGGAAATGAAATTTTATTTTTTTATTTTTTTTTTTTTTTGGGGGGGGGGGGGGGGGGGGGGGGGGGGGGGTTGGTTTTGGAGGGATCATTTAGGTCATTTTGTCACTGCCTAAAGCAGTGACAATTTCTTTTAGGCAGTGACAAAATGTTTCTTTTGTCACCAATCCCATTTGTCACTGTCTTAGACGGTGACAATGTTGTCACTGCTGCAGGCAGTGACAAAGCTAGCGAAACTAAGAGTGACAAATCTGCTGTTTTGGTGTAGTGACTTTAAGGAATCAATCGCAAACACATTTATAAGTCCATTTAAACACTAGGAAATCATTAAACTCAAGAGATTAATACAAACTTGCATCTCACCTCAACATTTAGCTAAACATGAGTAAATATTCTGTCAAAACTTGCTAAAACCATACCAAACATTATAGTCACATCCAAAACCATTAAGAAAGCACTCCCGAGTGTCTCAAAGCTTCAACCAAACATCAAAAGAGTTTCCAAAACATTTTAAAGCATTTGAGAAATATTTTGACACTCAACCCACATTGATCCTTACTAAAAATAGAAGCTTACATCAACCTCTCTTGTCAACTCGATCATACTATGCATAAACAACCACACAAGGAGAAATTATGTAAATTTTACAACAAAACTACTCAATTCTTCCAAGTCTTTTCCCATCACACATAACTTGTATGGTGTAAATACCACTCACATCACAAGACACGTAACTAATACCCAAACAACTTGACTTATTACAAGAGCTTCTCAATACGCAAGTTGTTTCCACCATTTTGGAGTACTAAGGTTACAACTAAACTAAAAATTCTATACATATGAACATATCAACACATCCACCACTCCCATGCCTAACCCGTCGTGTGGATCATTTCTTTTCCTCCTCTCGTGTCATGCCTGTGGTGGTTATTCAATGACCACAACAGAAAATAATATTTGCTTAAGCTTTCGCTTAGTGAGTAAAGCTAATCACATGTATGAATGTATGTATCATGTTCAACGCACAAGTTATTCAACAATCAATATATTATTTAGTCTCCAAAAGACCAAATATCAATTCACTGTGACGTCGCTCTTGCCTTTTTCCCTTATGTGCATATAGCACCTCTAATTAACACCATCTCACATACCCTTCCACAGCTAGGTCGTCACCCATACACTTTTACACAGTTAGTGTGATGAGTACCTTACACCGTTGGGTTTTTTCACGTCTCCTTATTATGGATTAAATCCACGGTGAATTAATATAAGGCTTTCTTCAACCCACATAAGCACATAATCATATAACCATTCCAAGTATGACAATTCTTTCAAAATTAAGCATGTTAAGCTTCCAATTTACACTATCATGCTTTAACCAACATAATTGAATATACTAACATCATAATCACATAATACATCATAAATGATAACTTTAAACACAACTATACATTCAACCCATGGATTAGAGTCACTCACCTCCTGAAGATTTTTACCCCAACAACCAAATTCCTTAACGATTCTTGCCCAAATCCTACTCCGGAGTAATTTCCTAAAAGTTTTCGGCAACTGCTTATCACCGCTTAGAGTGAGTTACCAAAATTCGATGATTAAAATGTAAAAAAAAAGATATCAAAATGATCGTCTCACCTCCACGAGTCCGAATACGGATTCGGTTCGCGAATTGGATGTCGGACGGCGATGGAACGGTGGAATTACGGCGTCGATGTCTCGGATTCTCGTCGTCTCTCTCCGAGCTCTCTCTTTTCTTTTTATTTTCTGTAAATAAGAGTTTTCTCTCCGTCTTGACAACACATGCAACATGCAATGTGTTGTCAAGCCCACATTTTTCTTCACTTTTCATTTACACCCCCGGAACTCTTAAGTTCTCATTATGAAATCCCCAAACATTCCATTAACTACCCAATTATCTAAATGGGTGTTTGTCTAAGTCCCGTATGGGTCCTAACGTGGGTCCCAAATATTTTGTAAAGTTGCTATCGTACCTAGTAATTATCAATCATTTTCATTTATGCCCTTAAATGGGTACCCAAACTGGTACTAAAAGTTAGCATACTTAGCAATATAATATCAAAGTATCTTCAACATTTACCCATTTAATCCTATAAATGCATATAACATGTAAAATGCAAATGTTATTATCCGGGCCCTTCACTAGGTCCCATTTCATTACCTGTCCCTCCACACTGGAGACTTTTCAATTGTGTTCTTTATTGAACAATTTTTCACGGGTTAATCCATAACCTCCCCTTATTCCACCATATACACTAATTATTACTAATTAAGGCATATTATGAGATAATTAAACCTTTTCCCCAAGTACGGGTGTTACAAGTACTTCCCATCCACTAAGAGACACAGAAGGGAGAAAGAATTTATGAATTTGACACAGGGAACTAAATTGGTGCAAGAGTATACCACTTAGTTCGAGAGGATGTCTCGGTTCGCTCCCCATATGGTTGATACAAAACCAAGGGTTGACACCGTAGATTCGTCGCCTGACGCTCAGTCACATGGATAAGTCGTTTGAGGGACTAGTTGGCTTAGCCACTGATCTGGAAGAGGATGCTAGGGTGAACCGTAAGCAATTTGAATTTCGGCCGCCTCAAAGGGGTAATTTGGGGAATAAGCCACCAATGTGTCGTACCCAAGGACAGAAGAGGAATTTTGATAGAAGCAAGAAATCGCAAGCTAATGCCTATTTGACTCAGTCTCGAGTAGGAGAAGGAAGTAGTGCTGAGAAATGCTTTAATTGTGGCAACCCCGGTCATCTGGCTCAAGACTGCAAGGCCACGAGGTGCATTACTCAGCAAAGTTTAGTCTGTTATAATTGTGGTAAACTAGGTCACATCAGCAAGTACTGCACTGCTCCTAAGCAGGTGACTTATGGTCAATAGGGTCAAACTCGCCTGAATACTACTATTCCTGATGCCGCTGGATATGATGGAACTATTTATGAAGAAAGGAATTATGGAAAAGAATAGCCCGATCAGCAAGCGATGGAAGGTACATTAACTCTATTTAACTCACATGCTAAAGTTTTATTTGATACGGGTGCTGCCCTTTTATTCATATCTGGTAAGACTATTCAGAGATTGGGTATTCTACCTCACCGTTTAGAGAAAGCTTTGAAGGCTAACTTACCATTAAGAGCCACAGTCAAGTTAGGACACATGTGCAAGGATTTTCCTTTACGGCTAGGAGACTGTGAAATCCCAGCAAGGGTAATTGTCCTATCGATGAAGGAGTTTGACATAATCCTAGGAATAGATTGGCTCTCTTAAAATCAAGCAAAGTTGGATTGTGCGAGGAAGAGAATTACATTCCCCGACAATGGAAATCAATCCTTTGACTTTCAATGTAACCCTTTGGGAGATATGTTCCTCACAAGATGTTTAGCGAACATCGAAGTCATCAGTACAGAAATGACAATGTTATCTATACTTGTAGTAAAGGACTTCAAGGAAGTATTTCAAGACATTTCTGGTTATCGCCTGAGAGAAGTATAGAGTTCTGTATTGAGCTTATATCAGGTACCGCACCGATCACTAAGGTCCACTACAGAATGGCCCCCGCCGAATTGTCAGAATTGAAGAAACAAGTTCAAGAGCTCAAGAATTAGGGTTTTGTACATCCAAGTACATCACCTTTGGGAGTACCGGTGTTATTCATGAAGAAGAAGGATGGAACGCTTCGACTGTGTATCGACTACCGAGAATTGATCCGTGTACCAATCAAAAATAAGTATCCCTTACCTCGGATCGATGACTTATTTGATCAACTACAGAGAGCTACAACATTCTCCAAGATAGACCTACAGTCGGGATATCATCAATTAAGGGTACGAAAGGAAGACATACCTAAGACTCCGTTCAGAACCCGATATGGTCACTATGAATTTCTAGTGATGTCGTTTGGAATGACGAATGCCCCGGCAGTGTTTATGGATCTGATGAATAGAGTGTTCAAGCCTTATTTGGATCAGTTTGTCATCGTCTTCATAGATGATATTTTGACCTATTCTAGGTCAACAGAAGTACACGAACAATATTTACGGGTTACGATGCAGATGCTCAAGGACCACCACTTGTATACCAAGTTCAGTAAGTGTGAGTTCTGGTTACAAAAAGTAAAATTTTTGGGACACAATGTATCATTCCAATATATTTCTGTGGATTTATCCAAGACAGATGTTGTGTCAAACTCAGTTAGACCGAGCAATCCTACAGAAGTTAGGAGTTTCCTTGGACTCGTAGGTTATTACCGGAGATTTGTTGAGGGATTCTCCAAGATAGCAGCGCCATTGACCGGATTGACTAAAACAGTGCAAAAATTAGAATGGACAGAGAAGCATGACCGCGCCTTTCTAGAGTTGAAAGAGGGACTCACCACCGCACCGATACTAGCTATACCTAAGCCTGATGAGATGTTCACTATCTTTAGTGATGCGTCATATCAAGGATAGGGGTGTGTACTTATGCAAGATGGTAGAGTTATCGCTTATGGATCTAGACAGCTGAAGCTGAACGAGTTGAACTACCCCACCCAAGATTTTGAATTGGCGACATTAGTACGTATTTGTACTCAAGATTTGGAGACATTATTTCTACGGTGAGAAGTTTGAATTGTTCTCTGATCACAAGAGTTTGAAATATTTGTTCACACAAAAAGAGTTGAACATGAGACAACGTAGATGGATGGAGTTGATTAAAGAATACGACTTTATGTTAGAATACCACCCTAGTAAAGCTAATGTGGTTACTGATGCTTTGAGTCGGCAAACTCATGAAACAATCGCCTCCCTAATGATTAGAGAATGGCGGGCGTTGGAGACATTGGATGAGTTTGACGTGCAGAGTACTGAGGAAGGAGAATGGTAACTTTTTGGATGTCTTATCCTACAACCTATTCTTATCGACCGCATTATTGAAGCTAAAAAAAAAGATGAAAATTTTCAAACATGACTTATGAAGATGTCAGAAAAAGATCCAACAGAATTGAAAGTGGGGAGTGATGGGGGATACAGATGTAGAGACAAATTGTGTGTACCAGGTTGTAGAAATTTGAGAAATGATATTCTGGAAGAAGCACATAAATCCAGATTTACAGTTCACCCGGGAAGGACGAAAATGTGTAAGAAGAAAAATTTCTGGTAGGAAGGCATGAAGAAGGACGTGGCCGAATTTGTATCCAAATGTTTGACGTGTCAACAAGTCAAAGTCGAACATCAGAGGCCCTTGGGATTGTTACAACCATTACCTGTTCCAGGTTAGAAATGGGAGCACATAACTATAGATTTTGTAGTTGGATTACCTCGATTACAGTAGAATCATGATGCCATTTGGGTAATCGTGGATCGATTGACTAAGTCGGCTCACTTCTCACTTCATTGCTTATAGTATGACATGCCCGGTAGAAAAGATGAGCCGGATGTACATAAAACAAGTTGTACGACTTCATGGTGCACCTGTGTCGATTGTGTCAGACCGCGACGCACGTTTTACTTCTGGAGTTTGGGAAAGTTTGCAAGAAACTATGGGAACCTCACTCAAGATGAGTACTACTTTTCACCCTCAGACAGACGGACAAACTAAGCGTGTTAATCAGATCATGGGAGATATGCTTAGGGCTTATGTTATCGATTTTGAAGAATCTTAGGAGACACACTTGTCTTTGGTTGAATTTGCCTATAGTAGTTATCACACGAGTATTGGTATTGTTCTGTTCAAAGCATTGTACGGACGACCATCTCGTTCTCCGATGTGTTGGGCAGAGGTTGGAGACATGGAGTTGTTGGGACCGGAGTGGGTTAGAGAAACCAACGAGAAAATTTCTTTGGTCAAGGAGAGGACGAGACCGCTCAGAGCATGTATAAGAGTTATGTCGATCGACGCCGGAAGGATTTGGAATTTAGTGTCAGAGATCACGTACTTCTTAAGATTTCACCATCCCGAGGAGTGGTGCGTTTTGGTCTCAAGAGAGAGAAGACAGCCCCGCGTTTCATCGGACCATTTGAGATTTGGATCGCGTTGGGAAAGTGGTTTATCGAGTTGCACTGCCACCAAAGATGTCTGGGGTTCACAATGTATTCCACATTAGTATGCTGAGAAAATACATACGAGATCTCTCACATGTGGTTAGTTTCGATGATATTGAGACGAGTCATAATGTTTCCTATAAGGAGAGACCTGTGAAAATTCTAGATCAGAGTATCAAGAAGCTGAGGAATAAGGACATTCCGTTGGTGACGGTTCAGTGGAATCACCATGACAAGAATGAAGCCTCTTGGAAAGTTGAAGTCGATATGAGGATGAAGTAGTACCCAGAGTTGTTTAAGGACTAGTTAGTCTTGATTTCGGGGGCGAAATCCTTTTTAAGAGAGGAAGGATGTAATAACCTGTAATTTCCATTTAATTTAATTGCATTTTCATACTTGTTTTAATTTGTATTTCTTGCTTTGATTTTATCAGCAAATCTTTATTTGGGGCCAAACGGTAATTTCTTATAAATTCAAGAATACATGTATTATGTATCACAACTGATTTTCATAAGGCTAGAAATACCTGTGATGTGATTTCAAATCTGTATTTTCAAAATGGTAAAAATTTTTACCTTTGTTTTAACCGTATTTTTATATAACCGAAAAATGATTTCTTCTGTTAAAATGATTTTTCTGTATTTTTGTGGTAATCACCGCGCCGCAAAAATACTAGTTTATGTTATGAGCTGTCCGCGCCGCGCTTGGACTCCAATAGACTGGGATTCCACATCAATCAGACATGACCATTGCTTTATGAACATTCAATACTTGCAATCATTGGTTAGGCTTTGTTTGGATAATGTATTGGAGTGTGAGTAATTGTTGTGCCATAAGTTATTTTGCCAAACACCTAAAGAGATTCCTAGGCAACTTGGTTATGCTTTGTTTGGGAGTATTATTTTGGTGTGTGTTGAGTTGTGCCTAAAGCTACATTACCCAAACAACCCTATACTTGACCCCTAGCACCCTATATGACTCCAATACTATCTTAGACATCCTCTAAAACTAATTTTCAGCAAAATTTATATACGTATGTATAGGTTATATACATTTAGAATTTTAGAATTTATAGAAATTAGATTTCTGGAGTGTACTTGAATCTACTTGGAGCCCAAGGTTATGGTTTTCTCTATATAAATACAATTACATCCCCTTCATCTTACACACTGAAATATAAAGAGTTTAGAGAAAAACACAGAGAGTTTAATATAGAAATTTTAGAGAGAGAAGGCTTCATATCTCCATAGCTTGAAAGCTTGAAGCTTGGTATTCTTATTTGATTTCTTTCTCAACAATTTCTTTCATCTTATATCACAGTGGGTATTATTAACTCACTTAGAACGTATTTCATACTCAGATTAATGTTTGTATTGATAGAATTGTAATCTGTCATTGTTAATTTCATTCATGGAAGTTCATGGCTTGAAGAACATAAAGTTTCCAAACTCAACCAAAACCAATTTTTAGAGATGAATATGAAAGAGTATAGTTCATAGTAGCTATGGTTAAAATATTAGAGTCTAATTCGTTCGTATCGCGACGTATATTAGAAATTAAGTTTCACCACCTCTCGATTTTTCGTAAAATTCGAGAGCTACAGATTGATTCGTGTTAAATTGGCCTTAGATTCCTAATCCTTGTAGAAAAATGATAAGATTCATATATTATAGGGTTAGTAACTTCCGGATTGCAAAATGGGTCAAAATAGTCTTTAAAATCTAAAACAGGGAATTCTGACGAAGAAGACGAAGTCTCAGCCTGAACTCGCGCGCCCGATCGTGCGAGTGGCCCGCGCGAGCGGCCCGCGCACGCGACCAGTCACGCGAGCGCCCCGCGCATGCAACCTGTGTATTTTTCTGACAGTTGGAAAGTTTTAAAAAGGAAATTAAAAAGGGGCATATCGCGTTAGCGGCCCGCGCGAGCGATCTGGCTTTTCTGGTTTTTGTTTATTTTCTGTTAAGGAACTATTTGGAAGAAGTTTTAAAGGTTTTTAAGGCACGGTTTGGGAGGTATACTAAATCAGAATCCCATTTGTTATGTTTGCATCATAAAGTGATGATTAACGACTCATTTATTCTCGTAGGTACATTGTTCTTATTTTCTAGTAAATTTACATTTCTGTATAGAGTTGGGTCGACATACATGTGGAGTCAGTTTACATGCATGGTGAGTGATGGTCAGTGTAAAAAGAGTAAATGGATGAGATTGTGTATTGGACACTCCCTGGTATTGGTGTACCATAGTGTGTGTAATAACCTGCATTTTCATTTATTTGCATTGTCATTTTTAATATACATTGTCTACTTTTATTTTAATTACAATTCTTATGTGTAGAATTTATTTCTTACTTGATTTCATATTTGAAAATTTTGTTGGGGTCAAACTGTGATTTTATATAATTTAGCAACACCTGTGTTAGATTTCAAAACTGTATTTCAAAACGGTGAAAATGTTTGCTTTTAACTCAATCAGTATTTTTATTAAACCGGAAAATCATTTCCTACATTAAAATGAATTTTCTGTATTTTTGGGTTGACCACCGCGTCGCGAAAATACCAGTTTATGTTTGAAACTGTCTGCGCTGTGCTAAACTTCCACAGATTTTGGAAGTGATGTAAATCAAGATTTGACATACACTTTATTTCTATTTATGGTAACTCATCATTGGTTAAGGCATTGTTTGGGAATGTTTAACTTGTGTGTGTTATGTTGTGCCTAAAAGCCAAATTCCCAAACACACCTTGACCCCTATGACTCTATAATACCTTTTCAAAAATCTGATGGTTGCATATATACATATGTATAATTGTATGTTGTGTGTGTATATTATATATAAATTGAATTTGTAGAGTAATTAGGAATCAACTTGGACTCCAAGTTGTGAACTAGCTATATAACTCATCTCACTCTTCATTACACTCACACACTTCACAATCTGCTCATGGTTAATCAGAGAGAAAAGAGAGAGCTTGAGAGTTTATATTGTTAATTTTAGAGAGAGAAGAAGTTACACAAACTCCATAGCCAAAGCTTGGAGTTCTCTTGTTCTTGTATTCTTTGTCAACAAACATACTTCTCTATATCTCGGTGAGTATTTCTAACTCACTCTAAATGTAATTCATGCTTAGTTACTGTGCATATGTTGTAAAATTCAAAATCACCATTGTTAAATTCCTTAAGAACTCCATGGCTTGAAAAATTCTTGATTTTCCCAAACTCAATGAAAATCTGTGTTGAGAGATAAAAATGAAAGATTACCTATCCTAGACGTTATATATTCAGTATTAGAGCTTAAGTCGTTCACATGGAAAAGTATATTAAGAATTAAGATTTGTCATCCTTTAGTTTTTCGTAAAATTCGGGAGTTACGTTTGAAATCGTGTTAAATTAGTTGTGGATTCATAATCCTTACGAAAAACCAAAGAGATTTATATATTGTATGACATATATAGTTGTAGAATTAGAAATGAGTCAAAAGACCCCCTGATTGCTAAAACAGAGCAGTTTCACGAAGAAGATGAAGTCTTTGTTGAAACTCGTGCGAACGATCGCGCGAGCGGACCGCGCAAGCAATCCGCGCGCGCGAGGTTTGTGTTCCCAGGCAGACAGAAAAGTTTTATAAAAGAAAAATGAAAATTAGGCAGACCGCGCGAGCGATCCGCACGCGCGACCTCCCTGTATTCTGGCAGTTGGAAAAGTTTTATAAAAGAAAACAAAAATTGGGCATATCGCGCGAGCGACCCCTCGCGCTAGTGGCCCGCGCACGCGACTTCTGGCAGTTTCTAGTTTTGCTTGTTTTGTGATAAGGAACTGTTTGGGATAAAATTTATATATTGTTTGAGTACTATTTGGGAAATTTATTAAATCAGAATCTTAATTGGTTATGTTTAAACGATTAGAACGATGTATTGTGACTTATCAATCCCTGTACGTACATTGTTCCTTTAATTCAGTGATTTACTTTATGTCTAAAGTTTCATGAAATACATGTGGAGTCAGTTGTACATGCATGTTGAGTGTGAATGTTGGTCAGTATGGAAAAGAGTAATGGTCAGTGTGGCATAGTGAGTGCGGTTGAGATTGTGTTGTGGACACTCCCTGGTAAGTGAGTACCAAAGTGTGTTATGATTGAGATTGCGGCGAGGGTGTCTTTGAAATACGATGGTGGCAAAACTGGACACTACCTGACGACCATGGTAGCGTCAAAGTGTGTGAAGCCGAACTTGGACATTCCCTGGCACCCATGGATGTGCTAAAGTGTGGCCTACGGACACTCCCTGATACCCGAGTCTGGATACTGCGTGAGGGTTCCTCCGGTATTTGCATGGCGGATTAGGTAGTCAAAGTGTGAGGCAATGGACACTCCCTGGTACCCCAGACCAAAGTGTGAGGCAAACTGGACATTCCCTGGCACCCCTGTGCTAAAGTGTGACTATCAGAGTATTTCAAAGATACTGGTGTGTGATAGTGGGTTGTTGGGTTTTGTCGAGAGAAAAGAGTCGGTAAGATGAGATGGTGCATTGTTTTCATACACGGTCACATATATGTGAATTACATTTTTTAAATAATAATGTGCTTATTTTCCTAAAATGACCTCCTTGCTTTAATATAAACTTGTTGAATTAAATGAGAAATGGAAAGAGGTAAATGAGTATGTTTTACATTCAAAGTTATGTTTTTAATACTCACCAGCTTCTTGAAGCTGACGGCATTGATGCGCCCTGGACATTCGTGTTCAGGTTTTTCAGGTTATGATCAGGCTGAACATTATGATTATGCTAATTGAGAACGACTGCTTGGAAGAAAGACTGTTATCTATACTCCATGTTTTAAGTTATAAACTGGTTTGTAATAAGAATGACTGTAATAGATATTAAGTTATTGTTTTGATTTAAGGCGGTTTGTGCCTTTATAGACCCCGTGCTGTAATATGTAATAAGTTAGAAAAATATTTGTAAGTTTTGATTGCTCTACTTTGATTATAATTTTATATTGTTCGACGTTTGGGACGGAATCGATCCTTCAAACTGTCGCGACCTACGAGTCCATAAAGGAAATTAAACGCTTTCCATATTTATGCTACGTCGGGGCGTGACAGTGTGATGTTATGAGATTGCGGTTTAGAGTATCTTTGAAATGCGACGATGACAAACTTGGACACTCTCTATCGCTCATGGTAGTGCAAGTGTGTGACACCGACTTTGACACTCCCTTGCACCCGTGGTAGTGCTAAAGTGTGGCCTATTGCACACTCCCTGGCATCTGTGGTTTTAGCTAAAGTGTGAGACAATTGGACACTCCCTGGTTCCCCGTACTAAAGTGTGAGGCAAACTGGATACTCCCTGGTACCCCTGTACTAAAGTGTGGTCACATTAGTATTTCAAGATACTAGAGTGAGAGAGTGGGTTGATAGGTTGTCGAGACAAAAGAGTCAGATGAGATGGTTGCATCATTTCATGCACAGTCACATATTTTATTGAAGATCATGATTTATCTACACTGTTTCTAATTCGAATTCATTACTATGTTTCCTTAATTTGCTGAATAATGAAACTGTGGAATGAAAATGGTAAAGAGGCATGTTTTACATTATAAGTACATGTTTTTAATACTCACTAGCTTCTTAAAGATGACGGCATTGATGCGCCCTGGACATTCGTGTCTAAACTTTTTAGGTTATAATCAAGCTGGCATGTACGACTGTGCGAACTGAAAATAACTACCTGAGGAAGAAATTTATTTATTACTGCTGCTGGTTATAAATTGAACTTATAATATGGATGACTGTGATAGATATTATTTTGTTTCAAGGTGAGATGTGCCTTTAGATGATCACGTACTGTAATAATTATTAATTTGGAAAAAAAATTTGTAAGTCTTGATTGCTCTTGCTCTGATTTATATTATCATATTGTTCAACGTTTGGGATGGAATCGATCCTTCAAACTGTCGCGACCTACGGGTCCATAAAGGAAATTAAATGCTTTCCATATTTATGCTACGTCGGGGCACGACAGAGACTGTGGTGAACAAATCAAATGAAGAGTCTGTAGATGTGGATGAGGGTAGAGGGGCAGGCAAAGATATCGATTCAGAGTGAGAACTTGTATCAGGGGTGTCAGGAAATATATCTACTGAGGGAGCAGTGAAGTAGAAAGGAGTACTGTCAAGAGATAGATGAAATTGGGACATGGATGAGAACATTTTGTGTTCCCAAAAGACAATATGACGAGATACACGAAGATGTTTGGAGTAAGGGTCCCAACATCGATAACTTTTATGTTCAATACCATACCCCAAGAAACAACATAAGCGAGCTCGAGATTCTAGTTTTGTGTGCTCATGTGGATGTAGTAAGACAAAGCAGGCAAAACCAAAGACTTTAAGGTAATATAATCAAAAGGATGGTTATATAAACACTCATACGGTGACTGATTTTCAGTAGTGGAAGAAGGGACACGGTTCATGGTATAAATGGCAGTGAGGGCAGCCTCTCCCCCAAAATTGTTCAGAACATGAAGCATATGTGAGAAAAGCTCGAACAGTATTAAGAAAATGTCGGTGTTTATACTCGGCTCTCCTATTTTGTTGGGAGGTTCCTGGACAAGAACGATGGGGAAGAGTGCCATGTAGGCGAAGAAAATTTAGAACACCTTTTTCTTTGTATTCTTGGGCATTATCAGCTCGAAACACTTTGATATTGCAAGAAAATTGAGTTTTGATCATGTTAGCAAAATCAAAGTAAATCTGGGGTAATTCAGATCAATTTTTCATTAGATATAGCCAAGTGTATTGTGAAAAATCATTGACAAAGATTACATAATATCTGGATCCTCCTATTGTGATAGTTGGAGAGGGACCCCAAACATCAGAGTGAATTAGATCAAAAGGTGCAGAGGAAACGGAATCACTGTTATTAAATGGTGAAGTTGGTTGTTTGGAAAGTTGACAAGGTAAACAATCAACATTTTTTACTTTAATTGAACCTAACTGACCACTTGACGCTAAGGATTTTAACCGACTTAGCGAAATATGACTTAAACGAGTGTGCCAGAGGTGAAAAGGTGTGGTGGACGATACTGAAGCTGCAGTTTGAGTTGGTGAAATGAAGTGAGATGGAATATGGAGATTATTAAGTTCAAATAATCGTCCTATTTTACGACCTGTCCCAAGAGTCTGTCCCATTTTTGGATCTTTTACTAGACATCCAGAATTAGAGAAAGAGATGGTTAGTCCGAGTTCACACAATTGACCAACAGATATGAGATTTAAAGTAAGTATAGGAATGAGATAAGTGTCAGGGAGAGATGTGTAAGTGGTGGAGACTTGCCCTATGTGACTGACGTTTATACGAGAACCATCAGTTGTGTGTATGGATGGTGCATTGAGAGTAGAATGTTTAGTTTAGAATGTAGTGGGATCAGAGGTCATATGGTTACAGCAACCAGAGTTAAAGTACCAAGAAGATGTACTTGGGGCAACATATAGAGCAATAGGAGACGTGTTATCAGAATGATCAAGAACTCGTTTGATGATGTCCGCAAGGAGGGAAACAGATATGGATGAAGGGGTAGATGACTTAGAAGATGATGACCCTTTGGTAGAAATAGCATTGGATGATGATGAATAACCTTGGGACCAATTATCCTGTGAATATCTGGTAAGATTCTCATTGCAATCATCAAGATAGTGCCTTGGCCCACGCTTGTGACAGAAAGTACACACTTTGATAGGACAATGCAACAGAATATGTCCTGGTTTGTGACAGTATCTGCAGGAAGGATCTGTGAGAGGCTCCATGATGTGTAATATAAGTCTGAGAGTGGTAGAATTGATCTCGGTAGCGGTGGTCGGGTGGTGATCTGACGAAGGGAGCCTGGATGAGGAATGGGCAGCCGGGCAATGGAGGCAACCGGATGGTGGTGACCGGGCGGCGGAGGTGGTGACCGAGCAGCGAAGGCTGTGACAGCAGCATAACCCAAGTTGAGGCAGCGAGGTGACCGGAAAGAGGACGTCGTGCAGGGTAGATATGGATGGTGGTAGTCGGGTAGCGGAGGTGACCGGGCTGAGGCGGCACGATTACAAACTTAAGGCAACTACAATAAGGATTTTTGATGTAGAGGATCCACTATTGTGGCAATCATAAAGCATACTTTCCTTTTGAGAAGTCACCGAAAGGAGGAAGAGGCCACCAGGAGCTTATAGCTCTGATACCATGTTAGAATATATAAGAGAGAGTGAGACTATACTATGAATTGTGTATTGAATGGTGTGATGAAACCTTACAATGAGTAGCCTTTATATAGACCAAGAGAGAATCCTAAAAAGGAAAGAAAAGTACCTAGGCTAGTACTACAAGTGGTAGTATAATGTATCTAGACATTAAGTATAGTAAGATACAATAGGTACAAGAATGTAGACAAATATTCTAACATTATTCTAACAAAGCAAAAAAGTTAATTTTGTGAAATAGGGAAGGAGCACGTGCCCCTAAGGGCCTATAGACCTCCGCCCTTGAGCCTTTACACCGATAGGGTTTGTATAAAGATATGTAATGCCCAAAAGTGTTGGAAATACTATAGAAACTACAGCGGAAGGATTTCAAAAAATTTCTGAATCCTCACAATAGTTGATTAAACGATTAACTAAAACAGAATTATTTTTAATGGTTACCTCAAACTCTGAAGTTGAAGATAATATGGTATGTAGCCTTTATCACCACCAGACATTCACCATTGTTCTCCGACCTTCAGATGCATAGGAAGATGGTAGGAATCTCGCAAGCCACTCAAACCTCTCAATATGGTGTATGTGATTTTTCATTCACGTTCATTTTTAACAGATATGTCTATATATATATATATATATATGATATGGATATAGAGATATAAGAGCACTAAATCTCTATCTCTTTTAAGTTCAAATTTAAAAAACTATTTTAAATTTAATATACATTTATCTTTATAAAAAGATAAATTATCCATATACTTATATATAAATAAAATCTGTTATATACAATCATCATGTACAACTTTAGTATGCACCCTACGATTAGGAGCCAACGATGGGATCTGATCGATGGCCATCATTCATCCTAGATTCCTATCATATCTTAGCCAATTTGATCAAGTCTTGATCTGATTAAGACTGATTAATTACAGACACAACCTATTACAATGTTGTTATTGCACTCCAAGAAAATTAAAATATACTAAGGCCCGACTCACTAAATTTATCTACAAATATACCCCTCCACGTAAATAAATAACACAAAGTAAAATAATAATTGACTGTCTAACTTTTTGGTCACCTATAATTTACCACTTTTGGAAACTTTAGTTATCCAGAATTGATCACATATTAAAAGACCATACTACCCTTTTACAAATAATTATTATTTAACGTTAAATTTTTTATGTATATATATTGATTTAGGACAAACCCAACTGAGTACTCAGATTTCTGTGATCGAATAAAACTATCCAAAAGTTATCTAACAGACTAACATAGGTTCCATATTGAAGATACACACGTTCACAAACCTCATACACTGACCACTGAAAATACCAAGGTATTGATCATAAGATCTCACTGTGTAGTATATCAAAGTGACCAATATACGAGTACTGAGTTCATTTATCTCCTCAAGAGTAAGAGTAGTTTACAATTTAATGAACTAGATAAACAAATACATTAGAGACAGTCATTTAGTGAAGTAAGCTAGTAAACGATCCTATTCAACGTATCAACCACACTAACATATAAGTTGTGATCTCAACCACTCCAATGACAGAGTTATGTCAGCTCACCAAGTAGCAACTATGTTACAGTCATCCATATGAATTGTCCCAAATTCATACCAACTGTGATCTAAGTTTCAAGTTGAAAATAACTGATGATCACGAACTCTGGTATATGAATCCTTTCCATACACCTAGATTATCTACAATTCAACTTGAGGACACATAAACAAATTAATACATTAGAGACAGTCATTTAGTGAAGTAAGCTAGTAAGCGATCCTATTCAACGTATCAACCATACTAGCATATAAGTTGTGAGCTCAACCACTACAATGACAGAGTTATGTTAGCTCACCAAGTAGCTAGCAACTATGTTACAATTAGGGGCGGATTTAGAAAATCATTTTAGGGGGAGTTTGCTGCCCCTGAATTTTTTTTTTTTAGACCTAGTTATACATATTTTGCATATATTTTAGATCTAATATGACAAATTTATAATAATTTTTGACCTATTTATACATTTTTGTGTATATTTTAGACCTAATACGACAAACGTGATAATGTAAGGGGGGGGGGGGGGGGGGGGGCTTTTGGACCTATTTATACATATGTTGTGTATATTTTAGACCTAATATGACAAATTTATAATGTCAGGGGGGGCTTTTTATAATTTTTAAGGGGGGGCTTAACTGTAAACAAAAAAAAATAGTACAAATATGCAAAAGCTGGGGTGGGCTTGAGCCCCCCTACCCTATCACATAGATCCGCCTCTGGTTACAGTCATTCATATGAATTGTCCCAAATTCATACCAACTGTGAACTAAGTTTCAAGTTGAAAATAACTGATGATCACGAACTCCCGTATATGAATCCTCTCCATATACCTAGATTATCTACAATTCAACTTGAGGACACATTAACACACTGCTCATATATTGAAATGACATGCATACCCATAATATGTAATTAAATTAATTTATTAATATTAAAATGTCTTAACGATTGACTTTAAGGGCATTACAATCCCAACACCAATTAAGTTCGCTGTCTATCGGCACAAAAATGCGAAAGGATTAGAATGTAGACTAAACCCTTAGGCCACGTTTGGATGGCAGGGAGGGAAATAGACAATTAGTCCATTTTAATTGATAGTCCGAGGACTAATAAAACTACCTCTCCTATGGTATAACTTCGTCCCCCGTATGGGGGACTATTCTTTTAAAATGGATAATTAGTTCCGAGCAGAATAGTCGCACCATACGCCGACTATTCAATTTAAATGGATTATTAGTCCAATCCCGCTCTATCTCACTCTTAGTCATGCGAAACAAAACAAACGAGGCCTTATAGAACAATCTTAGAATCCACCAAGGATTTGTAAAGTCTGCCAATAAACATGACCACAATACTCTCATAATAGAAATTGATTAAATATATATATTTTTTAAAAGTATCAAAAGCTTCCCACTCAAAAGTGAGATTACACCTCTATTTATAATACTCCCTCCCTATCTAAATAATTTACACATTACAAGTTTGCACATTGTTTAAGAAATACTCTCTTCGTCCCATATTTAGAGTCTCTTTTGGGAATACCAACTTATTAAGGGGACAACTTTGATTTTGGTAGTATGTATTATATTCCTTTTTTTGGTCTATTACATAACTACTTTCTTATTTTATACATAGATGTGATGGTGTTTGACTTTACTACTCTTTTGAACCACACATAAATGTTACTTGTTTTTATTGTAATGACATTATCGGAAGTTTATGTAAAATGTGTAACTGGCTTTAAAAGTTAACACTTATTTTGAGACATACAAAAAAAATTAAAAGGTGAACACGTATTTAAGGACACAAAGGAGTATAAATAAGAGTATTCCTAATAGTACACAACAATGATAATGCTAAAAAAAACTATTTCTTAGTTGACTCAAATTAACCTAATTGGACACCTCAAGTGACTTTGTTTTCTATTTTCTTGTCCTTCAGCTCGCTCAATTGAATTTTTGTTCGTCGACCTCGCTTCAACAAGCCATCTGAATTCCGTCCTACATCATAATCTCAGGAAGAGTCTGTTAAACATTGGTCCAACATACTTAAACCTAAGTGCTAAGTGATTAATAACAAGCTTCGGTGTCCTATAACATAGGTGTTCACATATATAAGCCTTGAGCAATTTATGTGACAAATGACGAAATAAGATAGGAAAATTTTAAGTACATTGATTTTGTGCAACTAAATTATTCACATGCTGATATGTCGGAGCAATTTTAAAATTATTTCAAAATTTATTTGATAATTTATAAATAATTTTGGTAATCCACATCATAAATATATTATTTAAGTATCCCATTTAAGTGTACCTATCATTACACATTCATTACTCAACAAGAAATGTACATAAAGGTTATTTACACTAAGTGCTACCTAGTCACTAGCTTAAAAGTTAAAAATAAATAAAGAAATAAATAAATATGATAGAATCGCATAGTTTGCCCACCATCATCACTTTATGTTCCAAAAGAAACACTGCTTTTATAAAAGGTGGGAATTAATGTGGTGGGAACCCATTTGATGAAAACAAGAACATGTGAACACAGCTTCCACAAAAAATGGCTCCACCAATATCTACATGTTGACATGTCTTTTCGTCTAATCTTCAGATCTAGAGATATTCTAGATTCTTCACGAAAAAAGAAAAAGAATGGTTGGATATACTTCAGCCCCCATAACCTGAGTGAGGACCATAGAACATACTTTGCTACTACTAGTAACACCCCTCAAATTATGATCCCACACATACTAAGTTCATGTTGATAACGAGCTCAACTAGAGAGTTTTTGGCCTTTTAGAAGGAGGTCAGCGGTTCAAAATTTTAAGAGTCGTGTGAATAATTGGAAAGATAAATTATGAGTTCAAATTCTACAAATCACTCACTTATCTGACTTATTTGGTGCGTGTATTGTGGAGTCAGTGTGCAAACCAGGAGTTTGTCCCCTATTCCACTTTGATAAACGACAATAGATAAACTGTCTCAAATGCTTGCGGGGTCTCGAAATTATGGGAACAAACTGGGAGATTTGTCATCCGAGTTTTAAAAAAAAAATTCGTCACGTTGGTAAAGTTGAAATATATATCTACTACTATATAATAAGAAGACAGCCCATTAAACAAGCACGTCAAAAAATATGAACTTCATCTTTTGCCCTTCACTACATCATAATTACTCATATATCTATCTATACATCGTAAGGATATATTGATTTGTGTAAGGGTAAATATGTCATTTTGGACAAATAATTACATTCAAGTCAGCTTTTGAAATTTTATTTAATATAATAATGAGGTTTTAATCAACAATCTTGTGTCTAATTACATTTGGGTCAATAATTTTTGGGAGATTTATTATTGACTTCAAAAAAAGTCAACAAAAGTGGCTATTTTGATGGCTATTTAGGAATTGGTCACTAATATTTACAATTTAGTCAACTTCTTCTCTCAAATGAGGTTTCAATCAACAATTTGTGCCTAATTACATTTGGATCAATAATTTTTGGGATATTTATTATTCACTTCATAAAAAGTAAAAAAAAAGTGGCTATTTTAGTGGTTATTTAAGAATTGGTCACTAATATTTCCAATTTGCTCAACTTCTCTCCAATTTAGGATTCATATATTGTAATATGTGTAATTGAATTTAGGTCAGCAAGTTTTGGGATATTTATTATTCACTTTTAAAAAATTTTAAAAAGTGGCTATTTTAGTGGCTATTTAGGAATTGGTTACTAATTTCACATTTTGGTTAACTTTTTCTCTAAAAATTAAGTTCCGGTATATCTAAAATGTCAAATAAAGTGGTTATTTTAGTAGCTATTATGAATTGATCACTGATATTTATATTTTGGTCAACTTCTTCCCTCAAATTCAGGATTTATAGATTGTATTCGAATATCAATTAAGGCCTACAAATACATTCATGCCTACAAATACATTCATGCCCTTTTTTTTTCCCTAAAATATGAACTTCCTCTTTTGCCCTTCACTACATCATAATTATTCATATATCTATCTATACATCATAAGGATATATTGATTTGTGTGAGGGTAAATATGTCATTTTGGACAAATAATTACATTCAAGTCAGCTTTTGAAATTTTATTTAATATAATAATGAGGTTTTAATCAACAATCTTGTGTCTAATTACATTTGGGTCAATAATTTTTGGGAGATTTATTATTGACTTCAAAAAAAGTCAACAAAAGTGGCTATTTTGGTGGCTATTTAGGAATTGGTCACTAATATTTACAATTTAGTCAACTTCTTCTCTCAAATAAGGTTTCAATCAACAATTTGTGCCTAATTACATTTGGATCAATAATTTTTGGGATATTTATTATTCACTTCATAAAAAGTCAAAAAAAGTGGCTATTTTAGTGGTTATTTAGGAATTGGTCACTAATATTTCCAATTTGCTATTATGAATAAAGCAAATAAAGTGGTCACTAATATCTAAAATGTCAAATAAAGTGGTTATTTTAGTAGCTATTATGAATTGATCACTGATATTTACATTTTCTTCCCTCAAATTCAGGATTTATAGATTGTATTTGAATATCAATTAAGGCCTACAAACACATTCATGCCCTTTTTTTTAGAGGAAATGCCTTACTTGTTTCAGTTATTTTTAGTGGCGCTTTATTAGGTACATTTACTACTCATTTATAAGATAGTCATAATTATCAACTTCTTCCGTAAGAAGAGTTTTAGATTAAATAGTTACATTTACAATTTCCTATTTAACTGTTTTAATATCTTATTATACACCATTAACAATCACTTAACCACACGAAACGACACAATTAAATTTACTGCGCAACGCGCAGGGCTCCAACTAATATATATATATATATATAGAATGAATGCTTTAGGTTTTGGAGAGACAGGGCTGGATGAGAAACTCTAGCACTATCTTACATAATTCCAACTAGAAAATTCTAGCATATTAGGAAGACGACCTTGCAAGGTAGGGGCGTTGGATATGATTGAAAAAAAAAATGTAGAGTATTTTTTTTTTAATGTGTACAAGAAAGAGAAATATGTTCAATTAATTATTAAGATGGCGTTAGAATAAAAAATGCTTCAATAACTATATTAATTGACGTTCAACCTACAATTTAAGGCTACTTTTTAATGTATAGATAATATCTAAATATATATGTATATAAATAGCAATGTAGGTGTGATGTAGCACTCTGCATGTAGTTGGGTTGCCACTTGCCACGTGGCATTGCTACACAATACTATAATATAGATATACAATTGTATATACAGATTTGAAATAAATCAATATTCAAAAAGTCAAAATAAAATAATTAAAAAAAACAAAAAAACATGCTTCCTATACGCTCCTATATATATTTTTGCAGTAGCTTCCCTCACACTCACTGTAACTGCCTCTCTCTCACTATATATCCTATTTTTTCACGTTTTTTTTAATTTTTTTTTTAAAAAAAATTTCAGACTTCTTGGGTAGATAAATATAAATATATATAGATTTTCAAAAAAAAATTCAATGATACCCGTGCATAGTATGGGCCAACGCTAGTACATATATATGGATATATACAAAAAGAAAAATTTACAAAATTCAAAAAGGTAATTTGGTAATTCAACTTAACAAAAGAGTAATTTGTAAAAAGCATAAGGGTAATTTGGTCATTCAATTTACAATTGTACACACTTTAAACTTTTAGGCGCGCTATTTTCTTTAACGTATAGATAAATACACACACACACACACACACACACACAAATATACAAAAGGGTCATTTACAAAAGGCAAAAGGGTAATTTGGCAATTTGATTTAACAAAAGAGTAATTTGCAAAAGGTATAAGAGTAATTTGGTTATTCAATTTATATATATACATATATTGTAATATAATAAAATAATATATATGTATATAGACACACACACACACATATAAGGGTAATTTACAGAATGTAAAAGAGTTTTTGGTAATTCAATTTAATAAAAGGGAATTTATAATTGTAAACGTTTTAAACTTTAAGACTCTTTTCTTTAAGGTACAGAAACAAAAAGATAATTTGCATAAAGCAAGAGTAATTTTGTTATTTAAATTATAATTGTACACACTTTTATTTAATTTTATGTATATAATAATATATTCAATTTATATATATAGAATAATTATGTAATAAAATAATATATGTATATTTATACACACAAGGGTAGTTTACAAAAAAACAAAAGGATAATTTGATAATTCAATTATAATTGTACAAACTTTAAATACATAAATTAAAATTTGGTAATTTAATTTATTTATATAATAATAATAATAATATAACAAAATAATATATGTGTACGGTTAAGCTCTTAAGCGAACAAAGTCGAATGAACATACCCAGTGAATACATTATTTTTTTGCCTAAAAGAACCCGCGAGCCGCCCGCGGTCGAGTGAACATACCCAGTGAACATTATTTTTTTATTAAAAGAATCTGCGGGCCGCCCCGCTGACCCGCAGGTTCTTTTAAGGCAAAAAAATAATGTTCATTGAATATATTTACTCGACCATGTTCACTTAAAAGTCTGGCCGTATATACGTATATTTATACACACAAGAGTAATGTACGAAAAGGAAAATGGTAATTTGGTATTTCAATTTATAATTGTACACACTTTAAATACATAAATAATATGCATATCTATAGATCTATATATCTATAGATAGCAGTGTAGGTGCCACATGGCACTCCCATATTATTGGGATGCCACATGACATTACTACACAATAGTATAGTATAGATACATAACTGTATATATATATAGATATTGAAAATAAATAATATTCAAAAAGTGAAAAATAAATAAAAATACATGCCTGCTTATACCATTACATTTTTATAGTAACTTCTCTCACACTCACTGTAACCGCCTCTCTCCCACTATATATCTTATGTTTTTACATTTTTTAATTTAATTTTTTTTTCAGACTTCTCGAGTAAATTTTTTTTTTAAAAAAATATCAATGATACCCGTACATAGCACTGGCCAACGCTTGTATACATATGTACAAACGGATAATTTACAAAAGGCGAAAGGGTAATTTAGTATTTCAATTTAACAAAATGGTAATTTGGTTATTCAATTTATAATTGTATACCCTTTCAACTTTAACAAATTACCAAAGGAAAAATAGTAATTTTAATAATACAATAAAATAGTATATGTATATATAATATACTACCTCCGTCCCATTTTATGTGTCCATCTTTCCTTTTTGGGATGTCCCAAAATTGTTGTCCACTTTCCTAAATTAGTATATAAATTTTACTTAGTTTCCCAAACTACCCTTCCTTGCAATGAACACCAAAACAAAACAAAAAAAGAAAGTGCAATGATTATGGGCAATTATGGAAAGTAAGTGTATATTCTTTTTGTCCCCTTAAATAGTTGGATTCCCCAAGATGGACACATAAAATGGGACGGAGCGAGTAATAGTACATGTATACATATGCACACAAGGGTAATAACAAAAGGCAAAAGCGTAATTTGATAATTAAATTTATAATTGTACACACTTTAAATACGTTAAGAATAATAATAAATTATAATATGTATGTATGTATATGTATATGTATATGTACATATACACAAAAGGGTAATTTACAAAAGTAACTTAAGACTTATTTGGTAATTCTAAGATACATTGAAAGATGTCTTAAGGGTCAAATAAGCCTTGTCAAACAAGCCTTAATCTACAAAATTAATTTATGGCTTATTTGGTAATGCAAAGGTTCCTTGAAAGATGCCTTACGGCTTAAACAAACTTTGCCAAACAAGACTCAAGTTACTATTCATAGTAACTTGAGGTAGATAGATGTGATGTGAAATTACTAAACAACCAAATCATAAACCCAAAATGACCATTAAAGCCAAATTAATTTGGCATCTAGGAAATATTCTATTTTTTGCAAAATGACTATTAAGGCCAAATTAATTTGGCATCTAAAGAATATTCCAACTTATGCTCTTTTATAGTATAGTATAGATACTAGACTTTCAATTTTTGAATCCACCATTAGGAGGACCCAGTGGTGGATTCATCGCTAGGGGGGGCATGCACAAGGGGCTTAAAGTGAGTGGGGGGTTTGGGGGCAATGACCCCGATGCGAAATTTTTTTGATCTAATTATAGTACCCTTGTGTGCATATTATCCCTATTTTTTATAGTAAAAACTCATTATAAATTGTAATTTGTAAAGTTTGGAACGATAGTAAAACAATTTAGGTGTAGCTAAAATAGTAAGTGAAAAGAAAATGTGATTATGCCAAATACTTGGGATGTTTTAGATTACAATTAAGCCCAAATATTGCATATAATGATTTTAGTTTACATTTTTTGGTGGATTGGATTACAATTAGGCCAATACATATTACATTTAAATTTGTATTTTGTGGTAATTCCATATATTTTGGAGGTAGTATTCACACATTTTTTTTGATTTTTTTTATTTTTTGAGGGGGGGGGGGGGGGGGGGGGGGGGGGGGGGGACATTGAAATTTATATGAATTATGTATACTATTTTCATAATTTTGAAAACTTGAGGGGACCACTGCCCCCCTCCCCCTACACCCGCCAGTGCAGGGTCCCATTTGGTGTTGCTCTTTTCAATTTTCAGTTTTTTGTTTCATTTTTTTAAAAATCAATTAAAATAAAATAAAATAAAATATTTGGTAATCGTTTCTGTTTTAAAGTTTTTGTAATTGAAAAAGTTTTTGGTGATTGTTTTTATTTTTTTTAAATTTCTTTTCTTCTTTTTTTGAACAGGACATCAAAATTGGTTCACAAAGAAAAAAACGTGATTTTTAATTGTGATTAATACTATGTATCTCAAATTTTGTTTCTTAAATAAATTTGGCAATGAGTCCACTTGATTATAAAAAGTGAATGCAATTGACACGTGTGTTTGGGAAGAATAGCATTGCTCTTTGATTTTTTGTTTTAATAAAATGATGACAAAAAACTGCACTCAGCATGAATATGATTTTCCCATAAAGACAACAAAAATACTACGCACACAACCTTTTTCACAACCTTTTCCACAACAAACATATTAAGATCCTTGATTTCAGTGGGTTTCGTATCAACCTTTTCTACAACCAACACATTATGACTTTTAATTTTAGTAAATTCCAAGTGAGACCCTCATGAGGTCCACCAAAATTAAGAACCAATATATATAATTGTGGAAAAAGTTATAAAAAAAAATAGTGGGCGTAGCATTACTGGAAAGACAAAGCAGTGACTTGAAAAATGAGTTTTGCCCATGCAAATGCCAGCCCAGTCAACTTTCTCATTTGGACATGGGCTCAAGAGATGGGCCAAGTGGCTATTGAACTTATTTGAATTGGGTACGAGATATTCAGATTAGATAGTAGTGCCCAATATATTACTTGTATGCGTCAGGCGGGCCTTGGTATAATGTCAAGGTTATATGCTTCCCCTTTGGCTTGTTAATTAAATTAGCTCATGTATGCTTCAGTTTGACTTGTTTATTAAATGAGTCTAAAATTCAATCTCGTATATATATTATAGCCATTTCAATAACCTTTTATTATAGCCATTTCAATAACCTTTTATTCAGGTTTAACCTTTACTCATTAACTAGTCTAGCTCATGTAAGGGTGTAAACGAGCCAAGCCGTGGCTGTATAAAGGCTAGGGTAGGCGCAGCTCAGCTTGACAGAGCTCGTGAACACAATTGATTAAGGTTCGTTCGTAGGCTCGTGAAAAAGGTTGTTAATAGGCTCGATAAAGAGCTTATACACTGAGCTTTAAATATAAGTCTATTGTAGTACTATATAATTTCAGATAGATAATGAAAAATCTCGTAAATATGCTTGATAAAAGGGCTTGAATATTGACATCTCTATATATATCTATTATTAAGCTATATAGTTTTAAAGGGCTCGTGAAAAGCTCGTGATCACTGAAATTACAGCTCGTGAAAAAACTCAATCGAGATACCTTAAAGAAGCTCGTGAAAACCTCACGATCGGCTCGGCTCGTATACTCTCCAAAGCTCATGTATCCTCTTAAATTACGTAGATTTATATTAATTAAGCATATATGTACAAGCCAACATCAAGCTCTACACAAGTCTGTTCACTAGAGCTTACTTGCGAGCCACATTCAAACATGTTTAGGAGTTCTATCAAATAGAGCTCATGTATGCTTGAGTTTGGTTTGTTTATTAAATGAGCCTGAAATCTAGGCATGATCTTGGCTTTTTTATTAAATGAGTCAAGCCCTTATAGAACATGCTTGCAAGGGCTAGTTGAGTAATTACTTGGCTTGTATAAACCCCTTTGCATCATTGGTTTGAAATGCGAAAGCCATCTCTGTATGTGTGCAATGCTGTGTATCTACGTAAGTAATCTTGTTATCCAAAATATAAAGATATGTAAAATCTAACAACAAATATTGTAAAATAAATAGAACTTGGTATAGGTGTAAATGCAAGACAATAGATTGAGTCACGGACTAAGTTTGTTGTCCTTAAGACGATTTTTCCCAACACTGGTGCTCAACGTTTGTGGCAATCGTCTCCAAGGATACAACAAGCTTTCACGTTCCTATAGAAGTACTTCAAACAGGATGGTATGACAAACTTACTAAAGTTTGTACTAACTCAAACACTAATACTAATAGTGATTATATGTATGTATGTATGCATGCACGACTATAGAAAATTGATCAATTAGTCCAAATGAATAAGGCCTCGTTTGTTTTGCTGGACTAAGGGCCGGATAGGGGGATAGGACTATTAGTTCATTAATTCAATTGTCCAGTGTTTGATTCGGCCACCTTGCACCGGATTATTAGTCCTTTCTAACTAAACAGTCCCCCAATGGGCCACTATTTTATCCCATGGGGGGTGCTGGTATTAATAGTCCCTCAAATAGAGAAGGAGAGAAGTAATCCCCTCTAATCCTGTCCAACAAAACAAACGTGGCCTAAGGGTTGTATAAGTAGGTCACAAAGTGACTGTTCGTGAATAATCGTGGTGAATGACTATTCATGAACAGTCATAACTGTTTGGCAATGTACACGTATAAGGGGAGAGCATGCAGAAAATAGAACAGACAAGTTTAGTCAGTTAACTATAACCTTAAACTTTCTAACAAGGGTAATACTTGGGACACACTCAAAGACACAACTTTTAGGACATAATCCAAGAGATGTGTCTATCTCTCCTGTGTCATTGTGGGATCCAGTGACATCACAAGAGAGATATAAATTGTGTCCCAAAAAGTATATCTTTGAGTGTGTCCCAATCTTTACTCTTCCAACAAATCTATATAACCTTTTTCAATCCTTACAACATTGCTATTAGATTGCAGTAAATCCTGTGTTATAATAGCCAATAGGATCACCAGAGTTTCAATCAGAGGAAAATTCTTTTGTAAACGGAATTTCTTTTTTAATGGGTTCTAGAAAATAGCTCAAGCTTTGGATGGGGACGAAGATTGTTAATTTCGCAGACTGATATATTGAATTCAAGATGCCGCCACATACGAGACAGTGAGATACTTAAAATTTTTGGAATTGAGAGGTAATTAAGGGTAGTACATAAATACTTTTGTTAGAGTAGGAAATCTCATGATTTGGAGTAATAAATATGCACTGGCGAAAGGATGTGGGGGGGCAGTGCCTCTACTGAAGTTTTAAAATTAGAAACATATTGTTTAGTCCCTTATTTTGGGGGTTTAGTACAAGAGTAATATTTGGGGCACTAACAAAATCTACTAACACACTATATCTTTCTCCTAGTGGCACCGTGGGGTCCGCAGTGGACTCCGCCGTACCACTAGGAGAGAGATAGAGTGTGTTAGTAAGTGTTAGTGGATTTTGTTAGTGCCCCTAGCATTGCCCTTAGTACAATTAGCCCTGCTAAATATGGTAATCTTAAAATTAATCCCTTATTCGGGGTGTAGTTTAGTAATTAATCATTTCCCTAAATTTCGTATTATTTTTATTACCTTTATACCCTTTATGTATTTTATATAGAAACTGTTGGATTTTTTTTTTATTTATAGTTATTATAGATATTGTGCTCAAAATGAGGAGTTATGCAGTTATAATTCCCTTAAATTAAGGTAGTGGAATGTGTGTGATTTAAATGGATGTTTAAACTGAAATATATGTAGATAAGGGTTAGAAATATAATCATATTTCAAAATATTATGGATTCTTGAATTTCATATTTGTTCACTGTGCATCCAAAATCTCAGTGATTGCTCTTTCGTAAACAGTACTCCATCCGTCCCATTTTATGTGTCCATCTTGGGGAATCCAACTATTTAAGGAGACAAAAAGAATCTACACCTACTTTCCACAATTGCCCATAATCATTGCACTTTATTTTTTTATTTTGTTTTGGTATTGATTACAAGGAAGGGTACTTTGGAAATCTAAGTAAAATTTGCATACTAATTTAGGAAAGTGGACAACAATTTTGGGACATCCCAAAAAGGAAAGATGAACACATAAAATGGGACGGAGAGAGTAGTAGGAAGTTTGTGCTGAAGGTATGAAATCGTACCTTTGTGTTTCTAAGATCGATAGCTACCATCTGTGAGAAAATTCTCACGTATTATGAGTAGTGTTATTTATAATGATCATCTATGAAAAATTTCTCACTATTCATGAAAAATTTTGTATATAGAAAAATATTTGAATCTGGTTTATTTTTAGTAATTGTATATTATACCAGAAGTGGATGAGTTGTGTAGTTATGGACTCCTAAAATCAAGGAAGTTGATTGTGTATGCTATAAATAAGAGTTTTAACAGAAATATATGTAGATATAGGATAGGGATCTAACCATAATTCAAAATATATTGGATTCTAGAAAATTTCATCCATGTTTATATAACTGTACAGACAAGTATGTGATAAATTTGTCACTGAAATATATGTGTGTGCTATGTTTGAATTTCATTTTTTTTTAGTTCGTTATAATTGTACTGGTAAGTTTGTGATAAATTTGTCACTGATATTCACTAGTGTGCCAAATTAATTGCGATGGTGACAAATTTATCACTCACTTGTTAATATGTGAGAATTTTGTGAAGAAGTGTGTTATATATTGTATTGATAAGTTAGTGTGACAAATATCATACGCGAGAATTTCCCACTTTTTATACAAACTCAACCATTCACACAAAGAGAAGATCCGAAATTTTAATACAAACTCAACCATAACAATTTTTGCGTCGCAAGTTCGAGTACAGATTTTTGGTGAGAAATTTCTCATCTTTTTAGGAGCGATAAACTTTTGGTGACAAATTTCTCACTTAAATTAGAAATGAAAAAAAAAAAAAACAATTTTTTACACCATGCGACAAGCTTCTTCAATGAACGAGCAAAAGTTCTTGAAATTCGAAGGCAAATAGCTCTGCTTCTCTTCGGTGAACTTTGCTATCGCGTACTGGCTCGATTTTGTCCTCTCCTTCAGTAACACAATCGTCTCCTTGATCATCTAATGTTTCACATAACTAATTTAGAAACAAATTAAAATCTCACATTCACAGAAAACGTATACATACATTTATATACATATATATATAAGTATATACATTAATATATCACCTCATCGTGTGGAGGATGAGCCCTAGACTGTTGTGTATTAGTGTATATAACTGTAGATGATGAGAATCGAACCTCCTCGAACTCGTCTTGAACCTCTTGCAACTTTTCAATGGAGAGAACGAGGTCTTTGTCAATGAGATCGGAATCTTCCTCATTGGGTCTATCGGCGACCTTGGATTTCTTTCCACGGTTAGCGACAATCTTTCGAAATCATAGCTCTGTGGTCTCTAGAATGGAGAGAGAGAGAGAGAGAGAGAGAGAGAGAGAGAGAGAGAGAGAGAGAGAGAGGGATTTGTGAGATTTGCCATATATATAATATACATATATCTATAATATAGGGGTATTTTGGTCCCTAAAATAAGTGAGGGACTAATTCTTACATTGTGTTACACTATGGACCAATTTCTAAAAAGGTATTTATAATGGGTTATAGATTAAGTATCTCTTTTAAAATTTACTTTTTTACCTTATATATTTTAGATTATGTGTATTTGTATTCCTCCTGAATTTTTAAATTTACTCATTTTAAACTCTAAAACTCAAAAATCTCACTTTGATATTTGAATTTGTCGAATTTTTACTCGAATCTCACTTTGATCTTTGAATTTGTCTAAACTTACCCATTTTAAACTCAAAAATCTCACTTTAACACTTTATAAACTACACGTGAATTACATGTAACAATCATGTAGTTTTTAAGGCTTAAAAGTATATTACTTATTCAAAAAAAAATTTGGTTGGACAAACCCTCATGTAAGCGTGCTCCTACTGAATCAAAATCCTTACTCCACCCCTCACTTCTTACAATTTTCTTCTAAGTAGTTGTATTTACATTTTAGGTCCCGTCACTCCCGTGTTGGAAACCCAATATAACATATGCAATTGCACCGCAAATTACTTACTTTTCCAAACGGTTTGAGAAACGCAATTGGCCAGAGCCAGAGAGCCCTCCAAAAGCGATTCCCAAACAGGAAGTTGGAGAAATTATCGAGAGAGACCATCAATAAAACTTCTGTGCAATATTAAACTAGTTGTCATGTTTTTATGGAGAAGTTATTCAGGGTGGAGAGAATTTTTGCTCCAATAATGCTAGGGGTACACCCTTACACACCTAAAAAAACATCCACACCCTGAGGTGGACCAATGAGAAGAGACTGACAGTGGACCCTGCAATCTGTATATCTCATTTTATTGGTCCACCTTAGGGTGTGGATGTTTTTTGAATGTGTGTCCCAAATATTACTCTTTTTGCTCACTCATTTTGGTCCATCATTGTTCACCCTGGCTTCATTGGGTAACACGTATCCCATTTCATTCTCATTTTGTCCATGTACTATATAATTACTGCAATGAGACACATGTCACCCAATGAAAGCCTGGTGAGCAATAGTGAACTAAAAATAAATGAGCAAAAATACTCTCATTCACGGTAGGTGACCGTCACACTATGTTATTGTGCTGGCATGGTGTACCATCCGTGTGTTATAACATCTAGTGATAATTAGTAAGGGTAAAAGTGTATATAGTTATTAATTAATTTTAGGATAAAATGCCATGGTGGATAAAACGTCCATATTGGATGAATGCAGGACGGATCCACGAATCTAGTTATGGTGGGCTTACTAATTTCTAAAGAAATAGGGGGCGAGCCAATGTACTTAAAGCATATTTATAAATATTGCTCAAAGTGTTTACAAGCAGAGCCGACTTCATGTATGTTTGAGCTTGAAATCGATGTGTGAGCTTGATCTTATTTATTAAACGAGCCTGAAATTCGAGTTTGATCAGTTGATCTTGACTCGCATAAACTATAGTCGGTTTAATAACCTTATATCCAAACTTGACGTTGACAAATATATATAAACAAACTACATAGTTTTATTATTATTATTATTATATATATATATATATATGTGCAAATCAGTATTAATGAGGTCATTTATCAAGCTAATTCACGAGCCTTTTTACGCGCCTACTAATGAGCCTTATTCAAATGTGTTCACGTGCTTTATCGAACCAAGCTCATGTGTGTTTGAGTTTGGCTCGTTTACTAAACGAGTCTGAAATATGGGCTTGAGCTTTTCTTGTTTTTTAACTAAGCTCGTTTACTAAACGAGTCTGAAATATGGGCTTGAGCTTTTCTTGTTTTTTAACTAAGCCGAGTTGAACTCTTATCGAGCATGTTCGCAAGGGCTTATTTAGCAACTCGGCTTGTATATAGTCATAAATATGAATAGTATAATTGTTCATTTTTTTTTTTCAATCTAAGGTGGTGTAGTTGCCCCCCACTAATTGTCCCCTCTAAATCTATCCTTAGATGGATGTAATTGATCTGTCACAACACATTAACACGACGCAGTGTGACACGTGTTAACCCTAAAACTTCTGGTTTTTATGGCCTATATACGTAATACGTTCTAGAAATATGCTTATAATAATAAGACTGTAATTATTAGCATCAACCAATATTGTGGATTGATCATTGATAAATTTGATGTTAATGTACCATGATCAAACTATGGAACAATACACATATATAAGAGTTGTCAAAAAATCAATACATATCTGCCCTTGGGAACTTTTGTCTTTAAGTGAGAACTTCATTAATAAGACCTTAATGATCGATCAGTCAAAAAATCAACAATAATGCTACACACACTCTGAAAAGTACACCAAAATGCACAACTCTGCTTTAAAAGGTTGGACCTTGTGCTGAAAAGCCTGCACACACAAAAGTGGGTGTTTTATGTGTGCAAACTTTTTAGCACGAAGTCCAACCTTTTTAAACAAGGTTGTGCATTTTGATGTACATTTTAAAGTGCATGTAGCATTACTCAAAAATCAAACTATACAAACCAGTCAAGAAAAACTAGCCAACCCTAGGAGAGAATTCCACTTGGCAGAGGACAAGTGTCGTGACCTCATGCGCCAAGTCAGCCGACCATGGTCCACCGGCCTCTCTTTGGTCAATCTAGAAGCCACAAAGTTGCAAAAAGCAAGAAGGAAGTTTTAGGAAAAGCAAAAAGGCCGCTCTTTAATTAAGGGAAAATGATAGATGCACATAGGGATGTCAAAATGGCCCGTCGGGCTCGGTCCGGCCCGACATTGATCGGGCTTGGGCGGGTTTGGGCTTTGGCCCACGGGCTCATGTCTCTTTTCGGGCCGGATCGGGCTCGAGCCGGGCTTAAGAGCTCACAATTCAGGCCCGGCCCTAGGCCCTAAGGTAGATCCTAAGTGAGCACTTTAAATTTATTCTAAAATGGGATAAATACTATTATATATGTAATCATTTTTTTTATAGGTTGGAAATAACTCTCAATACAGCAACTTGTAATTTCTTATATTTTATTACTTGAAAACGATCAATATTTTTATTATTGGGAAGCTTTTAATCGGGCTTTTATGCGGGCCTCGGGCTTCGAGAGATAGGCCCAGGCCCTACCCGGGATGCTAGGACCTAGGGTCGGGCTGGCCCTACCTCGGGCTTGGGTTTCGGACTGGGCTTCGGACCGCCCATCGGGCCGGGCTTTTTTTACACCCCAGGATGCACAACAAAAACCCACAATTAATTGTACAACCTGCTTAAAATTATTGGACTTCGTGCTGAAAAAGTTGTACATCCATTTTTTTGTCTTTTTGTGTGTACAGTTTTTTCAGCACGAAGTCCAACAATTTTAAGCATGTTGTGCAATTGGTTGTGAGTTTTTGTTGTGCATCTATCATTGCTCTTAATTAAGTGTTCGTGGGTGTGGCAAAAAGTAGATAGAGACTCTTGGAGAATGAGAGGGGAATATTTATCTGATTTGAAAGTTTGGTTTGCTTTTCCACTTTGTATAGACTTGGACAACAAATCTTGCTATGAACTAAAGTGAACCTTACCTCTTTCAGAAAATTAGATCCTAAGTTTCTTAATATAATCTATATATGTATATATGGCTTCTTTTTTTCCCCCTATTTTAGCGCGTGGTGAGGTGTTCTCTTGCGATGAGATAAGTACCGGGCCCAGAGAGGGGGAAATGGGCAAGATTCAAGCCTATGCAATGGAGTGCCCTTTTACAAACTAGACTAAATCATTGCTCGTATATTTGTTTAATATGCTACCACAAAATAAAGGTGAAAGATTTCAAAAATTGTATAACAAGGGGTTAGTGAAAAAGTGTGACAATTAAGAATCTAATATTGATGTAGTACTGCATGCTTATAGTGGTACTTTATTTTATGTAGAACTTTAGGCTTAAGTAGTAGCACTTTTATGTTAATTTGGTTTAGTTGTCATGTCGTGTTTAATCACCACCATGTGAGGTTAGGATGGATTAATTAAGTTACGTATAAATATTTGGCTAGGATTGAGACAGAGCAGCTTTGGGATATTTTGTATTGAATTGGTTATAAACCAAATAAACCTTTGAGAGTAGAGCTATAGGGTTGAGAGAGAATAGCTTTGGGATATTTTGTATTTTGTACTAAGTCAAATATGCTCCTCATTAGATGATCGAATTAAGTTAATGTCTTATTTTCTTGTGTGAATAATGCCATTTGCTTCAATGTCTAAACCTGATTTTATACAACATTTATATAGTTCTTTGTGTACGTAATGAGAAAGGCATGGGTTTTGCTTGCTTTCGTGCAAAGACAACAGCATGATTTGATTAATCAATATAAAAATAAACACTGTCAATATATATATATATATATAGAAGTATCGAATTCTAAAAATTCTAAGTCAGATGGGGATGTGTGTCAGTGTGTGTGTTTTTTATCTTCTTCATTTTACCATTCGAAAATATTTTCAAAACATGGAATTAATGAGTATATATAACTGGAAAAGATAAGATTTTCATATCTTTTTATTTATGTTTTCTTTTATTATAGTGGTACAGGCATATTTGCCACATCGAGTATTGTTGCAATTCTTTTGACGACTAAAATAAGGAAAAAGAAATGTGGATGCTTTTCATAAACTTGGCCACCTTTCACTATGCATAATTGCATTATTATATGTATAATATCTTTGAGAGATTTGCGTGCAGTCCACACGCTGAAGGTTGTTAAGGCTTATTATTATTATTATGTATTTTTCTTTCTTCTGTTTGGTTGTACTGGTTTCTTTTAAAATTTACATTTCAAGTGATAAAATGAAATGTTCTTGCTATTAAAAATATATGTATGTTATAAAACAAGTAATAAAATTATAATAAACATGCATGCAAATAAGCAATTAATGACACCAATATTTTCAGGTGGTTCGGCAATTTGCCTACGTCCACTGCGGAGGGGGATCACCTTTGATTATTGATTGAACCTTTACAAGCAAAGCACTAACTTCTCAATATATCAAAAACACTAATGATATTTGTCACTCTCTCCCCCTAATATTTCTCTTGCTTTTCTTCTCTCCTTTTCTTCTTCTTTTCAAGTCTTTTTTCATCCACACTTTCTTCTTCCGATGAGTTCAATTTATAGGGAAATAAATTGTCAAAGACATCATCTATGACATCAAATGGAATTGACATTCACTAATGCTTGTATAGACATCCACCATAATTAAACACTATGGACATCCACTATTAAAAGTGGCATTATTCATAACACTCCCCCTTGGATGTCCATTCACTGATAATATGAAGTAGTCGCTTTCTCCCCCTCATTGTCACATGAGTAATTGCTACATGAAACTTCTTTAAGTTTGCGCATTCCAATATTGTGTACTAGTTTCTTGAATGTTGCAGTTGGTAGTGCTTTTGTGAATAAATCTGCGAGATTATCAATAGAACGTATTTGTTGAACATTGATTTCACCTTTCTTTTGGAGCTCATGTGTATAGAAGAATTTTGGTGAGATGTGTTTGGTTCTGTCTCCTTTGATGAATCCCCCTCTGATTTGTGCAATGCATGCAGCATTATCTTCATATAACGTTGTCGGTTTATCTTTGATCGAAGATAAGGCACAAGATTCCTGAATATGCTGGATCATTGATCTCAACCAAATGCATTCACGACTGGTTTCATGTAGTGCAAGAATTTCAGAATGATTTGAAGAAGTGGCAGTCAATGTTTGCTTTACAGATCTCCATGAGATTGCAGTATCACCACAAGTAAATACATAACCAGTTTGAGATCGACCTTTGTGCGGATCAGAAAGGTATCCAGCATCAGCATATCCAATTAATGGTGACTTGGATCCTCTAGGATAAAATAACCCAAGATCAATTGTGCCAGAGAGATAGCGAAATATGTGCTTAATACCATTCCAATGCCTTTGAGTTGGGGCTGAGCTAAATCTTGCTAGCAGGTTGACAGCAAATGCAATATCTGGTCTTGTACAGTTTGCAAGATACATAAGAGCACCAATTGCGCTCAAATATGGTACTTCAGGACTGAGAAGTTCCTCATCTTCATCACAAGGACGATAGGGATCCTTCTTTACATCAAGGGATCGGACTACCATTGGAGTACTCAATGGATGAGCCTTATCCATGTAGAAACGTTTCAAAACTTTCTCCGTATATGAGGATTGATGTAAGAGAATTCCTTCAGGGAAATGCTCGAGTTGCAACCCAAGACAAAATTTTGTCTTTCCGAGATCTTTCATCTCAAATTCCCTTTTCAAATAATCAGCAGTTTTTGTGAGCTCTTTGGGAGTGCCAACAAGATTAAGATCATCAACATATACTGCAATGATTGCAAAATCGGAGTCTGATCTCTTAATGAAAACGCATGGACATATAGCATTATTTATATATCCTTCTTTCAATAGATATTCGCTCAAGCGATTGTATCACATGCGTCCGGATTGCTTTAATCCATATAGAGATCTTTGCAATTTAATAGAGTACATATCTCGTGGTTTTGACTTACATGCTTCGGGCATGTTGAATCCTTTAGGGATCTTCATATGTATGTCACTATCTAGTGATCCATATAAATATGCTGTAACCACATCCATTAAGCGCATATCAAGTCCTTCAGACATTGATAGGCTTATCAAAAATCGAAACGTAATTGCATCCATTACCGGGGAATATGTTTCATCGTAATCGATGCCAGGTCTCTGTGAGAAACCTTGTGCTACAAGTCGGGCCTTGTATCGCACAATCTCATTTTGCTCATTACGTTTCCGTACAAATACCCATTTGTACCCAACGGGACTTACATCTTCAGGTGTAGGGACTACAGGCCCAAACACTTCCCGTTTTTCTAATGAGTTTAACTCAGTTTGTATGGCCTCTTCCCACTTTGGCCAATCAATTCTATGTCGACATTCTTCCACATTTTGTGGTTCAGGATCCTCATCACTTTGGGTGATGTCTAGTGCTACCGTAAAGGCAAATATGTGATCAATGACCGTGCCATTACGATCCCACATATTTCCAGTGGACATATAGTTTATCGAGATCTCTTTATTCTCAAATACTTGTGCCTCTTCATGGGCTACTTGTTCCTCTCCAGAGGAACCCTGTTGACCAACGTTGGATTTATCAAGTATTTCTATAGCGCTCTTTGAGATCTCTGTATGAGTTTCCACTTTGTTAATATGTCCTTTTATTTTCCTCTTCCGAGGAACCTTATCCTTTGCACCACTAGGTCTACCACGTTTCAATCGTGCCGTAGACTCATCTACCGCTGCACTACCAGATTGTCCTCTTGGGACTTCAATTCTTGCTGGAGTGTTTACAGCCGGTATATGTGATTTTATCACTTTCTTTGCATCAGTGAATGCATCAGGCAATTGATTTGCAACCTTTTGCAAATGAATGATCCTTTGAACTTCAAGTTCACATTGATTGGTGCGAGGATCAAGATGAGACATTGCCAATGTATTCCAAGAAATTTCATGCTGAGCTTCAGGTTTCAGCTTTTCTCCCCCTAATGGTGGGAATACGGTCTCATCAAAATGACAGTCTGCAAACCGTGCAGTAAAAAGATCACCAGTTAGGGGTTCAAGATATCTTATTATAGATGGTGAATCAAAACCAACGTAAACTCCAAGGCGTCTCTGAGGACCCATTTTTGTGCGTTGTGGGGGTGCAATAGGAACTTGCACAGCACAACCAAAAACTTGTAGATGGGAAACATTAGGTGGTTGTCCAAATACAAGTTGTAAAGGGGAGTATTCATGATAAGAAGTTGGTCTAATCCGAATTAATGATGCAGCATGTAATATGGCATGACCCCAAGCAGATGTAGGCAGCTTTGTTCTCAAAAGTAAGGGTCTAGCAACCAACTTGAGACGTTTGATAAACGACTCAGCTAAACCATTCTGTGTATGCACGTGAGCAACGGGATGTTCAACATGAATTCCTATTGACATGCAATAGTCATCAAATGCCTTGGATGTGAATTCCCCAGCATTATCAAGACGTATAGTTTTGATAGGAAAATCAGAAAATTGTGCTCGTAATCGAATTATCTGAGCAAGAAGTCTGGCAAATGCAGCATTACGAGATGAGAGTAAACAAACATGCGACCATCTAGTTGAAGCATCTAGTAAGACCATAAAGTAGAAAAATGGTCCAGACGGTGGATGAATAGGTCCACAAATATCCCCTTGGATACGTTCCAAAAATACTGGGGATTCAATTTTCACTTTTGTTGGAGATGGTCTCACAATCAATTTTCCTTGTGAACAAGCAGTACAAGGATTATCACGAGGTAAAAGGATTTTCTGATTTCTTAAAGGATGTCCATTTGAGGTTTCAATGATCCTACGCATCATAATAGCTCCAGGATGACCAAGACGGTCATGCCAAAGTCCAAACACTTTTGGGTCAGAAAACTTTTGGTTCACCACAACATGTGATTCAATAGCACTTATCGTTGTCTGATACAATCCAGAGGAGTGTGCATGAAGTTTTTCCAAAATATGCTTTTTGTTTGAAACGACTTTAGTGATGCAAAGGTACTCAATATTACCCTCGTTAATGGTTTCAACGTGGAATCCATTTCGGCGGATATCTTTGAAACTGAGCAAATTTCTTCGGGATTTGCTAGAGTATAGAGCATTTTTTAAATGAATCGTTGTTCCTTTTGATAAAATAATGCTTGCTTTTCCAGAGCCTTCAATGAGACTGGTAGTACCAGATATTGTGCTCACATTAGCTTCTGCTAATTTCAAGTTCCAGAAATATCTCTGGTCTTGAAGAATGGTGTGTGTAGTTGCACTATCAACCAGACATATATCTCCATCTTTCATCGTACAATCTATCAAGTAATAAGATGCATATATTATTATAACCAACAGAAACTGTTTATACATTATTAAGAAAACAAAGATACAAGCGGAGTACAATAAGGCAATCTAATACATAGCATAGTTGTTCAGCCCAGATTCGTTGTTGTTTAAGCAATCAATATTAGCATTAGGGTCGACCAAGAAATCAGCAACATCCAAGTGGGTTATATCCAATGGGTCATTATGGTCTGCAAAATGTGTCTCTATCTCTTTTTCTTTTCCTTTTAGTGATGCTTGATAGAGATCTACTAAGTGTTTTGGTATATGACATTTACGCGACCAATGCCCTTGCATGCCACATCTGTAGCAACCATCTTCGTCTTTCTTGACAGCTCTTTGTACACCTTTGCCTTTAGCATTTTTGTTCCACTTCGGGTGGTAAGGTGTGTTGTTCTTGTATGGATGATAACCCTCACGATGCCAATGGTTATTGTGTGGAGTTGTATTCACTTCAGGGAATACGGTTCCATTTGCTTCGGGCAATGGTGTCGAGCCAGTGGGGCGCATATTATGATTTTTCATCAACAATTCATTATTTTGTTCCGCAACAAGAAGACATGAAATTAATGCGGAGTACTTTGTGAATCCTTGTGCTCGATATTGCTGCTGCAGGAGCACACTTGAGGCATGAAATGTTGACAATGTTTTTTCTATCATTTGAAGATCAATGATAGTTTCCCCACACAACATCAGTTGAGAACTAATTTGAAATAAAGCAGAGTTATAGTCTCTAACTGATTTGTAGTCCTGGAATCGCAGGTGGATCCAATCATATTTAGCTTTTGGCAAAATGATCAATCTTATGTGTTCAAATCTTTCTTTTAAATTAGTCCAAAGGATAAAAGGATCCTTGACCGTAAGATACTCATTTTGTAAACCTTCATGAATATGGTGGAGAAGGAAAATCATTGCCGTGGATTGATCTTCCTCTAACTTATCTTGATCTTGTACTAATCCATTATTTTCTTCTACAACAATTTTCCAAAGTTTCTTTGACTTTAGTCGGATTTCAGCCTGGTGAGCCCACAACAGATAATTGTTCCCAGAAATGTCCAAAGCCACAATATCAAGTTTGGCAAGATTTGACATATTGTAGAACACTATATATATAAAAATAATAATATTTAGAATCTAGTAAATGCATATGCATGTAAATAAACATGTTAATGTCAAGTAAATAATGCAATACTACAATATAAGAATTTCCTCTTCGGGAGGATAATTAGTTTGATTCTCCATAATCTCTTTAAGAGACTAACTCTTCAAGAGTATATGCATCTACAAGTAAAAATAGATATATCTGTATCTCTTCAGGAGTATAATAAGTACTTCTGCAGAAGTTTTATCTATTACCTCTTCAAGAGGTTCAATTTTTTTTTTTTTTTTTTTTTTTTTTTTTTTTTTTTAACTCTTCGGGAGCATTTAAAATATTGCCTCTTCAAGAGGACTGTCTAATTACTTCTTCAGGAAGTTTGTAATAAATTTCTTTGATCAAGAGGAGTTTAAATTATAACCTCTTCAAGGGTGCACACACACATATATATATATATATATATAAAGAAAACTAAACAGATATATATTATCTATATTAATATCTATACCATTTGATATGAGGAGCCCAGTTGGTATAGGCTCGTGCTGATAACGTGTTATAAAACAAGTAATAAAATTATAATAAACATGCATGCAAATAAGCAATTAATGACACCAATATTTTCAGGTGGTTCGGCAATTTGCCTACGTCCACTGCGGAGGGGGATCACCTTTGATTATTGATTGAACCTTTACAAGCAAAGCACTAACTTCTCAATATATCAAAAACACTAATGATATTTGTCACTCTCTCCCCCTAATATTTCTCTTGCTTTTCTTCTCTCCTTTTCTTCTTCTTTTCAAGTCTTTTTTCATCCACACTTTCTTCTTCCGATGAGTTCAATTTATAGGGAAATAAATTGTCAAAGACATCATCTATGACATCAAATGGAATTGACATTCACTAATGCTTGTATAGACATCCACCATAATTAAACACTATGGACATCCACTATTAAAAGTGGCATTATTCATAACAATGTACAATATCTTTAATTATTTACAATATTATATAATCATTCAATGTCACTCTAGAGCCCGTTTGGTACGGCTTTAGTTTCTGTAAATCAAACTCAAAATTTTGTTTTTGGTCAAACGCTTCCTTGGGCAGCTTTTAACCAATCACAACTTTTATAATCAACTTATTTTTTGTGATTGTATCGCAAAATCTGGTTTCACAAACAGTTTTATTCTCGCTTTTAGAGCTCCATAATCACTTATCACACTCAAAAACTCTTGCCAAAAGGGACCATAACAGGGAAAATGGTGGGTGACAATCCATAAATATATAGAATGCCACAACATATTTTACCTAATTAGGGGGTTGTGTGTGTGTGTGTGAGAGAGAGAGAGAGGATGGGGAGAGGGAGATTAGTGAATGCAATTAATATTAGAGAGAGAGAGAGAGAGAGAGAGAGAGAGAGAGAGAGGGATGGGGAGAGGGAGATTAGAGAATGCAATTAATATTTTTCTTTAACCAAATAAAAGATCTGACTTGGTTACTAATGGAATATCTAATGTATAACCATTAATAAAGAGAATGCTAATTTTCTGTACTCATTAGACTGTAATTTCATTGTCAAAAAAGTGGGGAAATTCATCATGTGACTTGAGTGGATGAAACCGGAGTTTATACAGTGCGATTCAAATATTAACACACCTTTCTCTTTTCAAATCCGCGTTGTCAATTCATGACATTATTTCAATTTGGAGCCAAATAGTGAGTGCTTGAAGTAATTTTCCTCTTCTTTTCCACTAAAGTGCTGTTTGGTTAATGAATTGAGCGAAACAAAGAAAGAGAAAACACCCCAAAAAATTGTCTTCATTGTTTGGCTAACTCGCGCCCTGTCACACCGCTCCACTGACCCGCAATTTTTTTAGGCTTAAAAGCACATGCGTTCACTCAATGCGTTTATCCAGTGCGCACTGGAGCCGGACTCTATATGTATATTTATATATATATATATATGTTAATTTATCTGTGAAAAAGTTGATTTTGAATATAGAATATAAAAAGTCCCTCATATTGGATTATATGACAATTCATTTTTAAATTTGGTCAAAAGTCCCAGGTTAGTGAAACTTAATTTTTTTAAAAAAATCATTATGTTATAAAATTCCACATAATTAGTTATGTGCAATTTTATGTTGATGGATCTCTTACTAAAGAGTAATACCATTCTCCCAAAAAAAATTTCTCAAAAAGTGTTTCCCAACATATATGGCAGCAGGCCCCTCTTCATTAATGGTAGAACCACTTCAACATCAACCAATCAAAATCAATTGGGCTATGTAACAACCTGCATTTCATTTAATTATTTGTATTTGCATTGTCATATTTAAATTCAATTTGTATTGTCTGCTCTTATTAATTTCAATTCTCATATGTTAAATCTTGTTATTGGTTTTATTTCATGGCGTAAATTCTTTTGGGGTCAAACTGCAATTTTATAAAATTTAGTAATGTCTGTGTTGAATTTCAAAGACTGTATTTCAAAACGGTGAAAATAATTTCCCTCGACTCAAACTGTATTTTTATAAAACCGGAAGATCATTTCTTACGTTAAAATGAATTTTCTGTATTTTTATGGTGATTACCCCGTCACAAAAATACCAGTTTATGTTCAAAACTGTCTGAGCCGCGTTAAACCTGCACAGATTTTGGAAGTGACGTAAAGATAGATTAGATGTTTACTTTCTTTCCATTTATGGAAAAACTAATCATTTGATAGGGCTTTGTTTGTTAATGATTTGGGTTTATGTGCTAACTTAAGACCATAAGCTATTTTGCCAAACATGATTAGTGATTCTCAGGCAACTTGATAGAGCCTTGTTTGGTTGTGCTTCTATGGTGTGTATTTGGTTTGTGTCCATAAGCTAGATTCCCAAACAACTCGATCAACTTGCCTCCTATACACCTACACTTGACCCTTGGCTAATCTGAGAGTTGATTTTAACTAATACGGATGTGTATTCCCTATGTATCAGAACTGAGAATTGTGGTATATAGAAGGTTTTTCTTGGTGGCCAAGTTCCCACAATTGACCATCTATATAACTCACATTCACTCATACACATACTCACATTCTTCATCCTTTCAACTGAGAGTTCTAGAGAATAGAGAAAGTGCAGGGAGTTCATTTTTACAGAAATTTCTAGAGAGAGAGAGAACTCTCATCCATAGCCAAACTTCAATTTGAATTCTTGTATTGCTATTCTTTCTCAACAATCTCTTTGTTCTCAATCTCAATGAGTATTTTAAACTTACCTTGATTGTATTTCATGCTTGATTACTGTATATATATATATATGTGTGTGTGTGTGTGTGTATGTGTGTGTGTGTGTGTGATTGTGAACCACCATTTTCAAATTCGTATGAAAGCTCAAAGCTCAAAAATGGGGATCTTTCCAAACATAACCAAAATCAATTCTTAGAAATGAAAATGAAAGATTAGAACACATAGAAGCCACGTTTTAAGTATTATAGCATAAATCATCCGTATCGCGACGTATATAAGAAATGAAATTTTCGTTGACTCTCGGATTTTCGTAAAATCCAAGAGCTACGGATCGATTCATGTAAAATTGATCGCAAATTCATAATTCTTGCGAAAAACCGAAGAGATTCATATATTACGTGCCCTAATTTCTTTGGAATTGCAAAATGGGTCAAAAAGACCCCTTAATCTAAAAACAGGAGATTTCTGACGAAGAAGACGAAGACACAGCATGAACTCGCGAGAGCGGCCCGCGCAAGCAACCCCTCGCGCGAGCGGCCAGCGCGCACGAGCTATGTGGTTTCTAGCAAATAGAAAAGTTTTTAAAAGAAAAATGAAAAACAGACATATCGCTCGAGCGACCCCTCGCGCGAGTGGCCTGCGCGCACGACTTTTGACAGTTTCTGATTTTTGCTTATTTCCTATTAAGGAACTGTTTGGATGAGATTTTATAAGTTTTTAAAGCTCTGCTTGGGAAATACGTTAAAACAGATTATGTTTTATTATGTTTTGGTTATTAAAGAACGATTATGATTTCGGTTTCTCATATAGACAGGATTATCATTCCTAGTACTGTATATGTCCCATTTATAGTCACGTGTCATACAAAAGGAGTCAGTTGTACATGCATGTGGGTTATGGTCAGTGTGGGAAAGAGTATGTTGTTAAGTTTGGGTGTGGACACTCCATGGTAATGGTGAACCAAAGTGTGATGTGTTGAGAATGCGGCGAGGGTATCTTTGAAACGCGACGGTGGCAAAACTGGACACTCCCTGGCGCCCATGGTAACGCTAAAGTGTGTGACACCGAACTTGGACATTCCCTAGCACCCATGGTAGTACTAAAGTGTGGCGTACGGACACTCCCTAGTACCCGAGTCTGGATACTGCATGAGGTTTTCTTCGGTATGCGAGGCTGATTAGGTACTAAAGTGTGAGATATTGGACACTCCCTGGTACCCCGTACTAAAGTGTGAGGCAAACTGGACATTCCCTAGTACCCCTGTGCTAAAGTGTGGCTATCAGAGTATTTCAAAGATACTGGTGTGAAAGAGTTGGGCATTGTGTTGTCGAGAGAAAAGAGTCGGTAAGATGAGTTAGTGCATTGTTTTCATACACGATCACATGAAATATGAATTAAAGTTTACAAAGATTATTATTGTTGTTTTAAATAAGAACTCCTTATGATATCCACCTGTTGATTAATGGAAATTGGAAAATGGTAAATAAGTATGTTTTACATTCAAGCATATGTTTTTAATACTCACCAGCTTCAATAAGCTGACGGCGTTGATGCGCCATGGACATTCGTGTCTAGGCTTTTCAAGTTATGATCAAGTGGAACAATACGATTATGCTAATTGAGAATGGCTGCTGGGAAGAAGGAATACTATTATAACTACTGCCTTAATTGATAAACTGAACTTTTGTAATAAGGATGACTGTAACAGATAATAGATATTATTTTGTTTCAAGGCGGTTTGTGCCTTTAGGGGATCACGGGCTGTAATAGTTATTAAGTTGGAAAAAAATTTTGTAAGTCTTGATTGCCCTACTCTGATTCTTATTAATATGTTGTACAACGTTTGGGACGGAATCGATCCTTCAAACTGTCGCGACCTACGGGTCTATAAAGAAAATTAAATGCTTTCCATATTTATGCTACGTCGAGGCGTGATAGGCTCATTGTCACATGTATTGAGATACACTTTTGAGAAGGAAAAAAAAAATTTGGAAAGCATAGCATAACTCTTTACTAAAATAAAAAGAGTTGGACCCAAGACTAAAAAAGTCTATTTTATACGACTTTTGTCTAGAATTTCCTTTACAATATTATTTAAGTGTGAGACGAAAATGCCAAGGAAAAAAAAAAAGTGATTTTCCCTAATACTTTTCCATAAGCCAAATAATCATTTTCTAGCTCCACTTGCAAACTTTACCACCCCTCTCGATAGATATCAAGAATGCGTGTTGAAAACATCACTTATTACTAAGCCACGCCCCTTTGATCTTATCTCAAGTGGGTCTCAGTCACATTCATGGTATTATACTAATATTTATTTTTATCGTACTCCTCCGTCATTTATTTGGAGTCCCTTTTGAAAATTCCATCTATTTAAAGGAACATATTTAGTTGTGATATTTTTTAATTTTAAAATTCTAGTATCACATCAAAGAAATAGAGAGAAGAATTGTATATGACAAAGGGCAAACTTGAAAGATGTGTATTTAAAATTTTAAAGTATATTGACTTTTGAAAGAGAACTCATAAAATATTGGAACATCAAAAAATGAAATCAGAGACTCTTAATACGGGGTATATTAAAATGAAACTGTCCACATTGTTGTTGCAACCTCCATCTCAACATTGCATCCAAATTCCCTCCAAATAGTAACTGACTAAGTAATTCTTTGCTTTCCAAATTTGGTTTTAAATGCTTTGTTAGTTGTACCACGTATATGGCATGTGATTTCATCGATCATTGTTACAGCATGTAACACAACTATTAAACTATTTGAAAACAATTATTCTAATTGACTCAATTGTAACACCAACAAAAGCTAGCTAAACTCGCACTAATCCTTCAGTTATAAACCATTGCATGACATGGACTACAAGATAGAGCAATCAACTCATATACTCCTCTCCGTCTTAAATTAAGAATCGTTTATTTTATTTTTTATATATTTTATTTTAAGAGTCATCTTTAGAAAGTTAATGTACTTTTAACTACACATTTCCAAGTTTCTCCTTATTATATAAAATCCTTCCACTTTTTCTTCATGTGAGTCATGTGACAGAGGGATATTCTGAAATTGAAGTACAGTAATGAAAGATTGGACAATTTTATCACAATCAAAAAGGTTCCTTGAATGGTTAAAATTCCCCCCCAAAAAAAAAACATAATACGAGACAAAGTGAGTGCGAGTGTATATATATATATATATATATATTCCTACTGAGAGGAAGCAGTGGGCACTGGGCAACTGCTTCATTTGTAGCATGTTTGAAGATGAACTGATCCCACCACTTAACTTTGAAAATTCTCCCCAAGGAAGGGGCAAGGAAGAAAGGGGTTGAGTTGGTGAAGGACTAGAAATGGAGAAATGCCAGGACATAATCCAAGACAAACCGAAATTGGCAAAAAAAAATAAAAGGAGTTTTGAAAAAAGCCGCTTTCTCAGCAGAAGCAAGAAACTTAGAATTAAAAACTTGAAAACCTTCATTGACTGATTACTGATAGAGGCAAGATATTGATGGGGCCAAAATGGTGCCACCATTGGATAAACCATCAGGGGATATATATTGAGATTGAAATTTCTTTTAAAAAGGAACAGCCATGAATGCTGGTATTTGGAATTCTGAAAGACAAGAGCGCGATACCAAGCCCTCTGATAGTCCCAGTAATTGTAGGGGTGTGGTTCATATTTTTTTAGAAAAGACCGCGATACCAAGCCCTCTAATAGTCCCAGAAAAATCGCTTTGTGGTGTGTCTCTAGCACCACTCTATTTATTAAGCTTTCGAACTTGTTCGCGAAGGCTTGTTGACACTTTTGTCATATACACCCACCCCTAAATGCATAAACACCTGAGGGGTAATTAAGTTGGTTCCAGTGCTTTTCCATGCCTCCACTCCACCCCCTCAAATAGTAGTCAACTACAGAACCCAAATCTATGGTACACAGTGGTCAATCACTAACTTATGCTCCTGCAGTTGACCTATCTTAACTGATTTTTCACTGTAAAAAATTGGTTTGGTCATGATCCAGTTATAGCTATATATATTGGGGGGGAATGAGATTATGGTTGTCACCATCATACAAGTATGAGCCTGTTTGTCTGTGCTTATGCTTATACGATCTTGATCGTGATTGGTAGAACTGCTTAAAAGTAGAACTGCTTATTATGGTTTGGGTGTTTGGTTAATATGCTGTGAATTGATTAATCATAGAGATAATCTTGAAAAGCATCCCCCCACCTGCTTATTGTCAAACTGCTTTTTGGATCAAATCTGCTTATATTTTTGCTAAAACAAACAGATCAATAAGCAGTTTGGGACATCAGAACTGCTTAAAATGGGCAAATAAGCAATGACAAACAGCCTCTATATCTATTGTCACCAAGCTCATAATGGTAACATTTTTTTTTTGGACTAAAAGGGCAATTCTCATTAACTAAAAGAAACCATTACAATGAAGAAAACCATTAAACCAATAAGAACAAGAAGCAACAACAAAACAGAAAAAAATAAAAACAACAAAGCATAACCATAAACACCGGAAGTACATAATGGAGATTCAAACATAGCCAGATGAATCCCCTTGCAAGTTGCACCACTGCATCACAGAAACCACAACGTGGAGAGATCAAGAAACCAGAGGACAAGTAACCAGGGCAACTTCAACTTTGACAATGGGGTAGACCCATCCAAAGAAGATGGTGACGCAAAATTAAGCCCAAAATAGTGAATAAACTCAAGGGAGCAGCCCAAGTTGCTTTAAAAGCCTTCATGATAGCAAAAGTTACACCATGAATGACAACACTGCGGTAAGCGAGAGGCCAAAGGCAACCAATCAAAACTCAAAGAAGACCAAGTGATTATTACAAGAGAAATGAACACCAAAAAAAAGGGGGGGGGGGGGGGGGGGGGGGGCGCGAAACGCAAAAGAAAATTTCACAAGGGGGAGGGTAAACCCTCACCTAGTAAGTGGAAATCTTCACCAGGGAAGAGAGGCTGCGAGGAAATGGAAGAGAGGAGCTCAATGATGAAGAAGGGAGGGAAGGAAGGGGGTGTGCGGCGGCTAGGGTTGGGTTGGGGTTGACGGCCATCGCATAGAGAGAGAAGCTCCGGAAAATCAAAACAGTAACATAGCCATGCTTTAATTTCAGACATCATATTTGTAATGCAAGTGTAATTTATATTGAGTAGTGCTACACACACTCACTTTTTGACACGGCTTTAAATACATGTATCATGTGCTGTGTAAATAGTGCACAGAAAAGTGTGAAAAATTCAAACAGCACAAGGTACATGTGTTTAAAGCATAGTGTGTCAAAAAGTGTGTGTGCCAAACATTTCCCATTTATATTTTGTGCTCCTTTAATGATACCTGTTACGAACATAAGTTTCACATGGACATTACCAATATCTAACAAATAATGTTAGGTATACACACTTTTTGACACACTATGCTTTAAATGCATGTACCTTGTGTTGTTTGAATTTTTCACATTGTTCTGTGTATCACTTACACAACACAAGGTACATGCATTTAAAGTTGTGTGTAAAAAAGTGTGTAAATGTTGTACTGCTCATATCTAACAGTACTTATCTTTTGCTTTTTGTTTGTCTGTTTTTAATGCTTATTCAGAATAATGTTGCAATGTCCCAATTGAAAATAAAATAGATTCTTTGTTCTAAAGATTCATTTACCATTTCCAATAATAAAAAAAACTCATAGAATTACATTGTTTTGGTTGTGTGAAACATCTCGTGTTTTGTCACAGATGAGTAGATCATAGCTGATAGCGCGTTCACTTGAGTAAATTATTACTCGTATTATTATTTCAGCAAAAAAAGAGTAAAATATTATTAGAGTGGGCCATGAAATCTACAAAATATATAGGCATATATAAATACACACACATACAAAATATGTGTGTGTGTGTGGGTGGGTGCGGTAATTAAGTGAGTATATTTTATTCCATCTATGTAGTCTACCGACTCTACCCAAAGATTTGGACGGAAGACTCAACACAAGACTAATTGTTTTCCATATACATGCCATAAAAAAGAAACCCCATATAATGATTTTCAATCGGGCAATATAGTAAAACAGGACCACCACTAATTTCTGAATTGAAATTTTGTTCACTCACATTTCCCCAGTGAGTTTTACCGATCTCAATGAGGAGGTCATGACTTATGTCTCACCACCAAGCTTACACTACCCAACAAAAATCAACAGGTGGGGTCTAAAGTGGCATACAAACATACAATGGTTCTTCTGTAATATTAAGACATTTAGACATTACAAATGGCTTCCCTCTTACCCTTTGTCCCCTTATAAATACAACACCCATATGTATACTCCCAGTAACCTTTAACTCATATACCAACCTATAATAATATCTCGATACCTACAAAGGGCTTCCCCTTACCCTTGTTCTTATAAATACAACACACCCATATGTACGTACTCCTAATAACCTTACTCCTAAACCCAACTATATCTCTATATATCTATATCTATATCTATATCTTTCTTTTCATCCAAAACCATGGGAAACTGCTTAGTTATGCAAGAAAATGTTATAAGGGTGATGAAAACAGATGGGAAAGTCCTTGAATACAAATCACCAATGAAAGTCCACCAAGTGTTGTCAATTTTTTCCGGCCATGCGATATCTGATACAGTTACGATTCTCCGGCATCTCCGGCCAGATGATGACCTACTCGGAGGTCACTTCTACCATCTGGTCCCTCTTCCGGTGGTTCCTCCACGTGAACTCAAGAAGAATAATAAGAAGAAGAAGGTGAGATTTTCAGAACCAGTGGTGGAAGCTGGAAGAGAAAAAGAAACTCTGAGGATTAAGCTGGTCATCACTAAGCAAGAACTGGAGGTTATGTTGAGAAAAGGAGGTATTTCAATGGCTGATGTCATCTCTCAGCTTCCAAACAAGGAAAATATGAATGAGGGTGACAAGTGTGATAGCGAAAATCTCAATGGAGACTTGAAAGTACCTGGAGTAAACTACTTTAGCATATGATAGATATCTAGAAATATAGTGTTTAACATGCAATAAGCAATGAAACCATGAAAGACATGGTAACAATACAATACATACAAGTTTCTTTCTACCAGGGCTTGAAATCCTTGTGTTTTTGTGTATGTTTAACCTAACAAATCATAATTTTCCACTGTTGAAGTGGAGATAACAAAGTAGTAAATACAAGGATTACATGCAGCTTAAAACCCCATCCTTTCTCCAGGTAGGGTTGTTTCAATGCCACAGTCCCTTCTTGCAAGCCCAAAAAAAATGGCATTTTTACATCTAATATCCAAACAAAGTAAAGGAAAAGGTCTAGTACAAGGTCATAGGTTTTCTGCTCTCTTATTTTTATTTTCCTTTTTTTTTTTCCGTGGGAAGCAAACAAACCAAGTGAACTTGGAAATATGGAATCATCTGCAAATCACACGCATATCATTTAAGTCCGGGTGGAAGCCTGTGAGAGTCTAACCTAACGCAGTCCCCTTTTTAATCATCGGGCCACCCATGCAGGTTACAACGTTCACAAATTCGACTCCTCAATTCACAAACCTTATTTATTTATTTTTTTAAAAAAAAAAGAAGAAGAAGAAGAAGAAGAAGAAGAAAATTCATAAAACCTTTGCCCAATAAAGGTCAAAGACAACATAATGACAATATAAAAGTGGAAATCAAGCATGCATTATTCCTCCTTTCCTTGTCATACTATATCGTATTTTCAACTCAATACATATCAACAATAACTAATTAAATAAGTAAACCTAATAGTGTGATTAGCAGTGTTATTGCTTCCATTACCAGTATAGCAATTAGTCGTGTTATTGCTTGCACCATTATGTCAAAAAAAAAATTTAATAAATTAAAAATTCTACATACTCATGATGTATTTGATAGAACGAGTTGGACTAGTAAAAAAAAAAAAAAACTAAGGGAAAAGAGCTTATTATACTGCAAAATTTAAAAACTCTGTTCAATGGCTTATTATGCTGTAATGAAATCACGCTCGTGGTGGAAATTTTCAAGCATAAAACCAACTCTGAAAATTAAGGAAGAACAGTGAAAATGCAAAATGACTATTTTAGATGTCTAAAGCTGTGTCACGAAGTAAACCTAATAGTGCAACGGGGATTCAAGTTTGCATACTAGTCAAGCATGCCAAAGCTTATCAAGATAGCAATATAACATTCCTACAGGAGGATTAGGAGAGAAAACTACAATCCTACTGGATCTTAGTGGAAAGGCCATATTTTCTAATTCCACCAAGCATTAGATGCCCACTTTTGAGTCTAGTGTTTGACTCTATGGCTTTAGGCGAGACAATACTCTTGAATACTAGGCTACAAACACTGTTCTAGTCTAGCTTTCTCTAACATTTCAGCAAAAGCGCATCAAATATTTTGAGTTGTGTGCAAATACATGTAGATACAGGCATACAGCACTTGCATTAAGTAATTACGAGTTGTTTAACAAAGATTCCAAAGACAAGAATGGAAAAAATGATGGAATAATTAGAAGGCATGATAAAACCATTTTATCTTGACAACAAATCCACATGTTAGTCATCATGGAATTAAATTTGGAGATAAGCTTACAAACCGAAAAGTTAGAGCGATGCTAAACTGCCAAAGCCTCCTGCTGGGCGTGCCAAGCTACAACATCTTTGTATGCCAAGTTGCCTCCAAAAATATCGAGGGCACTGCCCACAGTAACATCCACATGTCCCATCCCCGCAACCTTTATCCTCTCCAAATCAGCCATTAATGTGACACCACCAGCATATGTCACTGGAATCTGACACCCAAATCAGAATGAATCAACAACCCAAACAAAATCTCATGCTTATAAAGCAATACATAAATCCTTACAGTCACATCAGTTACCCAGTTCCATTAGAACAAATCACACTTCCTACATGTTTCCACAAGCCCTTGATTACATTTCCATTAGGTTCCTAATAGACAAATAATTTGCACTCCTATGCAATTTCCAGACCTCCTGTATTAACCACCAAGCAGAACAAACAAGAATGACTAAAAAATGCTTATTCAGGTGTGCAGTATGTATGGTGATCCTACCACATAGTTAGGTCCCAATTATGTACAACCCACATGATGAACCACGTGCATGGAGGTGAATTCACCATACATGGTAAGCTCAGATTGACAGAAGGGTAAGAAGAACTTCCACTTACTCCTTAATGAAGAGCAGCCACATCTGGAAGGACCTAGAAAGATATTCTAAATCTCAAAAAGTTTCCTCAGTTTTATTAGGAAGTAAGCAGCATTGGGACATATATGGATCATTTTAAAATCAAATCAAATCCACGACATTGTTAGTATGTAGTGAAGTGTGTTTTGTGATAGTAATAGGAATGAAAATTAGCATGCAAGTGTGGCTTAGCAAGCAAAAAGAGAAGAAAAGTTAGTATGCTACATACCGGTGAGTGTCTACCGAGCAATGCGACAAGTTCTTCATCAATCCCAAGCCTGCAATAAAGACAAAGCTGAAACCATATCAACCTGATGAAGATAATGAACACTAAACAAATGATAATACACTTGATATTGCTTTCCATGTGCAGCCAAAACTTCAAAAAGGGCAAACTAGAGTTTGCTATAATCTTCAAAGTGATCCCCAATCAATTTGTACGCAAATAAGATGGCAAATTGTTTTTGTGAAATTCTTCAAAGTGATCCCCAATCAACCATACTTTGTACGCAAATAAGATGGCAAATTGTTTTTCTTATAGTTTCACATCCTAACATTTTGAAACTACTCTTAAAATGATTTTGACTTGTCAACAAAACATTAAAAGGATTTGGTCATAACTGGAATCGACTAATTCATCTTCAGCTACGGTATTACCAGTCTCTATGCATGATGTATACACTCAATTGGGAATCAGGATGTTAGTAGTTAGTACTTAGTACAACTGGATCAAGGCTGGGTAGGTGGCTTCCAAGGCTTCTTTGTGGCTGGAATTGTGATGTGGATTTCTTCGAACAGGAGCTGTAAGTTGTAAGTGATACTTGTTTAACTTGCTTAGATAGTTTTGGCTATAATTATAGACAAGACTCTACAGTAATGCTATGCTTCCAAAGTTTGTTGGGACCACCCTCAATAATGGTGGGACCACTTCAACATCCTCCAATGAAAAATAAGTAGGCCCATTGCCACACGTGTTGGGAACCAAATTTGGGATATAAATTTAGGATACATAGCATTACTCTACGAACAATGCGGGTCATCAATCAACTCAATTTGACTTTAAATTTTACTTCATGCATGATAACCTCAATTTCTTAATCAATTTGCTTGTGTTACTAATATCACCCTTTTATGTTAGCAGACAACAATTCTTGTAGAGAATGCATGAAAGCACATATCTTGAATTGAAGCATTTGAAAGTTTTCCCAACAAAGATTAACCACTCTCAGACATTTCATTCAATTCCGGGTGATGGCACTTATAGAAACATCGAATCCCAATAGTCAGTAATTTCTTATGCATTGGTAAAGGGTAAGAACCAAACTGACAACAAACGGGAATAGAAAGACATGACATAACATATATTGAATAAATGAATATAAAATTAATATTGTAAAGGCCACATAACGTTTACTTGGGTAAGAAAGTTAGTCCAGAAAGGCAGCATGGTGGCCATCATGTTATGTTGCATCATGCCATCGTCTTAGACTGATAACAGCCTGACTCTATATTAAACTTCTGATTTCTTGACAAACCAAAGTATTTTAATTTAAAAATAAAAAATAATAGGAGTAATAATAATATAAAGAATAAAGGAAGGAAAAAAATGGTATAAGAGCAGAGGAGGCCTTTTTTAATAAGATTGACTGAAACTAAAAAACAAATATCAGAACAAAGACTCTATGAGAAGCGAAATCATTTCCACAGAAAACTTCGAAGTCTCAAAATCATTTGAAGTATTGCACAGAATGGGAAGAAGTGGAGTGTGAACACATAGCATATGCTGACCATGAATCTTTCTGATATAAAAGATCTCATTTGTTAACGAACGTCTATGTTCCAGCTCACAACCTACTACAGAAATAGATGGTAAAAGCAGCTAGACCAAAAAAAGTAGAGGAGTATGCAACATAAGAGTTACTGTTGTATACATTCACACAGCAATTGCAAAACGTTAAACATAAAGAGGTACTTACTTTTTCCCTTCAACATCAACTCCATGTACCAGAAATTCATCCGCATAAATAGCAAGAAAATCCAATATTTTCTCATCAAGAAATACATCACTGAACTTCTGCCATCTATCAGTCACGATTGCATATTTGCCCTCCTGCACACAAGTATTTTGAATCACCACCGCAGAAGTTTAGATTACATGGAAACTAGTATACAGTTTCTGTTTAAGTGGTACAAGTTTATGCCAGATATTTTTATAATTCGAAATCCAGAAACCTTGTTAGCTCATGCATAAGCATAATGGAGTTAAGATTAGAAATGCTCCTCATTTTAGGGTTTTTGGGTAAGTATGAATGTAAGATGATATATCATGTGCTTTTGCAGTAACGCTTGAATGAATTTATTTGATTGTTAAGGTTATCGGGAAAAAAATTTGTAGGAACTTCAGAAAAAAAAAAAAAAAAAAAAAAAGAGAAACCAAATTTAATCTTCCCTGGTTCGTAAACGTTTCGTGATATGTATTTGGTATTCCTAGGTAGAACTTCTGTACCTTCTTCCTGCAACTAAGATCCAAAACAAGCCTCTGTTTTCCAACAACACGGACAAGTTCTTTAAGCCTCTCAAGGTCCATTTGCCCATTATTGAACACATACTGCAATGAGAAAAAAAATGGTAAGACTCTAAACATTTCAATAAGGAAGTTTTAATGTAGAGCCTTCATTTAAACTACTTCCAAACACATAGAAGTGACATTCTTATGCAACCTTAACAACAGAACATGATATGAACTAAAACATGAAACCATCCACCTATATTTCTTTCAGACTGCTAGATCTCTAAAAGTTTCCACATAACCCCATGATCCCCATCTTATGTGGTTTTTAGATAAACCAAACCAAGTCCAGAACAGCTGAAATCTACTAAACGTCCACTACTGGGTGTCTTGTAAAACTAAAATGAAAATGAAGCGAGGGAAACATGGGAATTCCAAGTAAAAACTTTCATGTCCTTCCCTTCGACATTTCCTCCATCCTGTTTGTCCACTTCAGTAGGGCAAGAAATTATTACACAATATACATGGAACCTCTTCTTTTCAATCATACAAGCTTCTTGTGTTAAATAGAGCACTAACAAGTCTTTAAGTACTAAACCGAGCAGGAATCCATTCTGGTCTGTAAAGATCTTAGTGGACATAGGACATATAAATATGGGGGTAGGAAGTAAGTTATGGACCAACATGAGCATAAAAGGGAGACTCCATATAGGAATTGTGGAGAATGCTTGTACCAGTTTGCTCAAAATATATAGTAAAAAGCCACATGTCGCTTGGATTAAAAACTCTATCCTTATAGGATTTATTAAGTAGTCCAGTACTAATGATTCAATGAACCAGTCCATGCAGTGTCCTGTTCTTAAGCACCACAGAGAATAAAGTCTTAGATAGTTACAACTATATCAAAGCTTTGCACAAGGGCATGATGCCTTTGTGGCTCTTTAAGTTCCAATCTAGTTCCACAAACCTTTAGATCAAGTGAAAGGAGAAAACTTTAAGTGGTATACTCCACAAATATTGTGATAATGTTCCTAGGACACATGCTTTCTTTTAAGTACGAAATTAGTGAAACATACAGATGTTATAATGACATGGCTGGCTCCTTCCTCTATGTAACTCAAAGCATTGTCTGAATTGACACCTCCTCCAACTTGCAAACCGCCTAGATATTACCAGTCCTCGCAGTAAGTTCAGCAGAGGAAAAATCTGTAAGTTTAGACATATCATCAACTATAGATATCAAGGTGAGTGTCTTACTCTAAATGCATTAAACCCCTTTTTGTTGGAAACAAATCAAAAACCTGGATTGATATTAGGCCATCCAAAATTAGTTTTTAAGTAAGAATTAAGAAAAATAGAAACAAGAACCCTCCAACAAGCATCGTTCTATTGGGATTTGGAAGAGTTGCCATCCCTTTTTATAACACCAGAAATTACAGTGTTCAAGATATAATCGATTGTGAAAACATAATTACCTAAGAAGCACCAACACTCTATATTGGCCCTCGTATCAGTATCTAACGTATCCGACACTTACCCGACCCGACACGCTTTGGACACGTGTTGGATAAGCAAAAAGCGAGTCTAAATTTTTTATTCTTTTTTCTTGATCCGACACGCACGGGACATGCAAATTAGTATCTTTTTTCTTCTTCTTCTTCTTCTTCTTCTTCTTCTTCTTCTTCTTCTTCTTCTTTTGTTCTCTCTTCTTGTAGCTAAAAATCTAAAACTTTTATGGATGGAAGTCATCCCTAAATAAAACACTAGGGTTTGCTAAATTAGAGTTTTTCAATCTAGGGTTTTTGTTTATGCATACTAAAATTTGAGTTTTTCAGTTTAGGGATTTCAACTTCAAATCAGGGTGGATATGTGATGTATATATTTTATATTTTTGTCTATTAGGGTTTTATGAATGTTGAAGAATGCTATTAGCCTATTAATGAAGATATTTTTAAATTTTATTCATTGGTTTTGTTGTAATTGATAATGTCACAATATTGTGGAGATTTATGTGCTTTTATGCCAATTTTGACTAAACATGGTAAAATATATATTTTTAAAAATATTTAAATAAAAGTCGTGTCCCCGACGTATCGTATCATGCTTTTGTTAGAAATATTGTGTCGACGTATTCGTGTCGTGTCGGTGCTTCTTAGATAATTACAATAGAACGTACACATCTAAGTACCAAAACACATTTGTAGGCTAAAAAGGTGTCCCCCCAAAAAAACTAAAACTAAAACAAATTTAGAAAAAAGTGAATTGTCTTTCTTTGAAATTATCAGACAAGGTAGTTTTAGATATCCAGTGTACATTACTCGTGAACCATTATCACCTAGAAAGATACCAGGTTTCATGCTATTTGCCACATAAGCATGCAATGCGAGGAAACAGATGGCCAGTAAGATTGGCAACCACTGACATTACCATGATAGGCATGCAAGGCTTCAATGGCTGCAGAATGGCTCAATGCATCAGCCCCGAGCATAATTACATGGCCACCAGTAAGTCCATCTTCTTGGTAAAGACTGGCATATTCTGCTGCTGACTTATCTGATTCAAAATTGGTCACTAGGGTCGACCCTCCTTCCTTTGAATCTTGAAGAGTAGACCCCACAATTTGTTTCACTTTCCCCTGAAAGCAAAATTTTGTATGACAAAACAAGAAATCAAAGCTAGCTACCAACATTACATCAAGCAAGTGAAAATTTGCAATCAGACAGTTTATATCTCTGTTCATGTAGAACAATAAATATCTTCAACTATTAAGAAAAATTAAGGTAGCTGTCAAAATAAACAAACTTAACTACTAACAATAGCTCTACCTTAACTCAACGCAATGTGTTTCTTCAACCTTAAGTGAATAAACCACTGAACACGGCAATGCGAATAATTTGACGTGGTTAAAGCCACAAAGAATGACATATTAAACTTTCAATTCCTTCTATATAGAGTTGATTCTTAAAAGAATCCTCTACACCTAGTTAATATGAACCACATTTTGCGAGGAAAGCAAGTCATGAATTCAAGACTCAAACTTTAGGCCATAACGTTTTAGTTATATCTAATATGTTTCTATGTAGCACCTGAAGGAGCTTTCGTTGAGGCAAAAGCCAGAATATTAAACTGTGAGTTAAATAATCAAACAAGGCAGAGAACTGCGAAAAAAATATGAGTAATCAATTGTCCTATATAATCGAACAAAGTCACGTTTAACGAAAGATCACCAACCTTGTGTATGTCGATACAGGGACGAAATCGAACTCCACCTCTAATCGATAGTGGACGAGGTCCTGCCGGAAGCAAAACATCCAAGTTCAATTATTAGAGTGGTGTCAGTCATAATTATAAACATGTGAGTATCAATGTGTATGTATGTATATATATATATAAACAACAGATATAAACGCATACATATGTATATGTATAAATGTATATATATATATATATATAAATATATAAGAAGGGAGAGATAGAAGTGGAAGCAGAGAGACCGGAGATCGGAGAAGTCTTAAAAGTGATGAAATTGAGCTGCTTGTTGTTGGCATTATGCGATACAGAGTTTAGGGTTTTGTGGAGTGAACCGAACTCCGAAGACGAGGTTTGGAGGCTGTGAATCCCCATTTTCCTCAACGAAGCCACACGCCTAGCACCAGGGTTTTAATCCCACACCTGGTACTGATAGCGTGTCTTGGTTTTTTTTCCCCCTCTTGACAGTTGACACCCAAAAAACAAAATAAAATTAAATAAATAAAAAAAAGGCAAATTACTGCACCACCCTTAAACTTTAAAACTGTATAGACTTCACCCCTGAACCATTCAAGATGAACAAACTCACCCCTGAACAAGGGTTTTTAATTTGCTCAGTTTTAAAATTTAGGGAGTGTTAATAAAAAACTATCATAATTCAGGGGTGTTACTATAATTTACCCAAACAAAACTTACGCTTTGTTTTAGACTAAAGTGTAACTAATTAATCTCACATATAGAGTGTCAAATTAATCCAACATAGGCACTTAACTCCAAATTTTTCAAAATTCAGCTTCATGTAAGTGATTAAATGACAGCTTTGTCCTTTTGTAGGGGTGAATTCCAAAACTAACATTTACAAAGGGGGAATCAAGTGTTAATATTTTTTGCCAATATAAGATTTTTTTTTATCAATTTTGAAGGAAACCTTGAACACACAACCCCAAATTCCCCCCCAATTGTAGTTTAGCCCCTCTTAAATTTGAAAAACAAAAATAAATAGTACAAGTGATAATTTAACCCACATGTAGTCGAGTTGTCTAGCACTCTAGCCTACCCCAAAATTTGACAATTTTTATAGTATATGTGATATTTTAGCTCAAATGTAGTCTTCCCAATTAAGTATTTCAAACTCAATTTAACATCATCCCTTGTTAATAAATAGACACCACAATGTATAAATATTAACCAAAAAATATAATATTGTTATTAAACAAATCCAATTTGACATCATATCTTATTATCACATATGTATAAATACCCTTAAATATATATATATATATATATTTATAGTATATGTGATATTTTAGCTCAAATGTAGTCTTCCCAATTAAGTATTTCAAACTCAATTTAACATCATCCCTTGTTAATAAATAGACACCACAATGTATAAATATTAACCAAAAAATATAATATTGTTATTAAACAAATCCAATTTGACATCATATCTTATTATCACATATGTATAAATACCCTTAAATATATATATATATATATATATAAGAGGGGCTGCTCAACAATCCCCTCTTACAAAATAAAATAAAATAAATCTAATTTGACATCATATCTTATTATCACATATGTATAAATACCCTTAAATATATACATATATATATATATAAGAGGGGTTGCTCATTGCTATTCCGTACCAAACCCGTCTCGTTGCCTTCTTTACGTACTATCCCGTACATCAGGGATGAAAATGTAGTACATGTAAAACTTCATGGGAGGTCAGTGTAATTCACCCTTACACAAAAGAAGGATAAAGTAGTAGGGGAGATCAGATCAGAAATTAGAACCAGCGCACGCAACCCAAACAGAGATTTTCATAACACAAAGAAAAAAAAAATCAAATCCAAACCACCAAAATAATTTTCAGCCACTCGTAAAACCAGCCGAAACCTCTTCTCCATGGCCGAAACCCCCAATAAAAAGACCTGAAAATCTCCGAAAAATCCATAAATGGCCTCCGTGTCCACATGCTTCACTCTCTCACTCAAGTCTTACTCTCCGAAACCCTCCCAATTCCACTTTCTCAGCTCACGAACTTCAATTTCTCTCGCCAACACTCCAAAACTTCGAATTCGTAGGGGTTCTGTTGATCCTTTTGTTGTTAGGGCCAGTGTTGATGTTGCGATTCCGGCGATTAAGCCCGGCGGCGTGGTTGAGAGCGATAAGCTACCGACGGATGTACGGAAGCGATCGATGAGCGCCGTCGATGCGTGCGGAGGGAGAGTCACGATTGGTGATGTTGCTAGCAAGGCGGGGCTCAAGTTGAATGAAGCTCAGAAGGCTTTGCAGGCTCTGGCTGCTGATACTGATGGTTTCTTGGAGGTACTACTCATTTGGAAAAACTCAATTCCAACTATCCAATATGTAATTAGTCTGATTGTTTTACTCAGTATATATATATATATATATATCGATTGTGATCATGTACATTCAGTTTTAGCTTCCTCTTTAGTTGTGAGAATTGCTGTTAATTTAATTCATTGATAATGCGGGTGAGGTGGTGCATTAAGCCATGTTTGGATGCCTTGCCATGGAATGGACAATTCAATTGAAATGGACTAATATTCCAATCGCCCCCTAATCCCGAAAATCTATCTGCATTGCTATGGACTGGACAATCAGTCCATTTTAATCGAATGGTCCCATGACTATTAATACCACACCCCACTTGAGATCAAATAATTCCCATGTAGTGGACTATTTAGTTAAAATGGACTTAATAGAGTCCTGTGTGGGCTGGACGACCTAAACACCGGACTATTTCAATTAAAATGGACTAATAGTCAATCCCCCCTTATTCCCTCAAAACAAACTTTTCATGTACTGGAAATTATTCGTTCTGTTAAAAAAGAAACGGTCAATGCACTTACTTTCTGTTTCAATTTATTTATTTCTCTATGTGCTTGAGTTCGTGAGTGCAATAGTTTTGAAGGTGGTTATGGCAGGTTTCGGACGAAGGTGACGTATTGTATGTTTTTCCAAAGGATTATCGTTCAAAGCTCACAGCTAAGTCTTTGAGGATAAAAATTGAACCTTTTATAGAAAAGGCAAAGGTATTAATATTGTTAATTTCCACGTACAGACCGACATCACTAAACTTATAACTCTGACAATCGTGTTGTCATTTATCTTTGATAGTCTGCAGCGGAATATTTAGTGAGGGTCTCCTTTGGGACAGCGTTGGTTGCTTCCATTGTTCTTGTTTTTACTACAATAGTTGTCATCCTTTCGAGTGGAAGGTATACGATATTAATTCTGCGATCCTTCCCAAGTCCTTATTCTATCTAATTATTCTCATGCTCACTAGTCACAAAAAAATGCATTAATCTTCTGTTGCAGAGAATGATATGTTTTTTTGACAGAAGATAAATATTCTTCAATCTTTTTTTTGCTAACAGTGATCAAGACAATCGTGAAAGACGTGGAGGAAGAGGGAGATCATTTAACCCGGGTTTCAGTTTTTACTTCAACCCAGCTGATCTGTTTTGGTAATGTTCCACATTGGTATTATCTTGTTTGGTGTTTCAGAAAAATTTTAGATTTGTAGAAGTTCCAGGGTTGTAGGTGAGAGGTTTCACAATTGGATTGGCCTTGAGTGAAAAATATAGCGTTACAAAAATCTGTATGAAAATCGAAGTTTGGTATATCTTGATGCAATTCTGATTTAAATAAGCAAACGAAATTCTTTTAATGCAATTTATACCTGCATACATTTGTTTTTTCATGTGATTTGGGAGTATCATCCATGAAATTTTGTTCACGAAAGGCATGGAAACTTAGCTTCTTTTTTTTTCTTTTTTTTCTTTTTTGTCATTGTCCTGTCATGCTAATTCAGCTTTGAATACAGATCTTGGTTATAGTTCTTTTATTGGATTTGTTTGTATGACTATTATTCAACATGGATATTGTAAAACGAATGTAAAAAATAAAAGGTGTGATTTGATATTCATCAATAAGAATTCTCCAACTGTCTGCAGCGTTTTCATGTGACCTATTGCTAGCCCAAATTGTTTTATATGTAGTAATTATATTGATGACATGGGAAAATCAAATTGTATTGTGCACTGTGCTGATGCAAGTCTTTGGTCGTGGAATCATTTGTTTTAGGTATTGGGATCCATATTACTATAGGAGGCGACGAGTACGAGCAGATGACGATGGGACGAGCTTCATTGAATCTGTAAGTGGGTACAGAATAGGATGTTCTATAATTTAATGGTTGGTTCCGATTTTACTGAAACATATACGATTTCATGAATGGTTGGTTTGTAGGTGTTCTCATTTGTATTTGGGGATGGGGATCCAAATCAAGGTATTGAAGAAGAGAGGTGGAAGTTGGTAATAATTGAGCACTCAATTCAGTGGTCCGTTGCTTTCAATGATTTTTTTACTCAACCTATTGGTTTCACTTTAAGCCTTTAATGCACAGCGAGGTCACCATTATAGCTTATATTGCTGTGGAACTCACAACACATATTAGCATATTTAGATTATATATACAGGATTTGGAGTGAACTTTTTAGAAGTTAAATGTATAACTGTATGATGACCATATCAAAGCAACCACAAGGAAACACCTTAAATTACGTGCAGATTTTTAAGTGTCTTAGAGTGTTTTCGTATTTGTTGAAATTCATTATTGAAAGTCTAAGTATTGGATTGAAGATGTGATAGACCAATTTTGACTGATAATCTCTCCCAAAAATTCCACCAGAATATTCAAATGTTGCAAGTAAAAAAATTCTGCAATTTTAGAACAGACTTGAGTGATAAATTTATCCGGTTTCGCGTTGAAAAGTTGAAATGTCAGAAATCAGAATGGGTGTTATGATGCACCTTATCATATTGCCTGTACAGGACATGCAAATAGATTTATTCATTATTGTTGTTGTCATTATTTGAAATGATCTCTTACTCTGTTGCCCTGGTTGATACCATTGTAACCATACCATGTGAAAGATATCTACGTTTATTTTGGCTCATGTCAGTGGAATGTCATATCCAAAATATGCCGAGGCCAGACATTGAGAGTGAGCTCTCTCGATCTTCTGACCCTGTGCACACATAGCAAATCACAAGCATTTGTCATATAAGCAAAGAGAAGGGAGGAGTGGGACAGATGAATAAAAGAGTAATTATTGTCAGAACCAAAACCACCGCTTAAATGTCTCAGTACTGTTTCTGTAAAAAACTTGCTTGTGTCAGATTGAGCCCTGCTAGGATATGTTCTGGTAGTTTTTATGGCATCCAGCTTGCCAAGTCATCATCACCATGATTGCATGTTCCATGACCATAATTTTCGAATTGTTTACACTAATATGACACTCAAAGATTCCCTGTAAAGAAGTTTATCCTTGCCATTGACCATTATATTTCATTTAAATTCTAAGATCGTTGTCTTCTTAGATCCAACTAAGATAATTAATGAATTTCAGAGCTTATCTTCACCCGTAGGAAAAAAGAAACACTTACACGATAACCTTTTCACGGCCAGATATTGAACAAAGAACAACCCTTGAAACACTTACACCCTGAAGCTCTAAAGTGGCACAAATTTGAACAATTTACTCTTTGAGTGAGGAGGAGGGAGAAGAACTAATAGGGTAAGAATCAAGAAAAGGCAAGGTTTTGGCATTCTATATTAGATGTGGAACTGGATGTATACTCGTATCCAAATAAGATTGACTTTGACGCTGAATCATTCTAAGAGGAGTGTTATTTGTATCATTGTCCAATCAAATCACATGTTTGAAACGTTTCTTAGATGTCGGGGTTAGTCTTATCAAACTCAACCAGACGTTAATTGAATTATTTGTTACCATACTCAAATGAAACTTGTGCTTTTATTTTGTACTACATCTTACCTGTGGGCATAATTTTGGTTAGTTGATTTTTATCATAGCAAATTTCCACATTTTATTTGGAGGTGTCAAAGGGCCAGGTTGGTTCGGCGCGGCCCGATTTTTTAAGGCTAAAAGCCCGTCCTGGCTCAGTTATAGGACCGGACCGGTAGGCCCGAGCCACCATGCCGATACGGGGCGGACACCCCACTTCTGTCCACGGCCTGCCCGGTCCAGCCCGCTCTCTAGTCCGAAGCCCAGCTCAGCCCGCCCGCCCGCTCTAAAAGCCCGACATTTTTTTACACTAAAAATGACTAAGCCCGCCCCCTAGCCCGAAGCTCAGCCCACCCCTGTCCTAGTGTGCCCTGGCCACCGGTCCGGGGCGGACACCCCCTCTCCCCTGCCAGGCCCGGCATTAGGTGAAGCCCGCCCCGCCCCGCCCCAAAAGCCCGGTTGGGCCCGCTTTGACCAAGACTGGCCCGGCCCGATGGAGACCTCTAATTTTATTGATTAAAATGTTTATTGCTAGTCTTATACATTCAGATCTAGTTACTTTGTTATGATAATCTTGGTCATTCTTTGTGTTGGGTACCAATTTTTTAGAATTGCCTGTGCGGTTTTGATGCTCATCTTTCTTTTCCTTGACAGGTTTTCAACTTCAAGCAGTTCTCTTTATTTTAAATGAGTGTTTTACTTTCTTGTAATGTGTTTAGAATTAACGATTGTGTGGTTATGATATCTAATAATTTAATGATTTTGTTTGAAATCTATTTGCAGATTGGGCAACACATATCATCGAATGGTGGTGTTGTTACAGCTGAAGAACTTGCTCCATTTCTTGATTTAGAGAGTTCAGATGAAATGGTATCTTCACGCTTTTGATGTTTTCTGTCTTGTTATAGAAACCCTAGTCTGTTCCTTTGCTCTTGTATTTGGACTTTTTGGAGCATACATTATTTTTTATCAAAATATAAAATTACCTTTTTATTTATTTATTTATTTAGCACTAAAGTGTATTTTTGTTGACCAATCAGAATTTATCTGATTATTGATTATAGAATCTTTTTCTTTTTTAGTTTCCTTTGATTCAATTGTTCAGTAGTATATCTTTTTATATTGTAAGTTAATAGGATGGAGAGTACTGCCCTTTTCATGAGCTTGGTATTTCCAGTACCCGCCAAAAACTGGGTTGTTTGTTCTTGTTGTTTCAGTTTCATGTTTAAAAAAAAAAAAAAAAAACTCAATTGGTATCTTTTTGGTTGTTAAATTGTGTGTCATTTGTCATAATTAGGTAATAAGAATTCCCGTTGATATTCAAATCAAGGGGTTAGGATCTTCCTTTTTTGGGTACACTGATTGAGTTCGTTCTTATTGGCTTTAGATATTTTGACGTTCTTATTTTTGTGTGCACTTTCAAAGGTTCTTCCTTTTTCTCTGACTGCAATATCAATGTTCTTCATATCCATTAATTGTGTTGAGTTAATGATTCAATGGACTTCAACTTACTAATTGAGAATCTATTAGCTCATTACTTCATACAATTAATCTTCTGCAATTCATTTATATTTCATTTAATTTTTTGTTGGTTCCAGAATGATGACTCGTACATCTTACCTGTGCTCTTGCGGTTTGACGGTCAGCCAGAAGTAGATGAAGAGGTACTGTCCAAATAACGTATTTGGAGAAAGCATTAAGATTTTCAAATTCAAATGCCTTTGATTAATTGATCTTGCTTTTTGGGTTATCTTCTTGCATTCCCATGGTACAAAGCGTTTTGTTTCGACTTCCTATCAATTGTAGGAGACAAACAGCTGAGTCAATCAATCACATAGCACAAAAAGTTCAATTTCTTTTTACTTAATAAAACACCTAAACCTCTGTTGCTATTTGCTACACAAAAAGTTCAATTTTTTTGTTGATATTATTTTCTCCGTAATTTGGCTTTCTTTTAAAAATGGACTCACCAAAGTCTAAACATTGTACCAACATGGGAATATAGATTTATATTTTTGTAATTATTGTAATTAACTAGAAATGAAACTCAAAGGTAGTTACATAAGGATGACTTTCTTTGAAACCTTTAGTACTCACTTATGAAATTTTGCGCAGTTCCAATTCTCTCTCTCTCTCTCTCTCTCTCTCTCTATATATATATATACATATATATTTTTGTGTTTTAAGTAATTGATGGATGTTTTGAGTGATTGGACTCTAACTTAAAACATTTTTCTTTTCAAATTTATTTGTCATTTTTATGCAGGGAAATATTCTGTATCGATTTCCATCACTGCAGCGTACAGCATCTCCTCAGAGAAGTGCAAGGAAGGAATATGTTGGGAGACGATGGGCGGAATGGGTGGGAGGGGTGGAGAAGTTCTTCGAGGAGAAGAAATGGCAATTCAGGTTTTCGATTATATTAGTTCTTCTCATGTCAACATTGGCAGGCTACATTTGTGACTGAGTTTCCTAAAGTAGTTATTGTTTCCCTTGCAGTAAAACTAACACTTCAGAGAGGGCAATGGTCATTGGATTGGGTGGACTTAATCTCTTTGGGATTATTATTCTTGGTACCATGTTGAAGTATGGTTCCATTAACATTGCCTCTTTACCAGGTGGAATTTCCTCCATATCCATCTAACATTGTTGCTTGTATCTTTATTTGAAGGAACTCTACAGTTACACCGAGTGGATTTGTTTCATTTGTTTCGAGTATATTTCCTTTACTTCAGGTGTGAATTGATCTTTCCCTTCTTCAAATAACATACTTGTTTCGAGGATTCGACGGTTTTAACTACGTTTATTTCCAATTTAATGTCACATTTATCTGCCTCCACATAATATCAATAGATATTGAATTATGTTTCATGAGGTAGACCTAAAAGTGCCTGGCATTTATGTGGTACTATGCAGCAGGGACACTTCAATTTGGGTGCAGTGTCCATGTCGGAAATGTATCGGGATTACGCACGTGAAAAAATGTCTTAAATCTTAGTTTTATTATTCTTTTTCACATCGAACACTTGGCAAACACGCGACTGACGTGGCCACGGCGGGATGGCTCATTTGAAAATATTTTTAGAACTTTGAGGTAAAAGTGTTTATGTAGTAAAATGGGAGATAAGTAATGGGTTTATTCGAAAATTTAGGGAACGTGCATAGACATGACACTATATATTGTGTAATTTTCTTGGAAAATATATTCTCACTCTGTCATATCCAAGCCTAGTCTGTCCCGAACTGTATAAGCTTTCATGTCTCCATGTTCGTATGGAGTTGTCTCTATGTCCCATGTCCGTATCCATGCTACATAGATATGGTAGCAGAAGAGTGCCCATCTGGGCGGAAGGCCTGGGGATACCTTGGGAAACCGAAAAAAAAAAAGAAGAGTGCCCATCTGATCAATTTGGTAAGAACATTCTCTTTTACTTTATTTATGAAACAAAGTTCTTCATTCTCCCAAAAACAATAACGAAAAAGGTAAAATGGATAGTTACTTCCCTTATCTTTCTCTCTCCATTACCGCCCACTTTCGTGAGGATAATGACAATGGATATTGGAGATATAAGGACTCCCACGTCCCTCCTTTTCATTCCCTTTCTTTCCTTATTTATACACCTATTGCAGCAATTACAAGATTATTTAAGTTGGTTTGTTGATAATGATCGCATATCTAGGCACTTGTTGATAATGATTAAAGTGGTTTGCTTTGTCTACATAATAATAAGGTCTACTTTGCAGATCTATGCTGGTTCTTTTTTTGCCATTCCTTTGTTCCGGTGGTTCCTAATTCGCAAGACTAATGCTGAAATAGAGAATAGGAATCGTGCGAGGGAAGAACGTGTTCAGGCACTTGAAATGCCAGATCTTTCTCTAAAGCGAAAGGTAAACATATAAAGGCCTATGCCATGTTTAGTTTCGTATGGTTAAATGTTGTGTTGGATGATAGATTGCAAATTTGTGTTAACCACCAACTACTCCAAAAGCTTGAGCTATTAGTGATAATGTGAATGTAAATATGCCACATCACGAGTGTTCGGATTTTCCTCCCATGATTGGGCCAAATACAAGTATGTGTTAGAATTATCATGTGAGCTATAAGATTGAGTTCTCGTCTTTGCATCTCTGATACCTATGGTGATGGTCAACAGCTCCAGAAGCTTAAGCTATTAGAAATGGTGAAACTTTAATACTCATATCTTAATTGTACCCTTTTTACAATTTTCTTCTTCGTCATCACAGTTTGAATTGGAAATGGACTAAATAAAGCTCTGTATCTTCAAATACAGGCTTTGGATAATACCTGGAATAAAATGGCTTTGGATGCCAAACGATTCCTTTCGCATTTCTAGCTGTATGCCTAAAACTAAAAACTAGGTCTTTATTTGTCTCGTGGCTAACTTTTAAAGGAGATGCTATGGAGTTTTGATACAAGTCATTGGGGAGCTAAAACTTCAGAATTTTTCAGTTGCAGAATCTATTAGTATCAAATCTGGATGCCCAATCTAATACTTTTCTTTTATATATTATTCGATAGACGGTTTATCAACATCATTGGCATTCACTCTTCGATATATGCATAAATATGAGAAGACATTGACAAATTGTCAGGCAGTAATGGGCTTATATTAGGATGGCACTAGGCCTGGCAAACCAAAATAAACGGGTGTTGGGCTCTATAATTTTTCTAATGGTTTGGCATGTAAAATCCCATTTAATTCGATGGGTTTAAAAGGGACCAACACACACCCAGTTAGAAACCCATTTACAACCCAATGACATCAAACAGTTCCACTCGACGGTTTCCCTTTCCCTCTGCGCGTCTCTCTCTCTCTCTCAGCATGGAGTACGTGCATAAAGTCTTAGATCTACATTAAGTGTCTCCTCGCATGGAGGACAAGGAGTCCGTCCAACCAGGGACGAGTCCACTAATCATCACCTTGCATCAAAAATTAGTACAGAGATTTCAAGAAACCCCCAATTCAGTTCAGTTGCTGCCACTGAATTTCATAGTGTTTCCTGGGTTTTGTACAATTGGCTCTCTGTGTGTATCTATGCGTTATGTGTGTTAATCTATGCAGGCCTGTGTTCTCTTTGTTCAAATTCTTGAGGGAAATGGAGTAACGAGTATTTATAGCACTTTTCCACTCTTTTTTTTCCGTCTTCGAGTGCGGGTTATGGGGTGTGTGTGTACATGTTATATATGTATATATGCAGGCTAGTTAGTGCTATTAGCTCAGTATTTTTTAGAGCAATTTGTGTGGTTATTGCACTTTTTGTTCTAATTTGTATTTTTGCAAATCCAAAACTCTCATACATAAATCTTCTGTTTTGAAGAAACTAATTTCTGTTTCTCTGAATATTAGTCTGATGTGTGTGTGTGTGTGTGCCCGCGTGTATACAGATATGTGTTCTGAAACTAGGTAATCTAGGTTAATTATTTCCAGCATTCCACTAGACAATTTCTGGTTGCTTGCTTCAACTTCGCATGGTATAGTTGATTGTCCGGAGCATAAGATGTTCTCTGTTTTTTTGGGTCTTTGTTATACTTTGTTTAGTGTAGGTTATATATGCCTTTCACCTTTCAGGTTTTTATACAGACGTGTATATATATGGCGTGCGTATTTCTGAATTTGATGAATAATGTGTACTTATCGGTCAAATGGCTTGTGATCGTCACTTTTATGTTTAATGAACTTTTGAGTTTAAGTTGTGCTCTCCCCTGTCTAGGTTTGGACCGGCATCACCATCTAATGTCATTACATCAAATGTTTTAGAATTCAATTTTCTTTTGTTTGTGTAGAACTTGTATTCCATCATATAGCTGAACCTTCCAGTATGACGTGACTAAATTATTGATGAACTTTGTATTTCAGCTTCTGAGTGCTCGGGACATGGCCCAGAAAACCTTTATCGGACAAGATCGAATTGTCTATAGTACTGATAAGGACTTACTTGAGCAAGACTATGACGGCCAAGACTGGGATCAAAGATACCAACAGATCAAAAAGTCCGACTGACAAAAGTTTCGCGGTAAATTATTTACTTGATGCCTCAGAAGAATAGAATAGTGAGAGGGGGAGGGATTTACCTGGTATTATTGTTGCCTTACATTGATCAATTATAAACAGAACTAGGGTGAATATTGGATTTTGTCCACTGTAAGGCTGTGTATATTGTAATTTTTTGAGATCCTATAGGGGATTTTAGCTGATGATAGGTCATGGAGTCTATCATCTGCCAGAATGTCATGCATACATCTATTCTGCTGCTAGTATTTCTTTATTGACCTGAGGTGTGGTAGTGGCAGAAGCCATTATAGCTTGAGTTGGTTTTGGAAGCCAAGAATATTGACCAAAAATGAAAATATGGCCATCTTTTCGCCTAATGTACCGTGAGTAGCTATTTTAGCCAGAGGGTTTTTCGACTCTAATTTTGAGTGTGATATGAATATATTATGATGGCTTTCAAATAAGAAAGTTAATTCTGTGTGTGTGTGTCAAGTTTTACTTGCTCGTCAAATTAGCCCAATATTTTCATCTCAATCTTACTTTTTCCTCTCATCGGTTGAAGAAACTAATGGAAAGCAAAACTTCAGGGAAGAAATACAAATTTTGTAAAGGAGAATTTCTGCCCAAGTACTCAAATAATGATGTTTGGATTACCCAGAATCCATTTAGCACATGTTCTTTTTCTTTTCAATATCAACTTTGTAAAATGTTTGGTCTTTTATTTATAATACGAAGAAAAAAAAAAGGCACTAAAATATCTATATACAATTGACTAACTTGGTCAAGGCCCCTGTGGCCCAATGTATCACCTCCTCTCCTCCTAAGTGAGGGGATGGGTTCGAATTTCACTAAGGGTGAGTGTGAGGGGTTTATCCCATTATTTCTTTGTAGAACGTCTTGTGTGCACTTGTTGGGCTGATCTCTTAGGTTCCTACTTCAAGATTGTGTGTGTGCGTGTGTGTGGCGTGTATCATCCAGGTAAGTAATAAAAAAAAAAAAACTTGGTTTTATTTAGGAATAAGTATGTTCCTGCTCCTTTCTTGGTCACAGGCTCACAGCCAATTAATTCACAAAATTGATCTATCTCCAATGTAGCTAGTATGTGTATCTGCGTGTGTGAGCGTGAGCGTGCGCGTGCTTGTGAGAGAAAGATTCAGCTACAAAATGCCACCAACAAATAAATCTAAAATGCAAAGTCAAGAGGAGTTGTATAGTATTCCTCAAATGAAATACTTCACCATCTGAACTTCTTTTTGCTTGAACCCACACTTCTCATAAAAAGCTCTGTTCTCAACACTGCAATCAAGAATCATCTTGTAACAACCCATTGAACTAGCATGATCCATGAGAAACCCAACAATTTTCTTTCCTAATTGCATCCCCCTAGCAACAGAATCAACCACAACATCTTCAATGTGCCCAACTTTACCGCAATTCCTTATGAACTTCTTTTCGATGAACACGCTACCAGTAGCAACAATCTTCCCAGAATGATCATCTTCAATTACACATATTAGATGGTCATCACCATACGAGCCGAGCTCTCGAAATCTTTCTTCGAATTTCTCATCAGAGACAGAATCGCAGACGGTTAACTGTTGGAGTAGTTCAATGAAACCTTTGCTTTTGTCTGTGATCTCTAATTTTCGAACTCGAAATTTTTCGTCATTATATGGGGTGTTACTGCCTTGCATCTTTTTCTCAAAAGCGTCACAGATTCTTTATCTAATTTGCTGGATATCATAAAATTCAAAATATCAACAATTAAGTTCAACTCAAAAAAAATGAGAATAACTTTAAATATCCAAACAGCTTAGTAGACCTGATCACAAATTAAAGTCAGAGCTTGCAAACATACGCATATGAGTCAAATTTACTGAAAATCAAAGGCCGATTTTTCTAAGGAAAAAAAAAGAAAAGGTTTTTACATAGTAGGACAGTATTGATTTATTAGAAATTTAGTCCTAAATCCCTCACTCCCATTATTCTGTTTATTAACAATGAACCCCAATTATTTTCAAACTGCTTGCGAATTGAAATAATTTTCAACACTACCATCTCTTGAATAGGTAAAATGATGAAATCATATTTCAGGCTCAACTTCTTAATTCTTTCAAAATTAAGATACAATGAATGAAAGGAAAATTGAGACCAAGAAGTTCATAAATATAAGGAAATCAGATTTATATATACTAATAGGGCAAATATACAGCTAGAATAGACCTGTGGACTCGTTTATTTAGACAAAATGATTTTTTTTTTCCTTTAAAAAAAAAAAACAAAAAAACAAAAAATCGAAGCATACCAGTTTGAATAATAGAAAACAACAACTATACTAAACAGAAAAACATGGATACGCATCTGTTGTAATTTATGGGACAAAACAAATATTTCGATACCATTAGGTTTCTAGGGTTTACCTAGCTGTGGGAGACGATTTGTTAATAGAAGTTCAAATTGTTGGACGAAATGGTTGAGAGAAAGTTTCAAGATATCTCTACTTTTATTCACTGAATTTGAGTGAACATGGGATTGTGTGACTAGCGGTGGTTCAACTGACTTGTGAAGGGCGGCCGGGTTACACCGTGAAGTACTGTCAGTTTTAACCTGACCCATCAATCAGTTTTAGGGGCTGTTTGGAAAAAGCAAACAACTTATTCTATGATTCATAGGTGTTGTTTGTCATTGCTTTTTTGGTTTTAGAATTCAATTTATGGAGCTTGAAATCATTGATTGAGTGTTTGGTTTCTCAAACTAGATGGCCAAACGCAGTTTTTGGATGTGCAAAACTTAGATATTATTCAGCACAGTCTTGGCAGCTTATCAATATTTGAGATGAGTAAAGATTAGGACACACTCAAACACACAACCTTTGGGACACAATCCAAATAATGTGTCTATCTCTCTCGTGTGATGTTACTGGACCCCACACTGACACAGGAGAGATATAGACACGTTAATTAGGTTGTGTACCAAAAGTTGTGTATTTGAGTGTATCCCAAGTATTACCCATTTGAGATATCCTGACCATTACACATTGCTACGAAATTTCATGACTGCCCCTCATATTTTCTCTTTATTACATCCATGTCCTAATTTTCCAACACTTGCATTCCTCTTCATGTGACATTCTGTATAATTTCTCAATATATAAATATATAACAAAAAAAAAGTAGCATATTTAAATTATTAATTAAAATATTTAAGAAATTAATAGTTAATTAAGAGTTAGTAATACTAATACGTTTTGTCAACCACTAACATACAAACATTATAATCTAAGGGCAAAATTGACTTTTAAACATTCAAAACAACGTTCTACTTTTTTAGAACCAAACACATTTATAAGCTGTTCTGACAATATAATCAGTTGTACAACCTATCAATCAAACACTCAAATTATAATAAGCAGTTCTACTTTTAAGTAGATCTACCAATCACGATTAAAACCGCATAAGCATAAGCAGAGACAAACATGCTCATAAGCGAATGAATTCCACAAATTCAAGTGTTTGGTAAGTATTAATTTCTTACAAAGGAATCCTTGTCTAGTTTAATAATTCTACTAAAATTGATTCTTTGTCAAACCAAGTTGACCTTTGTTTTATAGAAATTGAGACTTGGACCGAATTTGGCCCTATTTTAGACTTTCCCAAAAGTTACATGAAGTCTTACATAATTATTTGGGTTAAATACACTTACACCCTTTGTGGTTTGACCGATTTGCACTTATCCCCCTGTGGTTTAAATTTTGGCACTAATACCCCTTGTGGTTCGGACTAAAGTGCAACTGTTAAAATTTGCTAATAGAGCAAGCTAAAATGGCCAAATTGCCCCCAATTCTTCATAACAATGTTAAAAAGAAAATTTGTTTACTACAATTCGTTTAGGAAGAAACATATGATTTTAAATTGGGTGAGAAACATATGGTTTTGAATGAGGTGGATTCCTCTTGCAACTGACGGAGAGTTTTTTGTGGTGGCTTATGCTTCCTTATCCATTGTACCCTTGGTTGTTTTGATTTTGCTTGTTCTTTTCTTTATCTTTGTTTGTTTGGTTTTCTTTGTAAGGTTTGATTTTCATTAATGAAATTTTAGTTATTGAGCAAAAAAAAAAAATTGTGTAAAAAAGAATCTTTGATATTTTTAGAATTTTCTTGGTATAGATCATGTACTTGACCCAAAGAAAATGATTTATGACTTATTTTCCTTTTAATATGACTTCCAGGGCAAAAGAGTCATTTTGCCCTTCAAATTAGGGCTCCCAAGTTTAAAACAGTTAATTTGGATGGAAAAAAGTCACAATTGTACTTTAGTCTAAACCATAAGGGGTATTAGTGCCAAAATTTAAAGCACATGGGGGTAACTGCAAATCGGCCAAACCATAGGGGGTGTAAGTGCGTTTAACACTAATTATTTTTTGTTAAGAAACTTTTTAGTAAAACTAGGAAGACATCCCGTGCAAGGCACGGGTGTTGGATTTGGTAAAAAAAAAATGCAATGTATTTATTTTACTTTATTTTTTGTGTACAAAAAAGAGAAATAACTTCTATTAATTCTTAAGATGTATTAGAAAAAAAAAATGGTTGAACAATAATTATATTAATTGAGGATAAACCTACAATTTCTTGTTAGATAAATTGTTGAACTGATAAAAAATTACAAAATTTAAAATGAAGAATTTTATAGACTAACATTCACTTGATATTTCTTTGACCAGTTAAAATTGTATTCAGTAGTGAAGTAAAATTTGGCTGCACTTATTGTGAATACATTTCATAGATTTATGTGTGAAAAATAAGTGAAATTAAACATTAAACCCTAAATGTATTGAACATGCACCGCTGGCAAAAGAATTGAGTTATTTGAGTAATGTTCAAATTTAATAATTGTACACACTTTAAATTTTTACAAATGGTACTTTAAAAAAGATAAAAGGGTAATTTGATAATTCAATTTATAAAAATACACACTTTAAGTTTTAAGCCCTTTACTTTAACAGTACATAACACATAGACAATACACACACACTGTAATAACCTGCATTTCCATTTAATTTAAAATTCATTTTCATATTTAATTTGTAATTGCATTGTCATATTTAATTTCATCTGGTATTGACTGTTTCATTTAAATTACATTTCTCATGTTCTAAATTGTATTCCTTGATTTGTTGCAAGCTAAAATTTCTTTTGGGGTCAAATTGTAATTTTTACAAAGTTAGTGATACCTGTGTGGATTTCAAAATCTGTATTTCAAAACGGTGGAAATATTTCCTTTTTTCTCAAACAGTATTTTTATGAAACCAGGAAATCAATTCTTAAGTCAAAATGAATTTCCTGTATTTTTGTGGTGACCACCGCGCCCCAAAAATACCAGTTTATGTTTTAATCTGCATCTCTACCGCGTTTTGGGTGTGGGAGCACGTGGGCTCAACCACACCGTGCGTTTCCTGTGTCTTGCTTGGAGCCTACACAATTTTGTTTAACTGTTTATATATGTATAACTCTCACAGTGATCTCTCATTCTCTCTCAATTCTCTCAATCTCTATCTCACTCTCTCTTGTTCTCTCAAGAACTATACACACACACATACAGTATATATATATATGTACTTCTACAAGATACACACAAACATAGTTCTATATATATAATTCAAGAGAAAGTGCAGAGAGTTAACACAGTTTATTTTAGAAAGAGAGAAGAGCTCTTCTCTCCATAGCCATAGCTTGGAAGCTTGGAATTCATTTGGATTTCTTATTGGGTTTCTTTCTCAAACAATTACTTCCATCTCTAAATTCAGTGAGTATTATTAACTCACTCTCAATGTAATTCATATTGTATTTACTGACTTGGGTAGCTTAATTTATGAACACCATGGAAATTTTACGTATGAAAGTTCATAGCATGAAAATCATGAAATTTCTAAACTCAATCAAAATTCGTTTTTAGAGTTGATTATGAAAGATTATACCTCATTGATGTTATGTCTGAAGTTTTAGAACTCAATTCGTTCATATAAGAAAGTATATTGAAAATGAAATTTTGACATGTTTTAGTTTTTCCTAAAATTAGAGAACTATGAATCAAATGGTATTAAATTGAGTTTAGATTCTTAATCCTTGGGAAAAACCGAAGAGAATCATATATTATATGTCCTATATACTTTAGAAATCCAAAATGGGTCATTTTGGACCCCTTAAGCTGAAACAGGACAGTTTCTGCGAAGAAGACGAAGCCTCAGCTTCATCTCGCGCCACGATCGCGCGCGCGAGAATCGCGCGAGCGGCCCGCGCGCGCGAGGTAGGCTTCCCCAGGCAGACATAAGAGTTTATATATATATAATTGAAAATTGGCTGGTCGCGCGAGCGAGGGTCGCGCGAGAACCCCTTCGCGCGAGCGATCCGCGCGCGCGACCTTGTTTTTCCCAGGCAGACAGAAAAGTTTATTAATAAAAGGAAAATGGGCTTATCGCGCGAGCGGCCCGCGCGAGCGACCTTTCGCGCGAGCGGCCCGCGCGCGCGAGGTATTGCAGTTTCTGTTTTTGTCTGTTTTTCTGTTAAAAGACTGTTTGGGTGAAATTTATATACTGTTAAGGCTCTGTTTGGGAATTTAGTTGATCAGAACTCTATTTGGTTATGTTTAAGTGATTAAAACATTTTAGTATGACTCATTAATTCCCGTACGCGTGTTGTTCCTTAATTCAGCATTTTTGTTTAAGTGCATACCATTCATGTGGGTCAGTGGTACATGCATATGGGTGTCAGTCTGTGTGGAAAAGAGTAATGGTAGTGTGGAAAGGGTATGAGTTTGTGTTTGTGGTTGTGGTTGTGGTTGAGTATGAGTTTGTGGTTGTGGTCGTGGTTGTGGTTGTGGTTGTGGTTGTGGTTGCGATTGTGGAAGAGGGTATCTTTGAAATGCGACGGTGGCAAATAAGGACACTCCCTGACGCCCATGGAAGCGTTAAAGTGTGTGAAGCCGAACTCGGACATTCCCTGGCACCCATGGTAGTGCTAAAGTGTGGCCTACGGACACTCCCTGATAACTCAAGTCTGGATACTGTGTGAGGGGTTGCCCCGGTATTTGCATGGCGGTTAGGGTATTCAAAGTGTGAGGCATTGGACACTCCCTGGTACCCCGGACCAAAGTGTGAGGCAAACTGGACACTCCCTGGCGCCCCGTTGCTAAAGTGTGGCTATCTGAGTGTTTCAAAGATACCAGGAGTAGGATAGTGGGTTGTTGTGGCTGTCGAGAGAAAAGAGTCGGTGAGATGAGTGTGGTGCATTGTCTCATTTCACGAGTATCTGTATTTATGAATGAACAACTTTTATTATATTCCTTGTTGTTTTATAAAGTGAATTCTCTCTGTAATTTAATAATGGAAAAAGGTAAATGGGTATGTTTTACATTTAAAGTCATGTTTTTAATACTCACCAGCTTCTTGAAGCTGACGACGTTGATGCGTCCTGGACATTCGTGTTCAGGCTTTTCAGGTTACAATCAGGAGGAATCCTACGATTATGCTAATTGAGAATGGCTGCATCTGGAATAAAGAAACTGTTTATTTTATGCTTTAAGTTTATCTGTTTTAAGTTTTGAAATTGCTTTGTTTTAAGGATGACTGTAACAGACTTTAAGATATTATTTTATTTTCAAGGCGGTCTGTGCCTTAGTTGACCTCGGTTCATAAGATGTAATAAGTTAGAAAGTTTTTGTAAGTCTTGATTGCTTTACTCTGATTATATGTTGTTCGACGTTTGGGACGGAATCGATCCTTCAAACTGTCGCGACCTACGGGTCCATAAAGGAAATTAAACGCTTTCCTTATTTATGCTACGTCGGGGCGTGACAGGATTTAGTGGTATCAGAGCCAGGTTACCTAGATTGACCAGGCTCGGATATTCACGCCATAAATTAGTAACACAGGTTACCCTTAAGTTTTACTAAGCTATACAATCAAGTTCCAGTTTTAAGTTTAGTACGGATTATCCTTATTTCAGAAACTAAGTTCTAGGTTGGTTTCGCCATAGAAATGATTACACGATTGTCTTGTCACATCGACAAGAATGATAGCAGTCTCCTTATATCTTCAGACGTATCCATTTAGAATTCGCCGAGATGGTCGTAACTTATGATGCCCCTACAGACAGATAGTAGCCGAGCTTCTAAGGAGTTAAGACATACCATAGCCCTCATAAATAGCTTAGGCACTGACGAACTTCCTGAGTCAAATCTCGGAATAGTCAGCATGGCCCACAGCCCAGAGTATGGAGAACAAGAATAAGAATACGACCTCCTTGCTATTATATAGCCCTAGTTCGACTGCGTGTTTGGTGTATTATGTGTACTTGATATATGTTGCTTATTTGGATTTTATTATATGCTTATGATATTATACGAGTATGTGATATAGTGATATTTACTCTTTTTGGATGTCGTCATTGTTTAAACTACCTTATGTTACTGCTTCATGCATGATCATCATTTTGTTATCATTATCATGCATTAAGAATGGCTGGGAGACCAAGGAGGAACAGGAATTTGATTGAGGAGGCACCTTAGGGTGTCGGTCCCACAGAAATGTTTGAAGCCTTTGTCAAACGTCTCAAGAGGGTTAGTAATGCGAATGAAAACCAACGAGACCGCCAAACTGGAGATTAGCTGCTGGAGAGATTCCGTGCGCTTAGGCCCGAGTAGTTTGCGGGTACCGCGGAGCCCTGGAAAGCGGAACAGTGGTTGAGAAGGATGGGCCGCATGTTCGACGTTGTTCAGTACAATGAGATGGACAAGAGGAGGTTAGCTACCCTTGGGTATTTTACCTCATCGTTTGGAGAAAGCTTTGAGGGCTACCTCACCATTAGGAGCCGCAGTCAAGATAGGACACGTGCGCAAGGATTTTCCCTTACGACTTGGAGACCATGGGATCCCTGCAAGGCTGATTGTCCTATCGATGAAGGAGTTCGACGTAATCCTAGGAATGGATTGGCTCTCTCAGAATCAAGTGAAGTTGGATTGTGCGAGGAAGAGAATTACATTCCCCGACAATGAGAATCAACCCTTCGATTTTCAATGTAACCCTACGGGAGATATGTTCCTCACGAGATGCTTAGCCAACATCGAAGTCGTCAGTACAGAGGTGACAGCGTCATCTATACCTGTAGTCAAGGACTTCGAAGAAGTGTTTGAAGATGTTTCTGGTCTACCGCCCGAGAGAAGTATAGAGTTCTGTATCGAGCTTATACCGGGTACCGTACCGATCACCAAGGTTCCCTACAGAGTGGCCCCCACAGAACTGTTGGAATTGAAGGAACAAGTTCAAGAGCTCGAGAACCTAGGTTTTGTACGCCCAAGTACATCGCCTTGGGGAGCACCGGTGTTATTTGTAAAGAAGAAGGACGGGACACTCAGATTGTGTGTCGACTACAGAGAACCGAACCGTGTGACTAGCAAGAACAAGTATCCCTTGCCTCGGATTGACGATTTGTTTGATCAACTACAAGGAGCTACGACATTTTCCAAGATAGACCTTAGGTCGGGATATCATCAGTTGAGGGTACGAAAAGAAGACATACCTAAGACTGCTTTCAGAACCCGATATGGTCATTATGAATTTCTGGTGATGCCGTTTGGAATGACGAATGCCCCGGCAGTATTCATGGATTTGATGAACATAGTGTTCAAGCCTTATTTAGATCAGTTTGTCATCGTCTTTATTGATGATATTTTGATCTATTCTAAGTCAGGAGAAGAACACGAGCAATATCTACGGATTGCGATGCAGACGCTCAAGGACCATCAGTTATATGCCAAGTTCAGTAAGTGTGAGTTCTGGTTGCAAGAAGTGAAATTTTTGGGACACAAGGTGTCATCTCATGGAATTTCAGTGGATTCGTCCAAGACCGATGCTGTATCAAATTGGGTTAGACCGAGCAACCCTACAGAAGTTCGGAGCTTTCTTGGACTCGCAGGCTATTACAGGAGATTCGTTGAGGGATTCTCAAAGATAGCAGCACCTTTAACTGGGTTGACGAAGAAGAACTTGAAGTTTGAATGGACAGAAAAGCATGAGCGAGCCTTGCTAGAGTTGAAAGAGAGACTCACTACCGCGCCGGTACTAGCAATACCCAAGCCTGATGAGAAGTTCACTATCTTTAGTGACGCGTCATATCAAGGATTAGGGTGCGTACTTATGCAAGATGGCAGGGTGATCGCCTATGGATCCAGACAGCTGAAGCCAAATGAGTTGAACTATCCCATTCATGATTTAGAGTTGGCAGCAGTAGTCTTCGCACTCAAGATTTGGAGACACTAACTCTACGGTGAGAAGTTTGATTTGTTCTCCGATCACAAGAGTTTAAAATACTTGTTCACGCAGAAAGAGTTGAACATGAGGCAACGCAGGTGGATGGAGTTGATCAAAGATTACGACTTCACATTAGAATACCACCCGGGTAAAGCTAATGTGGTTGCTGATGCCCTGAGTCGACAGACTCGTGAGACGATCGCCTCCTTAATGGTGAGAGAATGGCAAGCTTTGGAGACTTTGGCGGAATGCGATGTACAGAGTGCTGAAGAAGGAGAAGGACAATTGTTCGGATGTCTTATCCTGCAGCCTGTTCTTATCGACCGCATTATTGGAGCTCAGAAAAAAGATGAGAAATTTCAGGCATGGTCCGTGAAAATGTCAGAAAAAGACCCGACAGAATGGAAAGTGGGAGTCAATGGAGGATATCGGTGCAGGAATAGATTATGTGTGCCAGGTAATGGAGAGATAAGGAAGGATATCCTGGAAGAAGCACATAAGTCGAGATATACAGTTCACCCGGGAGGAACGAAGATGTACAAAGATCTGAAGAGAAATTTCTGGTGGGAAGGTATGAAGAAAGACGTGGCCGAATTTGTATCCAAGTGTTTGACATGTCAGCAAGTCAAGGCCGAACATCAGAGACCGTCAGGATTGTTGCAACCGCTACCTATTCCTGGTTGGAAGTGGGAGCACATTACGATGGATTTTGTAGTAGGATTACCCCGGTCGCAACAGAATCATGACGCTATTTGGGCAATTGTGGATCGACTAACGAAGTCAGCTCATTTCATTGCTTATAGTATGACATACCCGGTAGAGAAGATGAGCCGGATGTACATACAACAAGTTGTGCGACTTCACGGTGCACCTGTGTCGATTGTGTCAGACCGTGACGCACGTTTTACCTCTGAATTTTGGGAAAGTCTGCAAGAAGCTATGGGAACTTCGCTCAAGATGAGTACTGCTTTTCACCCTCAGACAGATGGGCAAACTGAGCGTGTTAATCAGATCATGGAGGATATGCTCAGGGCTTGTGTGATCGATTTTGAAGAATCTTGGGAGACACACTTGCCGTTGGTTGAATTCGCCTATAACAACAGTTACCACACGAGTATCGGTATGGCTCCGTTCGAAACATTGTACGGACGACCATGTCGTTCCCCTTTGTGTTGGGCAGAAGTTGGGGATACAGAGTTGTTGGGACCAGATTTGGTAAGAGAAACCAATGAGAAGATTACTTTGGTCAAGGAGAGGATGAGAACCGCTCAGAGCCGGTATAAGAGTTATGCTGATCGACGCCGGTAGGATTTGGAGTTTAGTGTTGGGGATCACGTGCTTCTCAAGGTTTCACCAACCCGAGGAGTAGTACGTTTTGGTCTCAAGAGAGGGAAGTTAGCTCCGCGTTTTATCGGACCGTTTGAGATTTTGGAACGTGTCGGGAAAGTAGCGTATCGACTGGCGCTACCACCAAAGATGTCTGGGGTTCACAACGTGTTTTCACGTGAGTATGTTGAGGAAATACATACGAGACCCCTCACATGTGGTTAGTTATGACGATATTGAGACGAGTCATAACATTTCTTACAAGGAGAGACCTGTGAAGATTTCGGATCAGAGTATCAAGAAGCTGAGGAATAAAATCATTCCGTCGGTGAAGGTTCAGTGGAATCACCATGACGAGAACGAAGCCTCGTGGGAAGTTGAAGCTGATATGAGGAAGAAGTACCCGGAGTTATTTCAGGATTAGTCAGTCTTGATTTCGGGGACGAAATCCTGTTTAAGGGAGGAAGGGTGTAATAACCTGCATTTCCATTTAATTTAAAATTCATTTTCATATTTAATTTGTAATTGCATTGTCATATTTAATTTCATCTGGTATTGACTGTTTCATTTAAATTACATTTCTCATGTTCTAAATTGTATTCCTTGATTTGTTGCAAGCTAAAATTTCTTTTGGGGTCAAATTGTAATTTTTACAAAGTTAGTGATACCTGTGTGGATTTCAAAATCTGTATTTCAAAACGGTGGAAATATTTCCTTTTTTCTCAAACAGTATTTTTATGAAACCAGGAAATCAATTCTTAAGTCAAAATGAATTTCCTGTATTTTTGTGGTGACCACCGCGCCCCAAAAATACCAGTTTATGTTTTAATCTGCATCTCTACCGCGTTTTGGGTGTGGGAGCACGTGGGTTCAACCACACCGTGCGTTTCCTGTGTCTTGCTTGGAGCCTACACAATTTTGTTTAACTGTTTATATATGTATAACTCTCACAGTGATCTCTCATTCTCTCTCAATTCTCTCAATCTCTATCTCACTCTCTCTTGTTCTCTCAAGAACTATACACACACACATACAGTATATATATATATGTACTTCTACAAGATACACACAAACATAGTTCTATATATATAATTCAAGAGAAAGTGCAGAGAGTTAACACAGTTTATTTTAGAAAGAGAGAAGAGCTCTTCTCTCCATAGCCATAGCTTGGAAGCTTGGAATTCATTTGGATTTCTTATTGGGTTTCTTTCTCAAACAATTACTTCCATCTCTAAATTCAGTGAGTATTATTAACTCACTCTCAATGTAATTCATATTGTATTTACTGACTTGGGTAGCTTAATTTATGAACACCATGGAAATTTTACGTATGAAAGTTCATAGCATGAAAATCATGAAATTTCTAAACTCAATCAAAATTCGTTTTTAGAGTTGATTATGAAAGATTATACCTCATTGATGTTATGTCTGAAGTTTTAGAACTCAATTCGTTCATATAAGAAAGTATATTGAAAATGAAATTTTGACATGTTTTAGTTTTTCCTAAAATTAGAGAACTATGAATCAAATGGTATTAAATTGAGTTTAGATTCTTAATCCTTGGGAAAAACCGAAGAGAATCATATATTATATGTCCTATATACTTTAGAAATCCAAATGGGTCATTTTGGACCCCTTAAGCTGAAACAGGACAGTTTCTGCGAAGAAGACGAAGCCTCAGCTTCATCTCGCGCCACGATCGCGCGTGCGAGAATCGCGCGAGCGGCCCGCGCGAGCGACCCCTCGCGCGAGCGGCCCGCGCGCGCGAGGTAGGCTTCCCCAGGCAGACATAAGAGTTTATATATATATAATTGAAAATTGGCTGGTCGCGCGAGCGAGGGTCGCGCGAGAACCCCTTCGCGCGAGCGATCCGCGCGCGCGACCTTGTTTTTCCCAGGCAGACAGAAAAGTTTATTAATAAAAGGAAAATGGGCTTATCGCGCGAGCGGCCCGCGCGAGCGACCTTTCGCGCGAGCGGCCCGCGCGCGCGAGGTATTGCAGTTTCTGTTTTTGTCTATTTTTCTGTTAAAAGACTGTTTGGGTGAAATTTATATACTGTTAAGGCTCTGTTTGGGAATTTAGTTGATCAGAACTCTATTTGGTTATGTTTAAGTGATTAAAACATTTTAGTATGACTCATTAATTCCCGTACGCGTGTTGTTCCTTAATTCAGCATTTTTGTTTAAGTGCATACCATTCATGTGGGTCAGTGGTACATGCATATGGGTGTCAGTCTGTGTGGAAAAGAGTAATGGTAGTGTGGGAAGGGTATGAGTTTGTGTTTGTGGTTGTGGTTGTGGTTGAGTATGAGTTTGTGGTTGTGGTCGTGGTTGTGGTTGTGGTTGTGGTTGTGGTTGCGATTGTGGAAGAGGGTATCTTTGAAATGCGACGGTGGCAAATAAGGACACTCCCTGACGCCCATGGAAGCGTTAAAGTGTGTGAAGCCGAACTCGGACATTCCCTGGCACCCATGGTAGTGCTAAAGTGTGGCCTACGGACACTCCCTGATAACTCAAGTCTGGATACTGTGTGAGGGGTTGCCCCGGTATTTGCATGGCGGTTAGGGTATTCAAAGTGTGAGGCATTGGACACTCCCTGGTACCCCGGACCAAAGTGTGAGGCAAACTGGACACTCCCTGGCGCCCCGTTGCTAAAGTGTGGCTATCTGAGTGTTTCAAAGATACCAGGAGTAGGATAGTGGGTTGTTGTGGCTGTCGAGAGAAAAGAGTCGGCGAGATGAGTGTGGTGCATTGTCTCATTTCACGAGTATCTGTATTTATGAATGAACAACTTTTATTATATTCCTTGTTGTTTTATAAAGTGAATTCTCTCTGTAATTTAATAATGGAAAAAGGTAAATGGGTATGTTTTACATTTAAAGTCATGTTTTTAATACTCACCAGCTTCTTGAAGCTGACGACGTTGATGCGTCCTGGACATTCGTGTTCAGGCTTTTCAGGTTACAATCAGGAGGAATCCTACGATTATGCTAATTGAGAATGGCTGCATCTGGAATAAAGAAACTGTTTATTTTATGCTTTAAGTTTATCTGTTTTAAGTTTTGAAATTGCTTTGTTTTAAGGATGACTGTAACAGACTTTAAGATATTATTTTATTTTCAAGGCGGTTTGTGCCTTAGTTGACCTCGGTTCATAAGATGTAATAAGTTAGAAAGTTTTTGTAAGTCTTGATTGCTTTACTCTGATTATATGTTGTTCGACGTTTGGGACGGAATCGATCCTTCAAACTGTCGCGACCTACGGGTCCATAAAGGAAATTAAACGCTTTCCTTATTTATGCTACGTCGGGGCGTGACACACACACACACACACACATATATAACAAAAAGTATAATTTACAAAAGATAAAAGGGTATTTCGTAATTCAATTTAACAAAAGTGTAATTTGCAAAAAGTGTAAGGGTAATTTGGTAATTTAATTTGTAATATATTCAATATATATAATATAATAGAATCATATAAGTAGATATATACACAATGGTAATTTACAATAGGCGAAAGGGTAATTTATTAATTCAATTTATATTTATACACACTTTAAATACATAAACAACAAAAAATAATTATAGCATGTACATATATATATATATACAACATGGTAATTTAGAAAAGATAAAGGTTAATTTGGTAATTCAAATTATAATTATACACACTTTAAACTTTAACAAAAGGATACTTTACAATACAAAAGTAACTTAAGGCTTGTTTGGCTCAATTCAAAGATTCCTTAACAAATGTCTTAAGGCTGAAGCAAGCCTTGCCAAGCAGGCGTTAATTTACAAAAGTAACGTAAAGGCTTATTTGGTAATTCAAAGACAAAAGGCAAGGGTACTTTGTAATTATGTTTAACAATAGGATAATTTATGTAAGTCAAAAGAGTAATTTGGTAATTTAATTTATAATTTTACACACTTTAAATACATAAATAAGAATAATAAATTATAATATGTATGTATATAAATGTATATATACATATATACAAAAGGGTAATTTACAAAGTAACTTAAGACTTGTTTGGTAATTCAAAGATTCCCTAAAAGATGTCTTAAGGCTCAAACAAGCCTTAATATAAGTTGTTAGCCTTGAATTTCTTTAAGGCATTATTTATGTTTATTTTGATGATGACAAATCTAGTGACATGTTCTTAATGGTTCTATTCTAATCAATTATCAAGTCATTTTCTTTGTGTTAATCTCTTGAAATATGCACTTAAATATTCTAAAATTGTTTGATTTTATGAGATAGCAATTGGCGAAGCCCAAAAGTGATAGAGCTCAACAAGGATCAAGCTTGAAGCCTTGAAGATCTTTTTCATCATTTGTTTAAGTCTAGGATTTTATTGTAAAGCTTTTTGATCATCAGTCATAAAGGGCTTAAAGGTTTAAAGTTGTTTCAAAACCTTCAAAATAGTAACACTACTTTTCAGTGGAAAAACTGTCGACTGGGTGCTTCAAAGTTCAGTCGACTGATGGTGAAATCAGTCGACTAGTTTGTGTTTTGAAAACATACTTTTTGTCTCAAAGTTTTCAGTCGACTGGACCCTTTATTCAGTCGACTGTTTTTTAGCTCATTTTAAAACTGTTTGAAACACAGTCGACCATACCCTTACTTCAGTCGATTGATTTTATGGCGCATTTCTAACTGTGTGAAAAGCAGTCGACTGGATTACGCAGAACAGTAGCAACAACTAGTTTTCTAAAAGGCCATTTATTTACCACTTTGCCACTAACAGCTATTGTAACACCCGTACCCGGGGAACGGGTTAATTATTTGTGTTAATATGCATTAATTAATGTAATTAGTGTATAAAATGGATTAAGGGGAGGCTTGGACTCGCCCATGTAAAAGTGTTCAGAGAGGGATACTAGTTGGAAAAGTCTCCAGTGAGGTGGGACAAGTATTGAAATGGAACTCAGTGAAGGGTAAATTGGTAATTTGTATTTTAAATGATTAAATGCATTTTATGTGATTACATGAATATTTGCTTACATTCTTTCATATTACATGTTGATATATGTGTAGCATTTGGTGTTATAAGGGTATAAATGAAACGGATTTAAAATTTGTAGGTGCGATAGCAATTTCACAAATTATGTGGGACCCGCGTTGGGACCCATACGGTACTTAGACAAACACCCATTGGATAATTGGATAGTTAATGGAATATGTGGGGGATTTCATAATAAAAACTTAAGAAATTCCGGGGGATGTAAATGGGAAAAGGGCAAAATATTGCCAACACACTTTGCATGTGTGTATGTGTCATAAGAGAGTTAATCTCTCATATCTACATAAATTAAACAAAAGAAAACAAAGAGAGCCGGGAGAGAAAGACGAGCTCGAGACGCCGACGTCGAAATCTCGTCGTTCCGTCGCCGCCGTTCGTCGGATTCACGAATCGAAGCCATTTTCAAACTCGTGGAGGTGAGACGAACGTTTCTATACCTTTAATTTATGTTTTAATTGTCGGATTTTGGTAGCTCATACTTAATGGTGAGACGACGTCTACCGAATTCTTGTCGGATTCATTTTGGAGTAGAAATTGAGCTTTAATTGGTGAAATTCAGCACATCTCTAGCTTAAATTTGGGTAAAATCTGTGAATAAGGTGGGTTTTCTATACAAACCAAATGATTGTGTTTAATGGGTTCAAGGCTTTGATGATGTTAGGAATAACTATTCATGCTAGAGGCTATTTTGTTGTTAATTCGTGAATTTTATGTCAATTTCATGAAGATTGATATGTTGATACAAGTATATGTATTTATATGTCTATGTGGTAGTCAATGAGCACCGGGGAAATGGTTCATTGTTGAGAGTAATAAGGGTGGTGTAGAAGAAGAATCCGATAAATACGGAAGTCCAAGGAATAGAAGTGGCCACGGGACAAGGGAGGTTTTCGGGTCTGAATGAACCATATAACCGGTGACTCGGCGATTACATTTATGTTTTATGTGTTAATGGTAGCATTGCATATGTTAAACATTCAATCATGTTTAGACTACTCACTAAGCAAATTGCTTAAAAAAAATCATTTTCCTATTTCTGTTGTGGTACATAACAACCACCTCAGGTTCGGAGTCTTATCCGGAGAGGAAATGGCGTGCGATGGGAGAGATGGGAGAGATTTGGATATTGAGTAGATGAGCATCCTTTGGAACTTGTAAAAATATGTGAATTATGGTTTCTTTCATATTAATATTAATACTTGGGTTGTAGAAAAGGAATTTGGATCCTAAAGTTGTATTTTGGAGAGTTAGAAGTGAGGTCAAGAACTTATGTGTAATCTCTCTTGTTTTGCTCAAGTGGTGTAAGTTGGTAATTAGGACCATCTTGGCAAGTCCGGATGAGTCGCAAGTGTTGTTGACAAGTTAAATTTGTATGTGAAATGTTGATTATAATCTTGGGTTCAAGTCTAATAAGTTTTATAAACTTTGGATGAGAATTGAGTTTAAACCTTCCAAACTTATTTTTGATTCAAATTGAGATGAATTCATAGTTGGTTTGATTCAATCATGAGTGTGAATGTGTTCCACATACTTGGTTAGTGCTAAAATGTATTTAGAAATGTGTTTGGGAAGTTTCTTGCAAGTTCCATGTGGTTTGGATGAGTGTTGGTAGGTTTTGGTATGTTTAAAACTTGTTTGACAGCAAAAATTTAGCAGTAGAAACCATTCTGCAGGAACCCGGATCGATCCGGGTACAAAGTGTGGATCAATCCGGGGTTCTGGAGGGACATTCTGCTAGAAAAATACCAATTCAGATCGATCCGGATTTTGTGCCCCTGTTTCCAGCAGCCGTCCGCTTTTTCGGAAACGTGCATATCTCTCTCTAGAAAACTCGGATTCGTGTACCGTTTTTTTTGTTGGAACCGAAATTCAAAGACCTATCTTTTGGTATAAAAATTTGCTATACTTATTAATGACTATTTTGCCCTTGAGTTGGTTTTTGTCACAACAAAGCTCTTAAAGGTGGTTTAATTCATATTTTTTTATTCCCAATTAGTGAATTTTGGGTGTGTATCGCCTTGTTACACGTGTCCTAATCCGCTGGGGCGAGTTGGAGTGTGACAGTTATAATCTTTCAAGGCCTATAAATACATATTTTCCCAAATCATTTAATAGTGACAACCAATTGGAAAACATCATTTGAATCACACAACTTGTTGCTTTTAATCATTCACATTTGAGCTCTATTTGTGTAAGTTAATCAATTTGCTCTTATTTTTCATTTGTAATTCTTAATAGAGCAAATTGTAGTGAGCTTTCATTTGTATTATCCACTTACTAAGGAGTTGTTGTATGAGCTTTTATTGTATCCATCCACTCTAGAGAGAAAGAGCTCCATTTGTAATTCAAATTATTTGTAAAGAGTGAGGGTTAGTAACCCTTATGTGCAAAGAAGTGGTGTTCTTCTTTGGGAGAGTTGAAGACTATTGTAAGGGTTTGATCTACACCCATGGAGTGATCGAATTAAAGGAATCCTTAAGAGGTGTTCTTGAGGGGTAGACGTAGACCACGGTGTGCAGATTGCCGAACCACTTGAAAACTCGATTTTGCAAGTATCTCTTCCCTTCTCTCTTTATATAATTGTTTGTGATTGTGTTTAATTTGCAATTAAGTTTTTAAAATGTTAATTTTTCGCTAAAACATTATTCATCCCCTTCTAAGGTTTCTATTTCGGGCCAACAGTTGTCTTGAAAGATGCACTGTCAAAGTAATTTAAGGCTTGTTTGGTAATTCAAAGGTTCCTTGAAAGATGTCTTAAGGTGCAAACAAGTCTTGACAAATAAACCACAAAGCAGAGATAGATGTGATGTGAAATTACCAAATAACCAAATTAGAAATCAAAATGACTGATAAGGCCAAATTAATTTGAATTTATTGAAGAATATTCCTTTTAAAGCTCTTTTATATAATAGTGTAAATTTAAAAAAAAAAAAAAAAAAGAAAAAGAATTGAACATGAGACCCAAAAAAATATATTAAATAAATAAATAAAAATAAAGGAATTTTGACTAAAATTCACTAAAATCACAAAACGTAAGATGCATTGGATTTTTTTAACAAGTGCATATACCAATTCACTTTAGATCAACTTACAAGATTGTTATTAAAAAAAAAAACCCACTGGATTGGTCAATATAAATATTTAGAACCTAACCAAAATAATTGCCACGTTTAAATCTAAGACTAATGGTAGTTCATTCCGAACAAACATTTGTCTAATTCAGATTGTATTTTAAAACAATAATACTAGGAGCACAAATACTATTACAAACACTTTATACAAATACTCTAGTTTTCTCTTGGGCGGTACTGTGGGATCCACTGAAATTATCGGACCTATAGTGCCAACCAAGAGAGAGACAGAGTATTTGTGTAAAGTGTTTGTGAGAGTATTTGTGCTCCAAATATTACTCATTTTAAAAAGTTCATGTGTTATTATTATTTTTTATTTTTAAATGTAGATCTCCAAAGTACAAGTATATTAAAGTAAATATATCTATATATATATATATATCTACTATACTATAAGAACGAAGAATGAAGAAACAAGCACGTCAAAAAATATGAACTTCCTCTTTTGTCCTTCACTACACCCTAATTACTCATATAACTATCTATACATCGTAAGGATATATTGATTTGTCTGAGGGTAAATATGTCATTTTTGATAAATAATTACATTCAAGTCAGCTCTTGAATTTTATTTAATATAATAATGAGGTTTTAATCAACAATCTTGTGTCTAATTACATTTGAATCAACAATTTTTGGGATATTTATTATTGACTTCAAAAAAAGTCAACAAAAGTGGCTATTTTGGTGGCTATTTAGGAATTGGTCACTAATATTTACAATTTGGTCAACTTCTTCTCTCAAATGAGGTTTCAATCAACAATTTGTGTCTAATTACATTTGGGTCAATAAATTTTGGGATATTTATTATTCACTTCATAAAAAGTAAAAAAAAATGGCTATTTTAGTGGTTATTTAGGAATTGGTCACTAATATTTATAATTTGCTCAACTTCTTCTCTCAAATTTAGGATTCATATATTGTAATATGTGTAATTGCATTTAGGTCAGCAAGTTTTGGGATATTTATTATTGTCACGACCCATCCCACTACGCGTGGAAATAGGACACGTAGCATGCCACCAAGGCTCATCCAATCATTAAATAACTATACGCAGCGGGAAAAAAACTTTAAAACAACCTTGAGTATTTAAAACTTTAGGAAACAATACCTTCCGAGTTTATAAAATTCGTATAAAATTGAAAACGTAATCATATTTCAAAACGAGTGAATTTATGTTGAAAGGGTTCCCAAAGGTACCTTAGGAACCAATCAAAACCTTTTGAAAATTTCTGAAAGTAATAGAAAAAGATTTCATGCAGGGGGTATTTCGACCGGTCGAACGACCCCCTTCGACCGGTCGAATGACCCTGTAGCAGAATTCCTTCTAGCAGCAGAATTTTGCTAAAGCATCACCCAACCTTCACCCATTGCAACACTTTAAACATATTCCAATCTTTTCAATCTTTACCAAAGTTATAAGGACAAGTATAACAACTTGCCTAAGTTGGGAAAACGTTAACTAATGAAGTTAAGGGTCCGATTGGATCAAATCTAATAAGTGCTACAACAAATTCATAAAACATGAAATTCAACATGTTAAACATCAAGACGCGAACTCAATAGTTCCGAGTCGCTACCAACCAACTTAAAAGGTTTTCAAAAGAATATTACAACAACCCAATAATAATCCAGAGCTTTCTATGATTCGATTACAAGGATCTATACCCCAATTCCTCCGAATGATCCCAACGGCCTCATCCCTCGCATTCCATCTTTCCTTTCTTCATACCTGCAATGGAGTAAATCTCCATTGCTCAGCTATATGCTGAGTGCACAATTTCTAACATATGCATATATGGCAAATCATGTTTTAATCTCATAATCACATCAAATAGTCTCTAGGGAGAGTGACACGCCTTCATCCGGTATATCGGCAAGCCCAAAGTCTATCAACCGCGATGCCAATGGCAAGCCCAGAGTCTATCAACCATTGCACCCAACTGCTCTGGCAGGGCCGGTTCCCAAACCAAGCAAGTAGCCGTCGCTACTATAACTCTCAAACATCGAGAGGCGTACCCCGGCATGAACTTGTATCAAACTCCCCTTTGACCCACATAGTCACATAGCATGCTCATATAATCACATATACGTGCTCGCGTAAATTTAGACATACTTTTCACATTTAAGCGCGTGCACAATTAACGGGCCTACTATTAACACATGAATTTTGCCCGGATCTCAATTTCGTCGTCAAAATTTAAAACATGACATTTCCCTATATAACATAGGCTAGAAATTCATACCTCGAGCTATCGTCGTATAACTTTGAGGGAACGACTAGAAGCCCGATTAAACTTCAAATCTCCGATCCTACGCAAAACCTACAAGTTTACAAGCGTTTTCCCCAAATTTCTAGATTTAGAGAATTATAAAAACTATTCCAAACAAGGCCTAAGTGGTATCAAAATGAAGCTCTTACCTTGGGGAGTTCAAATATGAATTTTGGTTGAAAACAAACGGGCAGAAGTCCGTCGATTTGCGCCCTGAAGCTCTAAGTTCCCAAAAACCCCCAAATCTCCCTTTTGATTTGAATTTGGAAAAGTTGTGAAGAACAAAATATCTTGCCTCTACTATATATAGGCAATATTTTTAGAAATTACGTTTACCTCCCCACGAGTTTCCAAAACTCTGAAATTAACTCCCGAAACGACGCACACGTCCATTTTATGCCTTTACGAGTGAAAACTATAAATTACAAAAGTTTTCGACTGAGTTCCGTTTGTCGCCGTAATTTCGTTCTAAAAACTATTTTCGTGGAATTTCTAGATAACCTACCTTTTATGTAACGTATCACATTGGTTATCTCTAATTCGTTCCAATTGATCTCTAACAAGATCAAACTATCAGAAAAGTACACAAAACATGTATATTCACTATTCGCATATACCAGATAATTCAAATAACATTTAATCCACATAAATGTCATTTAATCATGTCAAGTTCCTCATGACTTACCAACTTCCCGAGTCCTCGATTGACACTCATCGTTGACCCTCAGTCAACTCCATTCCAATTATTAATCAACATTAATAATTCTCAGAAATCTCAGATATGCATTTTAAACCAATGATTTTCTGGGACGGGCGTGACAACTCTCCCCTCCAAAAAGGAAGTTTGTCCCCAAACTTATACCATTTCACCTATTCACAAAGATTTCCCATAAGTACCCTCAACATTTGTTTCATACACAACCCGTTTCACTAAGATGTCACAATCTCATGAGGAAAATAAATCCTTAGGCTCTTAAGGAAAATAAATCCTTGGAGCCCCCGTCTCGACCCGATTGAAGATTCACATCGAATACTAACAACACATAGAAACATCTCGATAAATAAGAACATCAATGCCTGAGTAGAACATAATCAATAGTCAATCTTGACATTAAATCATATCACGACGTCACATGTCAACCTACACATACCTTCATTGTACTTGTCACATCTTTTTCAAACTTTAAAGTTCATCACAGTACCCAAAACAAATTAAATAACTCATCTCAGTTTTACCCATCTTTCTTTTCGACTAACAGTCGTTCCAACACGTCTTAACTGGTTAACGACTATACACGATTCTTCATCTCGAAGTGAACCAAAGCTAAGTACTATCATACATTCATACACTGTCGATAAGTCAATTCCCCCAACCAATTATTTCATATACCATAGATTCAATTCCTTATCATGCTAATCGCGAAATACTTGTAAAATGATAACACGCTTCAAACTCTGATTTCTTATCAAATTTTATTTCGATTTAATCCAAACTTGTATTATACTTCCAATCATGCATGATTCATAAGACACCATTCAGATTCTCAACTGAAATTTTCACACTGTTTTACTTGTTCGAGGTTACCAAATGTCCTGAATCACCCTTAGTGAGGTCAACCCACTTGTCATTTATCTCTCAATTCTGTACTTGAACTACCGTCTATTAATATGGAAGATTACACAACCCTTTGATTTAAAATTTTTAACAAAGTCAAATACATTTCCCATTCATGTTTTAAACAAGTTATTTTGAAATCTTACATAACACTTCCATTTTTTCACAACAAAATTACCCCAATATCCGTCGCAACAAATAACGTTGTTAACCCAAATTAACTTAGTTAGTCAATCATACCCGTACCACAGAGTTCATCAAACATACTCACATGTTCAGCACGTACTTTGTTCCTGTTTCAAACCTTTGACCATTCATAATCCATTCTTATACAAGTTGTGTACACATACCCCGAGTCAATTACTTTTCTGTCGAAGATCTCAACTGCAGTGTAATACATTCTTATCTCACACCCTACTTGTCCAGTATCCATTAGTTTATCAGTCCTGGTAGATTCACTACCATCACGTAGTTATACGGTTTCATAAATCTCTGGTGTTTCGCTTTTTTTTTTTTTTTTTTCTTTACACAAGCCCATACCAATCATACTCCTGTATCTACACCCATACTGAGTTTCTGACAACCCTTCACATTAAGCGTATAATCCTCGTATAACATCTCAAGGCACTATACCTTATTCAATAGTTTAATATTTCATAACCTTAGTCGGCTTGACTTAACTCCAATTCAGGTTCTCTAATCCTTTATCTTTGTTATTCTGATCTCAACTTTATTGTTCTCGAAGAACCTGTTGTTCGAGTATTCATACTATTCCCGTAACCATCGGAAGACAACTCAGTAATTCGATCTTCCTAATCAAGTACCATAGTCTCCCTATGTTCGATAAATTCCCTATCGAATTCCAATTCACATACCTTTCGTGACAATGCTCAAAGTCACCCATTCTCACTTCGGGTACTAATATCAACACATTCATAATTATTGTCTTCAAGTGCTTCACACTTTACGGATCTCATCAAGTTCCTGATCGTTCAAAACTTCAAATCATTCATAACCTTGGGTTATTCCGATACTTAAACCAAGATCAAGTTCCCTTTAGAACAATACTCAAGTCAACTCGTTTAGTGGCACTATCTCCAGCTTACTAAGTTCAAGTGTACCACATTTCACTAACCCCTTACTTTAGAATTTCCAAGTTTATAATATGTTCACGTAGAACTCATTCATCTGACAAACACCGTTGTGTCCCAAGCACTAATCATACAATATCTTTCCACGATACTCGTCTTCCAAAGTCTACTTGATACCTTATTACAAGTATTTAATACAAATTTTCTTACTCAAACAAAAGTTTTATTTCAAAACATTTTAAACACTTTAAAATTTTGTTGGGGTGATATCCGACATTCTCAAAACCCTCCAACTTCGTTGGAATTCAAGGCAACTGTGACAACATTCCATTGATTCCACCACTGTCCTCTAACCACTTTACATTCCTACTATCATATCCGATAATGTACTAAATATACTACCAAGTTTCCATCTTCCTCTTATCGTTCATATTCACTTACTCATTGAAGCTTCATCTTCCCAATTTATATTTTCATCTCTCTAACTTGACTTACCCCAAAGTCACTTTACTTATCCATTTCCGCAATCGCTCTTATTCAGTATCGTAATACTTATCATACTACAACTTCCCGTTGGCAACCACTCGCTTCAGACACCCAACAATGTTTTAAAAACATTAAAAGATTCTCCATTTTAATTGAAATACACTAAGTAGCAATGGAAGCATGTATTTGACATCTTAAAACAACTTTTCTGTGACAAAACAGCCCAAGGGCAAAATGGTCATTTAGAAAATATAGTTAAATTTTATATTAAAATATATCTCTTTGATTCCCAGTTCCAACGCAAAAAACGGTGCGCAAATTTGAATTTTCTAGAAAGAGTTATGCCTGTTTCCGTAAAACTCGACGAAAAGTGTTTCCGAAAACACTGTTTGGATCAGAGGGGTGTTCGACCGGTCGAAATGCCCCTTTCGACCGGTCCAAGTACCCCTTGGACCATATTTTACTCTATTTAACATCTTTAAAAGTCCCCAACCTCACAAGGCAATTGGGGTTACTTCCCAACCACTTTGAAACCATCAAAAAGTGCTCGAAAACATCGAAAACTTGCCGAACTACACGTGGTTCATGGTTATCCGTACTACAACTCACTGTAATAACGAATTTCTCTATGGGATTCCCTACCAAGATCCCCTTATCTTCATGATATCCGATATCCATTTGGTTCCCACGAATCTCTTATCACGTTCAATCACTCACACTTGTCCTTCACCTTAAGTCCTATAGTCTTACATCCTTTGTTCTACTTCCTTTGACAAACCACACCTCAACACACCAAGGAACTCTTATTCATATTCATTTCTATTCCTTTGATCTCCATCAATAAGTTCTACAATTTCTCTTCCGACCTATGTCGTCCTTATCGTTACATTCACACACACATAATCATCAAATCTAAGCAACTGCTTCAGAGGTCCATCCCCGACTAAGCTTCCACCAATTGTTTCAACTACCCAAGCATACTCTATCATTTCCATTCTCAAACCATTGTCATAGGTAAATCCTTAAACACCACTTCCCACTTACACAATGAATTTGGTACCTTTCGTTACCAATCCTTATACTGCATCTAAATCCGCTATGGTCCCACGACCACTCGAAACTGGGTTCAGTTGAGAGATTCCTCAACAACCACAATACTTAAAACCCGTTGAGATATTCTTCAACCCCCAATATATACCGTAAGATAGGTTGAGAGATTCCTCAACCATCCAATACATACTCCGTAAGAGAAAATCGTAAGATAACCCGTACGATCACACCGTAGGTTAACATCATAGGATAACACCGTAAGAAAAGGTGAGGGATTCCTCACCTACCCCATACACGAGCAATACATGCTGTTGGACCATCTTTTTATCATAAAACCCATTGTCCCTCTCTATTCTCTTACGTCACGACATCTAACCCATATCTGGAGCAGAACTCTTATTAATCAATTCTACCCCAAAACTCAACTATGAGCAATCACTTTCGCCTTCTGTGTGAAATCCCAATGAAATCTCTTCCATAGTTCACTGCTCGGACCTTGTTCTCAGTTAACACCCTCAAACAACACTCATTACCATCATTTACCACATTCACCAATTCGATCAAAATTCATTTGGTTTTCGTTTAGAAATTCAAAGTTTCCTCACTCCAAGACATGATCTCTCCCTCATGTCCCTATACACTGTCTATGACAACGCCCGGCAAGCCTTATCTCATCACACAGCTCTACATCCGCATGATTCCACCAATTCACAAATGCATAAATACTATGCATGTATGACAATAATATAATCATGTATGTATAACAACATACCATATGCATCAAACATCTCTACAATATGTGGATGCATTCTAGAATATGTGTCAATTCACTCAACACTCCACTCGACGTCAAACGTTCCCAAAGTTTTATTACCTATAGCTCTGATACCAATAAATGTCACGACCCATCCCACTACGCGTGGAAATAGGACACACACTACACCATATGGGCAAATTTGTAACGGACAGATTTTATGATTTGTAACGGGAATACCCGTTACTAATTTGTAACGGCTATATCCGTTACAAATTTCAGAAAACCGTTACTAATTACCATTATCTTGGTTACTTAATTTTTATAACGGGTGTATTTATTTTTGTAACGTTTATATCCGTTACAAAATTGATCCCAAAAAAAAAATTTAATAAAATTATTTTTCCAATAGAAACCATCGGGCTCTAACTTTGGTTTTCATAAAACTAGAAAGGAGGGAGAAAGGAGAAAGGGGGGAAAGATAACCCTAGATCCACACCGGACCTCCTGCCGCCGCTCATCTCCTGCCGTCGCCGACCTCCTACCACCGCCCACCTCTTGCCGTCGTTGACCTCCTGCCTCTGACCACCCAAAGCCGCCGCCTCCGCCGAGCTCCTGCGAGCAGGATCTTCTTCTTCTTCATCCTCTTCGTATAATGTGGTTCTTCTTCTTCTTTCTTCTTCTTCTTCTATTGTTATGATTTATTTTTTGTTTCAGACTTGAAATTTATGTGCCCTAGAATCAGGTTAGGGTTTTCAACCTAAAATTCTTTTTTGGATTTTCATTCTATGCCCTGGAAATCAGATGTATGGTTTGTTGTTTAGGTAAAGCTTTTCAACCTAATTCACATTAAGCATACACACACAATGGGTTTGGGGTTTTGATTCTCTCTCTCTCTCTCTCTCCCTCTCTCTCTCTCTCTCTTGTAAGTCATCTTAGATCCTTTTTTTGTACATATCTTTGTTTATTTTTTATTTTTATTTCTTTATCTTTTCTTGCTTTTGTTAGTTTATCACCATTTTTATCCATTACCTTTGAACTTTGATATTTAATAAATGTGATTATCAATTTGCTTAATTGATTTTTGTTTTCGCAGTGAAAAGGGACTCAACTGTCTCTCTAAAGCAATACGGACTGCAAAAAAAAATATTTCCATTCACTGATTAAAAGATTTGTTGCTTGATTTTATATAAAATTTCTTTTTTAGGACCATCTTTGCTTAATTTCACTTTCTAGAGTTTAGAGTTGTGATAATTTGAATGAATGTGTTGGAATGTAATTGGAATGAAACAACAAAAAAGGTTGCTGGGGGTTTTGCAAAAGGCTCCTAGTCATGTTTCTTATTCAAATATGCTTTTCCATATTATATAGTATAGGTTTGGAGAGTTTTTTTTTAAGTGAAAACCTTGCTTGAGGAATATTCCAGATTTTGATGGCAAATTCTGCTCGTTATGTATAACATGATGTTTACATAATTGATTTGCATTAGAATCTAAGCATGAGTATGAAAGGAATTTTCGGTTGTAAGAATTTGAGCTCTTGTTGCTTAAGAGTGGTTAAGGATTATAACCAGTTTTTCACAAGATAAATAACAGATGTGCACGTTCTGAGGCATTAATAGTTGGCATGCCACAAGATATTTTGCGCTTAGATTCCAATTTATTAAATATGTCCAGCTTCTTAATGATCCTCTGATGTTGTTGTTTGACTTATGATAGAGGGATTTTCATGGTTTTGGTAAGAGTATCTTGTAGGGACTTAAACTATTAGGAAAGAGCACTTACAAGTGATGAAGTTGTTTTCTTAAGAAAATCAATGTGATGTTTTCAATGCACACACGCACGGCAGCACACAGCACGCACAATTTACTTATGTATAATCTTTTGGTTTACAGTTATACTAGAATGGAGAGGAATGTAAATTTTACCTTAACAGTAGAAAGAGGGTAAATGATATGTTAGCTTTCAAGAAAATACTTAGTAGCCTTTGAATTCACTCATGTGGACTTCATTCTATATTGCGACTTTAACTTCAATGGAACATATATTACTTTTTTAAATAACTTAAAATCTCTATTTGTTCTCAGGTCAGTGTCCATTATATTGGGAAGCTGAAAAAAATGGAAAAATGTTTTATTCTAATGTTGGCAGAGCACCATTCAAGTTCCGACTAGGTACAAATTCTATAATACGAATAATAATTATTGCTATAACATATGGCCTGATCATGATTATTTTTTTGTGTTAACCTAAATGCATTTTTTTTACAGGTGCAGGGCAAGTAATTAAGGGATAGGACGTGGGGGTTAACGGTAATTTTTTTGATGAATAATGTTTCACTAGATCTCCAATTGTTTGCAAAACTTTGATACTCAATAACTCTTTAATTGCTAGGCATGCGCGTGGGGGACAAAATAAGCTCACGATTCCACCGGCCATGGGGTATGCATTTTCTAAGAACTAGAACCAATCCTAACCAAAAAAAGTAAATAGAGAAAGACAACAACAATTCATTTTGGCCTCCAATCTTGGTCATCGATGTTAGTAATGTGAGGCGCCTTTTCTAATTGGCTTAGGGATCAATTTGTTATTCTCCATCCGGGGATGTTATTAAAAAGGGAAACCCAAATGCATAAAGTTTCTCTATTGAAAATTTGAAAGTTGAAACAGCGCCACAAATACATGTATGTATATTTGCATGTATACACTCGTGTAGAAATAATAATAATAATTTTTTTACAAATACAGATATGGGGCTAAAGGTGCTAGTCCGTTAATACCACCAAATTCATGGTTGGTTTTTGATGTGGAGTTGGTAGATGTCCATTGATCAGCCTCCTGTGAAGTTTGAGATATATCTTTCCTCGAGTATCTCAATTATTTTTGCCATGGAATACTGTAATGCTCTCTGTACACCAGTGACGTAAAGATGGGTATTTGATGCTATTTTCTTTCTAAATTTTTTTTTCTGGTTTACCAAAAAGATAGTGTCCCAATTTTATATGAGCAACATGGATTTTGTGGAAACTGGTACTTTTTATATTTTTTCAGTTTGTGGTATATCGTTGGGGACTTTGAGTTATAGACTTGACCATGTTTGTTCCGCTAATTTGATGTTATAGACTTGACCTTGTGGAAAGAAAGAAGTGAAGTATGTTTGCATGCTATATCTCTTTCAAAGTTTCTGTATCATTTTCATTCCCCTTGAATGAACTAGAACAACTTGACCTATGTTGACATGAAATTATGATTTCAGATTATTGCAGCACACATTTGCTACTTAGTTGCGGAGGCAAATTTTGAGTCATATTCATACATCGCAAGGTTGTGTCTTATTGGTGCAGATCATTGGAAATTCCCCCGTACCTTTGCTAGTCCCAAGGCCATACAGGTGCTATTCAACTCCAATTGACAATTGTCTATTTATGCATTATTTCTTTCTAGAAAAAAGGAAACGGTGCTATATTTGGTTCTCTTATTGAATGCATCTACACTTACCATTTCCCAAGCAGTTGTCAGTTTTAGTCTTCTACAATTTTGGTGGTTTGAGCAACCCTCATTACTGATATATTTTCTTTCATTCTCTCCTTTATGTGTGCGTGTGTGTTTTGTTAGGAGGGTGGATGGGTTGCCGATACCTATTCTGATCTCCTCCTCCTGTACATTATGTACAAACTTTCACATTAAAATTTATGCAATTATGTAAGATTCACACGTGTGACCTTTGCTTCCCTCCTCCCCCATCTTTTTGAAATTACAATTTTTGATTCTGAATATCTTTCCTCATCTTATTCCACGCTTCTCTCATTTAATTGGTTGAGCTTTGAGAATGGTACGTCATTTTAGTCGCCATCTGCTGCTTCTTTCATTTAATTAGGTGGGATTGGAGTATGGTGTCTCCATATACTTTAGATTCCTATGGAGTACTTTAATACTAAATTGTGATACTGCAAATCAATAGTTGCATTTGGTTTTATACCTGATTATCTCAAATCCAACGAGTCTTATCTGTAGTATTGCCTGATCTGAGGCTTGCAAAATGACAATCACGAGAAATCGCTGGTTGATTGGGTGACTTATGAACTAAGCCCAGTCCTTGAGACAAGCGCTTCAAGAGAAAGAGATTTGATGTGCTAGGGCAGCCCCTTCTTTCTTCTTTTTTTCTTTTTTTTTTCTTTTTCTTTTTTCTTTTTTGTTTCCCCCCCCCCCCCCCCCCAAACCCCCTGGGGAAAGTTCTGTTTGGTCTGATGACTTTTTCTGAACATCCAATGAATTGTCATAAGCATTTGTCTCGCTAAAAGCACGAGGGCTAGACCTTTCTTTATGGTGTCATTGTGATATCTAGTGTTACCAAAGGTAAGTCCCTCAATATGTATAGTTGAAGTTGTGTTTAAACTGCAGAGAAGTACAAAGGATTCACCTTGTTGCTACTCATGGAGAAGGTTTCTTAATCACCAACTCCTTGCTCTAAAGCTATATACTACTAGTCTCAGAGAGGGAGTTGCTGGGTTCAAGTCTTGTTTGGGATAGATGGGCACATCATACTTAAAAGAGAAATTTAAAAAGTTTCTTGATAAATGAGATATTTACAAATGCATCACAGTGGTATTGATTTCTTCTTTTTTTTTTAGATCTTTGTTCACCTTTTTCATATCCTTTCTTGTGGTTTTTATGGAATACACCGTGTTGCTCCCATGGGTTGACTTTGAGCACTAGCAAAGTCCTTGTCATTTCACTCATATGTAGAAGTGTTCAATGTAGCATGGGTTATTGATGTTTTTGGTAGGTAACATGGTTTAAAACCTTGAATTACTAGAAAGACTGAAACCTGTAACAATTATGCAATCATGAAATTGTGTCCTTTCCACGTGCTATTTGTGCAAAGAATATTCTCTATACCACACTCGGGGGATATCACATAAGGCCAGACCTAACTCCGAATATTCTTGTGGATAGGCACCTTAAGGAATATAGCTTGTTATGAATTTGAGCCTATATTGAGTAATTTGATCCTAACTCATAGCTAGGCTGATCCTAGCTTGGCTTCTGTGTGTGTGTGTGTGTGTGTGTGTGTGTGTGTGTGTGTGTGTGTGTGTGTGTGTGTGTGTGAGAGAGAGAGAGAGAGAGAGAGAGAGAAAGAGAGAGAGAGAGAGAGAGAGAGAGAGAGAGACTCCTCTTTCTTTTTCTGCATGTGCATTTGTGTTTGAGATAGAGTCAATTTTGCTATTTTCAATTGACAGTGGTTTTGTGGTTTTATATGTTGTGCATTTGGGTACTTTGACAGAGGACAGAATTGTATGAATACTCATAGGTGCTTGGGAACTCTCAGTTTGTCCTGCTACCATTTCAGCCATATAAGCTCATTTACGCGTACATATTGGCTGAAGTGGGGAAAGTATCAGAGTCATTGAAGTACGTACCTTAAAATCCTATTTTTCAAAAAGTTCCTGTCATTTGCCTTCAATTCTCTTAGCATAGTGAATGTGACTCAGATACTGTCAAGCAGTATTAAAATCTCTGAAAACTAGTCAAGCGCCCGAGGTAGACGTATGGAGACAGTTAGTGGCATCTCTCGAGGAGAGAATTAGAACTCACCAACAGGTATCTCCTTAATCCTTCAATTTGAATCTATTCAGTGTAAGAACCCATGTGTATACCTATGACTTAGCTCGAGAGCTGTTAACTGCACCTACTCAATTTCTCTCTGCACCGACATTATGCAGTGAAGAGTACATGTAGCTTCTCTTGTTGAGAATGTGGGCGTGGAGAGAAATTTTGTGGGTGTATTTAGTAACTCCTTTTGGCTTTTATCTGCAGGGTGGATACTCCACAAATTTGGCTCCTGCAAAATTGGTCGGCAAATTGCTCAACCTTATTGACAGTACTGCTCATCGTGTGGTTGGGGGCTTACCTGTGCCTGTGCCATCAACTTCACATGGCAAGGTCCACAGTAATGAACATTATCACCAAGCCATGGTGCCTAGAGTGTCAACAAGTCAATCCACGATGGCAATGTCGTCATTAATGCATCCTGCATCAAGAAAGCCCATAAGCGAATGGACAACTGATGGCAATAAAATGACAATGCCTAACAGAAGTGTTTTAGAGCCAGACTTCAGCAGAACTCCAAGACAGGTTGGTAATTTCTATCCATATTTAGAACTTACTTTGCCATTTCTTCAAGTGTTTGGTGTTTTCTTGATCTGGGTAGAGAATAAATGAGGTCTTGCCAACTTGGTGTAGGATCAGGTTGATTTATCAAAAGAAGCAACCTCATCCAATGCTCAAGTCAAGGCATCAGTTTCTGGGGGTGCGTCTCGGTTCGGTCGTTTTAACTTTGGCTCGCAGCTATTGCAGAAGACTGTGGGCTTAGTATTAAAGCCTCACCAGGACAAGCAGGTAATTTCTTGCATGACCGTTATTTCTATATTTGTTGAGCTATTCTTAAGCTCTACTTATATTTCTTTATCAGCATGGAGGTGAAGGACGCTTAGGTGAAAAATTTGCCACTTCCATGCAGCATGTTAGTGACGATGTGAGGTAAAATCTCCTTTCGTACAGCCAGTTGTTTTTAAATTACTATTTCTTCCATTAGCTACTTATTTTTGTAGATACTTGCATTTGACTTTCACCAAATTTGTGGGCACATCCATTTTGAGAGCCTCTCTATACTTTATGATCAAATTGAGGATTTTCTCATAAAAAAAGTTATAATTACTTTTCAAACGGCAACATGTGATAAATGTTCAGCTCTCGAAATGTTACTAAATTAATTTTTTTCCAACATTTATGCATAAATATAGTTTTACTTACAGCAAATTGATTAGCGTATATGTTTATTTCCGTAACAATTATCTCTTTACTTATTGAGAGGTAGATCGTGATAAGAGAGAAAAAAAAGATGGATTTGGATGTTGGTACTTACTACAGATATTATTGTGCCAAAAATACAAATGCTTGGCATTCCTGATATTTACTCAATAGATAGCTATTCAAAGTGAACATTTTGTGGTTAGGGACTAGGTTTTTGGAGTATAGAACAAATGTGGTAATGCATAGTACCCTTCAAATATACATACACCACAAACTATAGCACATGTAGTAGATCCAATCACTTCGTGATTTCTACATTGTGGCCCAGCAACTCATTCAATAATTTTAGCGTTTAATTCCAACCGAAGTTTACAAATTCTGTCAATTAATTGAATTACAATTACACGAGGGACTAATACTTTATTTTTACTCCTATATTTTCTAGAGGTGGATATAATCAATGAAGAATAAATGTATTGATAGTGAGATGGAAAAAAAAAAGTGATGTAGAAAGTGACCAGAGAAGGTATTGGTGAACATATACACAATCACAAATTTATGGTTTAAATCCCATTAGCTTAGCCATAGGAATGCAAGTAACTTTCATTAATGGGTGAAAAGTGAAGTAGGAAATGGGGAAACAACAATAGGAGATACAAGAACCAAATTAGTTTGTCATGTAGTGAGCAATAACTTGCTTGTCAAAGCCATAGATAAGTATACAATCTAGTAAGGGCTCAAAAATCTAGATTATCCAATACACTTGCTTAATACAATGACCTCCACATTATAAATTACCATTAGACAGAGAAGCTAATGGTATAGTCCTAATCTCTGCATTGTGATAGATGTTTAGATAACTAAGAAGAATTTAAGTGTTGGGCAAAAGAGAACTTCCCATCTCCTGAAAGGCTGAAATCAAATAAAACAGAGATTCCAGTTAAATGTTCAAATCAGAACAACAGATCTTAATAGTGTTTAGATTCGATAAAGATGAGCTGAGATTGAACAAGCCATATAAGGGAACTGGATGTAGGTTTGGCTAAATTAGGTGGATTTGTGAAAGACGCAACTAAAATAGAGTTTAAAGCCATATAAGTAACAAGGGAGTGAACTGTGGGCTAGGCTAAATTGTTTTGTTCATGTACTATGATGTATACTTTTTGCTCCTCTTAATAGATTTTTACATACATGTTATTCAAACAAGATTTTTAAATAGGTGTGATTGCAAACAACATGGTGGGTTACACATTCACTTTCCCTTATTTATTAAAATAATATGATTACTATTCTTTTGTGATTTCTTTTTCTAACACCATCATCAATTATGGTGAAAAACAGGGTGGAGATTATTCCAGGCAATGAAGAAGGAAGAGATTGAAGCAATATTGTAAAAAGTTAAAGTTGATGAAATTGTTTATGGACATAAAGAGATTTGTGTAGTTTGTCTTTTTGGAGTTAATTTCATGAGTAAGATGTAATGTAGTTAAACTAAAATTTTGGGTGTGGAAAAAAATTTATAAGATGAAATATTTTGTATTCTACTTGTATTTGGTATAGATTGAGCTTGTTATTTTTGTGTTTGTATGAATTATTTTGCTTGTTAATTAGGTGCAAACAAAAATATTTGGGGAATTTATTAAATAATTTTTTTAATTAAATTTGTAATGGGTATATCCGTAACAACATCCGTTACTAGTTTTATGCAATTTGGAAATTAGTAACGGGTATAACCGTTACTAACCATTAGCAATTTTTTAAAAAAATCAAACAAGTTGGATATTTATCCGTTACTAATCTAATTTGTAACGGGTATAACCGTTACAAAAATTAAATTAGTAACGGGTATATCCGTTACAAAAATCCGTTACTAATTAGTAACACATATATCCATTACAAACATTCGTTACAAATTTGCAACGCCACATTTGTAACGGGTATATCCGTTACAAATAATTTTTGTAACGGATATTCCCGTTACAAATCGGGCCATATGGTGTAGTGACATGGCACGCCACCAAGGCTCATCCAATCATTAAATAACTATACACAGCGGGAAAAAAACTTTAAAACAACCTTGAGTATTTAAAACTTTAGGAAACGATACCTTCCGAGTTTATAAAATTCGTATAAAATTGAAAACGTAATCATATTTCAAAACGAGTGAATTTATGTTGAAAGGGTTCCCAAAGGTACCTTAGGAACCAATCAAAACCTTTTGAAAATTTCTGAAAGTAATAGAAAAAGATTTCATGCAGGGGGTATTTCGACCGGTCGAACGACCCCCTTCGACCGGTCGAATGACCCTGTAGCAGAATTCCTTCTAGCAGCAGAATTTTGCTAAAGCATCACCCAACCTTCACCCATTGCAACACTTTAAACATATTCCAATCTTTTCAATCTTTACCAAAGTTATAAGGACAAGTATAACAACTTGCCTAAGTTGGGAAAACGTTAACTAATGAAGTTAAGGGTCCGATTGGATCAAATCTAATAAGTGCTACAACAAATTCATAAAACATGAAATTCAACATGTTAAACATCAAGACGCGAACTCAATAGTTCCGAGTCGCTACCAACCAACTTAAAAGGTTTTCAAAAGAATATTACAACAACCCAATAATAATCCAGAGCTTTCTATGATTCGATTACAAGGATCTATACCCCAATTCCTCCGAATGATCCCAACGGCCTCATCCCTCGCATTCCATCTTTCCTTTCTTCATACCTGCAATGGAGTAAATCTCCATTGCTCAGCTATATGCTGAGTGCACAATTTCTAACATATGCATATATGGCAAATCATGTTTTAATCTCATAATCACATCAAATAGTCTCTAGGGAGAGTGACACGCCTTCATCCGGTATATCGGCAAGCCCAAAGTCTATCAACCGCGATGCCAATGGCAAGCCCAGAGTCTATCAACCATTGCACCCAACTGCTCTGGCAGGACCGGTTCCCAAACCAAGCAAGTAGCCGTCGCTACTATAACTCTCAAACATCGAGAGGCGTACCCCGGCATGAACTTGTATCAAACTCCCCTTTGACCCACATAGTCACATAGCATGCTCATATAATCACATATACGTGCTCGCGTAAATTTAGACATACTTTTCACATTTAAGCGCGTGCACAATTAACGGGCCTACTATTAACACATGAATTTTGCCCGGATCTCAATTTCGTCGTCAAAATTTAAAACATGACATTTCCCTATATAACATAGGCTAGAAATTCATACCTCGAGCTATCGTCGTATAACTTTGAGGGAACGACTAGAAGCCCGATTAAACTTCAAATCTCCGATCCTACGCAAAACCTACAAGTTTACAAGCGTTTTCCCCAAATTTCTAGATTTAGAGAATTATAAAAACTATTCCAAACAAGGCCTAAGTGGTATCAAAATGAAGCTCTTACCTTGGGGAGTTCAAATATGAATTTTGGTTGAAAACAAACGGGCAGAAGTCCGTCGATTTGCGCCCTGAAGCTCTAAGTTCCCAAAAACCCCCAAATCTACCTTTTGATTTGAATTTGGAAAAGTTGTGAAGAACAAAATATCTTGCCTCTACTATATATAGGCAATATTTTTAGAAATTACGTTTACCTCCCCACGAGTTTCCAAAACTCTGAAATTAACTCCCGAAACGACGCACACGTCCATTTTATGCCTTTACGAGTGAAAACTATAAATTACAAAAGTTTTCGACTGAGTTCCGTTTGTCGCCGTAATTTCGTTCTAAAAACTATTTTCGTGGAATTTCTAGATAACCTACCTTTTATGTAACGTATCACATTGGTTATCTCTAATTCGTTCCAATTGATCTCTAACAAGATCAAACTATCAGAAAAGTACACAAAACATGTATATTCACTATTCGCATATACCAGATAATTCAAATAACATTTAATCCACATAAATGTCATTTAATCATGTCAAGTTCCTCATGACTTACCAACTTCCCGAGTCCTCGATTGACACTCATCGTTGACCCTCAGTCAACTCCATTCCAATTATTAATCAACATTAATAATTCTCAGAAATCTCAGATATGCATTTTAAACCAATGATTTTCTGGGACGGGCGTGACAATTATTCACTTTAAACAAGTTTTAAAAAGTGGCTATTTAGGAATTAGTCACTAATTTCACTTTTTGGTCAACTTCTTCTCTCAAATTTAAGCTCTGGTACATTTAAATTGTCAATTTAAGTGGCTATTTTAGTAGCTATTATTAATTGGTCACTAATATTTATATTTTGGTCAACTTCTTCCCTCAAATTCAGGATTTATAGATTGTATTTGAATATCAATTAAGGCCTACAAACACATTCATGCCCTTTTTTTAGAGGAAATACCCTACTTGTGTCATATATTTTTAGTGGCGCTTTATTAGGTACCTTTACTACTCATTTATAAGATAGTCAAAATTATCAACTTCTTCCGTAAGAAGAGTTTTAGATTAAATAGTTACATTTACAATTTCCTATTTAACTGTTTTAACATCTTATGTTGATTTTTAAAAGTGGACCTTATTTTGAAATATCAAAAAAAAAAAAAAGGAAATATGACACTTATTTTAAAAATATCCAAAAAAATGAAACGTTGGCACTTATTTTAGAACGGAATGAGTAATTATACCTCTCCAAAGACCTCTAATGTCAAGATTAATACACAATATATCTAAGAATACAACTATCCGATGGGCACGTGCCTTGCACGTGCACCCTCACTAATCTACTATACTATAAGAACGAAGAAACAAGCACGTCAAAAAATATGAACTTCCTCTTTTGTCCTTCACTACACCCTAATTACTCATATAACTATCTATACATCGTAATGATATATTGATTTGTTTGAGGGTAAATATGTCATTTTGTACAAATAATTACATTCAAGTCAGCTCTTGAAATTTTATTTAATATAATAATGAGGTTTTAATCAACAATCTTGTGTCTAATTACATTTGGGTCAACAATTTTTGGGATATTTATTATTGACTTAAAAAAAGTCAACAAAAGTGGCTATTTTGGTGGCTATTTAGGAATTGGTCACTAATATTTACAATTTGGTCAACTTCTTCTTTCAAATGAGGTTTCAATCAACAATTGTGTCTAATTACATTTGGGTCAATAATTTTTGGGATATTTATTATTCACTTCATAAAAAGTCAAAAAAGTGGCTATTTTAGTGGTTATTTAGGAATTGGTCACTAATATTTACAATTTGCTCAACTTTTTCTCCCAAATTTAGGATTCATATATTGTGATATGGTAATTGCATTTAGGTTAGCAAGTTTTGGGATATTTATTATTCACTTTAAACATGTTTTAAAAAGTTGCTTTTTTAGTGGCTATTTAGGCATTGGTCACTAATTTCACATTTTGGTCAACTTCTTCTCTCAAATTTAAGCTCTGGTATATTTAAATTGTCAATTTAAGTGGCTATTTTAGTAGCTATTATTAATTGGTCACTAATATTTACATTTTGGTCAACTTCTTCCCTCAAATTCAGGATTTATAGATTGTATTTGAATATCAATTAAGGCCTACAAACACATTCATGCCCTTTTTTAGAGGAAAGACCCTACTTGTGTCATATATTTTTAGTGGCGCTTTATTAGGTACCTTTACTACTCATTTATAAGATAGTCAGAATTTTCAACTTCTTCCGTAAGAAGAGTTTTAGATTAAATAGTTACATTTACAATTTCCTATTTAATTGTTTTACCATCTTATGTTGATTTTTACAAGTGGACCTTATTTTGAAATATATATATAAAAAAAAAAAAAAAAGGAAACGTGACACTTATTTTAAAAATATCCAAAAAAAAAATGAAATGTTGGCACTTATTTTAGAACGGAATGATTAATTATACCTCTCCAAAGACCTCTAATGTCAAGATTAATACACAATATATCTATGAATACAACTATCCGACGGACACGTGCCTTGCACGTGCACCCTCACTAGTATATAGTATAAAAACGAAGAAACAAGCACGTCAAAAAATATGAACTTCCTCTTTTGCCCTTCACTATATCATAATTACTCATACATCTATCTATACATCGTAAGGATATATTGATTTGTGTGAGGGTAAATCTGTCATTTTGGACAAATAATTACATTTAAGTCAGCTTTTACAATTTTATTTAATATAATAATGAGGTTTTAATCAACAATCTTGTGTCTAATTACATTTGGGTCAACAATTTTTTGGATATTTATTATTGACTTCAAAAAAAGTCAACAAAAGTGGCTATTTTGGTGGCTAATTAGGAATTGGTCTCTAATATTTACAATTTGGTCAACTTCTTCTCTCAAATGAGGTTTCAATCAACAATTTGTGTCTAATTACATTTGGGTTAATAATTTTTGGGATATTTATTATTCACTTCATAAAAAGTCAAAAAAGTGGCTATTTTAGTGGTTATTTAGGAATTGGTCACTAATATTTACAATTTGTTCAACTTCTTCTCTCAAAGTTAGGATTCATATATTGTAATATGTGTAATTGCATTAGGTCAGTAAGTTTTGGGATATTTATTATTCACTTTAAAATGGTTTTAGTAAGTAAAATTGCTTATTTCCGAAATAATGCTTAGAAGTTACAACTAGATAAAGATCTAACTAAATAAAGACCTAGGAAACTGAAAGTTTAAAAAAGCGATGACATTGAACCAAAAAAAAAAAACCCTTCACGCAACACCAATATGTTGAAGAATTGCCAAGGATAACCAACTGCAGTGCTGACATACTACCAAAAACTGTGACATCTCATATGATTTACAAAGGAAAACAAAAAAAAAAATTACTTTAGCATAATTTAATATTGAATCCAGAAAATTTATTTCCCCTTAAAATGTTAATTTAGTAGTTGAGTAATTGCACATTTAAGTAAACTTAAAATCGGATGGGCCATTTATATATGAAAACCACATTCACGACTGCGGATTCATGGAAGGAAAAGAAAAGGGAATAGAATACAAGAAGGTAAACCATTTTTTGTGTGTTTTTCTCCATGCTTAAATAGCATTAAAAATTAAATTCTTCTAAAATATGCTATAACTTAAAAAAAATAACGGAGGAAAGTGATTTACAAAATTCCAAACTTTTACTTTATCTTCTACTATAGTACTAATCCTTTTATTTAGGAATTTTGTTATGATTATTCTTAAAGTATGTTATGTAAACTAATGTTTCAACTTTTATGTATACTCTTGGGACATCTGTGTAATTTGAACCTATGACACTTTTATAAATGTTGTTTTGGAATCTGGAATAATGGATGAGTGAAATGGGAAAACTGAAATTTAATTGTTGGATTAATATACTAGATGTTAGCCTGTGTTAGCTTCTTTGAAATTTATGTTTGGGTTTCGATTTAACATTTTCCCTCTTCTTCAAATTCTGTTAGTTTGCTTCTGTGTATCTACATATTAGATCGAAGGCATGTAAGAATTATTCTTTTCATGTTCACTCAAATTTTGATCTCTTCTTATTGAGTTGGCTTAAAGGCTTTAGCTGGCAGCAAAGGGAACATGCATATACTATACTGGGATAAATGGTTAAATAACCTCTATGGTCCATTCAGAACGTAGAAAGGTTAGTGTCATTGTATATTTCACCATTTCCAACATTCAATTTGCTTTCTTTGAACACATTGCCTGATTTTTCGTATCTTTGACGACTTTAAATATGATATTGCTGTTCTTTGAACAAATGACACGAATTTATACTAGAAATAGAAAAACTCACTTGCGAGAAAAAAAAAATGAACACGGGCATTGCTGCGTGCCACTCACGCAGTCCACCACTAGTATATATATATATATATATACACATAAATAAGCAACACAAACTTATCAGCCACAGTGCTACAATCTTCGTCAATCCTTGGTGAAACTGCACGCGGATGCAAAACATGGCACAACAAACTGCTCATGTCGTTACTCAACACTTGAACTAATTTTTGCCAAACTCGTGCCATTTCAACGGCTATATTAATTAAATTGACTCGTATTGTCATTCACAAAATTATATGAATTTTGTACTCTATCTCAAATTGTGGAGTATTTTTTTTCTTTCTTGCACTTCATTTTTCTTTAAAAAAACAAAAAAAAAAAAAAAGAAAAAGGAATACACTCAACAATGCGAGAGAAAATATTTACATAAATAAACACTTATACAAATAGTTATTGGGAGATGAATGATAATTGGGGTAGGTAGTTAGAATATGAATGGTAGTTGTATTAAAATTTTGCATTGAATATGAAATGTAACATTGAATGCAGAGATATCAAAATATAGCATTTAATATTATAGTCTATAGAGTAATGCTATAAAATAAAATTGAGATGCTGAAAATAGCATGTTGCATTAGAGATGGTCTTATAGGCATAGGATGGTATAGCTCAAGTGACAAAGAGCTTGACATATATAAGTCTAATCCAATACATAGGTTTAGAGTTCGAACCTCACCCTCTTATATCTGCGAATATGTGAAACTTTTTCTAAGAAGGTAAGTATTTGGGTTAATTACATGAACCTCCCCTGAGGTTTGCGAAATTACACGGACCTCTCCACTCTATATTGCAAAATTACACAAACCTCCCCTCTAGATTGCAAAATATACAGAGACATCCATTCTTAATTTGTTAGTGTCGAAAATACCCTTAGTTATAAAAAAAAACCCATCTCCTCTCTCTCTCTCACTCTCTTTCTCTCTCTACTGTATATACACACCATATATATGGACCATGCGTATAGACACACACACACACACACACCATATATGCATACATATTGGTATACATATAGCCCTTGAATACATATATACATAGAGAGTTAGGCTCCAGTGCGTTTACCCCATGCGCACTGGGTGAACGCATTGGTCTTTTAAGCTTAAAAAATTTGTGGACTACCCCACTGACCCACGACCTATCTCGCCACCCCGCAGATTTTTTAGGCTTAAAAATCCAGTGCGTTCACCCAATGCGCTTACCCAGTGCGCACTGGAGCCTCACTCTATACATAGATACATGTATACATCTCTGAGCGTGTTTGGTATTTTGGGTTTAAATCTTAAGAACAAATTAGTTTTTGGAATAAATTAATTTTGGATTTAAATCATAGGAACAAATTGATTTTGAGTTAAAAACTTTGATTTTTTGAACAAATTTCATATTCATATATATATATATATGTCCATAAATTGTGTGTGCCAAAGATTCTCTAAAGAGATCGCCCTCTCTAGGGGTGGGCAATCGGCCAGTTCGGTTTCGAACCGACAACTTCGGTTCGGGTTATTCGGGTTCGGTTTGGGATTTATGGTACCGAAATCCGAACTGAACTAAACTTCGAAAGTTCGGTTCGAATCTGAACTTTAAGTTCGGGTTCGATTTGGAACTTCAGTTTCCGAAGTTTTCAATTATAGCTTTAATTGTTTAGTTTTAAGGAAACAAAAGTTATCACAAACACATCCAAGAGATCTATAACAACAATAGGATCTGAGACAATAAAAACATTTCCCAGTAAAATGAAGCTTAATGACTGAAAAATGGAAGTGTTTAATCCAAATAAAAAAAAAGTTGCATATCAAAATTGTAATGTAAGAGTCATAATCAAAATTAACCAATACCCATCTCCGAATTCCACAAAATAATCAGAGCTGCATGTTCACTCTACTACAACTTAATACTTCAGATCTCAACACAACATTCCACTATCATAAATATACATATATATATATATACACATGTATGTTCCCCTGAATGATAATTTTTAGACTAAAAATCAAAATGAACCAAAACCCATTTCCTAATTTCATATAAAAAAAAACAAATTCAAACTCAAGACCTACCTTAATACTACCCAACATTCAGATCTAGAACATTACAATCAGGGAAAGCGAGATGGCAAGTGGGAAGTCGTCGGCGGTAGTAAGCAGCGGAGCGGGGAGTCGCCGGGGGGCCGAGGAAGTGGGAGTCGCCGGCGGCAGACCATGGTAGGCAGCAGCGGCGGCTAAGTTGAAGAGAGAGAGAGAGAGAGGTAGTAGAGACTAGAGAGAGGCAAGACTGAGAGATGATATGATTCATATCTGAATCTCAGAATATGTGCTACGGTTAACCTAATAGGCTAATATAGTTCAGCAAATTACATATATACCCCTGAAACTTCGGATATTCGGTTTCAAACCGAACTTTAAATCCCTTTCGAAAACCGAACTGTAATTATAACTATAGTTTGGTTTCGAACTGAAATTAGTTCAGTTCGGTTTTAAAATTTCAGTTCGGTTTTGAAACTTCGGGTTCGGGTCGAAACTTCGGGTCAAACCGAAAAGTGTCCACCCCTAGCCCTCTCTTTATTAAAGAGAAGCCTCTGCTTTGGCCGTTGGATTGTGTTTAAAAACGGTGAAATGACAAAACTGTTTTTAATAATAGCACGATCTGACAGCCAAAACAGAGAATAAATAGAGAGCACCCTGTTTAGAGCATGACTGATTATGTATATACTTATATATCTATATCTATATCTATGTGTATATATATACACACACTAGAGAGAGAGATGTGTGTAGTTTAGTAAAATGATAAACATAGTAAAGGTAAAATAGTCGATTCATGCTAAAGGGGAGAGAAGGTCAGTGTAATTTCACCAAACATCGTGTGAATGTCCGTGTAATTAACCTTTTAAGTATTTGTAATTGGCAAGCTCTTTTGATATAGAAATTTCAATTCCATTTTGCCATCAAAGGCGTCTTTAACCCAGAACACCAGAAGGGGAGAGCAGGTGACGTGTATTGGAGGACTGTTCGTGTGTTTGGCAAACGCTCCATTCGCAGAGAGAGAAATTTCACAGAAACATTTCTTCAAACGTCCAGAGGACGAAACACACACACACACACACACACACAAAAAAAAGAGATTAGATTCGATTGGATTGGATCAAATACGAATCAGAATTGTGCGTGCCCCAAGTTAGAAGATGATCTGAAGAACGAGACATGTCTTCGAGATCGTTGTTAGTATACAGAGTCGTACCGTTCTTCGCAGCTCGAATTCGCCATAATTACAGACTCCTCTCCTCATCTTCTTCTGCTTCTGCCCTTCATGACCTTGATTCTCCATCTCCAGATGCCATTCACATGACAGATAGTTGCGTTCGGGTACCCTCTCTCTCTCTCTCTCTCTCTCTCTCTCTCTCTCTCTCTCTCTCTCTCTCTCTCTCCTCCATATATGTGTATAGATTTAACTTATCTATGCTAACCTGTCGATGAATTAATGGTATTTAAGCTTGAATTTTCCATATTGTAAATACTTTTGTTGTCGTTCCAGATTTGAAAAATACTTTGTTTGTAGTTTCGAGTTGTTTGTGGAATCCCAATGGCTGCGTTAATTCACAGAGCAAAAGAAGGAAAAATAAAATTAGTTCTTGTTGCTTCGCATAATTAATTGAAGGCTGTAGATGAAAGGTTTATATATATATATATATAAGTATTTTTGGGTGCCTAGGGGTGTGTTTACACAATTGAAACCATATGGGAGTGGTTTGTGTGTAGAATCTAATAAAAATGATAGTGTTTGGAAATCAATTTACTTGTTACTATAGATTTGCAGGCTATTTTGCAAGAGAATTGAACAGATTTTTCTCTTACGTGGTTTTGGAAAGGGCAAAAAAAAAAAAAAAAAAACCAACCCTTTTTTTAGGTTCTTTTGACATGCTGACATAGTTATGATTTAACCCTAATTTATTTTCTGACTTCCAATTATGTAATTGGATCCATTTAAGATGGCAAATTCTAACTTCATATATTGAATTGTTACGTAACTGGCGGACTTAACGCATTCAAATGTTAAGGGACTTCCAATCAGGCCCTAAAAGTTTGTGGCATGTTGAAAAAGAGAAGAGCAGACTATATAACCTCCATCCTCCTGCCAAGAAACATCATTTGTTTCACGAAACATATGCATAATGGGAAGTTATCTCTTTTGTTTGCAATTGCTTAGTTTCCAATTGCTGTTGAGTCCTCGTATTATCCTCTCTCTCTTTTTTGCTTTGTTTCCAACAGTTTAATTTCCCATTGCAGATAAGTTCTCGTATTAATTTCCCATTGCAGATAAGTTCTCTTTCTTAGCAAGAGTATGATTTGATGAAATTAAACAACCTGGTTTTTTTTTTTTCCGGAAAAAGTCATTTGATTTGATTAAGTGATAAACAAGGTGTTATTTGCACTTTCCAAACTTTTGTCTGAAATTGTTGGGTAGTATTATTAGGATAGCTGCTCATTGACTTATGGGATACTATACAGAGATTGAAAGAGTTGCAAGCAGATGAAGCATCAGCAAAGGAGAAAATGCTTCGCTTGAGCATAGAAGCTGGTGGATGTTCTGGCTTCCAATACAACTTCTCACTCGACGACAAAACCAATACAGATGACAGGTTTTCTCTATTTTTGGGACTTCGGATTTTATACTTGTCCCTGGATTTTCTTCAGCAAAACAGAGCACTGAAAATATCTAGCAATTCAAATCATGTCCTCTTTTTTCTCATTTGTCCATCTCCCATTCTTATTTATTCCTGATATCTGCAGAGTTTTTGAGAGGGATGGAGTCAAATTGGTGGTTGATAAAATTTCGCTTGACTTTGTGAAAGGTGCAACTGTTGATTATGTTGAGGAGCTCATTCGATCTGCTTTCCAGGTTACTCTCTATAGCTTGTTGGCTCTGTGCACGTCATAGTTTATGTATCTTGTCTCTGCATCTCCACGTAACATATTGTATCACGGCTTGGCTACTTATGTTCAAGAAACATGGCTTATAGTGGATTTGTTTCCAGAATCTGCCTCATATCTACTATCATATTTTAAGACATAATGGACTTATAATTGGTTCCCAGTCTCTGGTATAGCAACTATAAGTAGTAACTGAGTAGTATCTCTGACAGTGGAACTAGAGATAAGCATAGACTTTCTGCACCTACACTTTACTTCAATTAGTTGGTGAATTAATTGAAATTTGGTTTTATGATTAAATAGTAAATATGGAAATTTAACTGGAAAGGAATGATGAATTTATGGTTATTTTTCCCTTTAACATGATAATGGTAATAACGGATGCTTTATGCTGATAACTTGGGAATATGATAGGTGACTATGTTAGCTTTTTGTTCTAGCTGCACGAGATATTGGTTTTCAGAAAGAGAGATTTTAACTTCAATAGAAGCAAGTTTATATATTAAGGTACTTCAAGCATTTAGGGTTAATACCAACTAATTCAAACTTGAACACAAGTCACATAGGAACTACTCTAGCTACAAAGCCTACAATAGAGGAGGGAGAGGGAGGGACTGGTCAAGCTGCATATGAAATAATGGTTGAGAAACGACAAGCAGAAAGAGAAATAATGGTAGAACCATTATGGAACATTAGAAAAATGATTTGATATACAAAAGATACTTTAAAGAATAATCAAGGTTGGAGTTTGGCGCAGCTTTTGACAGGCTTCACAATCCCAATAGATCTTCTAAAGCCATTGAAGTTTTGGTGAACTTATCTAAGGTTTTCGAGTTTGAAGAAATCAATCCTCCAGGAAGCTCATTTCATAATAACTAGTGAGAATAGCTTTTGAAATAACTTCTTGCAATAAATTGGGCTTGCTTTAGTTAAAACTTGAAAGCCCAATTGTATGATTCTATCCCTTGGAATGGTCCAGATTCTTCTTTTTTGTTTGTTCCTTTTAGCCATGCCATTTAAGTAGTTAATTAACCCAAGGTTAGAAGCTAAAGGTTAGCATAGTATTTCTAAGGCAGTAAGGCTGTCCTTTTATTCAAAATTCTGAGTAAAGGTATTCGGGCCAAAATTATTCGTTAGATCTGCTAATTGGATAGGGCTGTGTCAGTCTCATTTATTCCATTCCATTTTCCTTGCTGAGCTATGTGCATAACTGAGTACAGTTTCTTTTCATTACAAGTGCAAGTCTGAACTCAGCTAAGGTGAAATTTGGTTAGATACAGAAGTGCTAGATTGTAGGACAGAAGGGAAAAAAAAAATTTGAAACAGGAAGAAAGAAAAATTGTGTACTGATGGCTTCACAAAAGATTTTCAGATAGGTAAATCCTTATTTCTGAAACAAGTTTCCCAGGAAACAGGTTTCCCCTTGTAAACCAAGTTTCCTCACAACCCTTACTCAGTTATTATTACAAACTAAAATAACTTTTTTGTTGCTAGGTTACACATATCACGTCATGGCCAAAATCCAAATAGCTCTAAAATGTATTGTGATGACTCTTTTCCTTCCTTTCCTGGACTGTTCTGACTTCTGATAATGAAGTCTGAGCATAAAAATTCCACTCCGTTTTGATGAAAGTAAGTATGTAGCGTATCATTTCATTTTATAATCAAGATTTTACAAAACTAATTGGAGAGGGTTCTGATATTCTTCCTTTATAAAATAAAAGAGTCTGTGCTTGTGCTTTATTCACAAATAGGGATAAACCTCACTCTTGCTCGATTTTGTAACTGAACCTGTATTCCTGTTCCATCGGTGCCAGCCCAGTAATTGATCACCACTTTTTTTGCAGGTAGCTACGAATCCAAGTGCAGTGGGTGGGTGCAGCTGTAAAAGCTCGTTCATGACAAAGTAGTAGTTGTCCAGGAATGCGATTGCAGATACCTTATTTATATATTTCACTGACAAAGGCGAGATCATCTACTGTCGGTTTAGCTTGGTCCAGCATCTATGTTTTTGCTTGTTCTATTGTTGTAAAAACATTAATAAATTTCCAAAGTTACATCAATTCATTGAGAAAAAAGTTATGTAACAACTGTCGAAAGGTCATTGACATGTCCTTTTTGGTTCCTCTTAACACATGACCAAACACTAGCATGCTTAGCTCTCCTATGTTTGGTACAGATCACTGATCAGTAGGTGAGCATGTTAATTGAATTGCTAAGGAGAAAAAAGTTGGGGCACTGGGGGCAAGGGTGAGTAATAACTCAATATTTGCTTAGGTGTAAATTTTGAGGGGGTGTTGGGGATTAGTGTTTACAGAATTTACACTGTCCCAAAAATTTCAAGCGTTGGGACATCTTACTTGCACTATATGAGCTGAAGTGTTCAAGCGGAGAAATTGTCTTCTGTGAATTTCATTGTAATTTGAGCTGGGTTTCATGTGGGTCCTATAGATCATAGTGACCTTATCATCGTAACGGTCACATGAAATAATTTTGTGTAGCAACCATAGCTATCAAATCAATGTAAGTATTTCAAGTGGTGTTCTGCATAGATCATATTTATTCGACTCGTTTGTATCATTCAGTAGTGAGTGGTGACCCATTTATGAAAAATTCTATGATGCAACTAAGCGGTTTGATTGTACTCAAAATATTACATCTAAGTGGTCAGGGCGGATATATGTGTAAGGGAGGGGGCTCAAGCCCACCCCAAAATTTTTAAAAATTGCAGATTTGCAATAAAATATATATATTACAGTTGAGCCCCCCCTTCTATTGTAAAATTGTCATACCAAGTCACCCTATAAATACAAAGTTGGGACTTTTATTTCCCATTCACTTCTCAGACTCTCTAGTCTCCCTCTTATGTTTTTGCGAAAATTTTTATTGTATTAACTTATATCATCTATACAAAATATACACAAAATATGTATAAATAGATAAAAAATAAAAAATAATAATAATAAAATAAAAAATTGGGGGGTGCTACCCCGCCTTTGAACCCCTGTAAAGTTCCACCTCTATCAATCCCCTCCTGGCTTGATTTTTTAGATCCGCCTTTGCAAATGGTTTCTATAGTTGTTCTGTTTAAGTCTCAAAGCATTATATTTTCTATCTAGGCGCGCAAAACATTATACTTCGTTTTAGTCCTAATCATAGAATTCTCCCCGTTCTAGACATGGTATAATCAAAGTTTTGAACCAGTTTCCCATTAGATTCCATTTACCTGGATGCACTTAGGCTTAATTTGGACCCCATGTGACTTTTTAAAAGTGGCTTATGAAATTTATTATTGAATTGTTTGATAATTTTGTACAAGTGACACATTACTCTTCAAAAAAATCATAGAAATAAAAAGACAACATTAAACTTTTAAAGGCTCCATTCTAGAGCTTTAAAAGCCCCATTAAAAAAAATTGTCATTTCCTCCTATGTTGGTTTTCCTATTTTATGCCGTATTTCATTAGAGACCTTGTTGGTCCATAATGATCGGACACCCATATTCCAGGACCACACAGGCCTCACATGAAATGCACCATAGCCGAAGCAAGCAACCCCAAAGAGAAATAAATGAATTCCAAAAATCTTGGGCAAATCCAAAGAAGGTTTTCCTATACTACGTTCATCACAAAATATTTCTAGATCCCAATACACTCGATGCCAAATAGCTGCCAAGAAGCACAAGCCAGAAACACAATTAAGCAAATGAAGCAGAAAAGACGCAGATACGTGTTATAGAAAGAAAGTACAAACTGAACAAGAATAAGCCTCTGATTTACTTGAACATAAAAAGGCAAAATCATGACAATTAAAAAGGTTCTCATTTAATATTAGACACCTGATGACATACAAAATCGCTGTCACTTGGTCTGAAACAAAGATATCTCAAAATCAGACAGACACAAAAGATCTGGAGTATTTCCATAAAACTGTAATAAAATCTTGCCCATGATAAGTCTCACTCACTACAGAGATCTCACAATAAAAAATAAAAATAAAAAACCAAACAAACTTCTTAAAAGACTCGTACTGGCCTCCCCATGGTACTCTTGAGGTACAAGCATCTCACCTGATTTGCATATACGAAAACAAAAGCCATTAAATGAATTACCACCAGTTTATTTGAGCACAAAATCACCAAAGAAAAATTATGTACAAGTTGGCTAGCAACATGGAAAAAACAACATGCTATATGACAGAAGGAAACTAAAAATGCACAGAAAGTCACGAAATAGTACTATACTACACCCATGTGCTTGTGAAGAATAACCATGTGAAGTCTGCCGTGAAATGTTGATCATGCAAACCAATGGTGAAGACTGGAATGCATCGCCCATGTCAAACCAATGGTGGATCACCCTGGCAATCGCAACATGTGACAGCCACACCGAGTCATCATGAAAATTGGAAGTTTTTCTTTGTTTCTACAGAGTCCCTACAGTAAATTCATTCTAATGCTGGTTCAATGGATACGATTGTCATCCACTTAATTTCTGCCTAAAAGTGGCCAAGTCTCCATGCACGGAGAGTACATTCACAGCAACAAACAGGCCTCCAAAAATATAATTTACGACTATAATCACTGACAAAAACAGGGACTCTTATTTAAACTAAACTAATGGCTGAAATGCACAGATTTAGAAAGTAAGAGAGCTACTCCAATGGACTGAGGGGCAGCCTCAACTGGTTTAAATAGAGAGTTTAATCTAGTCTAAAACCAACAATGACTATTGGAAGACATTGGAGGGTCTCACTGAACTTACATTTTGCCAATTCTTCTTCAGCAATGAAACAAGAAAGTTTACGCTCATTTGAACATTCTGGAAGATTTGCTTCTCCTCCATACCACAATTACCAACAGCAACGCCCATGCAAAGGACCTTCTTAAGTTGAAACTTCACAGTTGCTTTCGTCTCGTTAACTTTTGACTCAAGGGATTCCTGATGAGAAACCAGTGTTGGAAACTTTCCTGCATTGACATCCTAAGACATGTAAGAATAAGAGAGGAATAGAATACACAAATCAAGATAGTATCCGGATTGCCTACATAATCTGCTAATTGGGGTCCTCTCAAGTGAGCTCCATCAGAAGTTTGAGCTTTAGCGAAGCAAGATTTAACATGCCACCCCAACAAAACTTGAATCACATTCAACAATGTTCTGTCATTCACTACTCCCAATTTATGGAATAAATCCACTCAGAAGAGAAAATTTCGCTCGTTTAGTAGAGCTGGGAATTTAATTATCCTTGATTCAAAGCTAAATAAAACCAAAAACTCATTTCTCCAGAGAATTCGTAAACTTGCAACTATGCTAGATTACCAGAAAAAAGAAAATTAGAAAAGAGATGAGCAAAGACATTGGCAATAAGCATATTGGATAATTAACTCGATGGATTGTCTCCATCGAATAGTTCCTTCTAAATATGACCACTGGACGGTATCATTTTTTGTACACCTTGGTTATAGTATACACTCTTCGTGTGCTCACAGTCACAGGTTGCACCCGCTTGGCGGACAAAACACAATTGACATCCATGAATTAGTTTTACCGGCTCCTAATCAGGCAAAATGCATTTATGCTGAAATAATGCTAGACTTGCTAGTTGTAAGATAACAACCTCAAGAATCTCAAACTGAAAGAGATTCCCATACCAACAGGAAATTCCTAGTCAGCACTACAATAGAACAAGAACATAACGAAAGGACAAGGAAATCCTTAATTTTCACTCAAACACTTAGTTTACTGAAAAGGATGTGTCACAGCCACCAACTAAGTTAAAGCAGCTATGGAGTATCTAATTTAGGCCAATAAATAACATATTTTTGGTGCTTTTAATGACATTTCTCATTTGTCATCAAAAAGAAAAAATTTGGTGAGTGACGTGAGTCCATGAAGATTAAAGGGAATCTGCTTGATGACAGTCTACAAACATGACTCTCACCGGACATCCAAGAAGATTAGAGGTTAATGGAGACAGACAAAAAGTTACTAGAAACTGAATTACTTGCCTGCCTTGTTGAGTCCAGGGCCTAAAAGACGGGGAATCTGCTTGATGACAGCTTCAGAAGCAAGAAATGCATGGTATTTCTTGGCAAGCTTCTTGACCAATTTCTTGTTTTTGTTTAGCTTCTTGAGCCCTTCCACATCCATGTACTCCAATCCTATCTTCTCTGCCTGTTAAGGATTATAGGAATGTTATCCAGAGGAAAAATCCATGTAATGCAGCCAAATCCAGTCACCGGAATGAGCTCAAAATTTGATTATAAGCGTTCGATTCATGAAGTCAAATTAATTAGTACGAATATAAGTTCCAAAAGTCGTACAAGTACAACAATATATAACGATCACAAGGGAGGAATTTTTGGGAAAGGTTTGGATAAGACGCATAACTATCTAAAACATGAAACAAGACAAAAGAAATGTTCAGTACTGCACTATCAACTGCACACAGGATAATGAAAGAGAAAACTTGAAATGAAACCAGCGCAAAGCATTTTAATTCCACCATGTGATTAGTGGGGCATTAAGATAGTAAAAAAATATACCTCTCCTACATGCTGAGCATCACCAAGCATGCAGACCTTCATCTTAGGACGAGGAATGTGTGGCAATTTCACGGAACCACTGAAACGCTTATCTTTCTGAGGATCATAGTTCTTCAATCCAATTTGAAGTTCAATCGTCTCAGTGAATTTGCGGTTTTTCTCCTTTGCATCCCCTGTAATTTGGGAGATAGCTTCTCTGACGGCGTCACTTTGCAGCTTACTGAAACAAGCACAAACAATGAAAGGACACAAGTCAAACAGGTTGTCCAAAATTCATTTTTGATATCTGAATATACAGTCCCATACGAGTAACATAATATTTGCACGGTCAGTGCTGCTTGAACAAAGCAAAGATTGTCATTGCTTATGGACCCAAACCTGGTGATCAATCTACGACTACGATGAAGATTTAGACCAATGTCTACCGTGATGATTAGTTGATCTAACATGGGTATAAACCTTAACTGTTGAGGATAGACATTCAAATTCAATGAGGATGCCCACTCAATTACACCACCATAAACCCAAAAAAAAGCACCAACAAAAGGAACAAAGTAGAGCCAGAAGGTATATATGTCAACTGTGTTCGTCTACCCTGTAACACTGATAAAACCCAACTCGATACAGTTTACATTCAAGTATTGTGCTTACTGTTTATCCTGGGTATGCCCCTTGTACCTTTTTTGGAACATATTTACCTTTTTTCGAAGAAGAAGAAAAAAAAAAAAAAAACTTGAATCAGTGATAAAACCCAACTATAGTTCAACAAAGAGCCAACGACGAAGACACCTACACTCCACAGACCAGACCCCTTGCGCGCGCACACACACACACACATATATACACATATATACAGAATATTAGAACACTAGAACAAAATCAAAATCAGAGTTTAAATCGCTAGCTAGTAAAACATTACAAACAACAAACTGGAATCAACAAAAAAAAAAAGGTTGAATATGTAAAGACGTACCTCATGTCGAAAGTTACTCCTCTACAGATCCTGCAGTGCCCACAAATGTATCAGTAATGCTAAAGAAATGAGCTTTAAAAAAAATTTGTGATCTGAATTATCTCAGACACGAATATAATATAGATATAGAGATCAACAACCCCTGGAAATCACGGGTTTCAGAGAGGTGTTGAGAGAGAAGCTAGAACAAACATACAGATAGTATGCAGCCGACGACTGAGAGAGAAAAAGAAATGTAGGGGGCACCGTATGACTATAAAAACCCTAAACACGTGCGTGGATGGTTAGGTTACACGAGTCCTCAATGTATCAAGCTCCTATTACTTCCCAACGCCCCATTATTTCATTCTTTTGTGCTTAGATTAATTATATGTTTGGTAGGATGGATGGAAAAGTGGAAGGAAAAGAAGAGAGGAAAGATGGAAGATATATTTTTAGGGAAAGGATTGGAGTATTCCCTTATCTTGTTTGGTTAAACATGAAGGAAGCGAGGATGGAAAGAATGGAATATTGTATATTTTATAATTATATCCTTACGTTAAAATAAATATAAATATTAGAAATGGTCCTTGAATAGGCAGTTATAGTAAGGTTGGTCATATTGGTATCGTGTGTATGAAAATGCATCTCTGAATTGAAAGATAATTTTGAAATTGGTCATTTTTCCAATATTATTGTACTATTTATGACATGAATACCCTTGCATTTATAATCATTATCAATTAGGGGTTTCAAAATTGAAACCCAAATTAGTGCACGATTTTTTCTTTCACATTATTTCACTATTTATGATTTTGAATTAATCACTCTCTATATCTCACGTTCTCTCTCTCTACTCTCTCTCTCTCTCTCTCTATCTTGCCATGTAGAATTGAAATTTAAGCAATTCATTTTTGAGCAGTTTTGAATCAATCCTTTCTCTATATGTCACGTTCTCTCTGTTTGCAAGATATTCACATAACATAAGATAGGACATGAGAAGGCTTGTCCGTATCAACTACTCACGTTCTCTTTCTCTCTCTCTCTCTCTTTCTCTCTCAATCTCCCCTCAGTATGAATTTGAGCAGTGAAGGTAGTTTTGAATTTTCAATGTGAGAAATTTTGAATATTTTGTATATTTGATTTGTGTGGGGGTGTGAGAATTTTTTTTTGTTTTGTTTTTTGGGTGAGAAATTGTATTATTGTACTTCCATCAAAATTCTAGATCTGAGAATTTCTCACCAAAATAGACAAAAAATTTCACTTATAGTCAGTGATTCAGTTAAAGTGAGAAATTTCACATTATTGTTGGAAGTGAGAATTTCTCACAATATTATATAGAATTTCGTATTATGTTATATTGAGGAATTTCTCACTCTGTTATGTATTTTAAAGTGAGAAATTTCTTACTTTTCTTTCTCTCTCTCGCATAATATTGCTATGTTAATTCTCACTCTTCTCTCTAATATATATATTATATGTGTTTTAAATTTCAAAATTCAAATTTATTATTTATATATATATATAGAGAGAGAGAGAGAGAGTTATATGAGTTTTAAATTTAAAAACCCTTAATTGTAGGAGTGGGGGTATTTTGGTCCTCAAAACAGGTGAGGGACTGATTTCTAAGTTGACTTATAGAATGGATCGATTTCTAGAAAATGACACATTAAAGGACTGAAATCTAACCGACCCTAAAATAAATGGAAGGGTAAATTACACAAACCTCCCCTGAGGTTTGCCTTAATTACACGGACCTCCCCTCTTGTTTCAAAAATTACACAAACCTCCCTCGAGGTTTGAATTAGATAACAAAACGCCCCCTCCCCTAATGGCCCATTAGTTTTTTTTACATTAGCCTCCCCTGAAAATTACAATTAGCCCCCCTAATATTATAAAATTGTCATACTAAGCCCCCTTTCTCTTATATTTTTGTTATAATTATAAAATCCCTCCTCCCTCCTATGTTTTTGGGTTAATTTTTTTAGCATTAATTTATATCATCTACACAAAATACATATAAATAGGTCCAAAAATTTTTTTTCCCAAACAAACCTCTATCAAGCCCCCCATGTATTAATTTTCTAGATCCGCCCCTGTCCCTATGCTTCAAAAGTGGACACTTAACCCCTGTGATTGTGGACTAAAATGGAATTGTTATGATTTCACTCAAAACTGACAAAAAATCTAAAATTGGTTAAAAATATAAACACTTAACCCATTTTGTGATGTTAATTTTGGGGTTAACGCTCTTTGAGTGAAATCATAACAATTCTATTTTAGTCTACAATCACAGGGGGTTAAGTGTCCACTTTTGAAGCATAGGGACAGGGGCGGATCTAGAAAATTAATACAGGGGGGCTTGATAGAGGTTTGTTCGGGGGAAAAAAAAATTGGACCTATTTATATATGTTTTGTGTATATTTTGTGTAGATATAAATTAATGCTAAAAAAATTAACCCAAAAATATAGGAGGGAGGAGAGATTTTATAATTAGCACAAAAATATAGGAGAAAGGGGGCTTTAGTATGACAATTTTATAATATTAGGGGGGCTAATTGTAATTTTCAGGGGAGGCTAATGTAAAAAAAAACTAATGGACCATTAGGGGAGGGGGCGTTTTGTTACCTAATTCAAACCTCGAGGGAGGTCTGTGTAATTTTTGAAACAAGAGGGGAGGTCCGTGTAATTAAGGCAAACCTTAGGGGAGGTTTGTGTAATTTACCCTAAATGGAATTATTTTTAATGATAAAAAAGACAAAAACTAAGAGGAGCATTTTCTCTCTCCTAATCCGTCTATTTTTGGATGGATTGAATTTTGTAGGCCCGGAAGGAAGTAGCATCCTCTCCTCTTCCATTCTCTCCTTTTTTCCATCTTACCAAACAAGTGAATTTAATCTCTTCCATCCTCTCTTCCATCCACCCCTCTCCTTCCTTCCCCTCTTCCCTCAAACCAAACATAGCATATGAGTGTCATTCATTTTTTAATTAAATTAGGGCACCTAAGTTAAAAAAAAATTTAATTTTTTACCTTTTACTTTAATTAGTAAGGGTACCTCACTTGTTTTACTACGGGTAACTCTTGGAGCACATAAGAATCTCGTATAAACAATATACATAAATTTTATGTATCTATCTGTCTTCTCTGTGGACCCTACAGTATCAGTGAGAGATAGACACATTGTGATTTATGTATCTTGTTTATGTGAGATTCTTATTTGTCCCAAAAGTTATCATCAAACCAACGACTCGAAGCGATCATCCTTTGTCGGCCCTGATTGAGGATTGCAAAACTCTGCTGGAATGGGGAAAAGGAGAGATAACTCACTCGTACCGTGAGGGGAATATGTGTGCTGACTTTTTGGCTAACCAAGGGGTTGCCCAGAACAATAATCTTGTTATTTTGCAGTCCCCTCCCACAGCCATTGTCCGATTTTTGCTCATGGACAACTGTGGGACTAGCTGTTTACGTTAGTGTTTTGTTTGTTTATGTCCTTTGTACCAAAAAATAAAAAGTTATCCTTTTACTACATATTATATTTTACAAATAAATTTAAACCACCTGAAATGATAAAATCAGTGCAAAATAAACTTGAACCACCTCTAACTAACAAAAATCAGTACAACAACCACCCCTAAATGACAAAAATCAGTACAACACCCCTAGCTGACAAAACTCAGTACAACACAAAAATATCAGTACAACACCCCTAACTGACAAAAATCAGTACAGCACAGTTCTCAAGATACACAACTTAAATCCAAACCTACCTCCCAAAAAATTTGAACTCCCTCATAACCATAACAACTAAGGAGATCAACAGAATCAAGTATCAATACTAGTACGAAAGTAATATAACCGTGAAAAATCAAAAATTTGAACCATAACATGATATTCAATAATACAACACCAGCTCTTGAAACCAACACGAAAACTGAATATTATTGTATTCTAATAACTTGAATTAACTTAATTATGTGTATTGTGCTTGTTATTTTTCAAGACATGCCGATACAAAAGTTATGTTCTCGATACAAAAATTGTGTTGTGCTTTCCTCGATGCATGAATTAATTTTTTTGTCCTGAAAAAAAAAAGTCGTCGTACTCAAGTATCATACCAGTGTTGATGAAGACTGATAATGCTTCCATGAAGAAAAAAAAGTCATGTATATTGCTTTCATAAGAGTGTTGATACTTGATTTTGTTGATCTTTGTAGTTGCTCTGGGTATGAGGGAGTTCAGATTTTTTTTGGAGGTGGGTTTGGGAGTATCACAGCTCAGAGAGAGTGAGAGAGAGAGAGGTGGTCCCTTGTTGCGGTGGTGGTTCGGCGGCGACTACGGTTGCTGTGGTGGTGCTGCTGAGAGTGACAGAGACGAGGAGAGAGAGTAAGAGTGAGAGAAAGGGAGGGTTTGGGTGGTGGAGACCAGTGTGTGAGAGAGTAAGAGTGAGAGAGAGGGAGGGTTTGGTGAGAGTCAGACAGACCAAGAGAGAGGGGGAGAGAGAGGAAGCGTTTGGGCGGGATTTTGTGGGGTAACCGGCTACCGAATGGGTGGGTTGAGGGTAGTTGTTTTGCCACAAAACAGTGGTTTGAAATGGAGGGCCCTAGATCTAAAGGGTCATCAATCCCACGGTGGAAAAATGGCCACACCAAACGACCGAAACAGCTAGGACGTATCACAGCCGGACCCCATCTGCAGTCACTGCTGCTAGAAGTTTACCATACGGTCCATACCTATAAGAGCATCTGCAGAGTGTACACATGACACAGGGCTAGCATATGACACAATTCCGTGCTAACTGACTTGGTCGAAGACTCGAAGGTGCTCTCCAATGGGTTGGGTCGAAGGTGCTCTCCAATGGGTTAGCGAAATCACACGTTGCTGACATCACAGATTCTTTGTTTTGGTTTGATACATCAACAGATTCACAATTTTTTTTTTTTTTTTTGGCTACTATGACAAATCAGTGTATTTCAAAGAAGAGGACCAAAAAAATAAAATCCGTTGAATGACTAATCCTGTCATCATGGCCTTTTCTCTGATCAAGACCAAGTTTATTGGAGTAATTTTTTTATTGGCACTACACTCGGTAGATGTTTAGCTGCAGTTGGCAAGGAATTTAGCGACTGACATGTTTAGTGCACTGTTTGGGTAGCCCATTTTGTGTGTCGTTTGCACCATTACCTAATGCTGACACTAAAATTGACTCCAAACAAGCATCACTACAAATGCTCTAAGGGGCAAAAGACCAAAGGACATTTGGTCCATCATTGCTGGGGCTAGCAACAAACAATCATAGGCTAGCCAGTATCATGGAACCAAAGGCACCAATAAAATCAAACATCTAAGATTGTTATTTCAATCGAGAAAAAAAAAAAGAAAGAAGAGGAGAAAAAGTAGTCTCGTCCCAAATCATACTAAGCACGATCTTGTATGTATTAACAGAAGTTACAGTTTGGTTTTGCTGGTCATTCAAATTATACGAGGAAGGCAGTATCTTCATTTGGAGAAGCAGAGCATGAATACAGAAGAATTTCTTTAGGATGCTGGGGAATGCACATCACTGGACATGGGCAATGAAATACTAGTGAACCGCAGGAAAAGTTCACCCCTTTTATTCTCATAAAGCAAAGTGAAATTTAATTTTGTTAAAAGGACAAGCAACTGCAATCATTTAATATTCATACCCATTTAACACTTCCAAACATAGAGTTGAACAAAACTGTGGCCAAGAAACATCAGCCAGCTGCCCGGAAATGATTACATTTATTTCTACCAAGACAGAGATACCTATCGAAGTTCCAGAAGTATGGAACTTCATAGTGGACAAACCCATTACTCTGGTTGCCTCATACCCAAAACTGAAATGTCTTCAAACCGTTTCTGCAGTGCCAAATAATAAAAAGGATTAAAAAAAACTCCAGTCAGAGTAACACATGGAAAAAGCTCCAGGAGCAATTATGTTTTCTAGAGTTATTTATTTTTCATGACAAGTAGAAGAAAAGTAATATCCAATAATTATGCAGACAGGAACCTGAGGTTTTCGGTAACTGAAGGGACTAAACAACAAAGACAAACCCTTTTGTAGATATAAACATTCCTTCTAGACGTTTAGAACATCACCGTCTGATTGTGGCATAATTTTAGAACATCAACTGAGGATATGCTGTTAGATCTTTTGTTTTTTTTTAATAAATTGCTATTAGTTTTGATGACTTATGAGGTTTTTTTGAGGATGTCAAGTAGCCTATATTAGGGGTTGAAGAAAATTTTACTTGGCATGGAAAAATGTTGGATGGCCAGAGTCTCCAGACACTTCCCAACCTTTGCATATTTTTTTAGCGTCGTACAGATGGAGCCTAGTTGTCACACACTTCCCTCCTATTGTGTCCCTTGTTTTTGACATATTCACTTTACATCTATATTTTTTTAAATGATAAAAAGGAATAAGAAGAAAAAGGCAACCCCTTCAGGGTATAAAGGCTTAGAATACTCTGAAAATCACTTCAGACCAAAATGAATTAATTAATCAAGGGATAACAGATTTGCACTAATTAGGAGAAAAAGTTTACCGACCTGCAAAAATGAGAACTGTCACCGTGTACAACTCAGTTAGGAACACTAGAGACAGGAGCGGATTTAGAAAATCATTCCAGGGTGGGCTTGATAAGGGCTGTCCCCGAATTTTTTTTATTTTTATTTTAAACCTATTTATACATATTTTGTGCATATTTTAGACCTAATATGACGAATTTATAATGTTTAGGGGGGGGGGGGCTTTTATAATTTTCAGGGCTGGCTTAACTGTAATTTTTTTAGTACAAATGTTCAATTTTCCAAAAATATGGGGTGGGCTTGAGGCTTAGTTTTGGCCCCTGTTTTGGTGATTCTCCTTTTTTAAAGCACAATTTCATGTTAATTCATTTGGTAACTAGTTTATGAGGTTTGCAAAAATTGAACTTAGGGCTTTTTTGGGGAAGTTTTTAAAAGCTCTAGAATTGAGCTTTTAAAAGCTCAAAGTTGCTTTTTTAATTTCATGATGTCTTTTTGAAGAGTAGTGTATCACTTGTATAAAATTATCAAACAACTTAGTAAGAAATTTCATAAGCTCCTTCTAAAAAGCCAAACTAAGCCTAAGCCCCCCATCCTTACACGTGAATCTGCCCCTGCCTAGAGAACCCCAAACTCTTTGAAGGACGCAAACCTAACAGTAGGATCTCACAAACATTACTAGTTTGATAGTTGCCACTTTCTTGAATGTGGATTTTTGCTTGTTATCTTGATGCCTTACTCTTACAAAGTTCTTTCAAGGTATTCTAACTTCTTCTCAAGGTCTTGGGTTAGAATTGCATCACGTAGATGAAAAGAATCTATAGATATTCATCTCATTCTCTTTTCCTAGTCCTAACAACTTAAAATTGTAGCAATAGAAACATTGTATTTTGATTCTTAGTCACATTGCCAATTCCATCGACCTAGTTAAGCTTGATTCTTAGTCATGTAGTGCTCCAGAAATGTAATGCATGTCACAAGAGTATATCTCAAACAACCACTATTATCGCACTTCCATGCTAACTTTCTAATCCTCATAAACACACCCACAGAAGCTTGAGGAGGGATAAGTTCCACAAATCAACAATGTCAAGGACATCAAACACTACAACTTAAACTGCATCTCAATTTTATTATCTATAACACCTTCACACGAGATATATCATTCATATGCAAAAATTGTCACACATATGGTAAATTGGTAATAGTGAAAACTACAGCCTAAACTCACCAAAACCTCGCATTGCACACATGCTACAGACAAATCCAACCATGTGGAGTCCACTAGTAAGAAGAGGAGTATATTGCACAACATATTGTTCTACTGACTACATATGTTCAATGGATGAAGGCCACTGACCCATTATTCTTCATACAATGCTGCAAGCGAATAGCCAGCCCAATTAAACATCACATTACTCAAAAACTATGGAAGCATTAATTCACACACAACTTAAATCTGATCTACATGGTGATAGCACCAATCATCAAGCAGGATTCTCAAAGATAAAACCAATCCATACCGGGTAGTACATAGGTTCTGGTGCTCCAATTTATAACACTTTATCATTGCTGTACTTCTAAACTAAGCAAGCTCCTATAGTTCAACCAATATTTTAAGGTTGTGTGAATTACACACACATATATTGATACATAAACCTAGCGCAATCAATTACAATTGTTTTCTCTTAAGAGTCTCGAACAATTGATATGCCTTTCAATCAATATTGACACGAACAGGACAAGCCCGAGGTGGATATCGAAAAGGACAGTAGTGACAATTTCATAATTACATACAACATGGGTTAAAAACTGATCTGACATTCCAATTTTCTAAGTTGGCCATATATAACAAGAAGAATATGAAAACAATTCGACATATCATCGTACAAATTAGGAATATTTCTGAAAGCATCGGCACGCGATTTACAAATAGTCTTATAGTATGTATAAATGCAAATAAAAAATTTACGAAAGAGATAAAATTAATGTAAATACCCCAAGGTTGTTGGTTTCCCATAGCTTATGAACTCCATAGTCCACCGTCTGCACCAAGATAAAATCAACCATCATAATGAAAAAGAAATGCGTGCGACACAAACTTCAAAAAATAATCAATTCCCTCATCTTTATCTAGATTGAAATCACTTGGTATAAATTCCAATCCTATCGATCATCAAAAACATGCAAATGAGTTCTAAATCCTATAATTTATTTAGCTGAGGCTACGCTCAGTTTTTCGCATTTACAGTGATTAAATTGCATATTAAAAAATAATAATAAATAAATAAAAAAACACTTCTATTTTCATCAGCTCTCTCAACAACAAAAATAACCAAATACCAAATTTTATACGTAAAAAAAATGGAATTCAAGTTTACGATCAAAATCAAAAGAACGAATCGAAGGTTATAAGGAAAGCCCTAATCGTACCCGTTCTGCTAGAAAAGCGCCAACGATGACGAACGTGGCGTAGATGGGAGTTCTTCGCATTACGACTCTGTATAGCCCTTCGAGCGGCCCTACTCCGTTCCTTCCAACTGTTGAATCCATTACAAGCAGCAGCTACTCTCTCTCTCTCTCTCTCTCTCTCTCTGTGATTGATGATGACTCACACAGTTCTACTCAGAGGAGAAATATACTCTTAACTCTCTAAGTCGGAAGTTTTACATGCAGAACCGGCCGAAATTGGTCTTATCGACACGTGCATCATATAACTGAGGCTTAGTTTTGCCCTCACGTGACTTTTAAAAAAAAAAAACTTATCAAATTTATTACTCAATTTTTTGATAATTTTATACAAGTGACACACTACTCTTCAAAAAGACATCATGAAACAAAAAAACAACCTTGAGCTTTTAAAAGCTTCATTCTAGAGCTTTTAAAAGCTCCCTCCAAAAAAGCCCTAAGTTCAATTTTTACAAAGCTCATAAACTAGTTACTAAATGAATTAACATGAAATTGGACTTTAAAAAAGGTGAAGCACCACATAGGAGGCCAAACTAAGCCTAAGAGCATCCGTAACGTAATGGTGTGCTTTGAGATAATAGAACTTTGTAAAACTTCAGCAATTCCTTCTACAATCGTGTAGATAATGCACGAGTATACAACACTTAAAGTTAATGGATCCTAAGTTTATGGTTTAGCTAAGTTCCACTATACTACAACGAAACGATAAAGAGAAAGGCAGCCAACAAAGCAAATGGCATAGACAATGTCGCTTGGAAGAGCCGGCCACCCACTACACAACACATCTTGTGTCGACAACCCATTACAAGACAACCACTTTTATCACGGCACAGTGTGTGCCTTCCACTTCCACACTAACCAGTTTTTACCGTTTCGCTCCCACATGGCTCACCTTTTGCCATTTCGCTCCAACGGATTTATTTTCAAACGGTATTTTGTTAAAATCACAATGGCATTTTTTATTTTTATATCATAATGGAGCAATTTTGAACACTTCCCCTTTCTTTCATCTATATAAACCTGAATGTGAAAATTTGTTTGTGCAAAATCAATACAGAAACTGAAGCAGAACCAGTTTCTTTGAAGAATGGTCGGTCGAAGTGGAACCCCCAATATGCGAGCATTTGAAGATGAAAATCTTTTGTCCCTCATACATAAAGATTAGCACAAATCCGATAATTGGTAACAGTCAACCGGGTGCAAAGTTTTGGTCCAGTATCGAAACCGACTACAACGCACATCCGAAAATTTTGATCAAGCGGGTCAGGGATAGTCTTCAAACACGATTTTCAACAATTTCACAAGCAGTCATGTTATATGCATCAAAGGTATCACATATTTATGGTTCTGTTCAAGGCAATGGCAATGGCACAAATGAACTTGATCGGGTAATTTTCATCTGAAGTCGTGTGTTAACAAATTTATTATACTTAACTATAATTCATGCATAACATTTCATCTTTCATCCGTAGATAAATCGTGTGTGTCAAGAATATCAGCAACATGTATGCAAAGTATTCATGTTCGACAACTGTTACCAAATACTAAAAGAACTACCCAAATTTGACACTAATACAACGAGAATCAATACACAACAATAACATCGATCTCCCAAATACCATGTTCCCCCAAGAAGCAAATCCCACAACAATAACCTATGCTTAGATAATGTATACGCATGGAGGACAAAATCCTGATATCTCCACTGTGAATTGCTATAAGGCGTCCAACATATTGCCTCCGCATATCTCATCTCCAATTGTTGTTGGTGCAACCTGTATTTAAATCTCACACTGTCCTTAGCCATGGATGAACGCTCTAACCGGGCCCATCTTTTTAACCTCGGCTAATAGTCGATTTCAGCTTCCCGTAGAACATGCGTTGATGTGTGTGTGTGTATGTGTGTGTGTGTGTGTGTGTGCTCGTAGAAGAGGTACTGCATTCATTTATGTCTAATTTAGTGTATAACATATAACCATAAATAAAAAAATTGTTAAGTGAATCATCTTAGAAGTTTGATATACGTCAAAAATTGCCAAAAATAGTCCATGCTTCTAATTTTGCATCGAGAACACGCGTACAATGCATAGTACATAGGAGCCAATATAGCGGACCCCAATCGTATTCTCCAACCTTACCCACGCCATCTATGTATGCTAGCCATCCAACAAGAATCGTAGAACTCCCATTTGGGAAGAACAAACCACCTATAGTGTAAAATAAGAATGCTCTAGCAAGCACAATAGGATCGAGAGATTTCCCTTTACAATAAATGAAAGAGCATCGCCAAGATAGTCTCCGACGTCTGAAAGTTTTATACCACCGGAACTATACGCGTCAAACGATGCACCAGGAAAATAATGTTCAATGGTGGCTGATGCATCTCTATATGCTGCGTCCTTATATGTAGGCAACAGAACACCCTCGACAATTCTAATACCTACAAACATAGTACAACATTATTTATATAAAGTACTAAATATTATTTAAACTACTAATGCATGCAAACATAAAAATTATTTTTAGAGGATATACATGTCATGAATGTGAAATCGTAAGGGGTGATGCCTAGTTCGACTAACGGTAAATGAAACGTGTGAGTTATATCCCACCACCGCTCGATACATGATTCTACTAACCGTTGGTTTGAATTTGGCATATCTTTCGTTAAAAGATGTGACCAACCAGCACGATCAATCAAATCTTTGATATTTTTTAAAACCGAAAATCCTTTGTATATCGGGCGCACAGTCTTCCAATTACCGTGCATTTTGAACCTATCACCTTGTTTGTTGGGGGGTTTGGAGCCATTGGAGGCATGCTCTTTGTTGTCAACAACACGCACATATTCTTCAGTCGATTGTTCTTCAGAAGATGATGATGCAGTACTTACATAATAAAGTCGACTAATTTTCTCATGAATAATCGATGCATGAGTAATAATAATTTCCTTTTTTCGTTAATATAACTAAACTAAACTAATACACCTTATTTTACGTATACTAGTAAAATAAAAATTCCTTGAATCACATAAATATCACTATAAAAATGAAAGACTAACAACAAAATATTTTTACTATAAAAATGAAGGAATAGTAATACTAATATTTTGAGATATGAAAAATTGTACCTTAAAAACTTTTGCAAAGTATGTTGTTTTGCAAACTGTCACGACCCATCACGCTACATGCGAAAATAGGACACATGGCACGCCACCAAGGCTCATCTAATACAATTAAATTAAATTAAATAGCAGCAGCAAAAATAAGTAAAATCCTTTAAATTCAGAGTTATAAAAAGTTTTGAGCATTTGGAAACACTTAAATAAACACCCCGTTTGAAACCAACAATCCAGTCGACTGCACATAGGTTCGGTCGACTGGAAATGCAAGATACAGAGAGCCTAAAATCTCAGCAGCCAATCCAGTCAACTGAACAGAGATCCAGTTGATTGGAAATGCAAAACACAGAGAACCTAAAATCTTAGCAGTTCGCCCAATTGACCGTACGTGGTGCCAATTTTTCAGTCGACTGGTACATTCCCGTTGGCTGGATTAGAAATTCCCATTTTGAAAACACAATCCAGTCGACTGTGGTCTTCCACCCAGTCAACTGTTTCTTTCACAAAACAAAAAATAATATTTCAACCCAATGATCTAATCGACTGCATCATGGACCCAGTCGACTGCTTGCAATATTTTAGAGCAATAGCTGTTTCAAACCAGCCAACCAGGCCTTCAGTCGACTGTCCCTAACCAGTCGACTATTTTACCTCAGTTTGATAAGCATTCTGCAAATTTTCAAACCATGATTCTCCAACTCAAATCCAACACATTCACTACTATTTTTCAACGATTCAAAACATAATTATAGAAGTTTTACATTATGCATTACAATACTACAAATCCTTACCAAGATTGTAAACTAATCACATGGTTTCAACTTCTCAAAATCTTATTACAACATTTGAGAACGGAAAACAAAAACATATACAAGCGCGATCATGTCGTCCCATCGGCCTCACTCTTCGCGTTTCTTCTTTCCTCTCTTCTTATCACCTGCAATGGAGTAAATCTCCATTGCTCAGTTATATATTGAGTGCACAAATTCTAACATATGCATATATGATCAATCATGCTTTAATCTCGTAATTCTCATCAAAATAGTCTCTAGGGAGAAAAATACGCATTCATCCGGTAGTGGCAAGTGCAAGTCTTAAACCGCGATATCAATGACTAGTCCAAGTCTACAATCATTGCATCCCAAGTGCCTTGACAAGTCCAAGTCTTAAACTATGCACAATAGTCGTCGCTACTTAAATTCTCAAAAATCGAGAAGCTTACTCTACACGGGTAAAATTACTATTCACATACTCCACATATTTCAAATAACATTTAAATAAAATAAATGTCACTTAAATCATATCAATTCCTCATGAATTACCAACTTCCCGTGTCCTCACTTGACAATCACCGTTGACCCACAATCAACCTCATCTCAATTATTAATCAACATTAATAATTCCAGAATTCAAATATGCATTTAAAATTTGAATGTACTTTTCCCGAAACGGGTGTGACACAAACTTGTTTCAAGAGTATATATATAGATCCGTTGGTGGGGGCACAACATTTGAAAAAATAGCCGTTGGTAGGGCACAACGATTGGAAAAAGATTTGTTGGTGGGGCACAACGGGTGTCACGACCCATCCCGCTACGGGTGGAAACAGGACCCATGGCACGCCACCAAGGCTCATCCAATTCAATTAAAGTAAATAGCAGCGGAAAAACATAAGTAAAATCCAAGAAATTCAAAGTTATAAAAAGTTTTGCGCATTTGAAAACACTCAAAGAAACACCCTGGTTGAAACCAGCAATCCAGTTGACTGATTAGAGGTCCGGTCGATTGGAAATGTAAGATACAGAGGCCTCAAAATCTCAACAGTCAGTCCAGTAGACTGTGTCGGGGACCCAGTCGACTGTGGCCTCAAAATCCCAATCAACAGGTACTTTTCCGTCGACTGAATCCTAACCCCTCAGAAACTCCCATTTTGAAAACATGATCCAGTCGACTGTGGTCTTCACCTAGTCGACTGTTTCTTTCACAGAACAAAAATAACATTTCTAACCCAATAGTACAATCGACTGCATCGGGGACCCAGTCGACTACTTTTCAATATTTTAGGGCAGTAACTGATTCAAAACAAGATGCCAGTTGACTGTCCCTAAACCATTCCACTGTTTTCCCTTAGCTTGCTGAGCATTTTGCAGATTTTCCATCTATGGTTATCCAAACTTAAACAGGGATTAAAGAACATACATCAACTTATCCCAAAGGGATTCTAACTGTATTACAGCATGCCAGAATATAAAACATGAGTTTTACTATGCATTACAATAACTACAAATCCATTCCAAGATTCTAAACTAAACACATAGTTTCAACTTCTCAAAATCTTTATTACAACATTTGAAATGGAAAACAAAAACATATACAAGAGCGATCTCGTCGTCCCATCGGCCTCACTCTTCGCGTTTCTTCTTTCCTCTCTTCTTATCACCTGTAATGGAGTAAAGCTCCACTGCTCAGCTATATGCTGAGTGCACAAATTCTAACATATGTATAAATGATAAATCTTGCTTTAATCTCATAATTCACATCAAAATAGCCTCTAAGGAGAAAACACACATTCATCCGGTAGCGGCAAATCCAAGTCTTAAACTGCGATGCCAATGGATAGTCCAAGCCTACAACCATCGCATCCCACGTGCCCTAGCAAGTCCAAGTCTTAAACTATGCACAATAGTCGTCGTAACTAAATTCTCAAATATCGAGAAGCTTACTCTGTCATGAAATTGTATACGTCCCCCCTTTGACCTACATAATCACCTAACGTGCTCGCGTAAAAGTTAGACATGTTTTTCACATTTAAACGCGTACATAATTAACGGGCCTACTATTAATGCATGAGTTTTGCTCGGATCACAATTTCGTGGTAAAAAATCAAGGCATGTATATTTCCTATTAAACGTCGGATCTCAATTCTTAAGTGATTCCTACAAGTATACATGTGTTTTTCCCAAATTTTTAGAAATTAGATTTTATGAAAACTTAGCCAAACATGGCCTAAGAGGTATCAAAACGTATATCTTACCTCAAGGAGTACAAGTATGAAGTTTGGAGAAAAATTGACGATCGAAAGGTCGTCGATTTGCGTCGTGAAGCTCGTGGGAATAAATCTCCTTTCTCTCTCTCTCTCTCTCTCTCTCTCTCTCTCTCTCTCTCCAAGATATTTGTTTTTGTGTATTTATGAAAAATATATTTAGTTTACTATATATAGGCATGACTCTCAAAAATTACATTTAACTCCCCACGAGTTCTCAAAACTTCTAATTATCTCCCAAAATGTCTTAAGTGTCTAAGTTATCTATTCATGAGTGAAAATCTATAATTTACAAAAGTTTTCGTCCAAATTCCGTTTGGGTCTGTAATAACGTTCCGAAAACTATTTTCGTAGAATCTCTATATATAACCTACCTTTTATGCAACGTAATACCCACGTTCTCACTATAGTATTTAAAATGATCTCAATCAAGGTCAATATTATCATAAATTACTCTACACAGGAAAAATTACTATTCACATATATCATAAAAAGTTAAATAACATTTATGCACATAAATGTCATTTACTCGTACAAATGCCTCATTGATTGTTGGATTGTCGTGTCCTCACTTCACACCTTCCGTTGACTCACGTCAACACCACCTCAATTATTAATCAACATTAACAATTCTAGAAATCAATTATGCATTTGAAATTAAATGCACTTTTTTTGGGACGGGTGTGACAACGGGGAAAATAGCTGTTGGAGGCTCGCGACACACACAAGGTCGGTCACCAGTACAAGGCATTGTGTGTGCCGCCCACTCCTCACGGCACTCTCTAGGTCGGCCACAAGCTCACGCCATAGAGTGAGCCGGCCACCATCTCACGGCACTCTCTGTGCCATGTTCTTCTCTCACGATATTTTCAAGGTCGTCCCCCATTTTACACAACTACAGCAAGCGCCATTCCTGTACAACAACTTAGCTTAAGTTTAGCTAAGTTTGTGCAACACCATTACGGATGCTCTAAGGTGCCATTTGTGACTCCCTGTAATTTTTTTTTTCATTAATAAATGAATATTTCTTTTTTTATTTCTATTAAATAATATTTATTTGGGGTCAAATCGTAATATTTATAAATGGATTTGAAAATCTAACTATACTTTTGCACAACCCGGAATTTATTTCCTAGGATAATATGATTTTCTATATTTTATTTCAGCCGTAAAATACCAGTTTATGTTTTAAAGCTGCAACTATACCGTTTTTTGGGTGAGGGAGCATGTGAGCTCAAACTCACCGGGTGGTTTTTCTTGTTTACTTGGAGCCCAAATAATTCTCTATATATGTATATCACAGTCTCATTCTCTCCCTTATAATTCTCTCACAGACTCTCAAGTCTCTCATAACTCTCTTCTCTGTCTCTCAATTTCTCTCTAATTCTCTCCATTCTCTTATTCTCTCAACACACAAACACACACCCAAGTTGTATATATAGATATACACACATATACATACATAGTTATATATACACCAAAATCAAGAGAAAGACGATAAGAGAATTGATACACGATGGAATTCACAGTGAAATTCTTGGTACCAAAATTGTTGTTCAAACCCTTTTGTGAGTATTATAAACTCACTCCCAATGTAAATATATATATATTTGTATATATGGAGGTGTATATATGTGTATATATAGAACCATGGGAGCTTTGAAATTGGAGCTTTATAAAACTCAATCAAAATCAATTCCGTGAATTAAAAATGAAAGATCTTAGTCCCATTAGACTATGGTTCGAATACTACGGCTTAATTCATCTGTATCGCGATTTATTGATGATTTAAAGTTTGTCACTCTGTAGACACCCCAATTTTGACCAAACGTCAAATCTAGGGATTGGTTACCTTTCAAAAGACCGATGATGACAATGGCCGGTGACATTCGAAGATTTTCCAGGAAATTCAAAATCTTCAATTGATTCTTCAAGACAAATTTCAAAATTAAAAATAGAAAATATAAAAATGATAAAGAAGAGAGAGGATTTGGGTATTCGGGAGAGCCTCGAACATTGAAGAACACATGAGGAAATCAGTCTGAAAATTTACTCAATAAAAAAAAAGGTTTTGGAAGTATAAAATGAAAATGATAAAAAAGGGGGGGTTTTTAAATAAAGGAAAATTGTCTCTTGAAGAAAAATAATAATAATAATAATAAGAAAAGCATAGTATATTGAAGAATATACCATGCACATGGGTGCATACCACCCACATGGGTGCACTTTAGCACAAATATACATGAATATATAAAGATAACTCACAAAAATTAAGTTTAGACTAATTTTCCTTTCAAAAATTCAAAAAATGAGCAAATTCAGTTAGCCCTGGCACCCGGAAAACCCGGCGGCACTCACTGAGTGCCGCGCCGGCATTCACGGGTTGCCGCCCGGCATTTAGAGAATGCCGCCCGGCACTCAGTGAATGCCGCCGGCACCCGTCGAGTGCCGCTGGTTGTAACAGACTGCTTTTATCACATGTTCTAGAAGAAATCCTTGCACATGGGTCTCCACCCGAATTTACCCATTTATCCTTGAGATGGTGGCCTATATAAACAGATCTTCATCTTCATTTTGAGGGGACTTGAGCTTTTGAATCAATATACAAACATATACAAGAGATATATTTGAGAATTGAGAGGAGGAGAAGAATTTCTTGAAGAATTTGAAGAAGAATTTGAGGATCTTGGAAGAACTTCACAAGAAATTGAAGAATTCTTTGAGGTCATAGAGGTAACCTCTTAATCTTTGGTAGAATTAGGATAATTCAATCACAAGTTCTTAGATCTAGGAACTTTTCACATTTTCAAAACCTCTCTTCTTATCCTATTTCATCACACACCACCAAGAACTTGTGATTGAATCTCATGACATCTCATTAATTTGGATCTAATTAATGCCTTGGGTTTGAGATAAATTAGTTTTGAAGAAATTTGTGTTCCTAAATAAAACTTTGATTTCCTTTATTTCTACTTCATTCATAAGGTTCATGAGATCTTCCATATCTCATTGAAACTCTTTGAATTTGATTCCTTAGTTTCCTATGATCTTATGATCCATATGGAGATTAAAATGAATCATGATTATAATCTACACATAGTTGGTGAGATGCTAGTATCAACTCATGACTAGGATCTCTTTACTATGAATCTTATGGAATTCATACTATATTCCATGGAGATTAGAGTAGATTTGCTTTTTTTAGTCTCCAATGACCATCAAATGGTAGGAGAAATGTTTTAGTTTAAGTCCATCTCTATGGCTTGGACTAATCTCTTCCTTGGATTTTGAGAAGTTCTTCATACTTCATCTAAAACCTACATATATGTGTGTCTTTATCCTCCAGTGACCACCAAGTGGTAGGAGTAATGTTTTGAACTCAAATTTTGGTTCATGAGAGTGAGTTCATTGCTTCGGATTTTGTGAAGTCCATTTCATACTTCATCAAAAATCCATAGGTCTAAAGATGTCCTTAGTCTTCAATGACCATTAAATGGTAGAAGAGATGGTTTAGTTTAAGTCCAACTTCATGATTTAATAGTTGGGGTTAACAAATAAAGTTGAACTAGCAAAATAAAAAACAGTGAGTTCACGAACTGTTTTTGATCAAAGATTTTTAGTTCAAAATCTAACCGTTGAAATCAAGTGAAACCAACGGGAAAGTGTCAATAACACATTGTTTTACCACTGTAAGTTTTGTTTTGGTAAGATTTTATGCTTAGAATGGTTTGATCATGAATTTTGTGAGACAACCACAATCTGTCCAGAATTTCAGAATAGTTTCAGAACAGCAAACCGGTTTTAAAATTGATAGATCAGAGCACTAACCAAGTTTTCATGACCTCTAATAATTTTTTATAAGAACCTTAATGTGTTAGGAAGGTTCCCTAAAAAGAATGAAGCAATTCGGATTTGTTTGCTTTTTTAAAAAAAATCATACAAGATCTCTGGACAGAGAGTTGCAAATCCTGAGTGAGGTCTAGTGTTTCCCACATTCCCAGAGATCTAACCACAAACCTTGATTTTCTTTTTGGGTTAGAAACTAGACTCACAGAGGCATAACATATCCAAAAATCATTAAGATCCAACCGTTGGAAGTATTTTATTTCTATTTTTTAAAATCTGGTATGCTCTCTGTAATTCATAAAAAACTGCTACTGTTTTTGTCTAATCTTATTTATTTCAACTCAAATGGTTCCCTAATGGCTTGGGACCCAAATCATGTTTTGAATAATGATAATTTAGTTTAAATCCAGAGGCTAAGTGATCCAAATTAGTGAATAAATTCATGTCTCATTCTTGTTCGTAATCATTCATTCATTCATATACATTGATGCTTACAATTAGAACTAGTTCTTGGATAAAGTTGGACCTAGTTGAAAAGTTGGACTTAGTTGAATCTAATTGAACATTGATTAATTACTCTTTGATGTTATATCTTGTCTAAGGCATGTGTACTAACCTTTGTTTTGTAGCGCATTTGAGATACAACTTCTCATCCCTTCTCTAGTTTAATTCGTTCCTTTGATTTTGAATTGAATTTCAACTCCAAGTGCGACACTTTAGACTAGGTCTTGCCTTATATGTTTATATGTGATAGAGACCTTTTCTTAGGATTTCTATTCTCGCATGCATTGCACGTTTAATATTCGCGGCTGGATCCCGGGTATGTTCTCTAGTTCTCTATTGCATATCATTGTCACGCCCCGACGTAGCATAATACAGGAAAGCATTTAATTTCCTTTATGGACTCGTAGGTCGTGACAAGTGAGTATGACCAATTGTCCCTGCAACAAATAACTTAACAACATTTCTAAAAGAAAGGATACTAATAAACATGAGCTCCAGAATTTAAAACTTACTAACTATTACATAGGTCGAGGTTTTAGGCACAAAACGCCCTTATTCAAATTCTAACAAGGTTTATTACAACTCTGAGAGGAAAGACATAAGGAATATAAAACAGCTCTTCTGGAACACCTCCGGTCATCTAACTAGCATAGTCAACAAACTCTGGCTGCTCCTGACCTGGAAAATCTGGACATAGAGTCCAGGACGAATCGACGCCGTCATCTTATGAAAGCTGGTGAGTAAAATAAACATGTGCTCACAATATATATATATATATATATATATAAGCATATAGAACAAAGGTACAAATTAACATTAACAGTAATATATTCAAGGTTCCAATTTCAACAAAAATCACGGGGGAATATAGTAAGAAATAAATACATAATTGTACATGAATTGTGTAATATCTTATCTTGCCAATTCTTTTCTTTAAAACAACCCAATTCAACCAACACATCATCTCAGATACCAGGAGTAATAACTACTCAGTCATCTAATTCACACGCTACACTATCGCCTCCAATACCAGGAATACTATCCGATCGGTATTGAAGTCACACACCACACTACTACCTCAGATACCAGGAATACTATCCGATCGATATCTAGGCCGATCACAACCAACCATCGCTCCAGATATCAGGAATACTATCCGATCAATATCCGAAACGCGCACCTTAGATACCAGGAATACTATCCGATCGATATCTAAGTCGTACACAACACTATCACCATCGCTTCGAATATCAGGAATACTATCCGATCAATATCCGAAACGCGCGCCTTAGATACCAGGAATACCATCCGATCGATATCTAAGTCGTAAACAACACTGTCGCCTCCAATACCAGGAATAATATCCGATCGATATTGAGGTCGCACACCAGACCGCCACCCTTTACTTCTTTTTACGCTTTATTCCACACATGCATGTTGACACAACCTCGACCCTAATATGTATGTCAATGTTCACAGTTTGTAGCAGCAATTATTAATCTCAAGCTGAATATTCTTTTCAACATAAATATCGGTCTTAAACATTCTTACAAGTCCAATTTCTAACAGTGAGCCTTTAAAACAGTATATTTGCCAAACAGTTCCTTGAAATTTCCCAAAACATTTTCCAAACAGTCCCTTACCAAAAATTATACAAACTGCCAGAACTGCCACCTCGCGCGAGCGAGGGAGAGGGGGTATCGCGCGAGCAAAGGGGGAGGACAGGTCACGCGCGCGGGTAGCGCGAGCGAAGGGGGGAAGGGTCCGCGCGAGCGGGCCGCGAGAACGAGCCTCGCGCGAGCGGGTCGCGCGCGCGAGTTGTTGCAGAATGTCATCTTCTTCGTTTTTCCCCTGTTTTCAATTTCAAAGCTACTACAGACCCATTTTCATATTCTGATCGTACCGGGACAAGTAATATATGGTTCTCTTCAGTTTTCCGCGTAGATTAAGAATACGCAATCAATTTTAACTAATATGGATTATATCTCTAGATATTCGCAATTAAAGTGAGGGTGTCAAAACTTTAAATCAACCGTTCGTCGCGATACGGATGAATTATTGCGTAGGATTCGAACCACAGCTTATTGGGACTAAGATCTTCCAAAAGCAATTCACGGAATTGATTTTGGTTAACTTTTACAAAACTCCATTTTTAAGCTTCCATGGTGTATCACATATATATACACATATACACACACACATATACACTGAATTATACATATATAAACATTGTGAGTGAGTTTAAATTACTCACTGAGATTAATTACACAGAGAATTGAGACCGAGAGTTTTCGCCGAGAATTCCGTTGTTAAGAAATTTTCCTCCGTTCTCTTGATCTTGACAACCCAATATATATATATATATGTGTGTGTATATGTGTATGTGATTGAATATATATGTATATGATCTGTATGTGTGTGTGTGATCTTGAGAGAGCAATAGAGTGATTGAGAGAATTTGTGAGGGAGAGAATGAGAGACTGTGAGTGAGAGATTGAGAGAGAGAGACACCAACGTATATACTGATATATGTTTGGGCTCCAAGCTATACATGGGGATCGTACGGTGTGGTTGAGCTCACGTGCTCCCACACCCAAAACCCGATATAAACGCAAGTTTAAATCAAAACTGGTATTTTTCGGGTATAATAAAATACAGGAAAAATAATATCAGCGTAGGAATAAAATTCCCGGGTTGTACAAAAGTATAGATATCGATTTTGAAACCATAGAAAATATTTTTCTATATTTATGAAAATTACAATTTGACCCCAGATATAAATATAAAAAAGAAATTAAAACAAAAACTCATGGAAATGAAATGCAGTATTTATTTATTAATCAAAATAAAATACAGGGTGTTACACTCTACCCACCTTAACAGAGATTTTGCCCAGAAATCTGAGCTAACTAATCCTGAAACAACTCGGGGTATCTAGTCCTCATGTCTGACTCTAACTTCCATGACGCTTCTCCCTCGTCATGATGCCTCCACTGAACCTTAACCAAAGGAACGTCTCTTCTTCTCAACCTCTTGATACTCTGGTCAAGAATCCTCACAGGCCTATCCTTGTAGACAATATTCTGACTTGTCTCAATATCATCAAAATTAACCACATGCGAAGGGTCCCGTATGTATTTCCTTAACATACTGACATGGAACACGTTATGAACACCAGACATCTTTGGTGGCAACGCGAGCCGATAAGCCACTTTTCCAACACGCTCCAAAATCTCAAACGGTCCGATGAAACGGGGTGCCAACTTCCTTCTTTTCTGACCAAAACGTACTACTCCCCGAACAGGTGAAACTTTAAGGAGTACGTGATCTCCCACACTGAACTCCAAATCCTTTCGACGTTGATCCGCATAACTCTTGTGTCTACTCTGTGCAGTTTTCATTCTTTCCTTGACCAGTGAAATCTTCTCATTGGTTTCTCTTACTAACTCTGGTCCCAAAAGTTCTGTGTCTCCCACTTCTGCCCAACACAACGGAGATTGACATGGCCGTCCGTACAAAGCTTCGAACGGCGCCATCCCAATACTCGAGTGATAACTATTGTTATATGCAAATTCGACCAACGGCAAGTGCGTCTCCCAAGACTCTTCAAAGTCGATTGCACAAGCTCTGAGCATATCTTCCATAATCTGATTAACACGCTCGGTCTGTCCATCGGTCTGAGGATGGAAAGCAGTACTCATCTTGAGCGAAGTTCCCATAGCCTTCTGCAAACTTTCCCAAAATCCTAAGGTAAAACGTGCATCGCGGTTTGATACAATTGACACAGGCGTACCGTGCAATCGTACCACTTGCTGCAGGTACATTCGACTCATCCTTTCTACTGGGTAAGTCATATTGTACACGATGAAGTGTGCAGACTTCGTCAGACAATCCACAATTACCCAAATCGCGTCATGATTCTGTTGTGACCGGGGTAATCCAACCACAAAATCCATAGTTATGTGTTCCCACTTCCATCCTGGAATAGGTAAGGGTTGCAACAATCCCGAGGGTCTCTGATGTTCGGCCTTCACTTGTTGACAAGTCAAACATTTAGACACAAACTCGGTTACTTCTCGTTTCATCCCTTCCCACCAGAAGTTTCTCTTCAAATCCTTATACATCTTTGTTCCTCCTGGGTGTACTGTCAGTCTCGATTTATGTGCTTCTTCGAGAATATCTTTTCTCAAATCTCCTAAATCTGGCACACACAATCTGTCTCGACATCGGTATCCTCCATCGGTCCCAACCTTCCATTCTGTAGGGTCCTTTTCTGACATCTTGGCGAACCATACTTGAAACTTCTCGTCCTTCTTTTGGGCCTCGATGATCCGACTCACAAGTGTTGGTTGTACCATGAGGCATCCAAAGTGTTGCCCGACACTTCCCTCAGAAATCTGCATATCAAATTCTGCAATTGTCTCCAAGGCTTTCCATTCCCTCAACATCAATGAAGCAATCATTCCTTGAGGTTTCCGGCTTAAGGCGTCAGCGACTACGTTAGCCTTACCAGGGTGGTACTCTAATGTAAAGTCATAGTCCTTGATCAGCTCCATCCACCGTCGTTGCCTCATGTTCAACTCCTTCTGAGTAAACAAATACTTAAGGCTCTTGTGGTCCGAGAACAAATCAAACTTCTCCCCATAGAGGTAGTGTCTCCAGATCTTGAGCGCAAACACAACTGCTGCCAGTTCTAAATCATGAGTTGGGTAATTCAATTCATTCGGCTTCAACTGTCGTGAACCATAGGCTATGACCTTTCCGTCTTGCATAAGGACACATCCCAATCCTTGATACGAGGCGTCACTAAAAATAGTGAACTTCTCACCATCCTTTGGTATCGCAAGCACTGGCGCTGTTGTCAATCTCTCTTTCAATTCTAGAAAAGCGCGTTCATGCTTATCAGTCCATTCAAACTTCAAATCTTTCTTAGTCAAACCAGTTAACGGGGCTGCTATCTTTGAGAAACCCTCTACAAATCTCCGATAGTAACCAGCGAGTCCCAGAAAACTTCTGATTTCTGTAGCATTGGTTGGCCGAGTCCAATTCGCCACTGCATCGGTCTTTGATGAGTCAACCGCGATTCCTTGTTGAGAGATCACATGCCCGAGAAACTTAACTTCCTGAAGCCAGAATTCACACTTGCTGAATTTAGCATACAAGCGGTGATCTTTGAGAGTCTGCAACGTGATCCTCAGGTGTTGTTCATGCTCTTCCTCTGACTTGGAATAGATCAAAATATCATCAATAAAGACAATAAAGAATTGATCCAAATAGGGCTTGAATATTCTGTTCATCAAGTCTATAAACACAGCTGGAGCATTTGTTGTAATAACCTGCATTTTTCTTGCATTGTCATATTTAAAATTATATATATTTTGTCTGCTTTTATCCTTATGTGAAAAATTTATTTCTTGACTAATCTCATATTGAAATTACTTTTGGGGTCAAAATGCAATTTTCATAAAAACTGGTAATACCTGTGTTAAATTTCAAATCTGTATTTCAAAACGGTGGAATTATTTCTTTTAAAACTCAAACTGTATTTTTATAAAATCAGAAAACTATTTCTAACATTAAAATGAATTTTCTGTATTTTTGTGATAAACACCGTGTCACGAAAATACTAGTTTAGGTTTAAAACTGTCCGCGCAGTGTTAAACTTCCACAGAATTTTGGGAGTAACTGATTGGACAAATTTCTTTATACCCAATTATTATTGCTAAAGTTTTCCCTTAGGCCTTGTTTGGCAAATGCTTGTAGTATGTGTGTTGTCCTAATGCCATAAGCTTGATTCCCAAACACACCTTGACCCACACCAACTCCACCTACCCTTTCAATTATCAATGGAGCATTATGAATTGCAAGTGTATATTTACACATCATTGCTGCACTTTCTTTGTAATTAGTGGAGATTAATGGAGAATGAGTGGGATGTTAGGCAAATGTTTTCTAAGTGGGAGTTTGAGTATTTATACACCCAACCACACTACACATTCTACACTCCTAACATAGAGAGCTTGAGAGAGTCACATAGAGAGATAAGAGAGAGTTTGAGAGTTCAATTTGCTGAAAATTTCTAGAGAGAAGAGCTCCTCAATTTCCATAGCCAAGCTTGTATTGGGTTTCTTGATTTGGTTATCTTTCTCAACAAATCTCTTTGCACTTAATCACGGTGAGTATTACTAACTCACTCCAAATGTAACTCATTCCTTATTTACTGATTTAGGTAGTTAATTTTAACAGTAGCAGAATTTTGTTTTCAGATTTTTGTTAGGAAAACGAATGAAATTTAAGGTTCTGCCCGCGTTGTCCCAAGTAAAACTCGATTCTGCACACTTTTCGTCTAATGCAATTTTCTCAGATTTTGCACCGTTTGGGCAGAAAATGAGGATTACAGTAGCAGAAAAAGTATATTAGAAATTCAATCTAATATTTTCTCTTTTAATTTTAACAGTAGCAGAATTTTGTTTTCAGATTTTTGTTAGGAAAACGAATGAAATTTAAGGTTCTGCCCGCGTTGTCCCAAGCAAAACTCGATTCTGCACACTTTTTGTCAAATGCAATTTTCTCAGATTCTGCACCGTTTGGACAGAAAACGAGGATTTCAGTAGCAGTTTTTAGAATGCTATTAGTTATGTTTAAAATGATTAAGGCAATGAATTACGAATTTTCAATCCCCGTACGCGTATTATTTCTTTAATTCTGTGAATTCCTTTATGTTTAAAGTTTGATGACATTCATGTGGAGTCAGTTGTACATGCATGGTGAGTGTTGGTAGTGTGTAAAAGAGTAATGATAGTGTGGAAAAGAGTAATGATTGTGTGGAAAGAGTATGAGTTTGAGTTGTGGTTGTGTTTGTGGTTGTGGTTGTAATTGTGGCTGTGGTTATGGTTGTGGTTGTGGATGTGATTGTGGTTGGAGTTGAAAAAGAGGATGAGGGTGTCTTTGAAATGCGAAGGTGGCAAAAATGGACACTCCCTGACGCCCATGGAAGCGTTAAAGTGTGTGAAGCCGAACTTGGACACTCACTGGCACCCATGGAAGTGCTAAAGTGTGGCCTATAGACACTCCCTGAATGACTCGAGTCTGGATACCTGTGTGGGGGTTGCCCCGGTATTTGCATGGCGGTTAGGGTATTCAAAGTGTGAGGCATTGGACACTCCCTGGTACCCCGGACCAAAGTGTGAGGCAAACTGGACACTCCCTGGCGCCCCGTTGCTAAAGTGTGGCTATCTTAGTATTTCAAAGATACCAGGAGTAGGATAGAGGGTTGTTGGGTGTTGTCGAGAGAAAAGAGTCGGATAGATGAGATGGTGCATTGTTCTCATACACGGTCACATATGTGTGAAATTATCTTTTAAATAATGTTGTGGTTGTTTTCTAAAACGAGTTTTTTTATCATAAATATAAACTTGTGGTATTTAAATGGAAATGGGAAAAAGGTAAATGAGTATGTTTTACATTCAGAGTTATGTTTTTAATACTCACCAGCTTCTTGAAGCTGACGGCGTTGATGCGTCCTGGACATTCGTGTTCAGGCTTTGCAGGTTATAATCAGGATGAACCATATGACTATGCTAATTGAGATCAACTGCTGAGAAGAGAATTTACTTTTATATGCTTTATGTTTATGTGCTTTAAGATATGATTTGGTTTTGTAATAAGGATGACTGTAATAGACTTTAAGTTATTGTTTTATTTTAAGGCGGTCTGTGCCTTAGTTAACCCCGTACCATAAGTTGTAATAAGTTAGAAAATTTTTTATGAGCCCTGTTTGCCCTACTCTGATTAATAGTTTTATGTTGTTAGAAGTTTTTGGGACGGAATCGATCCTTCAAACTGTCGCGACCTACGGGTCCATAAAGGAAATTAAACGCTTTCCATATTTATGCTACGTCGGGGCGTGACATTTGTCATCCCAAACGGCATCACTAAGAACTCATAGTGTCTGTACCTCATCCTGAAAGCAGTCTTAGGTATGTCTTCCTTCCGCACCCTCAACTGGTGATACCCTGACCGTAGATCAATCTTAGAAAAGGTCATGGCTCCTTGCAACTGATCAAACAGATCGTCTATCCGAGGTAAAGGATACTTATTCTTAATAGTAACCTTATTCAATTCCCGGTAGTCAATACACAACCGCATTGTCCCATCCTTCTTCTTCACAAACAACACTGGTGCTCCCCAGGGTGAAGTACTTGGACGAACAAAACCCAACTTCTCAAGTTCTTGAACTTGTTCCTTCAGCTCCAACAACTCTGTAGGGGCCATCCTGTAGGGAACCTTGGTTATAGGTCGAGTGCCTGGCACCAATTCCACACAGAATTCTATGTCCCTCTCAGGTGGTAATCCTGAAATATCTCGGAATACTTCCTCGAACTCTTTGATTACCGGTATTGATGATACTGTCGCCTCTGCACTGACAACCTCAATGTTTGCTAGGCATCTAGTGAGGAACATATCACCTGAAGGGTTACATTGGAAATCGAAGAGTCGATTCCCATTATCCGCAAATGTGATCCTCTTCCTTGCACAATCCAACTTCGCATCATTCTTCTCGAGCCAATCCATTCCCAGGATTCTATCGAACTCCTTCATCGACAGAACCACCGAACTCGCCAAAAGTTCACGGTCTCCTAACCGTAGAGGACAGTCCTTACACACATGTAATAACTTGACGGTGGTCCCTAAGGGTGAGACAACACTCAGAGCTTCATCTAAACGTTGCGGTACTATACCCAACTTTCGAACAGTCTTAACAGATATAAAAGAATGTGTAGCACCCGTGTCGAATAAAACTTTAACATGAGAGTTAAACAAGGTTAGAGTACCTTCCACTGTCTGTTGCTCGGGCAGTCCCTCCTCATAAGCACCTCCTTCATACCCTGTTTCTTCATAACCAGCAGCCTCAGGGATAACAGCATTCAGACGGGCCTGTCCTTGCTGACCGTAATTGCCTCTCCTAGGAGCCTTGCATTCCGAACTTATGTGACATGGCATGCCACAATTATAGCACACAATGTTCGGACGATCAGCACGCCTAGGTGCCCTGCAATCTTTAGCTCGGTGAGCCGAAACTCCACAATTGAAGCAGTTATTGTTTTTGGCCCCTTCTATTGCTAGAGGCTGATACTGCTGAACTGCTTGTGTCTGCTGAGGTTTCTTCCCTCCATCTCAGGTCCTTTTCTGTCCTTGAGGGTACCCTGGTTTCTGTCCTGAATAACCCTTCTGTGGAGGTCGATTTCCAAACGGCTTCGAATTCTGACAACCATCATTCTCTAACCCCGTAGCCAATCTCACCAGAGCTTCAAATGACTGGCCCAAATGCCCCATAGTCAGATGTCGGAGATGCAAGTTGAGACCCCGGTGATACTTCTTGATTTTCTTCTGGGGTGTGTCCACCATATGTGGAGCAAAGCGAGACAGACGCTCAAATCGAGTAGTGTACTCTCGGACAGTCAGATTCCCTTGAGTTAACTCCATAAACTCTTTCTCTCTCTTGTCCTTCTCTTCTTAGGAAAATATTTTTCGAGAAATCTTTCCTTAAACACCACCCACGGCATTCTCCTTGCAGCTTCTTCCCCTATGGTCGCCTTTTCTGCATCCCACCAATCAGCCGCTGCATAAGACAGTTGAAAGATAGCCAGACGCTTCTTCTCCAGATCAGTGCACTCTATGGTCTCAAAGATACGCTCCATCTGGCGTAGCCACTGTTCCGCTTGCCAAGGTTCATCAGTCCCCGCAAAATACTCAGGTCGCAGGGCGCGAAACTCTTTGAGAAGCTTGTCTCCAGTCTAGTGGGCTTGCCTCCCATTCCCGTTGTGATTCCCATTCTGATTATTGTTCCTCGCATTCTGATCACTAACCCTCTCCAATCTTCTTACAAAAGCCTCGAACATTCCGGTTGGATCTATTACCGTGGGTGCATCTTCAATAGCGGGACGATTCCTGAGATTTCTTCCAGCCATAAAATCGAGAGAACGGTACCTATCCATTGATCAACAAGAATACGGTCAACCTCTCGAGAAGAAAGAAAATTCTAAACGATAGAAAGCGACTAAACACGGAATGAAGTCGAATTATCTTATCTTAATTCTATCTTAACAGGAGATCCTATGTGTTTTGGATAATTGGTCGAGCCAAAACCTGGCTCTGATACCAAAAAAGCCTGTCACGCCCCGACGTAGCATAATACAGGAAAGCATTTAATTTCCTTTATGGACTCGTAGGTCGTGACAAGTGAGTATGACCAATTGTCCCTGCAACAAATAACTTAACAACATTTCTAAAAGAAAGGATACTAATAAACATGAGCTCCAGAATTTAAAACTTACTAACTATTACATAGGTCGAGGTTTTAGGCACAAAACGCCCTTATTCAAATTCTAACAAGGTTTATTACAACTCTGAGATGAAAGACATGAGGAATATAAAACAGCTCTTCTGGAACACCTCCGATCATCTAACTAGCATAGTCAACGAACTCTGGCTGCTCCTGACCTGGAAAATCTGGACATAGAGTCCAGGACGCATCGACGCCGTCAGCTTATGAAAGCTGGTGAGTAAAATACACATGTGCTCGCAATATATATATATATATATATATATATAAGCATATAGAACAAAGGTACAAATTAACATTAACAGTAATATATTCAAGGTTCCAATTTCAACAAAAATCACGGGGGAATATAGTAAGAAATAAATACATAATTGTACATGAATTGTGTAATATCTTATCTTGCCAATTCTTTTCTTTAAAACAACCCAATTCAACCAACACATCATCTCAGATACCAGGAGTAATAACTACTCAGTCATCTAATTCACACGCTACACTATCGCCTCCAATACCAGGAATACTATCCGATCGGTATTGAAGTCACACACCACACTACTACCTCAGATACCAGGAATACTATCCGATCGATATCTAGGCCGATCACAACCAACCATCGCTCCGGATATCAGGAATACTATCCGATCAATATCCGAAACGCGCACCTTAGATACCAGGAATACTATCCGATCGATATCTAAGTCGTACACAACACTATCACCATCGCTTCGAATATCAGGAATACTATTCGATCAATATCCGAAACGCGCGCCTTAGATACCAGGAATACCATCCGATCGATATCTAAGTCGTAAACAACACTGTCGCCTCCAATACCAGGAATAATATCCGATCGATATTGAGGTCGCACACCAGACCGCCACCCTTTACTTCTTTTTACGCTTTATTCCACACATGCATGTTGACACAACCTCGACCCTAATATGTATGTCAATGTTCACAGTTTGTAGCAGCAATTATTAATCTCAAGCTGAATATTCTTTTCAACATAAATATCGGTCTTAAACATTCTTACAAGTCCAATTTCTAACAGTGAGCCTTTAAAACAGTATATTTGCCAAACAGTTCCTTGAAATTTCCCAAAACATTTTCCAAACAGTCCCTTACCAAAAATTATACAAACTGCCAGAACTGCCACCTCGCGCGAGCGAGGGAGAGGGGGTGTCGCGCGAGCGAAGGGGGAGGACAGGTCGCGCGAGCGGGCCGCGCGAGCGAGCCTCGCGCAAGCGGGTCGCGCGCGCGAGTTGTTGCAGAATGTCATCTTCTTCGTTTTTCCCCTGTTTTCAATTTCAAAGCTATTACAGACCCATTTTCAGATTCTGATCGTACCAGGACAAGTAATATATGGTTCTCTTCAGTTTTCCGCGTAGATTAAGAATACGCAATCAATTTTAACTAATACGGATTATATCTCAAGATATTCGCAATTAAAATGAGGGTGTCAAAACTTTAAATCAACCGTTCGTCGCGATACAGATGAATTATTGCGTAGGATTCGAACCACAGCTTATTGGGACTAAGATCTTCCAAAAGCAATTCACGGAATTGATTTTGGTTAACTTTTACAAAACTCCATTTTTAAGCTTCCATGGTGTATCACATATATATACACATATACACACACATATACACTGAATTATATATAAATAAACATTGTGAGTGAGTTTAAATTACTCACTGAGGTTAATTACACAGAGAATTGAGACCGAGAGTTTCCGCCGAGAATTCCGTTGTTAAGAAATTTCTCCTCCGTTCTCTTGATCTTGACAACCCAATATATATATATATATATGTGTGTCTGTGTATGTGATTGAATATATATGTATATGATCTGTATGTGTGTGTGTGATCTTGAGAGAGCAATAGAGTGATTGAGAGAATTTGTGAGGGAGAGAATGAGAGACTGTGAGTGAGAGATTGAGAGAGAGAGAGAGACACCAACGTATATACTGATATATGTTTGGGCTCCAAGCTATACATGGGGATCGCACGGTGTGGTTGAGCTCACGTGCTCCCACACCCAAAACCCGATATAAACGCAAGTTTAAATCAAAACTGGTATTTTTCGGGTATAATAAAATACAGGAAAAATAATATCAGCGTAGGAATAAAATTCCCGGGTTGTACAAAAGTATAGATATCGATTTTGAAACCATAGAAAATATTTTTCTATATTTATGAAAATTACAATTTGACCCCAGATATAAATATAAAAAAGAAATTAAAACAAAAACTCATGGAAATGAAATGCAGTATTTATTTATTAATCAAAATAAAATACTGGGTGTTACAAAAATTGAAGAATTCTTTGAGATCATAGAGGTAACATCTTAATCCTTGGTAGAATTAGGATAATTCAATCACAAGTTCTTAGATCTAGGAACTTTTCACATTTTCAAAACCTCTCTTCTTATCCTATTTCATCACACACCACCAAGAACTTGTGATTGAATCTCATGACATCTCATTAATTTGGATCTAATTAATGCCTTGGGTTTGAGATAAATTAGTTTTGAAGAAATTTGTGTTCCTAAATAAAACTTTGATTTCCTTTATTTCTACTTCATTCATAAGGTTCATGAGATCTTCCATATCTCATTGAAACTCTTTGAATTTGATTCTTTAGTTTCCTATGATCTTATGATCCATATGGAGATTAAAATGAATCATGATTATAATCTACACATAGTTGGTGAGATGCTAGTATCAACTCATGACTAGGATCTCTTTACTATGAATCTTATGGAATTCATACTATATTCCATGGAGATTAGAGTAGATTTGTTTTTTTTAGTCTCCAATGACCATCAAATGGTAGGAGAAATGTTTTAGTTTAAGTCCATCTCTATGGCTTGGACTAATCTCTTCCTTGGGTTTTGAGAAGTTCTTCATACTTCATCTAAAACCTACATATATGTGTGTCTTTATCCTCCAATGACCACCAAGTGGTAGGAGTAATGTTTTGAACTCAAATTTTGGTTCATGAGAGTGAGTTCATTGCTTCGGATTTTGTGAAGTCCATTTCATACTTCATCAAAAATCCATAGGTCTAAAGATGTCCTTAGTCTTCAATGACCATTAAATGGTAGAAGAGATGGTTTAGTTTAAGTCCAACTTCATGATTTAATAGTTGGGGTTAACAAATAAAGTTGAACTAGCAAAATAAAAAACAGTGAGTTCACGAACTGTTTTTGATCAAAGATTTTTAGTTCAAAATCTAACCATTGAAATCAAGTGAAACCAACGGGAAAGTGTCAATAACACATTGTTTTACCACTGTAATTTTTGTTTTGGTAAGATTTTATGCTTAGAATGGTTTGATCATGAATTTTGTGAGACAACCACAATCTGTCCAGAATTTCAGAATAGTTTCAGAACAGCAAACCGGTTTTAAAATTGATAGATCAGAGCACTAACCAAGTTTTCATGACCTCTAATAATTTTTTATAAGAACCTTAATGTGTTAGGAAGGTTCCCTAAAAAGAATGAAGCAATTCGGATTTGTTTGCTTTTTTTAAAAAAATCATACAAGATCTCTGGACAGAGAGTTGCAAATCCTGAGTGAGGTCTAGTGTTTCCCACATTCCCAGAGATCTAACCGCAAACCTTGATTTTCTTTTTGGGTTAGAAACTAGACTCACAGAGGCATAACATATCCAAAAATCATTAAGATCCAACCGTTGGAAGTATTTTATTTCTATTTTTTAAAATCTGGTATGCTCTCTGTAATTCATAAAAAACTGCTACTATTTTTGTCTAATCTTATTTATTTCAACTCAAATGGTTCCCTAATGGCTTGGGACCCAAATCATGTTTTGAATAATGATAATTTAGTTTAAATCCAGAGGCTAAGTGATCCAAATTAGTGAATAAATTCATGTCTCATTCTTGTTCGTAATCATTCATTCATTCATATACATTGATGCTTACAATTAGAACTAGTTCTTGGATAAAGTTGGACCTAGTTGAAAAGTTGGACTTAGTTGAATCTAATTGAACATTGATTAATTACTCTTTGATGTTATATCTTGTCTAAGGCATGTGTACTAACCTTTGTTTTGTAGCGCATTTGAGATACAACTTCTCATCCCTTCTCTAGTTTAATTCGTTCCTTTGATTTTGAATTGAATTTCAACTCCAAGTGCGACACTTTAGACTAGGTCTTGCCTTATATGTTTATATGTGATAGAGACCTTTTCTTAGGATTTCTATTCTCGCATGCATTGCACGTTTAATATTCGCGGCTGGATCCCGGGTATGTTCTCTAGTTCTCTATTGCATATCATTGTCACGCCCCGACGTAGCATAATACAGGAAAGCATTTAATTTCCTTTATGGACTCGTAGGTCGTGACAAGTAAGTATGACCAATTGTCCCTGCAACAAATAACTTAACAATCGGATATGTATGGTCGAGGTTGAGTCGACATGTATGGTGTGTGAAAAGGTGTGAAAAGAGTAAAGAGTGGCGGCCTTGTGTACGACTCCAACATCGAGCAGATATTATTCCTAGTATTGGAGGCAACGATGTTGTAATTGATCCAGATATCGAGCGGATATTACTCCTGGTATCTTAGGCGATAGCGTTGTGTACGACTCCAATATCGAGCTGATATTATTCTTGGTATTAGAGGCAACGATGTTGTGATCGACCTAGATATCGAGCGAATATTATTCCTGGTATCTGAGGTGATAGCATTCTGTACGACTCTAATATTGAGCGGATATTATTCCTGGTATTGAAGGCGACAGTGTAGTGTATAACTCAGATATTGATTGGATATTATTCCTGGTATCTGAGGTGCGCGTTTCGGATACTAAGCGGATATTATTCCTGGTATCCGAAGTGATGGTATGGTGTACGATATGAATATTGAGCGGATATTATTCCTGGTATCTGAGGTAGTGGTCAGATTGAATCAAGTTTGTCAAGGAAAAAGAGTCGGCAAGATGAGATGATACATTGTTCATGCACGGTAGCATATTTATTGCTTATTATCTCCCCATGTTATATGTTGAAGTTGAATCCTTGAATTGTTGCTTTTAAAGTTTAAATTGTACCATTTTGTTTATATGCTTATATATACATTGTGAGCATATGTTTTATTTTGCTCACCAGCTTGTATAAGCTGACGGCGTTGATGTGTCCTGGATTCTATGTCCAGATTTTCCAAGTCCGGAGCAACCAGAGTATTTTGACTATGCTAGTTAGAGGCAGGAGACTTTCCAGGAGGACTGAATTATATTTCTTATGTCTTTTATTTTAGAGATGTAATATAAACTCGTTATTAGAATTTGTATAAGGGCGGTTTGTGCCTAAGACTATGACTGATGTAATAGCTTAGTAAGTTTTTTTAATATTGGAGCTTTATATTTATTAGTAAACTTTTCTTTAGACATGCTATTTAAGTTATTTGTTGTAGGACAATTGGTCACTCTCACTTGTCACTACCTATGAATCCATAAAGGAAATTAAATGCTTTCTTGAATTATGCTACGTCAGGGTGTGACACCACTCCTGTACAACAACTTAGCTTAAGTTTAGCTAAGTTTGGGCAACACCATTACAGATGCTCTAAGGTGCCATTTGTGACAACTTTTGTTTTCTGTAATTCAATAGCAACAAAACTCCTTTTGATTAAAAAAAAAACTTCTCATATAATACAACACCTGTATTTGTGTTATTGCATTTCATTACATTGTCATGCATGATATGTGATGTGTTATGCATTTTGGCACATGTTTGAGTGAGTTTTGACTCACGGATCGATCTGGGTATCTGCATTAGGGAACTCATTGAGACGGTGTTGAATGAGTGTTTTGTTGTTGTGAAGTCTCTCCGAGTATGAGACGTTCATTGTGGAATACCTTAAATGTTTATATGGAAATAAATATTTACCTGTGTATTTCAATATCTATATTATTTTCTGACTTAGAATATATTTCTGTTGTTAATTTTAATATCCTAGTGAAGACGAATTAACACGCTATTAATTTTGTAGGCTAATTAGCAACTTCGTAAAACTCATATAAGAATTTGTATTTTAGCAACCAAACGGAACTTAGGTGAAAACTTTTATAACTTTTAGTTTTTATTTGTGAAGCTATGAATTAGCTGTGTAGAAAGTTTCAGAAACTAATTAGGAGTTTTGAAAACTCGTGGGGAAGTAAACACAATTTCTGAAAGTATTGCCTACATATAGATATAGATGATCTTGATATTTTCATAAAACTTAACCTAAGTTTCAAGAAAGAGGCCAAAGGGGGATTTGATTGCTTAGAGCTTCTCGAGGCCAAACGACGACCGTTTGACCGTTCGTCCGCTGGTTTTTCATCAAATTTTGTATTCGAACTCCTTGAGGTAAGGCTGTCGTTTTGATACCTATTAGGCCTCGTTTGGCCAAGTTTTCCGAAAAGCTATTTACTAGAATTTTTCATAAAAGTTGATAATTAGACTTTTGATCCATAGGGATTATACTAGACGGACTTCTACACGTTCTTTGTGCACGTGTTTTCTTTGGATTGAATTATAGGAGCGTTATTCGGAGGTGAGTGATTCAACTATGTTCTTGGAATGATTTCTTGACATGTATTCATGTTGTGATATGAAAAGCATGTGTTAGTATAGATATATATTGTGTAGTTCATATTGGGCGATTATATTGATATGTATGTGAAATGTTTTGATTTCCAAGAGCATGGTGATATGTAAATCGAGCATGTTGAGTTGTTACTTGGGTCAAAGGAGCACGTGGTTACTAACCCATCTTGTGGAGACAATATAGGCATTAAGGTCACATGATTGAAGAAAAGAATCGTGGATCTTACCTTTTCGCATGAACTTATTGACGAGGAGTCGCGGATTAGGAGTATGTGAGTCTCCGGAGACTAGTATGAAATGTAGAGATGTGAATGCGAGCATGTTTATCATTCATGTGCATTTGTTGTTTTATTCACTAAGCATTAACTTAAACAAATTGAAATATGTGTGATTATTCAAATAACCATTACAGGTATTAATGCCGGCGAGGAATCACAGAAGTAAGCACGTGGGTTTGGGAGTTCACTTAGAAGGCGACTCGATATGTTGATCTCGTCGTTTTGTAATAGACTTGTTGTAATAAGAATCGTTATGACCTTTAACTATGTTTAACTTAGAATCATAGAATGGATTAATGATATTGTAATAGATAGAAATCTTTTGTATTTACGATTTAGTAATGTTTTAATCCAGTGGTAATCGTTTTGGTATAAGTTTGGAGTGTGTGTTTGGATCTTGGTTGATTTCAGAAAACTTTTAAACTTGGAAATGCTGCAGAAAGGGCGCTGCTACTGTAAAATAGTCGACTGGACCGAGGGATCAGTCGACTGGACCCCTGTTTTATAATAAAATTCCCTTTGATTTTCAGGATTTCAGTCGACTGATCCTCAGGAAATAGTCGACTGGTTTTTGCACGAAAATTGGACATTCTACTAGGATGGGTTCAGTCGACTGGACGAGCCCAGTTGACTGAAAAATTGAGGCATCAGTTGATTGGACTTAGGGTCAGCTGACTGAGGGTGGCTGTTTGAGAATCTCTTGTTCTCTGCAACTCTAGGTCAGTCAACTGGAGCCCCGACCCAGTCGACTGGACTGCTGCTTTTCAAATGTTTTGTTTTCTTTCCGTTGTATGTGTTCTTAAAACTAATTTTTGGGAACGTTAATGAATTGGTTAGCCTCGGTGGTGTGCCACGGGCTCCGGTCATGCTATTGTGGGACCAGGCTGTGACATATAATAAGCTTTTGAGCAATGGCAAATTTCTTCAAATTTGACAAATCAAATTTTTCGCTTCAATCGCAAAAAATAATAATAATAATAATAAAATAAAAAAACAAGTGAATCAATCACTGGAATTTGCCACTGACTAAAAGCTACATTGGACATCTTTTGACAAAAGACCAGTTTTTTTGCAATTGAATCACAGAAGCAGAAGTTGTGCCAACTGACTATTTATGCGAATCATAAAATCTGATTTGGCATATAATTTCACTAGTAATAACCCGTGCCCGTGGGCACGAAGCGAAAAAAAAAGAAAAAGAAAAAAAGAAATTCAATATTTCAAAAGATCAAATCCTTTGCGTAAAATTGTCCATGTCATTCAAACCCATGTGAAGACATTGGTTTCGCGGGCACAACAATATATTTTCAATTCTTTGCTTTTGATTTTGAAATTAAACTGCAATATGGTTAGAATTTTTATAACAGATTCATAGATATCATCACAACAAAGACAAAAAAATGTAGCTCTCATCGACACGGTTCCAATGGTATAAAATTTGTAAGAAACAGAGTTGTAGATCAAAAGTTATGGAGATTTAAAGTTTAAAAAAACATTTTTGAAATGGATATCATATGGTACAGCCACTTACACGGTGTGAGTGGCTGAAAGCAAGCACAACACGCGTGAGGGGGCAATAGTGGCATGGGATATCTTATGGTGCATGCACTTATACCGTGTAAGCACTGGCTTAGATTCCATTTGTCCTTTTTAGAAAATGCTCAAACCAATTGAAGTTTTAAACTTTAAGAAATATTTGGTATTGATATACCAAAATATCAATACCAAATTTTATACCATTGGAGAGTGTGATTCGAGGTGAAAAGTGCATGTTCATAGCGTATTACATGATCTTTTATGCATACTTTTATCCCCAAAGTCCCTACATTTAGGTGCATTCTAATAATAATGTTCTTTTTAGGGTGATTTAGTGATAAATCCCTAGATACTACAATTAAATAGCTTTAGGTTCTTGAGTTAAAACATGTTTATAATTAAGTCCCTAAAATTTTTTAGGGACTAAAATACCCCTCATCAAGTTTGGTATTATTAAAAATGGTACCTCCTCTATTAATGTTTTCAACCAAAAATTCTCCCCAAAAATTAAGAGAATAAAAAATTAAGGGGATAAAAAATTGAAAGTCATTATTAGTCATAACGACAACTATTTTCAATCATAATCATGTCCAACAACATGATTTGTGGAACACAATTTGAATTGAAAAGGCACAACATGTGAAAAAATGGGAATGGAAGATAGAGTCCCAACATGATTTGTGAATTTCACAACATGTTCTTGAAAACGAAATGAGAGAGAGAGAGAGAGAGAGAGAGAGAGAGAGAGAGAGAGAGAGTCACAACATGATTTGTGAATTTCTCAACATGTATTTCTAGAAAAATGGGAATGGAAGAGAGAGTCCCACATAATTTGTGAATTTCACAACATGTTCTGAAAAACGAAAATGAGAGAGAGAGAGAGAAAGAGAGAGAGAGAGTCACAACATGATTTGGAAAAATGGGAATGGAAGAGTCGCAACATGATTTGTGAATTTCACAACATGATTTGGAAAAATGGGAATGGAAGAGTCGCAACATGATTTGTGAATTTCACAACATGATTTGGAAAAATGGGAATGGAAGAGTCGCAACATGATTTGTGAATTTCACAACATGATTTGGAAAAATGGAATTGGAAGAAAAAGTCACAGCATAATTTGTGAATTTCACAACTTGTTCTGGAAAAGGAAAATGAAAGAGACAGAGTCACAACATAATTTGCGAATTTCACACATGTTATGGAGAACGAAAATCGAAGAGAGAGTCATAACATGATTTGTGAATTTTCACAACATGTTTTGAAAATGAAAATGGAAGAGAGAGTCAATATGTTTTGAAAAGAGAGAGAGAGAGAGAGAGAGAGAGAGAGAGAGAGAATACCATTGCATCCTAGCACCCACAACCACTGTTAACCACCATCATCACCAACTTCCAAAAAAAAAAAAAAAACTTTGAAACTACTTGGATTACAAGATCGGACCATCACAGAAATGTGACCATTTGAGAAATTCACAATTTGAAGTTTACTAATTGCTTCTTTTGCAATCTTTATTTGATATGGAAAACTCCAACCAATCTTGCCCTTTCTCTAGAAATGATTCCTCTAGTTGAATGCAACTCTTTCCGAGGATCATCCAAAACTGCCTTAAGAAAATCCATGTAGAATTAGAGAGAGGTAGAGGTATGAGACGTGTGTGTAATGTTGATATACATGTATTTGGTGTATCTCTTTGGTTTTTTTTTTCTCTTGCAAGGAAGATGAACAATATTCAATCCTATGGTAGTGATATTAGCCAACCTGTATTGAATAACATGTATGTAAATAAGGTATGTCTCACATCCTGTGAAATATAAGAAGAAAGAAGACCAAAAACACTCATTAAAAAACAAAAATGATCCGCATGAACACACAATCAAAGAGTCAAACATATAATTTGATAGAGTTTTATGATGTAATTAATATGAATGATCAATCAGCATGTGTTAAGGGATGTAAATGGTAGAAATAATTCTAACATTCAAAACACAAACAAACGTGGCAATAGTGGGGGAATAAATACAATTATTACTCCCAAATTCCAATTAATGACTAAATATATATTACATCTATATATATCCCAGAATATATAGAAGGGTAAAATGGGGACAATCAAATCATTAACCATGATTAGGTGTGTTAACTAGGATCCTAGGGATCTAGTATGAAATAAAAATATTGGGTGTCCTCCATCCACGAAAGTACATGAATGGGGGATTTAAGGGAAATTGTCTATTATTTTTATCGTGTTAATGCTAAAACATATGTTTATGCGTTATTTTATAGGTATTAGAATGTAAATCAATGAAGTGAAGCTAAAGAAAAGTGATTCTGGTGAAGAGAACAACGGAAGCAGCTGAGAAAACATCAATTTTGACAATGAAGACTTCAGATTTGGAAGATTTTCCTAGAAATACAAAATGTAGATCTTTGAGTTACGATCGCGTGGCCGTAAACGAGAGGTCAATCCAAGGTCCGAGTGAAAAGTTATGACCATTCTCCTATCGGTGCGCAGATCTGTCAAAATCAGAAAGTTCAAGCACTTGAAGAGAGTTCAAGCCCTTGAGACTTCGATCGATCGAGCTAAGCTTGATCGATTGAGCTCTATTTTTTCCCAAAAGTTGCGTACAGTCTGCGGGAACCCTATAAATAAGCTGTTATGACACCAGACGAAAGGAGGACGCTCCAGAATGCAAAAAACAGCAGTTTAGGGTAGTTTTAGGGTTAGATTAGGAGTAGATTAGGTTAGATTCTTGTTTTTCTTCCTCTTTTCCATTGTTATATTAAAGATTATTGAAGATTCAAGTTGGTTTCATGTTTATTACAAGTTTATTTCAGATTATTCCAGGTTTTTCTTTCCTTTTCTCTATTTCATTGTTTATTAGTTTATATGTTATGATTACTCTAGGTTACTACGTCTGTATTAGTTTATTCATGTTTCTGTAGTTTAGATGTTAGAAATATGTGATGAAATATTGATTCTTAGCCTCTGTCATGTATGATATAGAAAACCTGGGCTCGATCGATCGAAGGTATTTCGATCGATCGAACCAAAGCCATAGTCAAGCGATCGAAGACATTTCGATCGATTGAAGGATGATGATGTCCGATCGTGTCACGCCTCGACGTAGCATAAATATGAAAAGCGTTTAATTTTCTTTATGGACCCGTAGGTCGTGACAGTTTGAAGGATCTATTCCGTCCCAAACGTCGAACAACATAAAAACCATAATAATCAGAGCAGAGCAATCAAGGCTTGCAATATTTTTCTAACTTATCACATATTACAATACGGGGTCAACTAAGGCACAAGCCGCCGTAAAAACAAAACCATAACTTAACATCTATTACAGTCATCCTTATTACAAAACAGTTTATAACTTAAAACATTAAAAGTAAATTCTCTTTCCAGCAGGGATTCTCAGTTTGCGTAGTCGTATGGTCCAGCAATATTATAACATGAAAAGCCTAGACACGAATGTCCAGGACGCATCAACGTCGTCAGCTTCAAGAAGCTGGTGAGTATTAAAAATATAACTTTGAATGTAACACATGCTCATTTATCATTTTCTAATTTCCATTTAATTCAACAAGTTTATATTAATGTAAATAGTTCATTTTAGAAAACAACCATAATATCATTTGAAAGATATAATATATATGTGACCGTGTATGTAAACAATGCACCATCTCATCTTATCGACTCTTTTCTCTCGACAAACACAACAACCCACTATCTCACACCAGTATCCTTGTAATACTCCGATAGCCACACTTTAGCACAAGGGTGCCAGGGAATGTCCAGTTTGCCTCACACTTTGGTCCGGGGTATCAGGGAGTGTCCAATGCCTCACACTTTAGTATCTAATCCGCCTCACAAATACCGGAGGAAACCTCACGCAGTATCCAGACTCGGGTACCAGGGAGTGTCCGTAGGCCACACTTTAGCACTACCATGGGTGCCAGGGAATGTCCAAGTTCGGCGTCACACATTTTAGCGCTACCATGGGCGCCAGGGAGTGTCCAATTTTGCCACCATCGCATTACAAGATACTCTAGCCGCAATCTCAAACCACAACACAATCTTAAACCACAACACAATCTCAACCACACACTCTGTACCACACTGATCATTACTCTTTTCCGTACTGACTACTACTCCCATACATGCCCAACTGACTCCATATGAATGTCATGCAACTATCCATAGAACATATGAAGTGCTAGGAATAATAACAATGTATGCTTGAAAAGAATTGAATTCATAATCCTTCCTTAATGACCAATCATACTCAAAACGTAATCTGTTTTAAACATTTTTCACAAACACAGCCTTAAAGTTCATAATACATCACCCAAACAGTTCCTTAACATGAAATAAACAAAAACTAGAAACTGTTAGAAGTCGCGCGCGCGGGTCGCTCGCGCAAGCCGCTCGCGCGAAATGCCCATTTTTCGTTTTCTTTTATAACACTTTCCAAACTGCCAAAACACAGGAAGATCGCGCGCGCAGGCCGCTTCCGTGAGGGGTCGCTCGCGCGATCGCGCGCGCGAGTCTGTGCAATAACTTCATCTTCTTCGCAGAATTTCCCCTGTTTCAGAATTTCAGGGTCTTTTTGACCCATTTTGAAATCTGGAAGTTACTATGCCTTATAATATATGAATCTCTTTGTTTTTCCGCAAGGATTAAGAATCTATGATCAATCTAACATGATTCAATCCGTAGTTTACGAATTTTACAAAAAACAAAAAGATGATAAAACTTAATTTCCTATATACTTTCTCATATGAACAAATTAGGCTCTAAAACTTTTGTAGGAGCTTCTATGTATCATAATCTTTCATTTTTATTTCTAAAAACAGATTATGATTAAGATTGAAAATTTTCATATTTTCAAACTTTGAATTTCAACATAAGAACATCCATGGTGATTACCAATTAATAATATACAGTAGTAAATAAGGGGTGAATTACATTCTGAGTGAGTTAGAAATACTCACTGTGATTGTGTTTTGAGATATGTGTTGAGAAGGAAAGATCAAATAATAAATCCACTTGGAGTTTTGCTATGGTGATCAAGCTCTATCTCTCTCTCTCTCTAAAATTCTGTAAATCTTTCTCTCTCTCTCTCTGAAACTCTCTCTCTAATTCAGTTTGCAACCAAAATTTGCAGCTGTGAGGTTAAGTGTGTGTATACATAGAGGTTCCATATGGTGAACTTGGGCTCCAAGTTCAACCTTCAACACTCAACAATTGCATTTGTTTTTAATTTCTAAAATACAAGATATACATATACGTATATGTTATATACATGCAGATTATACATATACATATACACATTAATTGGTTTAGAAGTTGCTAGGAATTAGTAGGGGTCAAGTGGGGGTGTTTGGCAAAGTAGCTTTAGGCACTAGTTTAACCCACACACAAAAAGCACTCCCAAACAAGGTATAAGCAATTTGTCTAGGAATCTATTAAGGTGTTTGGAAAAATTGCTTATGGCACTAATATAATACACACACACACTAGGCATCCCCAAACAAGCCTAACTTAATCGTTGGTTGGTTTAAATGATTAAAAGGCATAGGTCAAATTGATTTGAAGTAGATTCCAAAATCTGTGAGAGTTCATCGCGGCGTGGACAGTTTTCTTGTCTAAACTGGTATTTTCGCGACGCGGTGATCACTACAAAAAAATATAGAAAATTCATTTTAAAGTAAGAATTGATTTTCCGGTCTTATAAAAAAAAATACAGATTGAGTTAAAAGAAAATATCTCCACCGTTTTGAAATACTGATTTGAAATCTAACACATGTGTTGCTAAATTTTATAAAATCGTAGTTTGACCCCCAACAAGAAATTTAACTTGAAACAAATCAAGAAATAAAATTTAGAACATGAGAATTGTAATTAACTAAAAGAAGTAAATACAAATTAAATATGGAAATGTAAAATTTAAAATTAAATGAAATGCAGGTTGTTACAGATCGATCGAGAGCGCTTCGATCGACCGAACATGTTAATTCCTGAAATGATTCTTTTAAGTATTCCAAGACTTTATGTTTTAGAAATCTGTCATCAAATTGTCCCTATAAGCTCAGCTTGTCACAACAGTTTTTAGAACGTAAAGCCTTAAGGCTATTTTCTTCAATGACTTTTGAAAACCACTTTGAATGCTAACACCATTTAGAGTGCAAGTAATAACCATTGTTTTAAACTGTCTTTCAAGTATTTTAAATCAACTGTGATGATGTAGTCCCGGTCATGAAAGGGCTATTGATTCTATATCTTTAGAAAAATACGGAATACTGAAAAGGAATGAACTCCATAGAATGTTAATGAATGTGCATGGTAGATGGTTAGGATCAATGTGGATTCACGTGTTTCCAACACCTTTAATTTAACTGTTTAATTAGTCATGTTTCTTTATGATTTAGTTTATTATTTAGTTTAATTTAATTAATTAGGATTCGTTAGAACCTCCACCCGTATATTCATCTTTTTCCTTTTCTTTAGGTTTTAACTTAGTAGATATTCTTCCTATTCCTTCCCTAGTTCCCTGTGGGATTGACCTGGACTTCCAGTACTATAATACTTGCACGATCACCTACACTTGGGTGTTGCACAAGAGCGCACAACTTTTTAGTCGTGTCATACCTCTAGGAGTTTGAATATCCGATAAAATATTTTGGCTCACGAACGGATCGCCGAATATATGCATCACAAGCTTGAAGGAACCAAATCTCCTTTTTCTCTCTCCTCCTCTAGAAGTCAATTTAGGTTTTGTAACTAAAATATCTCATCTCTTTCTATATATAAACACGATTCTCAGAGTTTGTGTTTACCTCCCTGCGAGTTTTCAACACACTTAATTGTCTAAAACTTCTTACACACCTATTTCATTGCTTCACTAGTGGAAACTAAAAATTATAAAAGTTTTTGTCTAAGTTCCGTTTGGTTGCTAAACGCAATTTCACATGATTTTACAAAATTATTAATTAGCCTACCAACTATGCAGCATGTTAATTCGTCCTTACCAGGATACTAAAATTAACAATAGAAACATATTCTAAACTAGAAAATAATACAGATAGTGAAATACACAAGTAAACATTTATTTTCAGATAAACATTTAAGGTATTCCACTATGACCGTCTCAATCTTGGAGAGACGTTACAACGTCAAAACACTCATTCAACACAGTCTCAAAGGGTTCTCTTACACAGACACCCAAATCAACTTGTGAGTTAAAACTTACCCAAACAGGTGTCATAAAACACATCACATCACATCACATTATCATGCATGGCAATATAATGAAATGCAACTACATGCACATGGGTGTTATACCACGTGCGTGGTGTGTGGCAGATAATTTTAGAAATGTTTTACCACGCAAATGTGCGTTGCAAATAATTACCCTTGACTTTTTTGAAAAATAGTTGCCACATTTTATAAGAGCGTCGCCGATTTATTAGTGCGTCACAAAAAAATAGTGTTTACCACGCATTCCGCGTGTGGCAAATAATCTGTGTCACTGAAAATGAGATTTGTTGTAGTGCTGTAATATATATATATGTATATATATAATATTCAAAATAATGCATGGTTTCTAAATTTTGAATCCCCAAATTGGTTCCCAAGTACATAGTGTGAGAAAACTCTCTCCTCAATAAGTGAAAATCATGATTGGTGGAGAGAGAATAGGATAATTAATTAGTTAGGATTAGATTTCATTAGCATTAATGTATATTTATTCAATTTCAAATGTTAGGTGAAATAAAAAAAAATATATATATTTTAGAAGAAAATTACATGTGATGCTGAGGTGGCGAAATCAAAATCTTTTGTTTTCATATATGTATATTAGATTAGATTAGATTAGATGGCAAAGTTCCCAAACGAGCTATAATTTTGGAGTTTAAGAGCTAAAGGAAAATAAGGTTGAAAATATAATAGGAAGGCCCCTCAATATATATATATATATATATATACTAGTAATAACCCGTGCCCGTGGACACGATGCGAAGAAAAAAAAAGGCAGAAAAAATTCAATACTTTAAAAGAGCAAATGTTTTGCGTAAAATAGTCCATGTTATTTAAACCCATATATGTGATGTTTAAGTGAAGACAGTTGTTCCACGGGCACAACAATATATTTTCAGTTCATTGATTTTGATTTTTAAATTAATATGAGACATGATTAGTATTTTTACAACAGATTCATAGATATCACAGCAAAGACAAAAATGTGATAAGAATTCTACAACTCAAAAAACTGCAAAGATTTAATTCATTCAAGAATCTCTCGATTTTTAACAAATAACCGCAAAAAATAGACAAAAATGATAGAAGACTATAACGACTACAAAATATCAATACCAAAATTGATTAATTGAAGTCTACAGAAGTAGGAACACTCTCTTGATTATACTCTAATCAGATTTATATAACTAACAAAATTACAGTGACTGTCAACTTCAAGATATGTTTTAAAAAATCTAAACTTATACCAAATAAGCATTGTAACATTAAATTTATTCATTTAAACTATATCAACATATATAAAAAATGAGTACTGCAACCTTTAGTTACATCATTTGTTAAATTTTCCTGTGAGTTTTCTTCATCAATTTATAAAAACGTGTAAGTGTCAATCTCGATAAGCTTAGCCCACTTTTAAGTTAATTTCCAAAGCTATCCCACTGAAATCACTCACATAAACACATGCACACAGACGTAAACACACGCACACACGATCACATAGATGCACCTGAGAATGCACACACACAACCTCACGTGAAATAATTTCAGACTTAAAACATATGCTTCCTACACTAATGTTTGCCTATCAACTTTATAACGTTAAATATTGACATGCAAAAAAAAAAAAAAAAAAAACAAACAAATTGATTGTTTAAAATAAAAAAATAAAGAAAAAAAAGAAGAAGAAACACTAAGCCATGTGTTACGAATACCCACGTGAAAGTTATCTTGAACAAAATTATGTTGATAAACCAATTGAAATATACATGGGAAGTGTTCTCCTCTGAAATACCGCTATAGCGAAAACATATATACTTTTTCCGCCCCATTTTAAGTATCCCTCTTTTTATTTTTGTTGTCCCAAAACTATTGTCCATTTTAAAGTTAATTTCCAATGCTACCAACTGAAATCACACACATAAACATATGCCAACATGCACACAGACACATACACGTAAACACGCGCACACACGATCACACAGATGCACCTGAGAATGTACACACATGTAGACATACTACACGTGGAATAACTTCAGACTTAAAACATATGCTTCCTACACTAATGTTTTCCCATCAACTTTATAACGTTACATATTGCCATGCAAAAAAAAAAGAACAAATTGATTGTTTAAAATAAAATTAATAAAAAAAAGAAAAGAAGCACTAAGCCGTAAATCCAAAATTTCACAGTGTGTTACAAATACCCACGTGAAAGTTATCTTGAACGAAATTATATGATATACCATTGCTTTTCATGAGTAATAGTCTTCGTATTAACTCATGAAAAAGAGACTACTCCATAGATAACGAAACAGAGGAATTAAAAACCACACAAACCATTCAAAACAGCCACCCTCCAAACCGAGACAACAAAAGCTTATTAGGACTGTTTCAACTTTTTGACGGAGTTAAAATTTTAAAACAAATTGTTGCATGCATGACAATGCTAACATGCATGACTGATGACTAAATAAGAAATATGATTAAAAAAAAAAAAGACTCCGCACAATATGTTAAGCTATGAGTATAGAAACTGTTAAGCAATGTCATTGACACTATTAGTAAATCCATGAGTATATGAGAATTAAGGAAACCTTAAAAACAAAAAAATTGAATTAAAAAAAAATCTTAAGACAATGCACAATATGTTAAGCTATGAGTATCTCAACTGTTAAAGCTTATCAAGACTATAGAAACTGTTAAGCAATGTGATTGACACCATGAGTATTTGAGAAGTAAGGAAGAATAAAAAAAAAAAAATTGAATTAAAAAAAATCTTTCTTGAGATGAGATTTTGGTATCATAAATTATCAGCATGTAATAAAGTTAAAATTAAAATTTTGGTATCATAAATTATCAGCACGTATAGAAACTGTTCTACAACCTTGAATAAATTATCGTTTGCTCTTAAGGACCTCGAGAATGCGCCAGCCGGCAATAAACACACTAAAAAATACATAAAAAAAAATACACAGGGATTAAGCATTCACACACACACACACACATGCACGCATAAACACACACACACACACACACACACGTACAAACATGCACGCACGCGCGCGCGCACACACACACGTAACACACGTGGAGATGCAGAGAGAGGGAACCGTGACGGTGAAGGTGGCCGGCAGTGATGGTGGTCGACAGTGTGGAGTGACGGTGGCTGGCAGTGATGGTGGATGGTGAGCCAAGAGAGAGAGAGAGAGAGAGAGAGAGAGAGAGAGAGAGAATTGTGGTGAGTGATATGATTGACTATCCCTATTAAAAGAAAGTACTTTTTTGAAATTTCAAAATAAATTGATCATTTCATTTACAAAATGATTAATTATATAAAATTCTATTAATAAATTATCTTAGAGAGAGAACTATCTTTGGAATGTATATATACAGCCGTGAGTGATATATGCATGTATTTAAAATTGGTTCACCAAAATCAATTGTAGAGAGAGATATTTTCGGCAAAATCAAATGTGATTCTTTAAGATCAGGATTTTCTTTTTTCTTTTAAATCAAATGTGGTTCACCAAAATCAATTGTATTGGACCGTTGGATTAAATTGATAAGGGTTAAGATGAGTATTTGTTTGGACCCATAAAAGATTCTCATTCTCATTCACGGTGTATTTTAAATTGATAAGGGTTAAGATCACTAGTTGAATTTTCATGAATATTTTTTCCTAACTATTCTCATTCTCTCTCTCTCTCTCTCACACACACACACACAAACACACATACACACATACAAAAATAAGCTAAGTTGAGGTGAGTTTTAATAGGATACAATGAGATATTTAGTGGAATTAATCATTTTTGGTGGACCAATTATCCAATGGTTGAAAATATCTCAACTTGTCTCAACGTTTGTGTGACGCCCCGCAAAAATAAGCGTATTTCCATTGAAAAATTAAATAAATCACACTTGATTCTTTAAAATAAAAATACAAAATTTCCTTAAAACTCCCAGCAGGTCCATATTCTCCACGGATCTCCTATATCATCCTTAACCTTATCTCCCTTCTAGGCTTCGGTTACCGGCACTGCCTGCATCTAAAAACCATACCGGGAAGTATACAATATGACATGAATAATAAAGGCTCAAAAGGATAATGACAATCAAATACATAGAATGATATCAAATCAATTGACCAGTCTCACAACCCAACTGCTCACACTAGCCAAACGCTCATACCAATAGCATCATACCAGGTTCCTCTTGATCACATAGCAAGAGACACCTCACCTCACCTCACCCGTCTCCAGTACGTCGGTCCCTGAGGCCTGTTGGACTGTTGGTAGGTGCTCCTTGCTCATGACCCTTTAGTCCCATAGCACTTAGCAATAAACACATACTCATAGATTCCAAATGAAAACACAACATAACTGCAAAAAGAGTACAAGTAGAGATAACAAAGAAATACTCCGGAGAATTTAGAAAGCATATTGTACACAACCCGGTACCTATAAATGATGTTGAGCAACTCCCAAACACTTCTCTTCTTCTTCTTCTTCTTCTTCTTCTTCTTCTTCTTCTAACTCGAGGTGTATGTATATCTATAATTGTGTATATATATATATATAAATCTCTCTATGTGACTCTCTCAAGCTCTCTATGCTAGAAGTGTAGAATGTGTGTGTTTGAGAGAGTATTTGAGTGTATAAATAGCCAAGCTTCCACTTGGAGACAATGGCCTAACAATCCACTTATTAACCACTAACTTCTAATTAATTGGTAGTTTATAAGGAATATGCAAGATGATGTAAACATACACTAATGCACCTATAACTCCACTTAGAGACATTGGCCTAACAATCCACTAACTTCTAATTAGTTGGTAGTTTATAAGGAATATGCAAGATGATGTAAACATACACTAATGCACCTATAACTCCACTTAGAGACATTGGCCTAACAATCCACTAACTTCTAATTAGTTGGTAGTTTATAAGGAATATGCAAGATGATGTAAACATACACTAATGCACCTATAACTCCACTTAGAGACATTGGCCTAACAATCCACTAACTTCTAATTAATTGGTAGCATTCTAAAAACTGCTACTGAAATCCTCATTTTCTGCCCAAACGGTGCAGAATCTGAGAAAATTGCATTAGACGAAAAGTGTGCAGAATCGAGTTTTGCTTGAGACAACGCGGGCAGAATCTTAAATTTCCTTCGTTTTCCTAACAAAAATCTGAAAACAAAATTCTGCTACTGTTAAAATTAAAAGAGAAAATATTATATTTAATTTTAAATATGACTCGAAAAAAAATCTTAACTTCCAACACAAATACCAAATCATTTAATCTCACGTAACTTTTCCCAAAAAAATATATTTTTAGTTCATGACTTATAAAATTGAAAAAAATGACCAAAATACCCCTGTGACCAATTTTCGCTAAAATCGCACACGAAGTCTAAATCGTCAATTTAAACATGAAAACACGGGTTACTACAATCTACCCTCCTTAATAGAGATTTCGTCCCGAAATCTAGAGATAAAAGCATTTGGTAAATAACTTCATAAATTTCTTAAAATAATGTTTAAAAATATAGCATATTTTGTTTTATAAAATAACAAATTTTTTTTTTTCAACCTTCTCTGACTCCTCCCAGGCGATGTAGACTATCTAACCTTAACTTAGTCCTACATTTCCGGCTGGGGACAGGCTTTGATACCATTTGTGACGCCCCGCAAAAATAAGCGTATTTCCATTGAAAAATTAAATAAATCACACTTGATTCTTTAAAATAAAAATACAAAATTTCCTTAAAACTCCCAGCAGGTCCATATTCTCCACGGATCTCCTATATCATCCTTAACCTTATCTCCCTTCTAGGCTTCGGTTACCGGCACTGCCTGCATCTAAAAACCATACCGGGAAGTATACAATATGACATGAATAATAAAGGCTCAAAAGGATAATGACAATCAAATACATAGAATGATATCAAATCAATTGACCAGTCTCACAACCCAACTGCTCACACTAGCCAAACGCTCATACCAATAGCATCATACCAGGTTCCTCTTGATCACATAGCAAGAGACACCTCACCTCACCTCACCCGTCTCCAGTACGTCGGTCCCTGAGGCCTGTTGGACTGTTGGTAGGTGCTCCTTGCTCATGACCCTTTAGTCCCATAGCACTTAGCAATAAACACATACTCATAGATTCCAAATGAAAACACAACATAACTGCAAAAAGAGTACAAGTAGAGATAACAAAGAAATACTCCGGAGAATTTAGAAAGCATATTGTACACAACCCGGTACCTATAAATGATGTTGAGCAACTCCCAAACACTTCTCTTCTTCTTCTTCTTCTTCTTCTTCTTCTTCTAACTCGAGGTGTATGTATATCTATAATTGTGTATATATATATATATAAATCTCTCTATGTGACTCTCTCAAGCTCTCTATGCTAGAAGTGTAGAATGTGTGTGTTTGAGAGAGTATTTGAGTGTATAAATAGCCAAGCTTCCACTTGGAGACAATGGCCTAACAATCCACTTATTAACCACTAACTTCTAATTAATTGGTAGTTTATAAGGAATATGCAAGATGATGTAAACATACACTAATGCACCTATAACTCCACTTAGAGACATTGGCCTAACAATCCACTAACTTCTAATTAGTTGGTAGTTTATAAGGAATATGCAAGATGATGTAAACATACACTAATGCACCTATAACTCCACTTAGAGACATTGGCCTAACAATCCACTAACTTCTAATTAGTTGGTAGTTTATAAGGAATATGCAAGATGATGTAAACATACACTAATGCACCTATAACTCCACTTAGAGACATTGGCCTAACAATCCACTAACTTCTAATTAATTGGTAGCATTCTAAAAACTGCTACTGAAATCCTCATTTTCTGCCCAAACGGTGCAGAATCTGAGAAAATTGCATTAGACGAAAAGTGTGCAGAATCGAGTTTTGCTTGAGACAACGCGGGCAGAATCTTAAATTTCCTTCGTTTTCCTAACAAAAATCTGAAAACAAAATTCTGCTACTGTTAAAATTAAAAGAGAAAATATTATATTTAATTTTAAATATGACTCGAAAAAAAATCTTAACTTCCAACACAAATACCAAATCATTTAATCTCACGTAACTTTTCCCAAAAAAATATATTTTTAGTTCATGACTTATAAAATTGAAAAAAATGACCAAAATACCCCTGTGACCAATTTTCGCTAAAATCGCACACGAAGTCTAAATCGTCAATTTAAACATGAAAACACGGGTTACTACAGTTTGAGATTGAAAGTTGTTATGTTGAGAAAAAAAAAAAGAAGAAGAAGAAGAAAAAATGAAAAAAAAAAATGCAATACTTTAAAATTTTCAAATCTTTTGCGTAAAATTGTACAGGTCATTCAAACCCACATGTTATTTAGTACTAACCCGTGCCCGTGAGCACAAAGCGGGAAAAAAAAATTTCAATACTTTAAAAGATCTGAGATATGATTGGAATTTTAAGTGAAGAAGACATTGGTTCCAATATTAAATATATCATTAACTCAATTTAGTTAAATATATTTAGTCCAACATTGGATGAATATTTTAAGCATAATTAGTGTTTATTCGTAGAGACTTTCCCCGTGCCCGAGGGCACGAAGTGAAAACCAAAAAAACAAAAAACAAAAAAACAAAGGCTTTTTCTAAGCTTTTGGAAAGAAATAGAAAAGGAAAGCAAAACTTTTGTGATTATTTATAATTAGCCCATATTTGGGAAGCATCATTACTCATTTCACTAATTAGCCCTATAGACTATATCAAACTGATAATCAAATGACCTATAAAAAGGGTGGAACTAATCAAACTGGTAGCAAAATTTATAACCATAGTGCTGGAAAAACCCATTTTCTAGATAGACAATAGAATATAACAAATACGCTTCCTAGATTTTAAAAAAAGTGCAAGTGAGAATACATTTCTTGAGACTTGAATTATAAAATCCATTGTTAAAACCCACTTCCTAAACTTCAACTTTATGTGATTTTTCACTCATATTATATCAGTTTGATTAGTTTTATGAAAGTAATTTGATCAGAGTCACGGAAAGAAAAAAAAGAAAAACCTATATAAAAAAAAAAAACTCTATGAATATATGTATGATATGGGAAGTTTATATTCCAATATTTCTATTTTGAAAAATCAGTCCACTGATTTAGTTTATCTCCTAAGATTTGTGTTTTGTATTTACTATTAGATATGTATATATTTAAATTCAAATTAATTTAGGGAATTCCTTTTTTGCTAAAAAAAAAAAAAGTCTAATGATTTAGTTTTACCCAAGATTTGTGTTTTTGTATTTACTGAAGTTGACAATTTGGATATTGATATGTATTTATTCAAATTCAAATTAATTTAGGGAATTCCTTTTTAATTTAGAGTTTTAATAGGATACAATGCAATATTTAATGTGATTAATTATTTTTGGTGGACAATTAATCCGACGGTCTGAAATATCTAAACTTGTCTCAATGATCAAGATTAAAAGTTGCTAACTTGAAAAGGACTCACACCGCTCTATCTTATTATATAGATATATATATATATATATATATCATTTTCACTTGCAAACAATTTCTCTACGAAAAACTCTAAAACCCAACAACAAATTGGATTGAAGTTATTATGATTTTCTTAATTCCTTCCTTTCCTATATTAGAGTTTTTCGTAGAGAAATTGTTTGCAAGTGAAAATGGAATTTAATACTCCTGGCAGAAAAAAATTGAGTCAAACGGCTAAAGCCGTGATTGGAAGAAAAGCTGTTTTGGACGACGGTTGAAAAAAACAGGTCCTGCAATAGAATCGCAAAAGCATAAGTTAATGCCAAACACGTACTCGTTCCTTTGTTTTGCAGGATTAAGTGGGAGATAATGAGAGATTTAAATGAAATTAATTGTCCAATCCTCCACCTCCGCCATCTAAACGTGTAAGCTGAACAGAGTCTGTATAAAAGTGGGAGGACACGACTTCAGCGCACTCCGCCCTCCGAATTCGCCGGTAACACGACGGCGCGTGGGGAACCTAATCATTGATCGAAGTCCATCACAGTCCTAAAACAAAACCCTAACTCAAATTAGATACTCACTTCATAGTCTGGTCTCTGCAGTAGTTGGGCACCGATGAGTTTCTTCGAAGATAGCTTGGAGCTGAAGGAAATTCAGAGACTCGAAGGCCACACCGATAGGGTTTGGGATATCTCTTGGAACCCAGCCACAGGTGTCGCCGGAATTCCAGCCATTCTCGCCTCTTGCAGCGGCGACAAGACTGTTCGCATCTGGCAACAGAGCTCACCCTCCGGTTCTTTCGATTGCAAGGTCTGTCCTTTTCTATATATATATATATATATATTTGTACTTGCGCTCGATCTTGACTGTTGATAAATTAGAGCTCATCAGTGGTTTTTTTTTTTTTTTTTTTGAGAGTTTTTATTAGCGTTTTTGAATGGTGTTTTTGTTGAGTTGGAGGTTGTGATACTTGAACTGTGATTATACAGGCAGTTTTGGAAGAGACTCATACTCGAACTGTTAGATCGTGTGCTTGGTCACCGTCGGGTAAATTGTTGGCAACCGCGAGTTTCGATGCTACCACTGCTATCTGGGAACATGTTGGGGATGATTTTGACTGTGTGTCCACTTTGGAGGTACAATTATGAGTTTAGTTTTGCTCACCCAAAATTGCCCACCCAAGTCTCATTGCTAATGCAGTGGGACCATGACTTTCTTTTTATGGTTAATTAATCCTTATTTAATTATGGCTCCCACTGCATTAACCAATGAGGGAGTTGGGTGAGCAAAAATGTATTCTACTATTATTTAGTAGTAAGTACTAGTTAAATGCACTTGTTCAAATTTGTAAATTCCCTGCAGTTAATGTGACTTGACCCTCATAAATTCAGTCGTTAGTCATTGCTATATGATCTCTCTATGAAAGTATTCGAAAAATCGTTACTTTTTAGTTCTTAGATGTTAGCACATGTACTTTTATACATATACACATACATTAGGTATATTATATATAAAGAAAAGATGTTAACAAATGCAGCTACTTGAATTTTGAATCATAACAAAGTTAAATCTCAATTACGGGGTCATAGTATCTTCATGTAGTTTTTTCACTTGGAAACTTCATTGCATTTCTTGTTTAGGGTCATGAAAATGAAGTCAAAAGCGTGTCTTGGAACGCATCTGGGTCTTTACTTGCCACTTGTGGCCGAGATAAATCTGTTTGGATTTGGGAAGTGTTGCCCGGGAATGAATTTGAGTGTGTTTCAGTGTTGCAAGGACATACGCAAGATGTTAAAATGGTCCACTGGCATCCATCTATGGATGTTTTGTTTTCATGTAGTTACGATAACACTGTGAAGGTACGATACTATTCAAAATATCCGTCCCATCGTGTTGTTTCTAGGAATGACTGTTAAAATGTTTAGTTAGTGCAGTTTTCATCCTAAGTCAGCTAAATGAATGGATTGTTTGGCAGGTTTGGGTAGAGGACGGTGACAGCGATGATTGGCACTGTGTTCAAACTATAGTTGAATCTAACAAGTACTACATGAACTCTCTTTCCCTCTCCTTGATAAAAAAGAAAAATATTGGCCTTTGCATTGTGTTGTTTTCTCCTGGCTTTGTCGTAGGTATAGGTTAGGAACCTGGACTACATAAAAGTATTCTTATTCTTATTAAGCACTTCCCCCGTACGAGGGTTTGGTTTTTCTACTATGTTGTTGATTGATCATTGAACCCTCCATTTGTTTATATTATTCTCTGTTGAATCCATGAGCGTAAACAATTACCACTTCCATCTATTAGGCAACTAGCAAAATGTGTCATAAAGCAGGTATCAAAATGAAAATTTTCACTTGGACTTCATAATTTCTTTGTGGTCTATAGGACTTTGGTAAGCCTTTTTAACATTTTCAAATCCCCTTTAATTAAATTGTGACTGCTTGTCTTTTCAGTGGACACTCATCCACAGTTTGGGCCCTATCTTTTAATGCCAGTGGAGACAAAATGGTGACATGTAGGTATGTGAAACTCTTCTCTCATATAAATGCTTAGTTATGTAATTAGGTATGGTCATGAAGTGTTTGGCTTATGTTAGAAATGTAGTCAGCAGGTTTATTACTATAACTTGAACAGAATTGACTTGTAGAATTACAATGATAGTGTTTGGTTTGCAGTGATGATCTTACTATCAAAATATGGGGTGCAGACATCATGAGAATGCAGTCCGGCGATGGCTATGCACCTTGGTGAGGAACCTGCTTGGCTATTTGTTCTATTTTACTTCTTGTAATACTATTTAAGATATTTACTGAGGTGTTCAATTTTCCTTAGATGTGTTTTAAACAACAGGTATTAAACTTGAATATGGGAAAACCAAAAAAAGTTATTTTAGATTGTCGTAGACTTACATTGAGAATTTTTTCGGCAATAACATTATGTTATATGGAAAAACAAAAATATTTTCCTGTATATTGCTGTAGACTTACGCTGATAATCTCTTTGGTAACAACCTTTTTTGATGACTCTTTTGATAATAACATTGATAGTCATTTTTCTTAATACTCTAGTGAAAAGGAATTGTTGGGTTTGGTTTGGTTTGGTTCAGGTTGTTCAAGAATTAGGTCCAGTTTGAGAGGAACCTTGTGTCCAAGCTTGGGTGGGCTAAAGCTAAAACCAACTGTCTATGCCTGTGTCTTGAATGCACTACTAAGTAGTGACATTACCGTTGATATATGCTCAAGTCCAGCAATAAATGCCTTTCTGCCATCTGATCATTCTTTGCGGTTTTGTGGTTCCATGTGTGTGTGTAATACTGTAATCTATTGGCCTAATTCTGTACATAAAATTAATTAGTATATGTATCGAAGTTTCTGACTGAACCGACGTAGCACAGCTTACTAATATTAAGAGGCATTAAAGTCAACCTGCCAAAAAAGGGACATTAATGTCTTGGGCTTGCGCCTTGCTGTTTATAGCACACCTAGAAATCGAACTAATTTGAAATTTTCCGTAGTGTATGATATGTAGTAACTCTATATCTCGGCAAAATTCTGGTGTTCTGCATGTAGCTGCTATCTGTGGTGACAGATTTATTGTGGGCTTTGCAGGAAACATCTTTGCACTCTCTCCGGTTATCACGATCGAACAATCTTTTCAGTCCATTGGTCAAGGTAGCAGGAATTGTATAATCGGAAAGAAATTTGTTGAAAACACGAGCCCTTTCTCCGTTTGTTTTCTCTCCCATCTTGATTTTCTTACTTCGATGTGCAAATATGACAGTGAAGGAGTAATTGCTACTGGAGCAGCTGACGATGCCATACGTTTATTTGTTGTGAGCAATGATGGTTTGGTATTCAATTCTCCACCACTCTATTCATGTTGATTCTCTTTTAATACTCAATTATTTACCAAAATTTTATTGGAAACTGAGGTTTAGATATCTCATTACTTCATTTTTCATTTAAATTATCCACCTAATAGTCCTTGATGCAATGCACAAGACAATTTTGAGGTGGTAGATGAATTTTGTATATGAAGGATTCTTGAGAAATGCTTGTTACAATTGATGTTTTTTTTATCTTCTAGAATTAAATACAAACTATGGTATCGTGTTTATGTTTGTTTATTGCAGGTTGATGGGCCCGCGTATAAATTACTTCTAAAAAAGGACAAAGCCCAGGACATGGATGTTAATTCAGTGCAATGGAATTCCAAGGTAAAATTTATTCCATAAACTTAAGATTCTATGAATTTGAATTCAATTTGTATTCGACTGTTTCATTATAGTATGTGGAGAATGGATGGGACCTATCTGTAACGTCATCTATGGGTTGCCAATTGGTATCAGCTGCTGAATGGAAATATTGAACGTGCTTCTTTATTTGTTCAGAACTAGTGGCTCTGAACTGGTTTGTAGAACACATTTATCTAGCTCTAGTTACTTGGTCCGAGCCCTTGTAGGTGGTCCTCGTTTCCTAGAGCACCAGATAGTGGGAGAAATTTCTTTTTCTTTTTGTTTGTTTTTTGGGTGGGATGGAAGTTCCAAGGGGAATCCTTAAAATAGGATCTACTTCTGTCCCAGTATCACTTTCTCTCTGGTTTTTATAAGAGCCAAGTAAACTGGGTGCGAACTACTATGCAGGAAATGGGCATTCACCAAACACTTGGATTTATAGATACGGTTCACCTATGAACCACAGACCCAATATATTTCCCCTGCCATACAGCCAGAAATTGGGCTAGGGGTTTTCTTGTCTCCAAATTGTCTTGGTGTGATGCTTATGAAATCATTGGCGTTTGTAGGAGAGGAGATACAGTGGCTACTTTACACCGATTCTCACTACGATTGTCTGTTGATTTACTTGAGCTGCCGTTTCGGTTCCATGTTAGACTAATTATAAACTTTTCATTTTCTGTCTTTGTTGAAACTTAGCAGGAAAATAGGCAACTTGCTTCTGCAAGTGATGATGGTACAATCAAGATATGGAAGTTGGCTTCCGCTTCCCTGCCTTAACATACCAATAATTTATGTTCATCATGTTATCATTTCCTTAAAAACTCGTTGAGATGTTTGTGTATTATCTTTTAACATATGCAACATTCAGCCTCGGGAATCTAAGAAATTCGATATGTTGTATGTAAGAGATTCTTTATAAATTTCATAAAATAAATGAAAGGGTGGTTGCATTTAGTTTTCAGTGAGCTATTTAAGAGTGTGTATGTTGATGTATATCGCCCTCCCTCCCTCCCTCCCTCCCTCTCTCTCTCTCTCTCTCTCTCTCTCTCTCTCATCATTTGGTAGAACCTGAACATTGGATGGGGTATGGTGATACCTATGTGGGTGATGAGCCTGGCTGGCTAATCAAAATTTTAATAGGGCAGTGTCTGGCCTAGATTCAGCGCCAAATAAGGTACCAACAATCAAACTGAACAATCCAAATCATACTAAGCAGACGCTCTGATAATATTATTACACCAAAATGCCTATCAATTACACTGCAGCTAATTAATCGTAATAATCTTATAATAATTCTCATAAAAGAGAACATTTCCTTAGCATCAACATCGAGATAAGCACATTATTGTGACCCCCACAAAAAGGAAATTTTAAAAATTTATCATGAAAATATTGAATTCAACACCTGTTCTCTATCCTCATTAATCCACTGGAATTGGCTCTTCTTCCTTCTTGAACCAACGCTCTGCGAGCCGACATGATATTACTGTTGAGCAATGAAGCACCGGATGGGTTGCAGACTATCCAGTCTTTCAACAGATCCTCCTGACCCCATATGTCCGGGATCCAAACCTGACCCGCCACCTCCACCCGGTGCCTCTTCAGCCTCTCACGCCCCGTGTCTTCCGCCATTATTATTGTTTTGGATACAATGGGTGCACTTGTCACATTCTCTACATTCTGATAAAGGCCTTGTAGTGAGGCTTCATGTTCGTCGTTGAACCGACAAGTTTTCACGGAGGCATTGATCTTGGTGATAATTTGATCGTTGTTGTCAAGTTGAGTCGTCTTTGGAGATTCAAATAGAGAATTATTATTTAGCTGATGTAGTTTCTGGGAAGTCATTCTATTGGGTTGTTTCTTTGATGAATTAGGAACTGTATGTACTCTCTTCTTCTTCTCCTCTCTCTTCTTGAGTTGAATATTATATGAAGCCTTGTTGTGTGTTGGAATATAGCAAAGCAAATGGGTGGGGTGTTAGTTTACACGTCACCCTCCTGAAGGTGTTACTTTTTGTATGGCAATTGGCAAGTGGACGTGTCTTGTTTGATATTGGATTCCAAATTGTGTGGTTTAGTTCAAAGTTCAATATATACATGTGTGTCAGACAGAGAGAGAGAGAGAGAGAGAGAGAGAGACTATGAGAGGAGGGATGTGTTTTGGGAGTTACTGAATGCACCCAGCAAATTCTCTCTACACCCACATGTACAACATGAGATAATGCATGTACTGCTCCTCGCTGCATAATATGGGTAAAAACAGTATAGAGAAATTAGGTGGGCAGCAGGGGATTTTTGGAGGATTCTGAGGTTGGACGTTGATTTTTTGCACTTGTGTGGTGTCTTTAAGCTTTTGGGCGAATCAGAACAGAGGATTTGATAGTGGAAATGTATTTAATAGGAATATTTAAGCAATATGAAAATAGATCATATTCATGAATAAATACAGTTATACAATTGTTTAATGAGATAGAGACTTGTTTGGAGAGGCGGGTTCAAGATATTTTTTGTGATGTACACCTCCTTAACTCAAGTACATTCATTTTGTTATGGTTGTCACTTAATTAAAAACAATTTGCCCCTTAAGTTTGATTCCTTTTCGTCTGGCCAAGGTTCTCTCCATTATAAATCACACACAGAGAAAAGTCATGTTCACTTAAAAGCCTGGCCGTATCTGTCCGGAGTTGGGGTTCTCACGCCATTTCTGGCACATCTAAATTCTCTCTTCAATGAAAGCAGCAACCACGATCTCCTACCCGTCCAGGGTGGTTCTCTGGTATTCCAGTGGATGGGGGTTCCCATAGCTTACAAGCATGTGGGTATAAACTCTTCTTGATTGCCTCTCTTAGGTGCACGGGGACATTTTCTTGTGTTTTCCTTTTTTTCATTTTTGCACGAGAGGATCTTGTCCCTCACTTGCTTTTCTGTTGTTACTGGCCAAAGGCTATCCATGTGTTGTAGGATAGTCCTTTTTTGTTTCCTGTACTTGTTTTTGTTTTAATGATATTAACAATACATGTGATGCATGCAGTGTTGGACGTTGTTCATTTGGGTGTCTCTGCTAAAGTACTGCTGCCAATACACAACTTCGTAATTTTCTCCTTATTTCCATAAGATTCTGCATCAAATTGACTTGGCTAAAACATTGTTTTGTTATCTGGAAAAAGAAATGGGAAATTAAAACAGACAACTATGCTTCTTTCTTCATGTCTTGTTTATTAACATAAAATTTCAAAATCTAGTGCATCTGTTTATTCATAATTTTAATTGGGTTTTTGTTGTTGACAATACGCTCCAGAAAAAATAAAACATTAAGCTCTGATTGTTGTTATTTGCATAAAAGGTAATCACTATATAACCACGGATCTTTTTTTTGAGAACTTCTCACTCTAATTTTTTTTATTTATTTATTTATATATATATATATATATAACTTAGCACTCTATAGTCCCACTTAAAATATGCTCCAAATTCTAATTGTACTTCGAAAATCACAACCCACATAAAATATATATATATATATATATATAAATTCAACCTGAAGCACAAAATATCCGGATAGACACTCCAAGCAGATACATCAATTCATTTTATGTTATGATATGGGGTAGCAGAATACAGTGTGTACAACTACAAAGCAATCGATGCGATTCCATACATTTTGTATGACGAAAGCTCTTAGGAATCATAAAACTTATTGAAATGGTCAAGATGGAACACAATACAGTTATGCTTGTCTTCAGCAGTTGATGCACAAAACATATACCAACTTTTATTAGGAAACGCAAAAATGAACTAAAGATCTCTCACAGCTGAAGTTCAAAATTTGATGGCCTAAACAAAATTCTGTACCTAAAAAAGGATGATTAAGAGCAAAGTCAAGTTGTGAGATTGCATGGGGTTGGAAAAGGTATATTACAAGGGTACTATATATATATTATATTTCAAGCTCTTGGAAAGCGTGAGCGCCCTTTCTTCCTCAGAAACTCGGGGATATCCACTGAACCACCTTCTGTGAAGGAGGAAGGTCGCTTGTTGATCCCAATTGTGACATCTCCATGTGTTAGTTGACTTGCCTGTATTTCAAACAGAAGCCAGAAAACTTAGACAGAGATTGTGTGTGTGTGTGTGTGTGAGAGAGAGAGAGAGAGAGAGAGAGAGAGAGAGAGAGAGAGAGAGAGAGAGAGAGAGAGAGAGAGAGAGAGAGACCTGAAGGGGCCTCCCTTCATTTTCTTCTTGCCTTTTGAATCCAGTAGCAATTAAAGTGATACTGACCTGCAGGGCAGTACTAATACATTAACCTAAAAGTGCACAACATTAGATTTAGTTTTCAACACTACACATACTTCTCTTTAGTTTGTCAATCATAAGACTTCACTTTTTGCTGAAGCTTGATATACATTGTTTGGCTCATTTTCAAATAGTTTAAGCTTTTGGAGCCACTTGTAGCTTAACATGGTATCAGAGATCTTTGGCTTAAGCCGTCGTCCCCCCGTTGTGGTCTGCAATGGCGGATGTAGGCGAGCAATTAGCCCCCCTCAACTTTTTCAAAATTACTAAAATAGTATACACAATTCAAACAAATTTCAAAGTTTGTTAAGATTGCCCTCCCAAAAATTGTGTGAATCCTACAGTCCCCTCAAAATATATTGATGTCTCAAAAAAATAATATATATATATATGTAATATGTTGGCCAAATTGTAATCCAACCCACCAAAAAAATTAAATAAAATCATTATATGTAATGTTTTTGCTAACTAGTTTAGTCCTACCCAAATTGTTTCACTATCATTCCAAGTTTTACAATTACAATTGGTAAGGTCCTTATTATCAAAAATAGAGAGTCTGCATGCAAGGACACTACAAAATAGACCATTTGTTTTTGCCTCGGGCACTGCCCTCGAACACTCATTCATTCTAGCCCTTGTGCACGACCCCCGAGCAATAAATCTGGGATCCGCCAATGGTGGTGTGGACGTTTGCATTTTTTTTAATTATCTCCATTATGATGGAGTTTGGAGTTTGGTTTGTTACCTCTGCACATGCAACACGAGGGTCACACAAATAAGGGTTGATTTACGTTTTTGGACCATTCTCTTAAGGTTAAGCTTTTAGAGCAACGGCAAACTCAACACATCTTTATGCGATTGACAAGTACATATCTCACAAGACAAAGAATGGTATCTATATCTCTATCCTAAAAAGATAAATTGAAAGGATGGTTGCAACCAACTGATCCTCTAAATTAATTTTTTAAGAGTTTTTTTTACTCTTTTCATCTACACAAAAGGATACAGTCATGAATCCGCGATATTTCTGTTCTACCAGCCTCCTCGAAGGAAAAATAAAGGCGAGCAACATACCATCACAGTTGCACTGTGATCCTAATTTCACATATGCATGATATGGTGGTCATTCTTGCCGATGCTAGGTCGGACTTCCATCATATTCTAACAGAGTAAATTACCTGACCACTGATCATCGGATCTACCACTGCTCCAAATATTAGGTTGGCACTAGGATCCACAAGGTCATAGATAACCTCAGCCGCAGCATTTACCTGTAAAAATCCCCTATCATATTAGTTGGCAACCTATCATAAGACCCGCCGGAATCCCCTATCATATTCGTTGGCGACCTATCATAAGACCCGCCGGACTTGGTCTACGGTCTACCCCATGGGGTTAAACCTCTAAAGGTACTAATTAATTTACGTTGGTATCCACTTTTATCAAAGTTTCAAACGCATACTATATGCACCAAGGATGATCAATGAATATAGTAGGTAAACAACAAACCCATATGCATCCAAAGAAGACACAACGAACACAAACATAAGCAGAGAGAGAGAGAGAGAGAGAGAGAGAGAGAGAGAGAGAGAGAGACCTCAAACAACGTTAAATCGTTGCCACCAGTTATGTTCCACACAATTCCAGTAGCCCTCTCTATTCCAATATCCAATAAAGGAGATTGAACAGCATTTAATGCAGCATCTCTTGCCCTTGTCTTTCCTATACAAGAACAAGTAATTAGAACTGAGCGGTTGATAGAGTGCAATAATTAATTCGAAGGCAATTAGCTTGAGAAAGAAGCCTCTTTTTGCGAATGAACCGCTCTACGTATGCTGATATTGGAGATCAACACATACACACACACACACACACACACGCACACATTCTCTTCCAATAATATGCATTCTTCCCATTCATTTTGCTATTAATTTATAACGTTTGAGCTTCACTAGAAGAAAAGCAACTAAAGTCCACTACAGAATATCACAAAAAAAGTTAAACAAACTTGCTCTTATAAAGGGACGAAGTGGAACATTTCCAAAGAAGGGTCGCCCAAAATCAAGCATAAAATATCCAAATATGATAGAACAAACACGAATATCGTTTAACAAAGACAGTTCTCAACATTACCAGTTGCTGTTCCTATCCCCATTAGCGAAGAACCTGCATTTGCCATGATAGCTCGGACATCAGCAAAATCCACGTTTACTAGCCCCGGAATCTGCAATTGAAGTAACTCATCATGAGTTAGAAAAAGAGAAAGTAAACCAAGCTGCACATTATAGTGAATACGATGGTCCCATTAATATTTAATATAAAGCAAGAAGAAATTGATTACACTTTTCATGTTTTAAAAAGAGTCCAACCAAAAAAATATGAGAATTTTTTAAAAGCTACCAATTGGTGCTTTTCAAAGCTTTTTTTAAAAAAAAGAAAAAAGAAAAAGGCTTTGAAAAAGATAATCCAAAAGGTCACAACTTTTAAACAATCACTTATAAGTGATTATAGGCCTGGGAAAAGATATCTCAAATGGACTCTAAAGCCAAGTAGACCTTATGCCATCAGCAAGGGATTGGGATTGCTGTGGGAATTCACTAATGGTTGTGAACCATTTGGAAATGAAAATTCAAAGAACTTGCAAGTTCGAGGTCCTTTAATTATGAAAAACAAAATAAAATCACCACAAATAGAAGATGTTCTCAAGACAAGTCATATACTATACCGTAATTATATCAGAGATACCACGAACACCTTGTCTTAGAATATCATCAGCTAGGTTAAATGCTTCTGTTACTGGGGTTGAAGGGGCAACAGCAGTCAATAACTTGTCATTGGGAATGACAATCACCGTGTCAACATTCTCTCTCAAAGCTGCAATTCCTTCTTGGGCTTGAACCGTTCTCCTTCGTCCCTCAAAAGAGAAAGGGGTTGTTACAATACCAACAGTCAAAATACCCATTGACTTTGCAACCCCTGCAATTATGGGGGCTCCACCGGTGCCAGTTCCTCCACCCATTCCGGCCTGCAGATCATAAATTAAAGTCCCAAGTAATAGTAAGAAACTACAACTCGTTTCGAATGGAAATCTCTCTGAAGTTCAAAATTATCAGTGGTCACTTGTTTTGATGGCATGAAATCTAAATATATATTAGATTTGACACACTGCAAGTTTGTTATTTGCTTGTGAGCCTATGGTACAAGATTTAGATCCAAGACTATTATGAACTCTTTTAGCCTTAGGTATCAAGGGTATGACACGGACATCGAAATGGGTTCTATGATTACTAGACACATGGAAATTCTAAGATATTCAGATGCCAAGCACAAGCTTTTTCCAACTGTACAGGTAGTCCATGCTAATTTTATGGAATGATCGTGGACCCTTTATCTTGACGATCACATCATGTTTGTTCCATAAACAATGTTTTTAGTACCGTCTAACAATTATCACAAACATCTCTCAAAGAAGTTGATCACCAGCATTAGCACTAGTATACCATCTATGAATATAGGTCCACCAATCGAAATTAATGCATCCCTCCCGCTGAGAAAGTAAACTTTGAATATCGAGGTACTTAATTAATATGCTGCATGTTGACCAGATATCAAAACAAGCTGTCTTGCTAATGCTGACAATAACTCTATGCGTTATTTTCAGCCAATAGCTATAAATGTTCTACAGTTAATAATGGTTTATACTCCTTTATTGGTAATGTATCCTAAAAATCACAGAAGAGGAGGAAAAGAAACCATTGTATACAATGTAAGTGATGGTTTTAGAAACACACATCCTTGAATGTGGGATTTCTAAATTAACTTACAAACAGTATTTATGTCAATTCATCTAAGGTCTTCATCTACCACTGGCTGAGTTCACATCCACAATATTTAAAATTAAATTGTTCCTTAAAAGGAAAAAAAATTGAATGAATAAAATTCAATACAAAACAACTAGTTAGGTAATTATGGTGGATATATAGAAAGCTGAACTTACAGTTACGAAGACCATATCTGCACCGTAAAGTGCTTCTTCTATTGCTTCTCTGCTTTCCTTGGCAGCATTCATACCAATGTCTGGGTTCCCACCAGCACCAAGTCCTCTGGTAAGCTCTTCACCTATTTGTAACCGTTGCTCAGGAAATACAGGCGACATTCTCATGGCTTGAACATCAGTATTAACGATCCAGAACTCCACACCCTTCATTGAACTCTCTATCATTCGATTCACAGCATTGGACCCACCACCTCCAACACCAATAACTTTGATCTTAGCTTCATTGAAGTTACTTGAACCCGAGGAATCTCTCAAAATCTCTGTGACACTTCCACTTGAATTTTCCTTCCCTGGATTTGTTGTTTTAGTGTTCCCCTCACCTCTAAGCATCGAAATTTCGGGGTGTAGATTCAGAAAGGGGTCTTTACTTTGATATTGATTGACACTTTGAGAATTGGCGGAACATTTTAACTGATGGAAATTTGGAAAACACTTTTGGCCAGCACCTAAAAATCCATGCTTTTCGTCGAACACCTTCAGGGTGCTTACTCTACCCAAGTGATTTTCCATGGAAACTCTACCTCCAAGAACAGTCAGTACCCCAATTGGGCTTCGATTATCAGTTGGTGTAAAACAGGGCGACATAGCCGTCGCCATTATACCAAACCCAAATCTCAGAAGTTCAGATAATCTAAAAATTGCCAAGGAATTGAGGAACCCAGTTGACTATAAGTCAAATTGCATCGCTATTTTATTATCACCTATTAGCCAAAAACCACAGAACTACCAACAATTAATTAGAAGAAAAGAAACCCATTAAGTAGAGAGATACGTATGAATCCATTTAACAAGCGACTCACATAACAAAACCAACACAAACTATATCAGACAGGATATATATAATAGAAGATTAGCCAAGCAATAATAATGCAAATTGTCTTACTAAAACCCCAAAACTGAAAATCTAACAAGCTATACATTCCAACATGAAAGTAAAACAGACCAGTAGTACTTTTTGCTAAACACTATGAGCTCTCGAAGTTAACAAAAATTAGGACAGGAACAACCCAGAAACAAAAAGACATTTCATACAGAACAAGGGAGAAATTGTAGAGAAAATGGGTAGACCTGTGAAAGTTGCTGAACTCTGGGAATAGAGAAAAGAGAAAGTGATGCTAGAAGGGTTTTCTTTTGGCTTTAGGACAGCTGGTCATTTTTAATTTTTTATTTCTTTTTTGGGTTAAATACATTTTAACCCTGATTAGTCCTTATTTAAGAGCGGATACTTAATCCCTTGTAATTTTTGACTAAACTAAAATTAGATCCACATAGAAGAGTTTAGGGTTCAATACACCTACACATCGTGTAGTTTCACAGATTTATACTTACCCCTTGTGGTTTAAATTTTGGCACTAGGGGATGTGGTACGGACTAAAGTGCCATCATTAAAATTTGCTAATGGAGCAAGCTGAAATGACCAAATTACCCCCAAGTCTTCATAACAATGTTAAGAACAAAATTTGTTTACTTCAATTCGTTAATGGAGAAACAAATGGTTTTGAATTTGGTGAAAAAGAATCTGTGATATTTTTAGGATTTTCTTGGTATAAGTCATGTGCTTGTCCTAAAGAAAATGATTTATGATTTATTTTCCTTTAAATATGACTTTCAAGGGCAAAATATTTACCCTTCAAATTAGGGTTCCCAATTGTTAAACCATTAATTTGGATAGAAAAAGTCACGGTTTCATTTTAGTCCAAACCATAAAGATATTAATGTCAAAATTTAAAGCATATGGGGTAAGTGCAAATTGACCAATCCACAGGAGGTGTATGTGTATTTAACCCAAAAGTTCATGTGTCAAAATAAACCCCCTATTGGCGGTGAACCCCATAATTAGCTCCCCATTTTATAGGTACAAAGATTTCTTCTTACCACACTTTTTAAGGTTCCAAGTTCATTATCATGGTACAAAGCTCTTTTACCACATGTGCAAAGATTCATTATTATGTGTACAAAACTCTCTTACCATAGGCAGAGGCGTAGCTATATGGGAACCAGTGGTACCGTACCCACACAACTTTTGATGTTTGGGAAAAAAAAGTACACATGATATTTTATCATAAGTGTAGTCTAATATGCCATAGTGATAATTATCTATGTAATATTATAGCCTAAATCCACCCTAATATTTCATATCAAACTTAATATGTCCATTCTTATTTCTGTTCAACCCAATTGGTGTTCTAAATTCAAATTATAGTTAAACTCACATAATATTTGATACCATACATAATAGTGCGTGTGATATTCTAGCCTACCATCCTAATTTAAATTAACCTTATTATATTTATAATTATTTCAGCCCAATCCAATTTGGTGTTTTAAACCCAATTTGACACTATACTATATGTGTTTTAGTACTATTTTTTTGGATAGGTGACATCATATCTTGTGATTCAAATAATTTGTATTTATCTCTTTTTATAAATTTATCTCATTATAAATAAATGTGTAAGTAGACCCCCAAATTTTTTTTCGGGGGCGGACCCCTGTATAACTTTCTCAGCCCCATCACATTGGTACCCATTGGATAAAATTTCTGGCTGCGCCCCTGACCACAAGCACTAAGGTTTCTTTCCAAGATTAAAACCACAAGTAATTTTGGTATGGTACAAACTTATAAAACATATTTTATAAGAGTGCATACATTTCTTACCTTGATATAAACATTTTTACCACTACATCTGTCCAATGGTATGGTTGTATCCTACAATTAAATGAGAAATTATTCAATGAGCCCGTCACGCCACATCAACATGTTGACGTGATGTGATCATTTAATCCCAACCATCCACTTGTCACCTCATTCTAAAGGATCATGACAAGTGGTTATCAAATTTAAAATTTGAAATTCCACTAACCACTTGTCATGATCTCCCTAAAAAGAGGGGGCAAGTGGGTAGTTGGGATTAAATTGTCACACCAGTGACGTGACAGACTCATTGAATAATTTCTCCAATTAAATCACTTAGATGTAGGGGTGTAAATGAGCCGAGCCGCTCAATAAGGGCTCGAAACTCGACTCAATAAAAGCTAGGCTTCGCTCGCTCATTTGAGCTCGTGAACACGGTCGATTAAGGCTCGTGAGAAGACTCGTGAAAAAGCTCGTTAATAAGTTTGATAAAAAGCTTGATAAAAAGCTTGTATAGTGAATTTATATATATATTTATCATAAAACTATAATTTTAGAGAAAATATGAAATATCTCATAAATATGCTTGATAAATGATTGTTTTATTATTAACTATATAGTTTAAAAGGGCGCACGAAAAAAAACTCATTAAAAAGTTCGCGAGAAAGCTCGCGAACACCTGTGAGCAAGCTCGACTCGTTTGAGCTCGTGAGCTCGTAAAAAAACTTGCGAGCAGGCTTGGCTCGTATACACTCCTACTTAGACGTATTCGAGCCTTCGCGGATGGGCATGTCACTTTCCATTTTGATTGGTCCACGCTTGAGGGAAAAAAATAAAGAGCTGAGTTCATATGCCTATGAACTTACTATGAGTCTCATTTCGTCGGTGACGCACTATGAGTCTTACTGAATGATGTAATTACCCATTTAGACCCACTATGAGGCATATGAACTCATTCACTAAGACTCATTCGATGACCCACTATGAGTCTTACGGAATGACAGAATTACCCATTTGACAAAACTAGAAAATGGTAAGAAGGGGAGGGGGGGGGGGGGGGGGGGTTGTGTGTGTGTGTGTGTTTGGGGTTTGGGGTTTGGTGGTTTCCATTTGTCAAGCTTTTTCGAGAGGTGTTGATTAGCACTCTATCAGCTGAGTTCAAATGCCTTTGAACTTAATTAATTTTTTAAACGAGTTTGAAATATAGACTTAGAACTGTTTGGCTCGTTTCGTAAACGAGTCAGGTTTAGTCGAGCTGTATATATTCGTGAGGACTTATTGAGTGACTTAGCTCACATACAATCGTATTCTACCACAATGAAAGATAAAACAATGCCTACCTTAAGAAAATTCTTGATTTCTTGTTCTCCTTTCGGTTTCTTAGTTAGTATATGATTGGTTTTTCTAGCACTTACTGGAGTGTACACTAGCTGAATCGAGCCTGTTCGCAAGTTTTCTCACGAGTTCGCGAGCTTAAATGAGCCGAGCTTTCTCCTAAGCTGTTTAACAAGCTTTTTCACGCGCACTTTTAAACTATATAATTTAATAATAAAACAATCATTCATCTTATGTCATATTTTCTCTAAAATTATATTGTTTTTTCTCACAAAAAAGTGAGAATTTATCACATCTTGAATTTCTTACTTTTTACCCGCTTCTCACTTTTTTGTGAGAAATTCTCACTTTTTACACAGTCCGTTTTTTAAGGTTCGCTTAAGAGCCGCATCATATATATATATATATATATATTGTAACAACCTGAAAATTCATAAACATTTAATTGCAATGTCATATTTAAATTCAATTTGTATTATTGCTTTCATTTTAATTTCAATTCTCACATGTTAATTCTTAATTCTTGACTTAATTATTATTGAAATTATTGTTGGGGCCAAACTGCAATTCCTGTAAATATTAATAACACCTGTGTTGGATTTGCAAAATCTGTATTTCAAACGGTGAAAATAATTTCTTTTGACTCAAACAGTATTTTTATAAAACCAGAAAATCATTTCCTAAGTTAAAATGAATTTCCTGTATTTTTTTATGACGAACACCGCGCCCCGAAAATACCAGTTTACTTTCAAAACTGTCCGCGCTGTGCTAAACTTCCACAGATTGTGGAAGTGATGTAAAGCTAGATTTGACATACACTTTACTTGCCATTTATGGTAACTCATCATTGGTTAAGGCATTGTTTGTGAATGTATAGCTTGGGTGTGTAAATGTTGTGCCATAAGCTAATTACCCAAACACATGAGACTGACCCCTACTACTCTAAATTGGCCCTTCCAATCTGGAGAGTGTACATATACGTATGTATATGCTGAATCATTTTGTGATATTAGAATTTTATAAACCAAATCATTTGTTGAGTTAAACTCAAGGGACTTGGCCTCCAAGAATTCTTACTTGAGTTCTATATATACATACACTACACTCGCACACACACACACACACACACACATTGAGTTTATTACAATCAGAAATTCAGAGAGTTTCAGAGAAGAGTTGAGAGTTTGAATTTCTACAGAAAATATAGAGAAAGAAGAGCTCTTAATCCCCATAGCCAAAGCTTGGGTTTGAACTTCTTCATTTGGTTTCCTTTCTCAACAATTTCTTCTATCTATATCTCAGTGAGTATTTTAAACTCACTCCTAAATGTAATTCATGTTTAGTTACTGTTTGAGTGTATAAAATTGATAATCACCATTGTTGATCTTAACTATGGAAGTTAGAGCTTCAAAATCACAATTTTTCAACCTTAACCAAACCAAGTTTTTAGAGATGATTTTGAAAGAATATAGTATATAAAGTCTATGGTTTAAGTTACGGAGCTTAATTCGTTCATATCACAACGTATATTGAAAATGAAGTTTTGATGTCTTTTAAAATTTCATAAAATTTGAGAGCTATAGTTTGTTTCATGTTAAATTGATTTCACATTCATAATCCTTGTGAAAAACTAAAGAGATCCATATATAATATGATATATATACTAACAGATTTGGAAATGGGTAAAAAGACCCTGAAATACTGAAACAGGGGAGTTCCAGCGGAGAAGATGAAGCCTCTGCTTCATCTTGCGCGCGCGAGCGACCCGCGCGAGCAACCCCTCGCGCGAGCGACCCGCGCGCACGAGCCACGTGGATTCAGGCAGATAGAAAAGTTTTTATAAGAAAATGAAAATTAGACAGATCGCGCGAGCGGACCGCGTAAGCGACCCGCGCGCGCGATCCTTGCGTCCCCAGGCAGACAGAAGAATTTATATAAGAAAAAGGAAAAATGGGTAGGTCGCGCGAGCGGCCCGCGCGCGCGACTTCTGGCAGTTTCAAATTTTGCTTGTTTTGTGATAAGGAACTGTTTGGGTGGTATTTTATGAACTGTTAAAGCCCGGTTTGGGAAATTTATTAAATCAGAATCTTAAATGGTTATGTTTGGACGATTAAAACGTTGTATTGTGACTTATCGATCCCCGTACGTACGTGTTCCTTTAATTCATTAAATTCCTTTATGTTTAAGGTTCATGACATACATATGGAGTCAGTTGTACATGGATGTGGGTGTCAGTCAGTGTGGAAAAGAGTATGAGATTGAGGCTGAGTTTGTGTTGTGGACACTCCCTGGTTATTGTGTACCAAAGTATGACGTGTTGAGATTGCGGTGAGAGTGTCTTTGAAATGCGACGGTGGCAAAATTGGACACTCCCTGACGCCCATGGTAGCATTAAAGTGTGTGACGCCGAACTTGGACATTCCCTGACACCCATGGTAGTGCTAAAGTGTGGCCTACGGACACTCCCTGATACCCGAGTCTGGATACTGCGTGAGGGTTCCTCCGATATTTGCATGGCGGATTAGGTATTCAAAGTGTGAGGCATTGGACACTCCCTGGTACCCTGGACCAAAGTGTGAGGCAAACTGGACATTCCCTGGCACCCCTGTGCTAAAGTGTGGCTATCGAAGTATTTCAAAGATACTGGTGTGAGCTAGTGGGTTGTTATGTTTGTCGAGAGAAAAGAGTCGGTAAGGTGAGTGTGGTGCATTGTCTCATACACGGTCATATGTTTTGATGAATGAACGACTTTTAAATATATTCCCTGTTATTTTTATAATTGAATTCTTTCCATGATTAAACCATTGATTTTACAAAACTTAAAAAAGAGAAAATTTGTAAATGGGTATGTTTTACATTCAAAGTTATGTTTTTAATACTCACCAGCTTCTTGAAGCTGATGACGTTGATGCGTCCTGGACATTCGTGTTCAGATTTTTCAGGTTATGATCAGGCTGAACGTTATGACTATGCGAATTGAGAACAACTGCTGGAAATAGAATTTACTTTCATATGCTTTGAGTTGAACTGTTAAGGATGACTGTAATAGACATTAGTTATTGTTTTGATTTAAGGCGGTTTGTGCCTTTAGAGACCCCGTGTTGTAATATGTAATAAGTTAGAAAAATATTTGTAAGCTTTGATTGCTCTACTCTGATTATTGTTTATTGTTGTTCGACGTTTGGGACGGAATCGATCCTTCAAACTGTCGCGACCTACGGGTCCCTAAAGGAAATTAAACGCTTTCCTTATTTATGCTACGTCGGGGCGTGACAGGATTTAGTGGTATCAGAGCCAGGTTATTATTTATCTCAAGATAGTTTAGTCAGGTTAGGGTTTACCAGTTTAGACCTAATTCCACGATCTGATAGCTTAAGCTTTGCACACCCGATGATACGACAGGGAGGATAGACTCAGAATCCAAACGCCTAAGATTATCTCTGTCCTGATTTAAGTTAGTACCTTTTTCAGGTATGGATCCAGCTCAGCCCCTTTTTGTACCCGACGCTTTTAGAGGGCATTGGGTTACTGTAGGAGCGATAGTGCTGGCTTATGCGATACTTTATTTCACCACTATTGGGCAGCTTGCAGCTGCTATCATTGAGTTAGATCTTTGGCACCAGATTCATGTGTTAGGACTGGTCGACTTATCCCGTGCTCGCCTCGAGATCCTGTACTTTATAGAGATTCAGCGCTTAGTGCTTGTGGAGATGGTTCGCTTGGTTAACAGTGATGCCTTCTATCTACCTCTTGAGGCTCAGGTTGTGCAGGCTCACCTTGCACAGTTGGAGATGCCTCCACCTGTCGTCCCCGCTGTTGAGGATGATGGTGACGGTGACGTTGTACTTGTTCCTATTATTGAGGACGCTGAGGAGGATGGCATGGGTTGGGACGACTTCGCAGTTGACCTTGAGGAGGCACTAGCACTCGAGCTAGTTTTTCCAGAGGCAGATGCCCCTGGACCTGCTTCGTTGTTGACCTCACATAGCTGTAATTTTGGGGCAGGCCCCTCTCATGTTCAGCGACTTCATCAGGCCGACTCACTTGACCTTTTGATGGCTACCTATGGCGATGACTGACCGTTTAGATGTCGCCTTGTATATATTTACTATTTTTGACTAGTAGCTCTATTCTCTTTTTGCAAACTGTAATTACGTGCATTAGCAGATAGGGCGATGACCCCATTTTTGTAACATTAACTCTTGCATGCGTCCTAACCCATATAGATAGGGTAGGCATTGACCTGATCATACACGCTTTTTGTATCAACTTGATGAGAAGTTATATATAAAATATACTCTTTTGAATGTCGTCGTCATTTAAATTGCTTCATAGCACTATTGCATGCATGTTTCTCATTCTACTATCACTATCATGCATAGAATGGCTGGAGGACTAAGGAGGAACAGGAATTTGATTGAGGGAGCACCTGAGGCTGCCGATCCCACGGGGATGTTTGAAGCCTTCGTCAGACGTCTCGAAAGGATTAGCAATCAGAATGATAACCGACGAGACCGTCAAACTGGAGACAAACTGCTGGAGAGATTCCGTGCGCTCAGACCTGAGCAGTTTGCGGGTACCGCGGAACTGTGGAAAGCAGAACAGTGGTTAAGACAGATGGACCACATGTTCGAGGCTGTCCAGTGCAACGAGATGGATAAGAGAAGATTGGCTACATTTCAATTGACCGACGCTGCCGCAGATTGGTGGGACTCGGTGATAGCCACTATTGGGAACACAACTGCTATGGGAATGACGTGGACTGCATTCAAGGGTAGATTTTTGGAAAAGTACTTCCCGGCTACAGAAAGGCACAGAAGAGAGAAGGAGTTCATGGACCTGACGCAAGGAACCAAGTTGGTGCAAGAGTACACCACACATTTCGAGAGACTGTCTCGGTTTGCTCCACATCTGGTTGATACTGAGGAGAAGAAGATATGGAAGTATAACCAAGGGCTGACACCACAGATTCGTCACCTGACTCTTGGACACCTAGATAAATCTTTTGAAGGACTTGTTGGTTTGGCTACCGATCTGGAAGAGGATGCTCGAGTGAACCGAAAGCAATTTGAATTCCGACCGCCTCAAAGGGGTAATTTTGGGAATAGACCACCATTGAATCGTACCCAAGGGCAGAAGATGAATTTTGATCGAAGTAAGAGAACCCAAGCCATCACCTATCCGATTCAACCCCGAGTGGAAGAAGGAAGTAATTGTGGAAAATGCTTCAACTGTGGCAACCCTGGTCATCTGACTCAAGATTGCAATGCACCAAGGCGTGCTGCTCAGCAAGGAATAGTCTGCTTCAACTGTGGTGAACCAGGTCACATCAGCAGGTTCTGCACTGCCCCTAAGCAGGTGACTTATGGTCAATAGGGTCAGACTCGCTTGACTGCTGTTATCCCTGATGCAGTAGGATATGATGGAACTGTGTATGAAGAAGGAGATTATGGAGAAGCTCAACCTGATCAGCAAGCAGTGGAAGGTACATTAACTCTGTTTAACTCCCATGTTAAAGTATTATTTGATACGGGTGCTGCTCTTTCGTTCATATCTGTTAATACAATTCGGAGATTGGGTATCTTACCTCATCGTTTAGAAAAAGCTCTGAGGGCTACTTCGCCATTAGGAGCTGCAGTCAGATTAGGACACGTGTGTAAGGATTGTCCTTTACGGCTAGGATACCATGAAATTCCTGCAAGGTTGATTGTCCTATCAATGAAGGAGTTCGACATAATCCTAGAAATGGATTGACTCTCTCAGAATAAAGTAAAGTTAGATTGTGCGAGGAAGAGAATTACATTCCCCGACAATGAGAATCAACCCTTTGATTTTCAATGTAACCGTTCGAGAGATATGTTCCTCACCAGGTGTTTGGCTAACATCGAAGTCGTCAGTACAGAAGCAACAGCGTCGTCTATACCTGTAGTCAAGGACTTCGAAGAAGTATTTCAAGACGTTTCTGGTCTGCTGCCCGAGAGTAGTATAGAGTTCTGTATTGAGCTTATACCGGGTACCGTACCGATCACGAAGGTTCTCTATAGAATGGCCCCCACCGAACGGTTGGAATTGAAGGAACAAGTTTAAGAGCTCGAGAACCTAGGTTTTGTACGTCTAAGTACATCGCCTTGGGGAGCACCAGTATTATTTGTGAAGAAGAAGGACGGGACGCTCAGGCTGTGTATCGACTACCGAGAATTAAACCGAGTGACTATCAAGAACAAGTATCCCTTACCTCGGATTAACGATTTGTTTGATCAACTACAAGGAGCTACGGCATTTTCCAAGATAGACCTTAGGTCGGGATATCATCAGTTGAGGGTACGGAAGGAAGACATACCTAAGACTTCTTTCAGAACCCGATATGGTCATTATAAATTTCTGGTGATGCCGTTTGGAATGACGAATGCCCTGACAGTGTTTATGGATCTGATGAACAGAGTGTTCAAGCCTTATTTGGATCAGTTTGTCATCGTCTTTATAGATGATATTTTGATCTATTCTAAGTCGGGAGAAGAACATGAACAACATCTACGAATTGCGATGTAGACGCTTAAGGACCACCACTTATATGCCAAGTTCAGTAAGTGTGAGTTCTGGTTACAAGAAGTTAAATTTTTGGGACACAAAGTGTCATCTCAAGGAATTTCTGTGGATTCATCCAAGACCGATGCTGTGTCAAACTGGGTTAGGCCGAGCAACCCTACAGAAGTTTGGAGTTTTCTTGGACTCACGGGTTATTACTGGAGATTTATTGAGGGATTCTCCAAGATAGCCGCACCTTTGACTGGTTTGACGAAGAAGAATCTGAAATTCGAGTGTACAAAGAAGCATGAACGTGCCTTTCTAGAGTTGAAAGATAGACTCACTACTGCATCGGTACTAGCAATACCCAAGCCTGATGAGAAGTTCACTATCTTCAGTGACGCGTCATATCAAGGATTGGGGTGTGTACTTATGCAAGATGGCAGAGTTATCGCCTATGGATCCAGACAACTAAAGCCGAATGAGTTGAACTATCCCATTCATGATTTGGAGTTGGCGGCCGTAGTATTTGCACTTAAGATTTGGAGACACTATCTCTACGGTGAGAAGTTTGATCTGTTCTCCGATCACAAGAGCCTGAAATATTTGTTCACACAGAAAGAGTTGAACATGAGGCAACGCAGATGGATGGAGCTGATCAAAGATTACGAGTTCACGTTAGAATATCACCCCGGTAAAGCTAATGTGGTTGCTGATGCTTTGAGTCGACAGATTTGTGAGACGATCGCCTCCTTAATGGTCAGAGAATGGCGAGCATTAGAAACGTTCGCGGAGTTCGATGTATAGAGTGCTGAAGAAGGAGGACAACTTTTTGGATGTCTTATCCTACAGCCTGTTCTTATCGACCGCATTATTGGAGCTCAGAAAGAAGATGAGAAGTTTCAGACATGGTTTGCGAAGATGTCAGAGAAAGATTCGACAGAATGGAAGGTAGGAATTGATGGAGGATATCGGTGCAGAGATAGATTATGTGTGCCGGATTGTGGTGAATTAAGGAAAGACACTCTGGAAGAAGCACATAAGTCAAGATATACGGTTCACCCGGGAGGAACGAAAATGTACAAGGATTTGAAGAGAAATTTCTGGTGGGAAGGTATGAAGAAGGATGTGGCCGAATTTGTATCCAAGTGTTTGACATGTCAACAAGTTAAGGCCGAACATTAGAGACCATCAGGATTGTTGCAACCGCTACCTATTCCTGGTTGGAAGTGGGAGCACATCACGATGAATTTTGTAGTAAGATTGCCTCGATCGCAGCAGAATCATGATGCCATTTGGGTAATCGTGGATCGATTGACAAAATCAGCTCATTTCATTGCTTATAGTATGACATACCCGGTGGAAGAGATGAGCCGGATGTACATACAACAAGTTGTGCGACTTCACGGTGCACCTGTGTCAATTGTGTCAGACCGTGATGCGCGTTTTACTTCTGAATTTTGGGAAAGTCTGCAAGAAACTATGGGAACTTCGCTCAAGATGAGTACTGCTTTTCACCCTCAGACAGATGGGAAAACTGAGCGTGTTAATCAGATCATGGAAGATATGCTTAGGGCTTGTGTTATTGATTTCGAAGAATCTTGGGAGACACACTTGCCTTTGGTCGAATTTGCCTATAACAACAGCTATCATACGAGTATCGGTATGGCTCCGTTCGAAGCATTACGGAAGACCATGTCGTTCTCCGTTGTGTTGGGCAGAAGTTGGGGATACAGAACTGCTGGGGCCAGATTTGGTTAGAGAAACCAATGAAAAAATTTCCCTGGTCAAGGAAAGGATGAGAACCGCTCAAAGCAGGTATAAGAGTTATGCCGATCGACGCCGGAAAGATTTGGAGTTCAGTATCGGAGATCACGTACTTCTTAAAGTTTCACCGACCCGAGGAGTGGTACGTTTTGGTCTCAAGAGAGGGAAGTTAGCTCCACGTTTTATCAGACCGTTCGAGATTTTGGATCATGTCGGGAAAGTGGCTTATCGACTCGCGCTACCACCGAAGATGTCTGGGGTTCACAACGTATTTCATGTGAGTATGCTGAGAAAGTACATACGAGATCCCTCGCATGTAGTTAGTTATGACGATATTGAGACAAGTCATAACGTTTCTTACAAGGAGAGGCCTGGGAAGATTCTGGATCAGAGTATCAAGAAGTTGAGGAATAAGGACATCCCGTTGGTGAAGGTTCAGTGGAATCACCATGACGAGAACGAAGCCTCGTGGGAAGTCGAAGCTGATATGGGAAAGAAGTACCCGGAGTTGTTTCAGGACTAGTTAGTCTTGATTTCGGGGACGAAATCCTGTTTAAGGGAGGAAGGATGTAACAACCTGAAAATTCATAAACATTTAATTGCAATGTCATATTTAAATTCAATTTGTATTATTGCTTTCATTTTAATTTCAATTCTCACATGTTAATTCTTAATTCTTGACTTAATTATTATTGAAATTATTGTTGGGGCCAAATTGCAATTCCTGTAAATATTAATAACACCTGTGTTGGATTTGCAAAATCTGTATTTCAAACGGTGAAAATAATTTCTTTTGACTCAAACAGTATTTTTATAAAACCAGAAAATCATTTTCTGAGTTAAAATGAATTTCCTGTATTTTTTTATGACGAACACCCCGCCCCGAAAATACCAGTTTTACTTTCAAAACTGTCCGCGCTGTGCTAAACTTCCACAGATTGTGGAAGTGATGTAAAGCTAGATTTGACATACACATTACTTGCCATTTATGGAAACTCATCATTGGTTAAGGCATTGTTTGGGAATGTATAGCTTGGGTGTGTAAATGTTGTGCCATAAGCTAATTACCCAAACACATGAGACTGACCCCTACTACTCTAAATTGGTCCTTCCAATCTGGAGAGTGTACATATACGTATGTATATGCTGAATCATTTTGTGATATTAGAATTTTATAAACCAAATCATTTGTTGAGTTAAACTCAAGGGACTTGGCCTCCAAGAATCCTTACTTGAGTTCTATATATACATATACTACACTCACACACACACATTGAGTTCATTACCATCAGAAATTCAGAGAGTTTCAGAGAAGAGTTGAGAGTTCTAATTTCTACAGAAAATATAGAGAGAGAAGAGCTCTTAATCCCCATAGCCAAAGCATGGGTTTGAACTTCTTCATTTGGTTTCCTTTCTCAACAATCTCTTCTATCTATATCTCAGTGAGTATTTTAAACTCACTTCTAAATGTAATTCATGCTTAGTTACTGTTTGAGTGTATAAAATTGATAATCACCATTGTTGATCTTAACTATGGAAGTTAGAGCTTCAAAATCACAATTTTTTAACCTTAACCAAACCAAGTTTTTGTGATGATTTTGAAAGAATATAGTATATAAAGTCTATGGTTTAAGTTATGGAGCTTAATTCGTTCATATCACAACGTATATTGAAAATGAAGTTTTGATGTCTTTTGAAATTTCATAAAATTTGAGAGCTATAGTTTGTTTCATGTTAAATTGATTTCACATTCATAATCCTTGTGAAAAACTAAAGAGATCCATATATAATATGATATATATACTAACAGATTTGGAAATGGGTCAAAAGACCCTGAAATACTGAAACAGGTGAGTTCCAGCGGAGAAGATGAAGCCTCTGCTTCATCTTGCGCGCGCGAACGGCCCGCGCGAGCCACGTGGATTCAGGCAGATAGAAAAGTTTTTATAAGAAAATGAAAATTAGGCAGATCGCGCGTGCGACCCGCGCGCGCGATCCGCGCGTCCCCAGGCAGACAGTAGAATTTATATAAGAAAAAGGAAAAATGGGCCGGTCGCGCGAGCGGCCCCCGCGCGCGACTTCTGGCAGTTTCAAATTTTGCTTGTTTTGTGATAAGGAACTGTTTGGGTGGTATTTTATGAACTGTTAAAGCCCCGTTTGGGAAATTTATTAAATCAGAATCTTAAATGGTTATGTTTGGACGATTAAAACGTTGTATTGTGACTTATCAATCCCCGTACGTACGTGTTCCTTTAATTCATTAAATTCCTTTATGTTTATGGTTCATGACATACATATGGAGTCAGTTGTACATGCATGTGGGTGTCAGTCAGTGTGGAAAAGAGTATGAGATTGAGGTTGAGTTTGTGTTGTGGACACTCCCTGGTTATTGTGTACCAAAGTGTGACGTGTTGAGATTGCGGTGAGAGTGTCTTTGAAATGCGACGGTGGCAAAATTGGACACTCCCTGACGCCCATGGTAGCGTTAAAGTGTGTGACGCCGAACTTGGACATTCCCTGGCACCCATGGTAGTGCTAAAGTGTGGCCTACGGACACTCCCTGATACCCGAGTCTAGATACTGCGTGAGGGTTCCTCCGGTATTTGCATGGCGGATTAGGTATTCAAAGTGTGAGGCATTGGACACTCCCTGGTACCCTGGACCAAAGTGTGAGGCAAACTAGACATTCCCTGGCACCCCTGTGCTATAGTGTGGCTATCAGAGTATTTCAAAGATACTAGTGTGAGCTAGTGGGTTATTGTGTTTGTCGAGAGAAAAGAGTCGGTAAGGTGAGTGTGGTGCATTGTCTCACACACAGTCATATGTTTTAATGAATGAACGACTTTTAAATATATTCCCTGTTATTTTTATAATTGAATTCTTTCCATGATTAAACCATTGATTTTACAAAACTTAAAAAGAGAAAATTTGTAAATGGGTATGTTTTACATTCAAAGTTATGTTTTTAATACTCACCAGCTTCTTGAAGCTGACGACGTTGATGCGTCCTGGACATTCGTGTTTAGGTTTTTCAGGTTATGATCAGGCTGAACGTTATGACTATGCGAATTGAGAACAACTGCTGGAAATAGAATTTACTTTCATATGCTTTGAGTTGAACTGTTAAGGATGACTGTAATAGACATTAGTTATTGTTTTGATTTAAGGCAGTTTGTGCCTTTAGAGACCCCGTGCTGTAATATGTAATAAGTTTGAAAAATATTTGTAAGCTTTGATTGCTCTACTCTGATTATTGTTTATTGTTGTTCGACGTTTGGGACGGAATCGATCCTTTAAACTGTCGCGACCTATGAGTCCATAAAGGAAATTAAACGCTTTCCTTATTTATGCTACGTCGGGGCGTGACATATATATAAGTCACTATACAAGCTCTTTGTCAAACCTATTAACGAGTCCGCTCACGAGCATTAATCGACCATGTTCAAGAGCTCAAATGTTTGAGCCGAGCCTAGCTTCGAGCCTTTATTGAGCAGTTCAGCTCGTTTACACCCCAGGTGCTTATTATGTATTTTCTCCTTCAAATTTAAAATTTTGATAGGTTGATGCCTCACTGAAAAGGTACCCATTTGGTTGTCACGCCCCGAAGCAGCAAATATAGAAAAAAAATAAATTTCCTTTTTTGGGTCCATAAGGAATGACAAGTGAAAGTCACTAATATCCACACCACATGGTACTAGTTCACAAGATAGACAAGAACAGTAACGTAATTAACTGAGTATGAAAAACTATGCAGTTATTACAAACATCAGAGTGGTCCTCACTATCACAACAGGTCTAGAGACAACATATGCCCAAGTACTCGTTACAAAAGTTTAACAGAAATAACCAAAATATAAACTAGATATAACTCCTTCGTCTCTAGCTGGCATAAGGGTAGTGTCACGCCCCGACGTAGCATAAATATGGAAAGCGTTTAATTTCCTTTATGGACTCGTAGGTCGCGACAATTTAAAGGATCGATTCCGTCCCAAACGTCGAACAACAAAAAAACACAATCATAGCAGAGCAATCAAGGCTTACAAATATTTTTCTAACTTATTACATATTACAATACAGGGTCAACTAAGGCACAAGCCGCCTTAAATAAAAACAATAACTTAGTATCTATTACAGTCATTCTAATTACAAAACAGTTTATAACAAAAGCATGGAACATAGATAACAGTTTTTCCTCCAAGTAGTCGTTCTCAATTAGCATAATCATAATGTTCAACCTGATCATAACCTGAAAAACCTGAACACGAATGTCCAGGACGCATCAACGTCGTCAGCTTCAAGAAGCTGGTGAGTATTAAAAACATAACTTTGAATGTAACACATACTCATTTACCTCTTCCCATTCCTCGTTTAATTCAACAAGTTTATATTAAAGCAAAGAGGTCATATTAGGGGAACAAGCACAATATTATTTAAAAGATGTAATTCACATATATGTGACTGTGTATGAGAACAATGCACCATCTCATCTTACCGACTCTTTTCTCTCGCACCATCACACACCGGTATTTTTGAAACGCTAAGATAGCCACACTTTAGCACAGGGGTGCTAGGGAATGTCCAGTTTGCCACACACTTTGGTCCGGGGTACCAGGGAGTGTCCATTGCCTCACACTTTGACTACCTAATCCGCCATGCAAATACCGGAGGAACCCTCACGCAGTATCCAGACTCGGATATCAGGGAGTGTCCGTAGGCCACACTTTAGCACTACCATGGGTACCAGGGAATGTCCAAGTTCGGCTTCACACACTTTGACGCTACCATGGTCGTCAGGGAGTGTCCAATTTTGCCACCGTCGTATTTCAAAGACACCCTCGCCGCAATCTCAATCACAACACACTTTGGTACTTACTTACCAGGGAGTGTCCACATCACAATCTCAACCGCACTCACTATGCCACACTGACCATTACTCTTTTCTATAGTGACCAACATTCACACTCACCATGCATGTACAACTGACTCCACATGTATGTCATGAAACTTTAAAACATGAGGCAATTCACTGATTTATACAGACGACGAACGTACGGGGATTGATAAGTTACAATACAACGTTTTAATCGTTCAAACATAACCAATTAAGATTCTGATTTAATAAATTTCCCAAACAGGACTTTAACAGTTCGTAAAATATCAGCCAAACAGTTCCTTAACACAAAACAAGCAAAAACTGGAAATTGCCCAGAGTCGCGCGCGCGGGCCGCTCGCGCGACCTGCCTATTTTTCATTTTCTTAATAAAAACTTTTCTGTCTGCCTGAAGCCACGCGGCTCGCGCGCGCGGGCCACTCGCGCGACCCTCGCTCGCGCGCGCGAGTTTCAGCAGAGGCTTCATCTTCTTCGTGGAGAATGCCCTGTTTCAGAAATTCAGGGTCTTTTTGACCCATTTTCAATTCTGTAAGTATACATATCATGCAATATATGATTCTCTTTGATTTTTCACAAGGAGTAAGAATCCACAACTAATTTAACATGAATCAAACCATATCTCTCTAATTTTATAAAAAACTAAAAGATGTTAAAATTTGATTTCTAATATACTTTCTCCTATGAACAAATTAGGCCTCAATACTTTAAACATAGTCTATATATACCGTAATCTTTCATAATCATCTAAGAAAATAGATTTTGATTGAGTTTGAAAAATTATGATTTTGAAGTTCAAGCTTCCATGGACAAAATTAGCAATGGTGGTTCATCTATACATATACACAATCAGTAACTAAGCATAGAGTTACATTTAGAGTGAGTTTAAAATACTTACTTTGATTTAGATAGGAGAAATTGGTTGAGAAAGAATAGCAAGGGATACAAGAGACCCAATCCTCAAGCTTTGGCTAAGGAGGTTCAAACTCTACTCTTACTAAAATCTGTGACATGCTCTCTGTGTTTTCTCTCCATATCCTCTAAAATCAGTTTGTAAGAATACTCAGATTGTGAGAGATGGTTTATGTTTATAAAGAACACTAAGTGATGAACTTGGGGGCCAAGTATTGTAAGCCTTACTCAACAAATTGAAATAAAAAACTAAACCTCTAAATGCACATAATGCATACGTATATACAATGGTTTAACTCTACAGGTGTATTAAGAGCCAAGTATAGACTAGTAGGGGGCAACATAAGGTGTTTGGCAAAACAACTTATGGCATAAAAATATAACACTCATACAATGCACAACCAAACAAAGCCTAAGTCAATCATCAGTTTCCATAAATGGCAGTAAAGCATAAGTCTAATCAAACTTTACATTACTTCCAAAATCTGTAGAAGTTTAGAACAACGTGGACAGTTTTGAACACAAACTGGTATTTTCGGGGCACGATGATCACCACAAAATACAAAAAATTCATTTTAACGTAAGAATCGATTTTCTGGTTTTATAAAAATACAGTTTGAGTCAAAAGAAATTATTTTCACCGTTTTGAAATACAGTTTTGAAATCCAACACATGTATTATTAATTTTTGTAAAATTACAGTTTGGCCCTAATAAGAATTTCAAATATGAATTAAAGCAAGAAATAAATTCTACACACAAGAATTGTAATTAAAATAAAAGTAGACAATGAATATTAAATATGACAATGCAAATAAGTGAAAATACAGGCTATTACAGGTAGTCATCAGCCTAGTAACCTTCTCCAGTATAAACGTCATTAGTGGGGCCACCCTCTACATAAACCCCTTCCGGGAGTCATCATTGTAAGTTCCATCACCTGCATTATTAAGAACAAGGTAGTTTGGACGGAGAATGTCCAGGCAATAACGACCATCAGCTTACTAAGAGCTGGGTGAATAGAAACTCGCAAGGTACCAATTATATGTCTAAGATATTATGGTACAATAGTATCTTTCTTTTAATTATCCCAATGTCGTTCCTCGACCCTTATCGTCTTGTAAATATAACTAAGCACAATATTTACTCTTGGAACAGACTTGAGTGTAAAACTCTTGGATACACCAATGCTCTGTCTACCGCGTCACCGCAAGTTATAGATACCTTCTACCGCGTAACACCACAAGTTATAGAGGTTATCTACCGTGTACATCACAAGTCGTAGATAATGCGTTAGTCCATCTCCTACTTTAAAGGGCATATGCACAGTCCACCGTATGTCAGGGATTTAACGCTTCAAGCATCGATACATCAATTCTATTGCCACGACCATTCGTCAAATCTACCGCGTACTTATGATCAAGGTTCACCGCATGTCATTAACACGTTCGTCTATCTACTGCGTACTTATGATCAAGGTTTACCGCAAGTCGTAGCTACTATATCATCGCAAGTCATAGACACATACGTCTTTTTACCGCGTCCACCAGTTGATCAAGGTTCACCGCATGTCATAGACACCTTCGTCTGTCTACTGTGTACTTATGATCAACCAGTATGCGTCCCCGTTCTCTTCCTAGAACTTATTAAACTTACTTAACATTTGTACTGCTTCTGATACATGACAACCGCATGTGACCCGACTACTCTGATTAAAATGAACGGATATTGAACTCAGATATGAACCTTATAGTATCTAACATCATCACGTTAATCCATTATTCTTAATCATACTTATCCATGTTGTTACATTATCCCTGATCAACCCATAGTCGCACAATGAAAGTCCGAATCAAGAATCAAACATTCGAACCCTTTATACAATAACCAAAAGAAACAATCCATGTTTTGTAAAGTTCGATCGATTGAAACCATTTCAATCGATTAAAAAAAGTAAAGTTCGAGAGATCGAAGTCTGTTCGATCGATTAAATCAGTTCAATCGATCGAACAGACTTCGATCGCTCGAGAGTCGTCTTCTCCAGTAGATTCATAAAACAATATCTATAAACGTCTTAGGGATGTGTTTACTACATCTAAACATCACTACAAGCTTATAAATGTTATAATAATGTCATTAAAATGCATATTTGAGATTTTGAGAATTATTAATGTTATTTGATAATTGAGATAAGTGGTTGACTGTGGTCAACGGTGAAGTGTCGGTTGAGGACATGGTAATCGGAGAACCATGAGGCATTCGTATGATTTAAATGACATTTATATGATTTAAATGTTATTTGATTATCTGGTAAATTATGACTAGAAAATTTACCTATGTAGCATATTTTCTGTATGTATTGATATTGTTTAAGATCATTTGGATTGTTTTAACAATAGCCGATAGGATGTGTTGCATGAAAATATAGGTTATCTAGAGATTCCACGAAAATTAGTTTTCGGACGTAATTACGGCGACAAACGGAACTTAGTCGGAAAGTTTTGTAACTTATAGTTTTCACTCATGAAGTAATAAAATGGACGTGTGCAATGTTTCGTAGGATAATTAGGAGTTTTGAGAACTCGTGGGGAGGTAAACACAATTTCTAATATTTTGCATTTACAACTTTTCTAAATTCAAAATCAAGAGGGGAGATTTGGGGGTTTTAAGAGCTTAGAGCTTACCGGCGCAAATCGACGGACTTTTGCCCATTTGGTTTTCACCAAACTTCATATTTAGACTCCCCAAGGTAATAGCTACGTTTTGATATCTCTTAGGCCTTGTTCGACATAGTTTTTATAAAAATCCTATGTTGGAATTTTGGGGAAAATGCGTGTAAACTTTTAGGAATCGCTTGAAATTCAAGATCCGACGTTTAATTAGTCTCTTAGTTCATCCTTCAAAATTATAGGACGTTTGCACGAGGTATGAATTCTATACCTATGAATTATATGGAATTTATATGTTTCGAATATCGAGTTGATATTTTGGATCCGGGCGAAATTCATGTATTAATTAGGCCCGTTAATTATGCACGTGAAACTGCAATAAAAGCATATATATATATATGATTATATGAGCATGCTATGTGTCTATATGGATTGAAGGGGGTTTAGTGCAAATTCATCCAGGGGCAAGCTTCTCGATGTTGGAGGATTAGAGTAGCGACGACTACTGTGCATGGTTTGGAAGCATGTATATATGATTATATGAGCATGCTATGTGTCTATGTGGGTTGAAAGGGGGTTTAGTGCAAATTCATCTGGGGGCAAGCTCCTCGATGTTGGAGGATTAGAGTAGCGATGACTACTGTGCATGGTTTGGAAGAAGGCTCAGCTAGGGCACTGTGCATGGTTTGGGAGAAGGCCCAGCCATGACACTGGATGAGTGATAAGGAGAATGCCCTCTACGGCATCAATTCCACTGTTTCATTACCGGATGAATGCGCACTACTCTCCCTAGAGACCATTTCGATGTGCTTTGATATGTTATATAAGGCATGAATTGTCATATAAGCATATGTTTAGAATCGTACACTCAGCATATAGCTGAGCAGTGGAGATTTACTCCATTGCAGGTGAACGAAAGAAAGGAAAGAAGAAGCGTGAGGAGTGAGACCGCGGGAGCGACGGAGATTCCTCTATTGTATATATTTTTGTTTTCAATTCCAAATGTTGTAAAATGTAATTTTGAGAAGTTAGAACTACTAACTTCAACTTGGGAGATTTGGAATGACTTAGAATGTTGTAATAAGTTGTAAAACTACTTTTGGTTATGTTGGAACGTATCCGAACTCTTGAGTTCGTGTTTTGAATGTTTACTTGTCTAATACGGATTTTTGGAGATGTAATAACACTTTTATGTTTTTAATCCAAACAAGCCTTAACTTGTTCTGTTATTATTCTTTTCGTGTATTATCATGTCTTAATAATGTTCTTGAAAGTTTAGTATAGATGGTGAAGTTTAAAAAGGTAACCATGTTTGGTGGAAGGAAGAAGATGAAAGGTTGTTTGATGCCTTAGGCAAAATTCTGTAGCTTTGGGCAGGATTCTGCTAAAGGGTCATTCGACTGGTCGAATGGGTCGTTCAACCTGTCGAAATGACCCCTGCAACAAATCTTTTTATACCCCTTCCGAAAATATTTTAAATATTTTGATTGGTTCTTAGGGTCCCAAAATTGAACACACATTCATCCAATTCAAAATATAATTACGTTATCAATTTTATACGGATTTTACAACTCAGAGGGTAATGTTTCCTAAAGTTTTATATACTCAAGGTTGTTTTAAAATTGTTTTCCGCTGCGTGTAGTAGTTTAATGGTTAGATAAGCCTCGATGGCGTGCCACGCGTCCTATTTCCGCACGTTAGCGGGATGGGTCTTGACAAATAATGATACCACGTGAGTAAAAACTCACTGAACATCATAAGGGCGCGTTTGGTAAGCTTGAGCTCTGAAGCTATAATGGTTGCTCCTCTCCTCTCTCCTTAGTCTCTACCTTCTCTTCTCTGCCTCTCTTCTTCTTTTTCATCTTCTGGTCGTCTGCTTCTCTCTCTCTCTCTCTCTCTCTCTCTCTCTCTCTCTCTCTCTCTCGACTGTGTATATATGTGTGTGTGTGTGTATGTATGTATGTATAAATGTGTGTGTATATATATATATATATATAAACACAAGCACTCACAACTCTCTCTCAAATTTCTAGGCAACAAACTCTCTCTCACACACACACGAAACCAATGTATATATAAAGGAGAGGCGTGGGCAGGTGGCAATGTTTACGTGGACTGAAACTGAAATATCCAGGTGCGTTCAATCGATTGAAGTATGTTCGATCGCTCGAAAGTGATTCGGCCAGTTTTGATCGATTGAAACAGGGTTTGATCGATTCAAGGGGGGATCACATCATAAATTCAAGTCAGTAGGGTTTCGATCGATTGAACAGGGTTTCGATCGATTGAACAAGGTTCGATCGCTTGAACTTTAGATCGCTCGAATGGACTGCGATCGGTCGAAGATAAATTTTCAAGTATGGTCAAAGTAAGTATACAGAATCTCTTTGTATAAATAAGTATTGAAAATATAGGGTATTACATTGGTTCGCAGGTAATGGAACCTAGGAAAGGAATGTCTTTCCACCAAACTGCATTTTTGTGTATGATAATTTGATATACTTAATGAGTTTAAGTTAGAATTAATTCATTAAAAAAAAAAGTTAGAATTGATTCCAACTATGAATGGATGCCTTAAAAAAAATTAAGGAGACTCTTTTCTTATCTAGAGGTGGTAATGAGTTTCCTTTCCAGAGGAATCTAGTAAAAAAAGTAAAATTTTAAATATCTTTTACCATATCCTTTTGACTTTATCTGATTAAATCAATCTTATCAACATTTTTTTTATATACTTTTCCTTCACTATATCTATATTTAATTTAATTAGGTTTTTTTGTGTGTGTGTGTGTAGTTTATCCCCTCTTCAAGCATAATTTAATAATTGAAATAAATCAAACATTTGAACATTAATAGAATCCATCTTGTTTTAACTATTCATTCATAGTTTACCCCAAACAAAATAATAGAAAATAGTGTAGTTTCCTTTCCAATATGATATGCATGCATATTATTACAATGAGGATATATAGTTCTAACCAATATGATAAGCTAATTAATAGACCTGAATCAACAATTAAAATCCTCAAAAAAAAAAAAAAAGGAGCTAAAAATAAGAAGATATATAATTGTAAATCTAGAATTTGAGAATTTAAAAGTAAAACAAAAAGTGCATTGATATAATTGTACTAGAATTGGGTTATGTATATAGATCAATAACTCTACAACAAGGCAGGTGATTGATGCCATTCAGAACATAGAATATAGGATCTGCACAACGATAGAATGCTAAGATGTGACATCCATAATGAAAATACGATCCTGAAGTGTGAATACATGTTGGTAAGCAGTGGAAAACACGGGGCGAGGAAGGAGAAACTGTAATGTACTACGTTTGGTTGGTGGACAGGGTGATACCAGGGGGTTGTTAGGTAGTCTTTGAATCAGTCTTGAACCATTATTCTAAAAATTCAAGTGTTTGGTAGATACTCTTTCTTAGCATATGAGTCATTGCACAATCTAAAATCACTCTTACAATAGGTTGTTTGTCAAACCAACAAATGATGCTTTCTCAGAAAACAAGACAGAAAATGAGAGCGAGGATGAACCCTAGCCTCATTTTTTTTTTTTTGCATTCCCAAATTGACCCTAGGTTCTGTTTAGCACGCAGAACGAGCAACCAATCACGTCTTAAATGAGATGGGCTAGCTGATCAAAGCTAGAATTGCCACACCTTGAGGAGAAGTTGGTAAGCACAATTCTAGCTTTGATCTGCTAGCCCATCTCATTTAGAATTGTAATTGATAGCTGTTTGAATAAAATCAATATGATTGTTACGATTAGTTGATGGGCAATTCATTGTATATTTGGTATTTTGCTAAAAAAAATGTAGAATTCAATGTTAAAATTAATTTATGGGGGATTTTTTTTTGTATGTTTTATCATTCTGAATTATTTTTTGAATAGGACAAACACAAACCTATGGATTCACATCAATTTTTGGGTGTATCTGTAGACATGGGCGGACTCATAAATAATGTAACAGTGGTAAAATTTCAGCTACTCAATAAATGTGTTTTAGAATTTGAATTCAGTAAATTACACAAATCACAAAGTGGTGAAATTGTAATCATGTAACTTAGTTTATTATATTCGCATGAGAAAATGGTCAAATTTCTCAAGAGTACTGAATTATTATTTGTCAGTTAACATTGTCTCTTGGATTTGAATTATTATCTAATTTCATCATATTGCTTGTATGATCATGAGTTTTTTTGTGAACTATTGTAGTGTGATGGATCTATTGCATGATGTTCCGGTGGAGAGACATGTTTTAGCATTGCACAAGTTTGTGATGAATCCGCGGATACAAGAATTTCATCGACGGTTGGGTATGGCGATTTGTTGCATGTACGGTGGCCTAGGTTGAAGATAGGTTTGGTGTCCATTCTTTTCAGCTTAAATCCGGGTCATTCTCTTTATATGCTGGCTAATGAAAAGGACTTTTCAATTATGAAGGAGCTGGTGAGTATGATGGAGCATGTTGTAACTTGTGTGAAAGATTTTGATGATCGAGGAATTGAAGAGTTTAGTGATGCTAACGACGTTGATACGGTTATTGTTGGGTGTGAGTATCATGAGTTGGAAAGTCGAATACGTGTGCCTCCAAATCGGGCTACGAATCGTGAGAAGTTGTTGGTTGCAACTTGGGAGTCGTGAGATTCTAGAAGTTAACCAGAAGTTTGAAGGTGGAGTTGAAGCATTCCGGTCACCATTGTCCAAATATGCAATTCAAACTGGTTATAATTTCATGTACAAGACAAATGACAAGGATAGAGTAACTGTGGAGTATAGTTTGCGAGAGGATTCGGGTTGTCCATGGCGTGTTCATGCTTCGAAGGAAAAAATCAATGGTTTTTTTTTTTCCTCATTTTTTAAAAACGAACATGAGCAGGTGTTAAAATTTTTCCTTTTTTTTTTGTTTATGCCATTGAAATCAAATACGATTTGCTCTTTGGAATTTCGTCATTGCTGATTAGTGAGGTGAAATTTCACCTAATTCATCGTTTGAAAATTATGACTTTAGGCATGAAACATAAGCATCCCAAATTTTAATGTAAATTTTACCTATTTTCGCCATCTTCACAATCTACAATGACAAGTTGAGGGTATCAATCCACCGATCACCAAAGTGTAACTTGAACGTCTGTGCATCATTTTATCAAGGCTAGGTCTCAATCAGCCAACTTACAATTTTGAGAAAGAAAAAGAGATATCTCATATCGACTACCAACAAAGATATGAAGATTTCATGCTTACAGCAGACACTAAACAAAGATTTCATGCTTACAGCAGACACTTAACAAAGATTTCAAAAAACAAAGGGCCAACTAGTGACAATATAGCGACAATATACAAATAGATTTTATCAAATCCACACTAGCAAAAAAAAAAATCAAGGAAATGCAAATTTTTTTATTTTGGAAACATAAAACTAGCTCTGAAATTCGGCAAAAAACTAGTTCTACTGTTACTTTTCCATTTCTTCTTAAACCATCCTTCATGAACTGTTGCAGAATATAAGTTCTGACATTCTGGGATTCACTGGTATAGAACAAAATTGAGGTCTGATCTCTGTCATATATGTAATGTAACATCAATATATGTGTACATATTCCTTTGGACAATGCAAAAATTAATCACTCAAAAGTAGAAATATGACAAGAACTGAAACCTTAACTTCTTATGAGTTCAAGTCTTAACAGCCAAGATTTATATGGGTAAATCTCCAAGAATTGAGGTATTTCATCCCCCCACATTGTCCATATGCAAAACATGTATTTACATACTTTAAAAACCTATTAGTAGATACAGAAAATTCATGCAGATTCATATATTTTGTGACAGGGCTGCCCTTTAATTTAACTGCTCATTTTTACTAGAGAGTGATTGTCAGCTAGCGATTCAGAACTATGAGTTGGTCTTATTGAGGAACATATACACACAATGATACACACACTCACCACTGTCATGGGTGAAGGTAGTGTTAGAGATCGACCGGATTCTTGAGAAAGAGATCACACTCACCACTGTCATGGGTGAAGGTACTGTCACATTTACTCTTGGGAGCCAGCTATTTACTCAAGAATAATATGGAACATCTCTGGGATGTATTCTTTCCCTATGTAGTTCATAGTCATACTAATGATTATAGGCTCAAGACGTATATGATTTTGCTGGTCTTATTGGTTTTTTTTTTCTTTCTCAATGACACTTGTAAGAAATATGTGGGCCATACGGGCACCCACATACATTGGACCGGGTCCAATGGGCCATGGCTCTTGGAGCCCTAGGGTTTGGATATGTGTGTGTATATATATATGATATAAACACAACATATTGATCTATCCCTAACATCACAGTAGCCTCTCTATCTCTCTCTCCCTACGGTTTCTCTCTCTAGCTAATCACCAAGGAGCTTGGGATTTAGAACGTGACTGTCATGGGGATGGCTCAAGAAGCGTCCTCTACGACCTAGGCGATGCATAAGAGAGTACACGGAGGCAACATGGAGCAGCAGTTCGTGGGTGAAGGCGCCGGGCTCGTAACAACACTGTTCGGCGATCCGTCGGGTTATTCCGCTAGGTAAGTGACCTAAACCCGTCTCGTATGCTTGTGTGCATATTTTTCTACATTGGTATCAGAGCCTATAGGTGTTTGATTCGCCCGTAGATCACCCGAATTGAATCTACCATTAAAGCTTAACCAAATTTTTTATCAAAACTTTGATATTTTGATTTTGAAGTGGGTCTAATACAAAACTCCAATAAGGGTCCAATTTTTTGGCATGGTTGTGTCCCATATGGTCCCTAGAGTCCCTCCATAAAGTCCCATGGCCTGATTATCTCAAACGAGTGAGATATTGCAAAACCTAATTTTTTGGATCAATAAAAACGAATTTGTTTTCCAACTTTGATCCAATTTTCTGGAAGATTTACTCGATCAATGTCTCTGTTTTTTGGTTTAAAATTGTAGTACTCCGTGAGAGCTTTCCAACGATATAAAATTTGTAAACTTTGGATCAATATTGAAGGAGATACGAGCTTGCAAAGTAGGAGGGTTGAGCAGCCCCCAAAACCCAGATTGGTTTTGTTTTAGGGAAGATGAACCAGAGATTTACCACGCCCACTCTCGCTGAAGAGAATGGGGCCCACTCGCCGGCCGACGTTGGTCCGGTGACCATGGGTCTGGAGAGTGGAAGTGTGTCTCTTGGCCCTGGTCCATAATATATTTTTTATATATTTTTATTGAAAAAATATTTAATTATTTTGTAATTAAAACAGTTTCTGCTTTTAAATTAAATAGTTTTTTAATGTTTTAAACTGTTTTAATTGCTTTAAAATTCTGGAAAAATGTGAAAAATTAATTTTTTATTTTTCCTATCTTATGGACATTGTGTGGGACCAGAAATAATTTTATGGTAAATTGTTTCACTGATTTTGGTATTTTAGAGCATAAAATATGTGTTTTATATACGTTTTTAATTGCTTAAAATATCCAAAATTACATGTTAATTTTTGAAATTAATATGTAGTGTCTAGTACACTGTAAGGGACTCTAAGATAATTTTTGTGTAAATTATCATGCATTTATGGTATTTTAGAGAATATAATTAATGTTTATGGACGTTGATTTAATTGCTTAAAATAACCATGATACATTATTAATTTTTGAAATTAATATGGGACATAAGGGACACTGTTTTAGACCATGTAAAATTTTTGTGGGATCCATAGATAATTTTTGGTGAATTATCTAAATCATATTAATATTTTAGAGCATATAATTATGTGTTTTTGTACACGTATTAAATTGCTTAAAATGTTTTTATTGATTATTAGTTCAGGGAATTAACACAATGTGTTTAGAACACTAGTGGTAGCTTGAGAAAATTACTTTAGTGTATTTTCTCGCTCTTTGGGACATATTTTAGAGCATATATATTGTGTTGAATACGCAATATTAATTGCTTAAAATATAACCAATTAAAGTTGTTAATTCTTGAATTTAATGTCTAGTGTGTTTTGTACACTAATTGGAGACTTGAGAAAATTTTATGAATTATCTCATTTTTTTGGTATTTTAGAGCATAAAATTTATGCATTTGGGCATTTATTTAATTGCTGAAAATAGCCAAAATAGATTATTAATTTTTGAAATTAATATGGGGTGTTTGGAACACCATATTAGACCACTGAAAATATTTGGAGAACAAATTCTTGAAAATTTTTGTATTTTTAAGAATTTTGTTGCTCATAGTTAATTTTGTTTAACTAAGATCAATTTATTATGTTAAATTGATTCAAAATGTTTTTGGGCCTTGGTGAAATTCCGAAATTTTTTACTTATAATGAAAATTTTGTTTTTCAATTAATTAAATTTTCCATAAGGTTTTAAATTAATTGTTAATTTAAAAAGCCCTTAATAAATTGGTTTTAAATTATGTTTTAAGACCTAAAATTGGGTTAAAATTAATGAAAAATCCAGGATTTTTTTTCATTGATTTTACTTAGCTTACGGGAGCTATCTGGGCTGTGCAATAATCATTTTATTGCACATTTTAGAGGCTCATTGCATTGTTGGTCACGTTTAATTACTGTTGTTTGTGATTGGTTGACCCTATGACCTCTAATTCCTCCTCCTTAAGTGGAGTGACGGATGAGTCCATTCATTTTAAAATAAGACCACATGAGTGCTTGATGTGTGTGATTAATACAATTTAATCTGGCTTAAATGAATGGACAATTAATTGACAATTTATGGAGCTTGTGTCCTCACGATGTATGTTTAAGGCTGTTCTTGTATATGTTTATGAACAAAGCATCCCTATTTTTTTTATGGGCTATAAATGTAATGTGAGGATGAGTGTTTACATTTCTTGTATTGGAAAAGCCTACTTGTAAAGGGATGGTTTTCTTTGTTCATAAATCATACACTTGAATTACCTTAACATGAGCTCTAAGTTGTCAATTCGGACCCACGTAGGGGTCCATGCGCATTTTTGTTGTATGGCGCACTTAATATTACTGTGGATGATCTTAGATAGGTAATTGTACCATCTAATTGATGTTTGTTTAGAAAAATCAATTATAAAAAGTTTTTCTTGATTTACAAAATTAAGATTTGATTAATGAGCAATAGCGAATTTTTTGGTCTTAAATTGTAGAAAGGGGAAAACTCATTTGTAATTGGATTTTAAAACAAACCTTATGAAATGTGCAAATAATAATGTCAACCCCTTGCGCATGTTTTCAAATATTTCTCTTCAAATTTTTGGATTCACAAAAACAAAAATTTTCCAAACCACACTTTGTCGATCTTTATAAGAGTAACAAGTTTAAAAGGGACTAATTTTTTTTTTAATATGGCACTGTAAAGTAACACACCGATAGAATGAGTAAGAGCTTGTGGGCTTTAGGCTTATTCTATGGTCCAACCCATTAAACCGAATAATGGGCCTCCGGCCCAATATTATTATAACCTTAATAGCCTATAATACTTGGCTCGAGAAGGATCATAGCACGCGCTTTATGATAAGCAGCATGCACCATGATCTTGTTGGGAAGTATATGTACTACCCAATAGCCAAGGTATTATGAGATCAGCTCAAATTTGTTTTCGATGACACATTCACTACTAGATTAAGCATCTAGTTATGAAGTTCGGAAAAGTAAAGAAAACGTTCCAAGTACACGATGACTGGACATCTAAGGTCGATGACAGGTATGATTCGTGATTTCAGAATACTCGGAACATCTTTACTGGCGAATTGCAGTTTCAGGCTATGATTAGTTATTTGTCTGATTTGCGGGTCCATAGAAAACAAATCATGATCCACAACGAAAATGTTAAATTTTTTGGTTTTGACATTTCTGACAAGTTGAGCTGAATACGGAGCGCCAAAAAGGTGAGGCGAACCGTATAGCTATACTCTTGACCACTACTTCCATAAGTGGAAGTAAGCGCAAGGCTAGTGGGCCTAAACGCAATGGTAAGGGTAAACCCGCCTAGAGGCAGGGTGGGGCTAGCAAGTTTGCGCCCAAGGCTAATAAGGTGGAAGAGCGCAATCGAGGGCGTTTTCCAGTTCGGTGGTAATAGGATGGACATTTTTGGGTGGTAGTGTTACTAGGACATGGTTATCTAGGGATAACTACTTAAGAGTTGTTTTATATAATTCTAGTTTCCTCTATTACTCATTTATTATGAGACATGACATGCTGGACTTGAACGCATAGGATGTAATAGGATGACTTGATTAGCTCGAGAAGCCCTTTTTGGGTCTACTCGCTGAGGTTGACCTGCCTATGTGTGAGTCTTTCTTAGTTGGCAAAGCATGTCGAAAGCCTTTTAGAGAGGCTATTAGAGCTACTCAAGCATACGAGCTAGTTCACTCAAATATCTGTGGACCTGTGGTTGTAAAGGCACGTCATGGCGCCTCTTATTTTCTCACTTTTATAGATGATTTCGCGCAATGATAGGATCGCGAGTATTTATCTAATCAGTTCTGGGAACTATGTGAGGAAAAAGGGAAAACGCAGACAACTTTTTGTTCCGAAAACTCTGCAACAATATGGTGTTGCAGAAAGAAGGAATATGACATTCCTAGATATGGCTAGGACTATGATGGCGCAAGTCAAGCTCCCAAAGTTGTTTTGGGGGGATGTACTATTGATTGCTGCCTACATACTAGAGTGCCTCTTCTCAGTCAATTCCCTCTACCCCCTTATGAGCTATGGAAAGGCGAAAAGCTCATTTTGGAGCATTTGCGCCTGTGGAGCTCAGGAGGTCATGTTCACTATACCTCGTATAAGTGCGAGAAACTAGGCTCAAGAGCTGGAAAGTATACCTTTATAAGGTATTCTAATAGCTCGACAGCCTATGTTATGTATAATGAACAAACGGGTATAGGAATGACAAATGGTGTCACATGATATTGAGAATGACTTCCCCAGATTTGTATTACTAAGAGATATCTTGACCTCTATGAGTTGGAGGATGTTGAAGACAACATACCATCTTTAAGCGAGGGTGGGGAGATTGAGAATCCACATCCAATAATCGCTATAAAATGGTACTAGTCTCCAGCCGAGTGGGAGTACACCGCTAGACGCTAGTGGGAGTGTACCAGATAGTGGGAGTGCACCACTAGGCACTCAAGATTCTCAAGTAGTACACTGTATGGTGATGAGGAAAACGTTCCCTATCGTTGTTTTGAAATTGAGGAAGACATTTTCATATGTGTGCAAATGTGTGCACAAGTGGATGAGGATGAGCCTGCTTCTTTTGTTGAAGCATTTTTCTTCGTCTGCTGAAGCAGAGTGGATAGTTGCTGTGCCAGATGAGATGAGTTCTATGGACGTGAATAAGGTCTGGGAGTTAGTTGACAATCCGCCTGTGCGTAAGACGATTGGAGACAATTGTGTTTTCAAAATCTAGCGCAAGGCAGATGGTTCAATTGACAAGTATTAGGCGCGCCTTGTGGCGATACTTTGTACCCAGAGAGGGTATAGACCATGGAAACATGTTCTCCCAAAGGGTGAGATCTAACTCCATTCGCCTTATCCTAGCAATTGTCGCATATTTAGTTTTTGAACCTTTTTAGTTGGATGTTTAACTGTTCTTTTCTCAATGGAGAACAAGACGACGAGATAAATATGGATCATCCCATTGGTGTTGTGACCAAAGGGAATGAGCGCAAAAGTGTGCTGTCTCAAACGATCTATTTATTATCTCAAATCGTCTAGGCAGTGGTACAATGTGTGTACATTAAATGGTCCAAGGAAAGTGTTTTAATTCTTTATATGTTGATGACGTCTTTTTAGCTGGGATTGAGATGAGTTCCATTGTTGCCACTTGAGAGTGGTTGTCCTCTCAGTTTGAGATTGAGGACATGGGTGATTCCAACTATGTGTTGGAAGTTTAGACTGTGAGATATTGTTCTCAGAAGCTCCTCTGTTTGTCTCGAGGGACTTACAAGATGTAGGTTCTTGAACGTTTTCACATGAAAAACTGAAAACCCATAGACATCCCATTTTTGGGGGACTCACTTTGACCTTAGATCAATGTCTTAAGAATAATGAGAAGAGGAAACAAATGTCCAGTTTGCCATATCCGTCCGCAATAGGGAATCTGAAGTATGCTAATGTGTGTACTCGGTCAGATGTCTGCTATGCGGTTGGTTTAATTAGTCGTTGCCGTAGCAACCATGGTCCTGTCACTAGAGAGTAGTGAAGAGTATCTTGCGATATGTTCGCAGGAGGACTGTGGACCTTGCCTTATGCTGCCCTCGATGGAAGCATAATATGTGGTGTGCTTATCAGCTGTTCGAGGAGCTGTTTTGGTTTAAGAGTTTTAGTAGTGGCTAGGTTTTTCACCTCATAGTGATGAGGTTGTGCTTATCTATGTTGATAGCACATAAGCCTGAGCATATGCAAAAGATCTCAAAAACCATTCTAGCACATAGACATTCGTTTTTGTCACATTTTGAGATGTAGTTTGCGCAAAGGGAAGTTGTCTTAAGGCACATCTCCATTGGAGGATTTGATGTGCTTAGACATTTTATTGTGGTATTGACATTATTATTCAAGTTTTTTATAAACTAGTTGGTTTCCATATATATATATTTGTTATAAGTGGAACAGATGCACATTTCTTAAATGTCACCGGGCTTGAATCGACCTGCTCACACGGGTGATTCACCTTGGCGCTGGGATAGCGAAGTAGGACATGCGTGTCTACGGCGCTTAGATGGCGAGCAAGATGAGACATTTGTGTTCATGGCGCTTAGATAGCTAGCTAGGACATGTGTGTCCATAGCGCTTAGAAAGCGAGCTTGAACACTTATATCTACGCAGTATAAGAACAACGAGCTAGATATAAACCCTATTATTTCTATATGTCGCCTTAGATGGATCTAAGATGAGACCTTATACTTAGTCGAACATAGAGATATCCCACGACTCTATGTAGCCTGTTAATAGCCGAATGTGAGTTTTCAGACGGGCGTTAAGAGAAGCGACTGTGCTGGGAGACTCAGGTTAGACGTTTTGTGTAACGTCTAGACTAAGATTCGTATGGCGTTACTTGTTTTTCCAAACACAGAGTGACATGCACATTTTTATGGAAGAACGCCATAACATACATTTCATACTGTATGTGCTTTTGCGATCGATTGTGGAGCAGTGAATGGATTCCTCTTCATTGCTGTGTGAGCCATGTAGCATATCCAAGACATTGGTTATCCTACAAACTGGTTGCCTTCACGACTTGAGACTATGTCATGAAGAGGACGCTTGATGACAGCTACTTTAGCATGCTATCCTAGGACGACGAGACAATTCCGTTCTATGGGGCGTGTCTGGGCAAGCGGTCAAGTTAGTCGGATTGACATGTGGACTCATTAGCAGGCCTGCGACAATCGTATTTTGTTACTGATATGTCATGAGTACATTACATTGAGGTGGTGCAGCAATTCTTTTCACCGAGGGATTGAGAATGCTGTGTCCGGTGTGGTTGAATCGTCTAAGGCATACACGAGAAGCTTCCGAGTGATGTGTCTTGCTGATTATGGTGATGATTTGGCATTACACTCTTGTCGCTGTACTTTCTTTTCGTAAGGTCGCACGTTCTATTTCCCTGTATGAAGAGATGAGAAGTTCTGTTTCGAGAGATTGGTTTTAGTACTAGCCCTATGTGGGTGAGTGGGAGATGTAAGAAATATGTGGGCCATACGGGCACCCACATACATTGGACCGGGTCCAATGGGCCATGGCTCTTGGAGCCCTAGGGTTTGGATATGTGTGTGTATATATATATGATATAAACACAACATATTGATCTATCCCTAACATCACAGTAGCCTCTCTATCTCTCTCTCCCTACGGTTTCTCTCTCTAGCTAATCACCAAGGAGCTTGGGATTTAGAACGTGACTGTCATGGGGATGGCTCAAGAAGCGTCCTCTACGACCTAAGCGATGCATAAGAGAGTACACGGAGGCAACATGGAGCAGCAGTTCGTGGGTGAAGGCGCCGGGCTTGTAACAACACTGTTCGGCGATCCGTCGGGTTATTCCGCTAGGTAAGTGACCTAAACCCGTCTCGTATGCTTGTGTGCATATTTTTCTACAACACTAAAAACAGCTTTAGTCTAGGACAGCTTGGAAAAAATGTATCGACTTCAAGTCCCCAATTATGGGGTTGTGTTTGGTAAATGTGGTTTAGATCTGATTTGATTTTATATGGCCAGAATGGACCAATGTGTACCTTCAAATATGGGGTACCTGTCAAGTAACACCACACACACAACCCCCCCCCCGCCCAAAAAAAAAAAAAAAAAAAAAAAAAAAAAAAAAAAAAAATGTGGGACAGGAATGACAGAAAAGTAAAACTAACAGTGTCCGAGTGTCATCAAGTTCTCAAATACGGGAAGTTACTCTTTGATACATGTGTATTACTATTAGATTCTATTTGGTTTGGGTAGATTGAAGTTTTTTTTTTTCTTCTTTCAATTTTCCATTCAGTGTCACATAACTAATACAACAGATTAATGTGAATGATAAATACCAAATGAAAGCTGTGTTCTACAACTCCCAGAGGTCCTGGCCACAATACTTCGATCACAGTCTCAATCTCCAGCAGCCTGTGGGGAAACAATAGCAGGAAAGCTTTATGACATATAAAGTTTAACCAACACGGCAACTTGTCATATATGTATGTAATGATATCCTGAACCGACCATTATGATATACCGTTGATTATATATATAAACTGTTTAATTTGAATGAAAATTGTACTCATTTAGGTACTGTGTGGTTAGATTATTTAGTTTTAATCTTGTTTTCATAGCAAGAAGCACTATGTGTTTGTCTCTCTCAAAGCCAAGATAGTCACCAATGATTACTATTTAATAGATACTCAAACAGGATGTGTTTCATCTCCATAATTATATCAAATATATATATATATATATATATACACACGATTCTGTCATGTCAAGACAGACTAATATGCAAAGGCTACAATTCAAAAGAAAAAGGGTATAAAGCAATTTCAATGAAGTAGAAGCAACAAAAACATTAACAACAACAACATTTTTTAGAAACTCAAACAGGGAGTTTTTAACAAGAGAAGATGTCATAATGGCTGCTCATTCCATTCACAGCAACATTCACAACATTCGGAGAATGTTAATGAAGTAGAAGCAACAACAGTCTTTTGATCAATCCAAGTCCAAACAATTCTCAAACGCATCAGTTCTTAATTGGAAGATTTTGGCTATGTGGGTCTCAAACGCATCACTCTTTATTTAAATCTGACGAGCCCAACGTTTCTAGTACTGATATTAGTTACTCCTTTTTAGCATGGTTATGAACATCATCGATGAATACGTGATCTCCATCTTGTTTCAGATGTTCTAATTTAAGGGTACTTTTTGAAAAGTTAACATGCTTTAACTAGTCACTTGAACATTTATGATTTATTACTCTATCACTTTTCATTTGATATGATATTAAACTTTTAAACTTATAAAAAGTTACAATTTTATGCTGCAATGAGATATGCTTACGTGAATTTTCCAAAATGCCCTTTTAATTCGTGAGAGGGAGAATATGATTTTGTTGTAATATGCTCTCTCATTTTATATTAAGGGAATTAGTTATTGTAACTTATTAAAAAAAAAAAAAAAACTAGTTTCCTTCTCCCTATCTTTCTGCTTTCCTCTCTACAACTACCAAAATATGAAAGTGTTGCATGTTAATTCGGTCCCTTTTATCCCATTTCTCCTCCTTCTCAGTTATTTTATACTACCAACACGGTGTACGTATTAGACATGTACCAAAACCTAAATTCATCAGAGTAAGAAATTTCACAAGGACTACCATGCATGGTGAAATTTGATTCACTATTAGGTTTTCTATCACAATGGTATTGCACCTCGAGCTTATTAATTTTTTTTTTTTATTACAATGAAGGAGGGGGATTTGAACCTGCAACTAAAGCGTGGGTTCGTTTGTGCCAACCAATTCAAATAGGATCTTAGTCCTCTCAAGCTTATTAATTACATGGCCAGTATTTTGCGCACTATTAATGCTAATATAATCATCGGATATGGCAAATTCATTCAACTAAACATAGAAAGCATGACAATTTAAGAAATTGTGAGGTAGGGAAATTGTCCAAGCTGACTTATGCATAAAAAACGAGTAAATCCGAAAACAACACACCTAGAAAAGTCAACAAGTGATGTGGCTAAGTAAAAGTTGTCATGTCGACTGGCGATCAACTGGTAAGTAAATTTAGGTAACTATATTAAGTATACTTAGTATTTTCCTTAAGAATGTCCAAATAAATACATTCACATTGATCCTTACATCTTAAATATTTGACATATTTCCCTTATTCACACTAGCAGAAAAGGTAAAGAAACAATAGTGATAATTAAAAGTATTGTTGTTTAGACATCCTCTTGAAAGGAAGGAGTGGCTTTTTATAAAGTTTCAACATTAAGACTAAAGGCTTGGTGTTCACCGCTGATCTTGTGCCCAAATGAGATTTCCCTCGTCATTCACCCGAAAAAAAAAAAAAAAAAAACCTATAGTGACATTGCATTAAACTTGGACAAAAGCATAATTATGATGCAAGTTAATATAGAGTATAAGAAGAAGAGCATGGACAACATAGAGTGAGAAGAAGAGCATGGATGATAAGGGAGTTAAGCATTTCACAAAATCTAGCAGAATATATAGAAAGCATGACAGTTTAAGAAATGATGAGTTATGAAAACTGTCCAAGTGGACTGCATAAAATTGAGTAAATCCAACCAGAGCAATGATAGATGCACAACAAAAACCCACAACCAATTGCACAACCTGTTTAAAATTGTTGGACTTCGTGCTGAAAAAGATGTACACACAAAAAGACAAAAAAATGGGTATACAGCTTTTTCAGCACGAAGTCCAACATTTTTAAGCAGGTTGTGCAATTAGTTGTGAGTTTTTGTTGTGCATCTATCATTTCTCATCCAAAAAACTACCTACCTAGAAAAGTCAACAAATGATATGGCTCAATAAAGTATCTTTAGAGAGCATTTTTGCTCACTCATTGGCCATTGCTCACCCAAGTCTTCTTGGGTGGACATATGTCACATTTTATTATCATTTTGTTTATGTATTATCAATATAATTACTATAATGGTACGCATGTCACCCAGTAGAGGCCTGGGATGAGCAAAAATACTCTCTTTTAGTTATGAGACATAACTTTGTATTTAGTTTAAAGTTATCACCCATGATCAACTGGTAAATAAATTTATGTAACTATATCAAGTACACTTGGTCTTTTCCTTAATGATATCCAAATATGCACTTTCACATTGATCATTACATCTCAAATTGCCATATTTCCCTTATTTCACACTAGCAGAAAAAGGAAAAGGAAGGATGGTGAAAATTAAAGAATAGCTAGTTAGGCAATCCTTTGTAAGGAAGGAGAGAGTACAATAAAGTTTCAAGAGTAAGACCAAAGATATAGCTATTTTTTATTTTTATTTTTATTTTCTTCGAATGACGAGGAAAATCTCATCTGGGCACAAGATCAAAGGGTGAGAGTCGTGAGACATAGCATTTCACTTGGACAAACACGTAATTATAATGCAATTAAAAATAGAGTATAAGGAGAAAAGCATGAATAAGAATCATAAGAAAGAGAATTAACAATTAAGGTAGGGGTGAAGAAATTTGGGGTGCACATGGAAATTGTTTTAAGGTAGGGGTCAAGAAAGAGAATTACGTAAAAACAAAAAAGGAAATGACTAATGAGAGGTTACTACTGAGGAGGGCATCCATTACAAAACTTTACCAATCTAAGCCATTCGAATTTTCCGACCGTTGAGCCCATTACCGTTGGTCAGTTAATATCATTTTTTTCTTAAAAAAAAAAAACCCTCCTTGTCCCTTTCTGTTACCTTAAAAAAAAAACCAACAAAAAAAACACATACACAACGGCAGTGAGAAGTTCTCACAGATCAATGGGCTGTGTATCATCCAAACTCTTCAAGAAAGATCTCCAACAAGAAATTACATTTGGAAATGGGGATTACACCAACCATGTTGTTTCTCTCACTTCAAGCACTTATGGTGTCCTCAAACTCGACAAAGAGCATCAAAATCCGATGAGAGAGATTGTGATTGAAAAGAAGAAATCGCCGCCTCGAGAACAGCCGCCGGAGGTCATCAATGCTTGGGAGCTCATGGAAGATCTTGAAGAAGGGGCACCCGTTTCGGTTCAAGCCAAGAAAAGCCCAAAATCGCGAGTTTTTCTTCGTGGGTTTGCGGATATTGATCCGAGGAGTCCTCTGAAGTTCTTCAATCAGATGGGGTCGCCGAAGAATTTGAAGAGATTTGGAGGGAAAGAAAATACGGGTCGGGTCGGGCTTGGACGATTTGATTATACCCCGAAAAGGGTCTTGAAGGTTTCACCCAATTCGAGAACATCGAAGAAAGGATCTCCAAATGATGTGAAATTGGACAGTTCAACGGTTGATTTGAGAGGCTTGTCTCGTAGGAGGAGTTTTGTGCCCCTGTTTGATCCAGAACTTGTTGAATCCTTTGAGAAAGAATTGTCAGAAGAGGAAGAACAGATCAAGAAAATGGTTTCAATCTCACCCACTATCCGAAAACCCACAAATTACAAAGATTCAGAGTCCTTTCTCGAGGCATTTGCCAAACAATGCCCTTCTGGGGGTGAAAATGCTGTGGTCATATACACCACCACATTGCGAGGAATTAGGAAGACCTTTGAGGACTGCAATACTGTCCGTTCAATCATCGAATCGCACAGTGTTCAGACGTTGGAAAGAGACGTGTCGATGGACTCGGGGTTTAAGGAAGAACTGAGGAGACTAATGGGGACAAAGCAAGTGAAAGTCCCTCTAGTGTTTGTCAAAGGAAGGTTGATTGGTGGAGCTAATGAATTGGTGAGGTTGGACGAGGAGGGCAAATTGGGAATTTTGTTTGACCGGATCCCCAGGGCACTTGCCGCTTGCGACGGTTGTGCCGGGGTGCGGTTTGTGATGTGTATGGATTGTAATGGGAGTTGTAAGGTGTTGGGTGAGGATGGGAGGAAGACAGTGAAGTGTAGTGAGTGCAATGAGAATGGGTTGATTCAATGCCCCATTTGTTGTTAGTTTTAAGGGGGGGGGGGGGGGGGGGGGGGGGAATGGTGTTGTGGGGGTGGATTTGCTAATTTGGTTCTTGTGGTGGATAGAATTAAATTACTTCTATAAGGAAATTCTTTGTGTTGTTGATTGCTAGTTTTGTATCTCTTGGACATTGCTTGTTCTAATGAGTGGCTGACAATCATTCGTTGCTCTATTTTATTTTATTTTATTTTATTTTTTTTTGGGGGGGGGGGGGGTATAATCTAAGTGTGACATGCGGATCAATCATATCTTAGAATTATGGGTATGCACCGAAGAAAAAAAAAACTTGAACTTGGGGGGGGGGGGGATTGCTAATTTGGTTCTTGTGGTGGATAGAATTAAATTACTTCTATAAGGAAATTCTTTGTGTTGTTGATTGCTAGTTTTGTATCTCTTGGACATTGCTTGTTCTAATGAGTGGCTGACAATCATTCGTTGCTCTATTTTATTTTATTTTATTTTATTTTTTTTTGGGGGGGGGGGGGTATAATCTAAGTGTGACATGCGGATCAATCATATCTTAGAATTATGGGTATGCACCGAAGAAAAAAAAAACTTGAACTTGGGTGGGGGGGGGGGGGGGGGGGGGGGAATGGTGTTGTGGGGGTGGATTTGCTAATTTGGTTCTTGTGGTGGATAGAATTAAATTACTTCTATAAGGAAATTCTTTGTGTTGTTGATTGCTAGTTTTGTATCTCTTGGACATTGCTTGTTCTAATGAGTGGCTGACAATCATTCGTTGCTCTATTTTATTTTATTATTATTTTTTTTTGGGGGGGGGGGGGGGGGGGGGGGGGTATAATCTAAGTGTGACATGCGGATCAATCATATCTTAGAATTATGGGTATGCACCGAAGAAAAAAAAAAACTTGAACTTGAAGTGTTTTCCATATCCAACATAGTCATCCCAGAAATTGTAGCTGTTATGCTTGCTAAGTGGCTCGACTCGTATATACGCCTTCCTACAATCCTATTCAAACTCAATGAAAGACGAAACAATGCCTAAGTTAAGAAAATTCATGATTCTCCAATTGTTTTCATTTCATTTTTTTCGTGTGCCTAAATTAAGAAAATTCATGATTTCTCCAACTGTTTTTCTATTCTGTTTTTTACTAGTTAGTATAGATTATTGATTGGTTTTTTTGGTGCTCAATATGTGTGTCTCTCTTAAGTGATATACTAGAATTGCAGCAAGGGATGAAGTCTTGCTTATGCAAAGATAAAAGGAATAAATAGAGGTGTGGCTAAGAGACTAGGGATACTCAACAAGGAAATGAAATAGTAGTGGCTGAGAACTTACGGAATGATTGACCTGACTAGTGCTTTTGCTTTTCAATCACAATTGCAAAAAACTATCAATCAGAAATTTGGGTTAGGAGTGGCATAATTTGATTTCCTTGTTTCTCAAATCAACAAATTGACATAATAGCATTTCATTTTAAACAGCCTCAGGAACTTCAGGAAGGATTATTCCATTTGGTACGACTTGTAGAAGTTTACAAAATCCAAGCGAGACTCAAGAAAAAGAACAAGTACTGTATGCAATCATATACGTATACACATGTTGGCAAGGAGCCCAATCTATGTGAAAATTGTTATACCAAGTTCTTTCTGAATTGTGATGATAAAGGAATAAAGCATGCAAGTTGTTGCCCTGTTTTAGATGTGTACACCAACTAATTCACCCATACAGAAGTGTGTGCGTATGTGAGAGTGAGTGTTACGGCTGTAAGACGTGATCCCATTTTCTTTAAAGTACACTGGGACAGAAGTGGATCGATTACTCATCTTTCAGGGCACCCCGGTACATGATGCGAAAGACAAGGAATGAAGCATAGAAGCTTATGGCTCCCAATGCTAGAAACAAAGCATAGAAAATGACAAAACTGTATCCAATAGGGAGCATGATCATGATATCAAATGTGGTGGATCTTGCAAGGAAGTAGATACCATAAGTAAACATGAAAATGGCAGTTGAACCCCCGCGGAAAACAGATCTGCAAGTAGAGAGAACAAGTTAGCGAGTAGTCCAAAACACAGAATGAATGACATTGTATTTGTAGTCTGAAAAGAAAAGGAGGAAATGTTGAACCATCAAGTTATAAAGCTGGGAATGCAAGCACAAAATGACACTCAAAGATTCAAAACCAAAGGAAATCTCTCTTTGAATCAGGAGGTCTCATGCTTTTTTATTTTATTTTATTTTATTTTTTTGTTATAGAAGTATGTGAAGTTGCTTTCTGGACTACTGAAATACAATGATGGTCCCTGTGCCCTGTAGTGTGAGGTAGAAATGATGACTAATTATCAGAGTTTGTATTGGTACAATGAGGACATTGGTCATTTTGTACCAATATGAAAAGCTATTAGACCTGAATTCAACAATTAGACTGCTAGAAATAGATAAATACAAAAAAAAAAAAAAAAAACCCTGTAAATATAAATTTGAAAATTTACAAATAAAATAAAATTGCACCCACGTATTGTAATAGAATTAGGTTATGTGTATGCATCAATAGCTCTTAAAGATCATACAACCATGCATATGATTGATGCCATTCCAGAAGATAGAACATATGATCTACACAACGATTTTGACGTATCACTAAGAATGCCAAGACGTGAAAAGAAGTTATTGGGGAAAATTATACATCCGTGATGAAAATATGCTCCTGAAACATGAATACATGTTAGTAGTGGTGGTATACTACAGGGCAACGAGGGCGAATCTGTAGCATTTAAGTACGGTTATTAGACAGGTTGAAACTATGGGGTTAGGAAGTCTTAGAACTGGTTCTGAATTGTATTTAAGTATTTGGTAGATGCTCTTTTTTAGCATGAGTCATTGCACAATCTAAAATCACTTTTAAAATAGATTGATTGCCAAACCAACATAATGATGATTTCTATGCAAACAAGACAAAATGAGAGTGATAATCACCTTTTTGTTTTTGTTTTTGTTTTTGTTTTTGTTTTTTTTTTTGTTTTTGTGGCATTCCCAAACAGGCCATAGGTTGTGTTTAGCAGAATGACCATCCAATCTAGTCTAAAATGAGATGGGCTAGCAGACCAAACCTAGGATTGCCAATTTGCCACACCTTGAGGAGAAGTTGGTATGCACAAAGCTCAAGGAAAAGTTGAAGGAGCTAGTATACATACCTCCACCACCAACCTTGATGATGCTTGGAAAGGTGAAAATATGTAGAGCATATACTGACAATAATAGTCATTATGAGGACACGAGTGAAGGCTGTTAACAAAGTGCTGAATCTGCGGCATATCTGTTGGATAAACAAGCTCGCATATATATTGTCCATGTTCCAGAAGATTGTGATAAAAGGTAAAAGGCCCCCGAGAAATATCTCAACAGGTGTCTCCATGTACCAAGGTAGCTGAAGTGCTACCCTTTTTGGGATCCTTCTGGTCGCACAAGGTGGTTGAGGGATCCGTCTACAATCATACCCCATATTGCCTCCCAGAGTCAAGCAACAGATTATGCCGAATCCCACTATCGAAGAAAGTATCACCACTGAAGCCAATGGAGGTATATTTGAAAACTTATTAACCAAGGTTGCAATTAAGTACACGAGCATGAACGTTATAATGGTTGGGACAGAGTACAGAAACCCAGTCTGAAACACACATTCTTTCTGCATGAATTATCATTTGTGACATGATTAGAAACGGTGAAAGTGAAAGGACGACAAAATGGGAAAATAAATACTAATGTTAAAGAACTGCTCAACATTTTACCCATCCAACTTCTGTATAATGACAGTGAAATGAAGTTGCTATGTACCCAGAAACAGCAGATGTCACGGCATATACCGGCCATATATAATGAAACAACACATCCAGATTGCAGGGATTCAAGATACCATTGTATGCCAGTATGAATAGTGCACAAATCCTGCAAGCATAATGAAAAAGTGAAATTCATGAAAACAGACATGTTGGAAAGCAATTGGTCTGAGCAACAGGTTAGCCCAGTTGGTAAAAGAGTGCTCCATTCCATGCTCATTGTCTGGATTCGAACCCTGCCCTTCTCCCCCTCCCCCAGGCCTAGCACTTATGTCATCGCACGAGACCACTACAAACGATAAAAAAGAGAAAAAGGAATAGAAAAGGAAAAGGCAAACAAAGCAAGTGACCTTATATGAATGTTGCACAAATCAGGTAGTAGTAACGCGGATGTAGAAAGAGTTCGCAGAAACTATAAAGGAACTAACTCAAGTGCACCATTAAATGGCTCCTTGTGAAACAACAGGGGAAATAAACCATCTTGTATCTCACAACTTAAAAATAGTCATAGTAAATGGAATGTTATGTAAACCCTCCTGCATATATCAAGCAGTCAAGTTGCAATAAGCCGGATACGTAGATAGTTGAACGGTGTTAAAGGCTATTGAATTAGCAAGAGATAGGTTACATTAGTCTCCTCATCCAGAAGAGCTCCTCATCATTACAGTTCAAACATTTTGGGCGTAAAAGGAATATGTCGTTGCATGCACAAGTCCAAACAAAAACATGACAGAATTTTGATACCGAAAACATAGCCAAAATGTTCAAGTTATTTTATGCACAAAAGTTGTGAAATGAGGTTTTAGGTACAAGTTTGAGGCAGGGAATTACATGTTACCATTAAAGGACAACTTTGGTACATTTCCCAGATACTTTTTATCCTGTTCTAAAATGCTATCGTTCCATCTGTGTCTCACATAGACGCACGAGTATACATGGACTAATCACACCTCAAAACAGTGAAAAAGTATCTAAGGTAATGCACCTAAATTTTTTCCTCATTTAAATTATTGCTGATTGATGTAGGGAGCTTAAAATAGTGGCAGAGACTAGAGAAAATCTAAGGATCCTCGTTATGCAAGTCAGACTCAAGTCACCCAACAAAGAATTCGTCAGACCCAAGTCTATGCGTTTCGGGTGTTGCTGTAAATGGTTGTTAACTAATTTGATTTGAATGATTGAATCACATGCGTCTGTAAAAACCAGATTTGTATATAAACTTACAGAATGAGCAACTGAATGCCAATGCCCATGATGGCACCGAGTAAGGAGGAGAATTGAGGGCAACTGCATAAATCACCATGAATTTGCCTTGAACCGAGCCACCCCCTGGCTCCGTCAATATGTCCAACTGAATACCTACAGTAGGACATGAATATTAGGCATATAAAAAGTCCATTGAGAGCTATGCTTTCACTAGGAGAAGAAGATGGGGAAATACCTGTCAAAAAAATCGTTTAGATATGACCCCGTCACCCAAAAAATCATCAATGCCCAGAAAAAAATTATAGCCCAACCAGAGAATGGAAAATAGAAATCCCACTTTGGTTCCTGTTCTGATGGCCACAGATATTTGAACGCTGAATGGTTAGGCAAGATGAGTGGAAGAGTAACTCTGTCATCAAAGGCATTCCAGAAAATGGAGTAGGTGAAGTTGACTTCGACACCAACATCCTCAGTTATGTCAACAGCAGAATGGAAGTCACTTATAAGGAATATGGCTTTTACTTGGTTCTTGATGGAATAGGCATAAAAGGTGAGGTTTTTGACAAGATAATACTGGGGAATTAAATCAGCTGCGTACCCAATTTTCCCTACTTCACCCCACAAGAGAATGTTGTTAAAATTCATCTGGAATTCATATTTGTTTTTGATAGCCTCTCTGAACTTTGCAACTTCATATTTTGTCAGCCTCTTTTCACATAGGACTTCCCCAACCTTTTCCACCTTAAATCTTAGCTCGTATAGAGTGTTGGAGAAACAATCACCCTCCACAATTTCGTCGAGGGATTTCTTCCTGTTTGTTATTTCTTCTGCAATTCACAGAATCCCCAGATTTTCAAAGTGGTTAACAATTATAATCAGTAAAATTTGCAGGCATGCATGTGGGAATAGGCATACAAAGATACAACATTAATTACATAATCTGTGTAAACTAGTATGATAATTTACTAGTTGTGGTGTTATCATAATATTGCGTAGTCTTAGTCTCTTCTCGGTTGGTTTACCAATAAGTCTAAGATGGTGATGATCAGAATTATTGTATAACATTAAGTACTTCACAAATATGTCTCTTTAGTAGGTGTTTCATTGTAGGAAAATCTTACTCCGTATTATTTAGGTCGATACAGCTATGTGCTAATTAAAGATGAGTAAAACATATATATATATATATATATATTTACAAAACTCATGTCTGGTATTTATGTGGTATATTTGCAAAACTTAAGGAACTTACTTCCTGGAGGGCAGAATGGCAGTGCAAAGTATGGATACGCCTCACTGAAAGAGGAAACCACGCCAATCAGTAGATAAACAAAGATGCATAATGACAAACACACACAAAGGTTGAACTCTTTGAAGGATCATCACTAACTAAACTAATAAATTTCCCTTGTGCTATATGGAGATACTTAAATATTGTTGCAATAGATGCCTTTTGTGTCCATTGTCCAATGACTTTTCTGAGCATCAGTGCTGATAAGTTTCTGACAGAGAAAAAAGAAAAATCGACGAAATGTGTTGTTTCTCAAATAAATAATACTCTCGAGGAATCTAGTTAGGTTTAGACTTCAGACTAGATTTAAGTGCATGTGTTACGAAGAAACCAAAAAAAATTTCCCAGCTTGTTCGCATCATTAATATTCTTCTTTACAATGAAAAGTATCAGCAGTCTTACTTATAGAATTTCTAATTTCAAAGAGGCAACAAATTTCCAGAATAGATAACAAACAAACATTGTTACTATCACTCTGTTTGTGCGCTGATAAAGAAAATCAACATACCTCTTTGATATAAACAAGAATTATAAAGTGATAAACACATTTTTTTAGTAATTCCAAAAAATAAACACTGTTAATCAAAAAGGACCTAACTATCTGATGATTAAATTATCAAGATAGCAGAGTATAACTAATGGAAAACATAATCAAGCATAACACACACACACACACACACACATATATATATATATATGTACTCGTGTATATGTATATATATGTGAGTTTGCAAATTAAAGCATATCTGTGAGGTTAAATAAACTACTAATAAGAATTCTACGATCATAAAATCACTATCATCAATGTTAAGAAGTGAGGGATTCAAGCGATACATTCCAATTAAAGCGTAATTAAGAAGTAACGAAGATAATTTTACAAGAAACTTGAACAATCAATTACCATCTATCGTCTAATGGTCGAACTTTGTTCGCGTACAAGGGGATATATTCGCCTTCTCTGTACTGGCGCTTGTCTGGCGAAGCACTCGCCATTGGAACTGAGATTAACAGAGATATCAAACTGATTACCAGAACAATGAAACTCATTGCGGTGAATTGATCCATCGATGTAGAGAGAGAGAGAGAGAGCAAGAGAGAGATTTAAGAGCTGGAAATGGAGGGAAACGAAGAGAGAGAGAGAGAGAGGTGGCAAATAGTGATGTGGATTATCAAGGTGGTGCGTTTGTCTCGAACGAAGCCAAAGCTGATATCATCAAGTTCGTTCAAACTTTCTGATTTGGTGATTTTGAGACTTGGTAGTCACTAATGGACGGTGATAGATGCACTCAGAAGCAAAGGCTGTGTATGTCGTTGTTACACTATATATATATATATATATATATTTCCAATAACTGTTTAGTGCTCTGCACTCTCTCGTCGGAGTAACAGATTTTAGTTAGTTATTAGAGCTGTGTGAGATGATCACGTGACCTTCGCATCTGATTGGTCCACGTTTGCATTAAAAATAAAAATTCATTTTGAGCAAACTTTGGATGTAACTAAATGACAAAATTGCCCTTTTATGATGATTATGAAACAATAATTGTGTGTGTGTGTGTGTGTGTGGGGGGGGGGGGGGGGGGCGGCTGTTGGGTTCAATTTTCAAAAGCTAATTCGAGAAACCAATGCAATGGCTTCTTCAATTCTGGCGAAAGCAGCAGAGAAGATCGGATCCAACGGACGCCGCCGCTGCCAGAATACGCCAGCTCCTCGAGCAGCGCCAGCGGCCATTTCTCAAACTCGGCGTCAAAGCCCACGGATGCAACGCCTTATCCTACACCCTCAATTGTGCCGGTGCGTATATATACATTCATATACATATTTGATTTGCGTATGTATCTACTACAGACCCACATATATATATATATATACATATAGGAATTTGTTGCATATGGAAATTAATTGAAATAAATACAGGTGCTAAGAGATTGGGGAGTGTTACTCAATGATAGGGGAAATGAAAATAGTAGTAGCTGACAACTTGCAAAATGATCTAATGACTAGTGCTTTTTTGCTTTTCAATGACAATTACAAAAGCTATCAATGAGAATTTTCGGGTTAGGAGTGGAAAAAAAAAAATAAAATAAAATACGAGAATTCTCTTATAGAAAGGTACTATACTCTAGACGTGATCCTAATAATGGTCACATATGTAGGGTAGGGCTGTACTCAAGTCGAGCTTTTCGAATTCGAGTCGAGCTCGAGTCGAGTTTTAAGAGTTGGCATCCTGCTCAAGCTTGAGATTGGCTTGTTTATTATCGAGCCGAGCCTTGAGCCATTGTTAAGCGGCTCAACTAGTGTACTCCCCTAGTAGCAAGTTTAAATTGTCAATCAAAATCTACGGACCAAGCTCAATGCTTGAGAGTTGGCACACACATATATATATATATATGTATATATATTTTACTTAAAATAATTGCTTGACACGTGAATTTCGGACTATGTACGTCAATTTTAAATATATCATATTATGCATATATTATATTTTTATAATTATCATATATATATATATATTATTATTTCAATTTTAAATACTTTGCATTATACATATATATATATCATATTTTTATAATTATCATATATATATATATATATTTAAACAAGTCCTTATCAAACATATTAAAGAGATTTTTCACGAGCCTATTACACGAGCCTTAATCGAACTTTTCGCGAGCCTTATCGAGCTGAGTATCGTTTATTAAACTATTGTATTCAAATTCGAGCTTGGCTCGTTTATTATACGAGCCGAGCTGTGAACCTTGTTGAATGACTCAGTTCGTGTACAACCCTAAGTCGAGACATATATTATTAATATATAAAAGCCTCTTAACGAGCACTTAAACGAGCCTCTTAACAAGCTTTTCACGAGCCTATTAAACGAGCCTTAACCGAGCTGTTCATGAGCCTTATCGAGCCGAGTCCAATTACGAGTCCAATTATGCTCGAGCTTTGCTCGTTTATTAAACGAGCCTGCTATTCAAGCTCGAGCTTGGCTCATTTATTATATGAGCCGAGCCGAGCCGAGCTCTGGACGAGCCGAGCCACGAGCCCTTGTTGAGCGGCTTGGCTCGTGTCCACCCCTACGTATGTGTGACGAAAATTCAAAGGTTTTCAGACATGGGTTAGGGGATCCAAATAATTTATTACTCCGTAGATCATATTTTTGAGCTAAGGATGATTTGTAGTCTTGACTCTTGAGTTAGCAACATTGCTATAGATAGATGGGTTCCAAAATTTTCCAACAGTGATCAATCGTTTGTAACATGTAACGGAATGGTAAATTTAGCGAAATATTGATTTCCTTGTTTCTCAAATCGACAAGTCTGACATATTAGAATTTCATTTTAAACAGCACCAAGAATGATTATTCTATTTGGTGTTACTTGTAGAAATTTAGAAAATCCACAAGGAGACTCCAACTCCCCCATTCTCCCCTATTATTGAGGCAGGAAACCATAGCTTGTATTGAATGAAATAGCACGAAGCAATAAATGGCTGCAAAACAAGACCTTTGCCCTTATTCCTTCGTCATGTTAAAACGCATATATCTGCTTCCATACGCCCAAACAGTCTCCTAACCACCTATCCATTTTTAATTGCTTTTTATTTCTTTCATTAGTTGGATCAGCTAGTGCATGTGAACTTACCTCTGTTCATATTTCACCCACCTCACTATATAACCGTGAGAGATCTCTATAATGGGCATTGGGTATGATTTGTAATCTCCTATTTCCCTCTTGTGGTTGGCACCAGTAAATGCTATAGTTTCTTCTCTCTTTTCCCTTTTTCGTCTTTCATTTCTTTGCTATTTCTGTTGGGTCTTTACAATCGGTATCAGAGCATGATTCTGATCACCATGGGAGAACCTCTACAACCTTCAAACCTTGTTTGGGAGGATGAACTTTGATCATAGAAGCACGAAGCGGGAGCGGGGAATCGTTAAACTGTGGGGCGTCAAAGAAACTTCCAAATATTTCAAATAGATATATTGTGTATTTAATTAGTGAAGAGGAATTTGAATTGAAACAAGACATTTCAATCGTAGATTTTGTTTTTTGAAAGTCTGAAAAAATATGTTCAGGCATAAAAATATTTCTTCAATAAACTTTCGAACTAAGTAAGAACTTGAATCAATTATAAATACTTTTGAGACATTGTTGTGAAGGGAGCAAGGTTCTAAGCGAGTATCCGACAAGCTTCTTAGTAAGAAGCGTGGAATCGAGGTAGGGGCATGATGACTTTAAAAAGATTCCTGCTTTTGAGGCTTTGATCAATGACGGTTGAACTGGAATCTCAATTGCAAACATTCCGCTCTGAATTTCAAGGAAAATTTGATACAATATTGGAGTTGAGGATGGATGAATTGAAGATGGATTTGGAACAAGGGTTACAGAGAACTATGGCTACGGAGGTGCGGCGAGCAATGAGCTAATTTCAGATATTCTCCACGTAGAACATGCCATCACCGGGTAATTCTTGAACCCTAGAATCTCTTCATTCTACTCCTCTTCCTGTTCATTCCCCAATCCTATTCACACCACCACCACCACTTCCTTCCAACGTCAATCTACCATCACCACCAATGCAATCTATACCGCAAAACCCTCCTTCACCAGCGCCCCAACCATTTCAAGCACCACCACCACCTCCTTCTCCAATTACAACCTTAGATTCAACTAAACTAACTGTCCCAACCCAAACACTTCCTCCCAACCTAATCCAATTTCAAAGTCTCTTAGAACCTTTACATCAATTCCAACCTCCAATGTCCCAACCAATTTAACCATCACCTCCACCTCCATTCACAACCATAGATCAAACACAACCCCCCACCATCAACAACATTCTACCTTAATCCTATAAACAACCCCTTTCAAAGTGGAAACTCTTAGTTGTTCCAAACCTCTGATCCTTGTTACCAAAATTTGAAAATTGCCTTTCCTATTCACAACCCCAGAAAACCCTTTTTAGATGGTATACCAAGATTTGATGGATATTTTAAATACTACCATATTCCATATGATGAAAAAAGGGGAATAACAACGCTGAACTTTGTAGAGGATGCTACACCTTGTAACAGTTGGACTGAAGTGAAATACTCCAGAAGCAATCAGTCTCAATCTTTCAAAGCATATGTCTCCAACTGTGGAGCCAAGGGAGGAATGAATGCTAATGGAGTTAATTGAATGAGTAAAGGGGTGGGATGGTATATTCTCAGTGAAGATAAGCAACCTATAGGCCTTTATACTCTCTCTGAGTTGCAGGATCAATTTTTGAATGGGTACCTGTTCGGAGGTACATTCGTGTGGTCTTAAGGAAGAAGCAAGTGGCTGCCACTGTATGAAATCCTTAGATTGATGACTAAAGGTCCTTTACAAGTCAAATCACAGTTTGGAACTCTTTGCAGAGTATGTTACTTTTTGTAAGGTTGCGGAAGAATTTTCAAAGGGTGGAAGTATGGAAGCCTCGTGGAAAGTATTTGATCATGTCTCATTGGATTATGGATCATTGGCATTTGATGGTTAAGGGGCTGCTTAATCGGCCTAAAAAGCAGCTTAGGAGTTACTACATTTTTAATTTGAAAAGAGAATTACAGTTTAAAGACCTAACTGATTTGGCTTGGGTGGGGAAGAGGGCTCGACCCAAGAGAAAAATATGAAATCTAGAAAATCCAACACTCGATGGAACCCCACAAAGATTCATATACCGGAAGGAAAGATGGTTGATCTTTACTTCTTGACAAATTCTCACAAAGGATGCTTTGAGTTTACCACAAGGTTGCTGGAGTTTTACAAGAAATGCAAGAAGAAAGGAGAGAATTCCAAAATTGTGGTGATATCTCTTGATGATGAAGAGGAAGAATTCAAGCAAGGTTTTGAAATCATGCCATGGCAAGCCTTGCCTTTTAAGGACAATAAGTGTGAAAAGCTTGTCTGATTTTCCAATACCATGAGCTTAGAGTCTTGCCTATGCTAGTAGTAATTGGTGCGGATGGGAAAACTCTAAACCCCAATGTGGCGGAACTCATTGAAGAACATGGTGTTGAAACCTACATTTTTATACCCGAGAGACTTGTTGAGCTTGCTGAGACAGAGAAGGCAAAACTTGAAACACAGACTGTGGAGTCACTTTTGGTTATGGTGGTAAGAGATTTTGGGAATAAAAAGGTTGATCCACCAGGTTCCGGTGAGACTCTTTCTGCTCATGTAATTGTTTCCCTAGCAGATATCCCTTTGCTATGTATGGGTATGAGTTGTAATCTTCTGACCGTGAGAGATCTATGTAATGGGCATTGGGTATGAGTTGTAATCTTCTGTTTCCCTCTTGTGGTTGGCACCAGTAATTGCTATAGTTTCTTCTCTCTCTTTCATTTCTCTGCTATTTCTGTTGGGTCTTTACAGCTCCCTAGTCGTTTCTGTCCCCGTCACCCCCCCCCCCCCCCCCCCCCCCCCCTTTTTCATGATAGCCAACTGCATAATCAAATGTCATATTGGCTTATTTAATAGGCAAAGGAAATGATGTCTCATGCCTTTTTGACGTCAAAGGATGATGTTTTGTCTTGTCACTAAGCACTTTGATCTCCAAGTATTGCTAATTTCATTTTTTGCGAGCAACTAGCAAAGGAAAAGTGGGAAACATGTATAAATGTGAAATTTTGTTAGGCACATAAAATCTGGCGCTTTACCTTGATTATTTTGTTATAGGATAGGGTTTTTAGACCAGCATGTTGCCAGTAATTTGTTATTGAATTGCTTTCTTAGTTAATTATATTGCCTTGCCTCCAATTGTAGATGAGAAAGGGAAATTCGACGAGTTGATTGATGCCAAGGGTGTAAAGATTCTGATAGATCCAAAGGCCCTTATGCATGTCATTGGGACAAAGATGGATTTTGTGGATGACAAACTCAGGTGCAAAACTTTTCACTAGCTAACATAAATGCTGCCATATAAAAAGATAGCCATGATCATTAACTCTAGATTTTTGGCTTATTATATTCTTCGTTTTCTTTTTTCAAATTTAGTACTTGCTAACTGCTTTTCTATTTGCAACCTTCCTCCAGTCATTCTTCAGATGTGTGGTAGGAGGTGTTTAGTTCAAATCAATTAATGATTGGTTCAGTTTTGGATACCCTTTTAAGGAACCATTAAAATCCAGGTTTAAAGAGGATGATGTATGTAGATAATGTTAAATCATTTTGGAGAATTATTTAGTCGTGTTCTGTTTGTACTATGGTGTATGCTGCTTCTGAAGCACTCTGATATATGATACTGAAATGATGAGATGGTTATAGCACACACCATTAATATTTCCCCCCTAAATAGGAATCTGCATAGTCTGTTTTTCGGAGAAATGAACTACTAAGTACACTCATAGTTATTCAATAATGAACCCTAGACCCACAGGAGTCTTGCGACTAGAACTTCTTTTTGGTACTTTTTGCTTTTTGGGTAATTCCGTGAAATTTCGTTTGATCATTTTGTTGCGAGTACCTAAACGGACCCAAGTGTTGTGCCAAATTCCAAGTCAAGTTTCTTTGGATTCCACTGGGTCAGGCACAAAAACTTGAAACCCATGGCAAGTCAGGCAAGATCTCCAATCCTAATGTTTTAATAAGCCCTGGTTTTGGCAAAAAAAAAAAACAAAACAAAAAAAGCCTTTGTTTTAGTTGTAACTATAATCTAGAACTACACTGAATCTCCTTTGTTCGCACTTTCTTGGGAGGCACTAATTGTTAGTTAACTATCACCTATCTCAGACATCAGTGCACACTCACCCATCTTTAACATATATTTTCTATTCCACTTTTTTTTTTGGGCAGGTCTGAGTTTGTTTTTATAAATCCAAACTCAAAAGGGCAATGTGGCGGGGGTTAGGATATGTCAAAATTGCAAATTTTAGGGTTTGTTTTGCCTTTTTTTTTTTTTAGGACAGCCCATGTTATTATTGTTGTTAACAATCATTTTAGAAAAAGGTTAATCAGAAAAAGCTGACAAATATACACAAATAATTATGTGAAGGCTTTACTATAGTAGATTTTTTTTTATTTGTTTAGCTTTTTATCTTGTTAATAATTAGCAAAGAGCGTGTGATAATGTATGTGTTTTGATTTTTATTTGGATCCCTTTTGTGCAAGCGACTTGCAAATGTAAATCTTATACTTCTATCATGGTATGCTAAGTGCAAAAAATGTTTATGTGGTTAATGCCTTGTGTTTTGGCTTGATGTTACCGAACAATGTGTTGCTGCAAGAAGTAAAGGAAGAAATAAATTATCTAGCACTATTTATATTGGGTAGCGAAATTCCTTGCCGGATATGTTCAATTTTTAAATATTAGATTTTCCTCATCATCGTTGGTAAAATCAAGTCCACCCCCGTCTAGCACAAAAATTGAGAATTCTCACTTATGGTCGTGCAAAATCTACAGGTTTTAACTTTGAAGTTGAAATTTCCCTACTAAAAAAAAAAAAAAACTTTGAGTTGAGATGGTTCTTGGGGATCAGATGTGCATATGGTGGTGGTGATGATAATAATGGTGATTTGAAGAAAATTGAAAATGGTACAAGAGAAGAAAAAAAAAATTTGAAGACTGAGCAGATTTGAAATTTGAAGTTAGGCCCTTTTTTTTTAATCCATAGACATAATTTGAAAACTTTATAAGTTCCGATGAAAAACTTGAAACAATTCTAAGTTTTGTAAAGGCACTATCTCAAAGTTATGTAAATTTAAATGTTTTATCTAGGGGTGGCAATTTTCGACACGACACGGCAACACGACACGAATATGACACGAATTAAACGGGTTTGGGTTTAGCTTATACGGGTATGGGTCATAAACGGGTCGACCCGTTTAACACGATTAATAAACGGGTTGGGTCATGTTTTAATTGGGTCAACCCGTTTAACACGATTATAGAGGGTATTTTTGGAAATATACTTTTTTTTGAAATACATTTTTTTTAAAAGCAAGTAATATTTATTTATTTTATTATTTTATTTTTTTTTGGAGGAAAAAGTGGAGTTAAGAGTATTACAGTCCTACCTTTATAATAGTTAGATATTGTTATATTGTACTGAATTAGTTTAAATTTGGAACAATTGATCATTTACTGTCGTTGACTTGTTGGTAGTTGGTACATTAGGTGGGAAGACTTGTGTTCTTGGAATCGTGCCTCTTCATTTTTTTCCCTCTATGTTTGGTTTTTTATTACATGAAATCAATATATTAAATATGTCATGTTATACAAGGAAAAAAAAAAAAGGTTACGAGAAAACGGCTTGTTCAGTACGCGGGTTGGTGGGTTAAATGGGTGACACGTGAATTGCATTAAACGGGTATGGGTTTAGGTTTTTGACACGTTTAGAAATGACACGATTATTGACACGGCACGATTATGACACGACACGATTATGACCCAACACGACACGATTGCCACCCCTAGTTTTATCCATCATAGGTTATTTTACGTTTTTTTTTTTTTTGGGTTTACAAAAAAGATAAATAAACAACTAGGAACCTCTCAGAAAGAGATTCCATTACTATCTACCATATTAATAGGCATATCCAATATCCAAACTCCAAGGATGATCTTGACTTTGTTCTTCGATCAGACGGATTGCAACTTCAGAGTCTGACTCCACCATGATGTTGACTTTGTAATCCCCAGGCCATCGACCCACAAACCTCTCCTGAAGCTTTCCATTTTTGCTTCCAAGCATGTTGTTAGAAAAATTACATTGATACAATTGGAAAATAGAAACAGATTCTGGATTACAAACTGGAAAAATAGAACTTGAACAGAAACAGAATTACAATATGTAAACAGAAAGCAATAACTAGAAAAACTACAACAAATAAGATCAAACTGAGGCCTATGATATTTCGCAATTTCCTTAAAACAGATTCGCCGCCTCAGCAGAAGTGCTTGAGGATATCTCTGGCGTCTGTCTCCCAGGATACAGCGGCAATAACCAGAGCAGTAGACAAGCACAGTGTTCGACTGCTCCGGCGAATCAACTATGTTCTGTGTCTCTCTCAGGAAGGAATATTGGAAGGAAGGAAATAACTCTTTTTTTTTCTGACTCTGAATTTCTGAGGAGAAAGCTCAGAATATATAGGACTAAGGGGAGAGATGACTCATTGGATGTACATTATGTATTTGTGGATCCATCCATGTATATCCATTATGAATCTATAGATTCACCCATGTATATACATGATTCATCTATGAATGTGCATTATCCATGAATGAGAATAAATGCATTCATATATGTACATTTCCCATGCATGTACATTATAATAAATGCATTCATGTATGTACATTTCCCATGCATGTACATAATAATATGTATTCAATGGATTAATTTCTCATTCACTCAATAATAATTTTGGACATGTAAATATCCAAAGATCAGCTCCTCATGGAGGAGAACACAAATCTACAAGGATCCCATTCAAACTCTAAATGGGTCCCACATTTATTTGACCTCAAACATGGCCAAAAACACATATTTATCCAACAATCCCTAACATGAGTGAAATTAATCGAAACGATGTGAGACAACGACTCGACAAGAGAGAGCACAACGGATCACTCCTGCAAAGGATAGGTAGCTTTTAGCTTTGAACCTTCCCTTGTGACAATCTATCAGATTTACTGGCTGACCAGTGAACGTGTAGTCTTAAACTGATTGCCATTAGTGTAAACAACCGACAGACCTCACACAGGAGCTTTCCAAACATAGTTTAGTTCTTACACTTGTGTTCATTTTGGCCTTGAACACTCGCCTGGTTCAGTGAATGTTTATCAAAGAATTTCGCCTTTCTCAAATTCTTTTAGAAGCGTCCCCACTTCATATTCACATAGGTGACTTATTTAGAGTATTCTGCTATACTCCGCTTGGTTAAACCAACACACATAGTCATTAAAAGTTAAGCTTATCCTCAACCCATACATGTATCACTGTTGTATCATAGAAAATGGGTAGGATAGTATTTCTCCTTAGTGATTCTCCTAAGGTACATAAAATTGGGTTGTCCCTTTGAACCTAGATCTTGGGATCTCCAGTCAACTAGGTTGGGTTTCCATTCCAGTCCCTTGTAACGTCATAGGCTTTAGTCCCATTCTTCTAGATGATTTATCAACTAACTCTCGATTTAACCCTTTGGTTAGCGGATCCGCAATATTGTCCTTTGACTTTACATAGTCAATCGAGACAATCCCACTTGAGAGTAGTTGTTTAATGGTATTGTGTCTACGACGAATATATCTAGACTTACCATTATACATATTACTTTGTGCCCTTCCAATAGCAGATTGGCTATCGCAGTGTATGCAAATAGCTGGCACAGGTTTTGACCATCTTGGAATATCTTCTACAAAATGGCAAAGCCATTCAGCCTCTTCAGCTGCCTTGTCTAGTGCAATGAATTCAGATTCCATTGTCGATCTAGCAATACAAGTTTGTTTTGAAGATTTCCATGATACAGCTGCACCACCAAGTGTGAAAACATATCCACTTGTAGATTTTGAATCTTTCATATCGGATATCCAGTTTGCATCACTGTATCCTTCCAATACAGTTGGATATCTCATGTAGTGCAGGCCCTGATCACGTGTATATCGTAAGTACCGCAGTACCCTTACTATCCTTTTCCAGTGTTCAACACTAGGATTACTAGTGTATCTACTCAGTCTACTAACAAAATAAGAAATGTCAGGCCTTGTACAACTCATTAGGTACATCAAACTTCCTATCACTCGAGAATATTCTAGTTGAGAAACACTCTCACCAGTATTCTTAGATAGGTGTAGACTTAAGTCCACATGCGTCCTGGCTATACTAGTATCAGACTTGCTGAACATCTCTAGAATCTTGTCTACATAATGTGACTGTGACAGAACAAGTCCATTAGTATTTCTAGAGATCTTGATGTCCAATATAATATCAACAAGTCCCATATCTTTCATGTCAAATTTAGAATTCAACATTTTCTTAGTAGATTTAATGATCTCATCATTACTACCCACTATGAGCATGTCATCAACATAAAGACATAAGATGACATAGCCTTCAATTGTGTCTTTAACATAAACACATTTATCACACTCATTGATTTTAAATCCACTAGAGAGTATAGCTTTGTCAAAATTTTCATGCCATTGTTTTGGAGCTTGCTTTAAGCCATACAATGATTTGACAAGCTTACACACTTTATTTTCTTGCCCTGGAGCAGAAAATCCTTCAGGTTGTTCCATGTAAATTTCTTCATTCAAATCTCCATTAAGGAAGGCAGTCTTAACATCCATTTGATGAATCTCGAGATCTCACAATGCTGGAATCGCAATAATCATACGAATGGATGTTATTCTCATAACAGGAGAATACGTATCAAAGTAGTCTAGACCCTCCTTTTGTCTATACCCTTTGATGACAAGCCTTGCCTTATACTTATCAATAGTACCATACGTCTTCATTTTTCTTTTAAAAATCCATTTGTAGCCCAATGACTTACAACCAGGAGGAAGATCTACCAGTTCCCAAGTATGATTTTGTAGGATAGAATCAATTTCACTCTTGATTGCTTCTTTCCACAATGGACCATCTGGTGATCTAATAGCTTCATTATAGCTTTGAGGCTCACTTTTTATAACATAAATTAGAAAGTCTGGACCAAAAGATTTTGAGGTTCTAGCTCGTTTCCCACGTCTAGGCTCAATATCAATATTTTCTTCTTGGGTTTTACTAGCTTCCACAACAGTCTCAAATGTGCGTTTTTTAGAACTATAATCCTCTTTACAAGGAAATATATTCTCAAAGAAAGACGCAATTCTAGACTCCATGATCGTGTTCTTGTGTATATCTGGGTTTTCAGATTTATGTACAAGAAACCGATACGCACTACTATTATGTGCACAGCCAATAAATAAACAATTAACAATTTTTGGACCTATCCTTTCTTTCTTAGGAGTAGGTACAAGAACCTTTGCAAGACACCCCCACATTCGTAAGAATTTATAGGATGGTTTTTGACCATTCCACTTTCATACGAGGTTTGATCAACTTTCTTTCGAGGTAGCTTATTTAAAATATAATTTGCGGAGAGAATTGCCTCCCCCCACAAGTTCTGTGGCAATCCAGAACTTATTAACATAGCATTCATCATTTCTTTTAAGGTACGATTTTTCCTTTCGATCAGCAACTCCATTTGATGGAGGCGAATAAGGTGCGGTGGTTTGGTGAATAATTCCATTTTGTGCACAAAACTCACCATATGGCGCTACATATTCACCACCCCTATTACTTCTCAACACCTTAATCTTTTTACTTATTTGATTCTCAACCTCTGTCTTGTATAGAATGAACTTATCCAAAGCTTCATCCTTACTTTTCAGCAAATACACATAACAGTATCTAGTGGAATCATCAACAAAAGTAATAAAATACTTATTACCACCTCTAGATTGAACCATTTTTAAATCACATACATCAGTGTGGATTAATTCCAGAGGTTCAGTGCTTCTTTCAATTGATTGAAACGAAGTCTTTGTTAATTTTGCTTCAACACAAGTTTCACATTTTTGACTTGTGTCAATATGAAAGTTTGGTATGTGGTCTAATTTAATTAATCTTCGCAAAGAATTAAAATTAACATGTCCTAGTCTACCATGCCACAAATTGGAAGACTCAAGCAAGTAAACAGAAGAGGTACTCTTTTTATTAATCATTGGGAATACAGTCGTTACATTAAGTTTGAACATCCTATTACACATATACCTCTTTCCTACATACATTCCTACTTTTGTCAGTACCACCTTGTCTGACTCAAAGACCATTCAGAAGCCATGCTTGCTTAGGAGAGAACCGGATACCAAATTCTTGCGAATTTCCGGTACATAAAGGACATTGTTAAGTGTCAGCTCCTTTCCTGAAGTCATCTTCAAAATTATTTTTCCTTGGCCTTCAACATCCGAGGAAGCAGAATTTCCCATATACATCTTCTCACCACTTGTAATTGGTTCGAAGGAAGTGAACATAGCTTTGTCGGAGCATATGTGGCGAGTAGCACCAGTGTCTATCCACCATTCCCTTGGATTTGAATCCACCAAGTTCGCTTCAGAGATCACAGCAGACAGATTAATGTCAGAGACATCCCTTGAGATAGAATCTAACTCCGTCATATTAGCTTGATTATTTTTTACTCTCTTTTGTGGCAGATGGCATTCAGAAGCCTGATGTCCAGTTTTGCCACAGTTGTAGCACTTTTCTTGAAAATGAAATTTTGGCTTCTTGGCGATACCACCTTTTGGCCCCATCTTGTACTCTTTACCAGAAGGAATTTTCTTCTTCCCACGAGAACTTTGACCATGCTCAACCATATTAGCCTTGGCTTCAAAATTCCCCAATTTCCTATCAGCCCCTTTGTTGTCTTCTTCAATTCGAAGCCGGACGATGAGATCTTCAATCTTCATCTCCTTTCGCTTGTGCTTCAAATAGTTCTTGAAGTCCTTCCAAGCAGGAGGTAGCTTTGCAATTATAGTAGCAACTTGAAAAGTTTCGCTCAAGGTCATCCCTTCAGCATGGATTTCATGCAAGATTACTTGCAGCTCTTGAACTTGACTGATCACAGTCTTTGAATCCACCATCTTATAGTCGAGGAATCTCCCCACTACAAATTTCTTTGACCCGGCATCCTCGGTTTTGTACTTTCTGTCTAAGGACTCCCACAGTTCCTTAGCAGTGGTCTTAACACTACACACATTATAGAGTGTATCGTGTAAGTCATTCAACACATAGTTTCGGCACAGAAAGTCTGAGTGCTTCCAAGCATCAATAGCTAGCACAACATCTCGATCTTGTTCATTTTCATTAGGCACAGGAGCCTCTTCCTTCAAGAACCTCGCAAGGTTCAAGGTGGTAAGGTAGAACAGCATCTTTTGCTGCCACCTTTTGAAATCCACACCATTAAACTTCTCGGGTTTTTCCCCGTGGTTCACAGGAACCGTTTGGATTAAGGGAACCTTTACAGGTATGGAGCCAATCACCACGGTGTTGGAGCCTGTAGCACCGTCGGTTGCAACATGTGGGTTTGCAACAGTATTCACATTCTGATTTTCCATTTCTGAAAATATTATCAAAGGAGAGAATAAATTAAATCTAATATTTTATTTTTTTTCTCCTCTTCATTTTTAACAGTAGCAGAATTTTGATTTCAAAAAATTATTAGGAAACGAATGAATTTTAAGATTCTGCTCGGTATAACTCAAGCAAAATACGATTCTGCACACTTTTCGTCTAATGCAATTTTCCCTGATTCTGCATCCTTTGGGCAGAAAATGAGAATTACAGTAGCAGTTTTTTTTTTTGTAAAACTGTTTTTCAAAATAGTTTCTATTTTTCCAAAACTGAATCTGTTTTTGTTTTGTAAAATATATAGAATCTGTTTTAAGATTGTTGGAAAAATTACATTGACACAATTAGAAAACAGAAACAGATTCTGGATTACAAACTGGAAAAATAGAACTTGAACATAAACAGACTTACAATATGTAAACAGAAAGCAATAACTGGAAAAACTACAACAAATAAGATCAAACCAAGGCCTGTGATATTTCGCAGTTTCCTTAAAACAGATTCGCCGCCTCACCAGAAGTGCTTGAGGATATCTCCGGCGTCTGTCTCCCAGGATACAGCGGCAATAACCAGCAGTAGACAAGCACAGTGTTCGACTGCTCCAGCGAACCAACTATGTTCTGTGTCTCTCTCAGGAAGGAATATTGGAAGGAAGGAAATAACTCTTATTTTTCTGACTCTGAATTTCTGAGGAGAAAGCTCAGAATATATAAGACTAAGGGGAGAGAGGATTCATTGGATGTACATTATGTATTTGTGGATTCATCCATGTATATCCATTAAGAATCTATAGATTCACTCATGTATATATATGATTCATCTATGAATGTGCATTATCCATGAATGAGAATAAATGCATTCATATATGTACATTTCTCATGCATGTACATTATAATAAATGCATTCATGTATGTACATTTCCCATGCATGTACATAATAATATGTATTCAATGGATTAATTTATCATTCACTCAATAATAATTTTGGACATGTAAATATCCAAAGATCAGCTCCTCATGGAGGAGAACACAAATCCACAAGGACCCCATTCAAACTCTAAATGGGTCCCCACATTTATTTGACCTCAAACATGGCCAAAAACGCATATTTATCCAAGACATGTGCAATAGCCAATAGGTATGGGATCCAAGGTAGCCTCTTTGGCAATAATCCTCTGATTCCTCCAGCCCCTGGGTTGCCTCTACTACTGCCATTTGTGTTCAATTTATGAGTGAGGGTGTGGGGGTAGCATTACTCTCAATTTATAATTTTATACCATCCAGCTGCAGGGAAAAGTTCCATTTAATCAGTATGTTATCAGCAGCCAGTAGGTAAGTGTAGTCTCAAATCTGATTTGAAGGCACGATATAGGACAACATATCTTTGAGATGATAAGATGGGGAAATAGTACGTTATTCAAAGCATGTTTGTTTCTGTCTGCCCCATCGGTTCCTGAAATAAAGATCAAATACCAGGGAATGTTAGTAACCGAACACATTACACACATGTGTGCGATTAAGAATAGACAAAAGAACGATAAGTTTAACTTAGGTGATGGTTACATTCACGCTTCATTTGGTTTGCATAGTTATAGAATGAAATGAGAAGGGAAAGAAAAACAAGTTTTATCCTATATTTATTTATTGATTTTTGATGAAACCAAACTTTATTAAATATCAAGGGGAAACATCCCTATCAACAAAAGTCTGGATGTGAGGGGGACCTCTTCCATTCATATAATCAAAAGAGTAGAAGTTCTAACAAATTGAATTCTAGCATCTCTAGCCAATTCATGGGCAACCACATTGCCGTCTCTCAACACATGGGAACGATGGCAGCTCAAAGCCACAAGCAAAATTTTTTTTTTAGCCGCAATAATATGCCCACAGAGAGCTCTATCGAAAGAACCATTGCTGAAGTAATTAATCACCGAACTCAAATCCGATTCCACCACAAAATTGTGAAAACCTGCCTCAACCACCAAGGAGATTGCCCTCCACATAGCCACAGTCCACAACAAAGCACATCCAAATTACCTCAGATCAGCTCACTCAAAAGAGAGGAGTACATCCCCATGATTGACTCATAAAAGTTAGATATTTTTAAATCTGTCATGTAACTAAAGAAATAAAGCAGAAAAATGACTCATAAAATCTGAAAAAAAAAAAAAAAATTTATTTTTGACTATTTTTTTTTTTCATTTTTATATTCCTCACTATATTCCTTGATAATGAAACAAAAGAAAAGATTTTACTTCTTTTTTTTTTCTTTTCTTTTGTTTATTTTTTCATCGTAAAATCCAAGAAACAAAGCCTCTATAAAATTGCACCATATAATTCCAAATTATCCATGATTTGAGGCAATTTATATATATATATATATATATATGGATAAATATCAAATAATTGGAAATTTGTTAGTAAATCAAGAAATTGATAATTCCAAATAAAATTTTAATAGGGACATGATTGGTGAACAAATTTAACAAACAATAATGTAAGTATATACGGTATTGACGTGGGTCTACTCACGTGTAAACCACTTTTGTACACAAGTACATGACCAGAGCAAGAACAGAGCGAAGAGAGAGAGAGAGAGAGAGAGAGAGAGGGGGGCAATTCAGCGAATCAGATTCCAAGTTCTATTTTTGTCCCTCAGTTTCATCGATCTTTGCCCGCCACCATCATCATCAATTCTTTATTCTGGTTCAAACGCTCCTCTCTCTCTCTCTCTAATTTTTTTCTTCCCTTTAAACTTTATATTTCTGAGTTTTACATGATTGGGGGGCTTGGATTTTAATGTTCAAGCTAATTAGATTTGGGTTTTTTTATGAGGTCAATGATCGTCTGATTCTCATGGTATGTCACTCAAATAGTAGAATCTTCTGTTTTATTTATTTATTTATTTTTAATGTGGTGATACGTATATATTTGAGGTAAACCTGGCTAGATTTATTATACTTAAATCTATATTTGGATTGCAGGAATAGAGAACTGGTGCGTTTGATCGATGCCAAGTCCTTGAAGTCTGATGATGAATTATTGTTTACCTTGGCTTCAAGTAAAACACTAAAATTTTGCATATTATTTGATTTCAGAAAGGGGATTGTTTGACTTTCATGGGTTGGGTATCTCAGTATTCCCCCTGCTAGTTATTTGCTTCCTGATTATTGGATAGATTAAGTTTGAATGACTTATTTCCATATGAATACCCTTTAAGAGTGATCTGGGTATTTACTCAGAATTGTTGATTAGAAGATGATATTTTGGGATTTCTGTAAAATTTGGCTGTTTGGTCTCTTGGGTTGTGATCAAACTTGATAATGTATCGTTGGCTATAAATTGGGTAGGTTTTGACGAACCATAAGTAACCTTTGGCAGTTTCTATATATTGATTGCCATTGATAGGATATGGAGTTCCTTCCCGTTGAAGTCATTGGAAATATCCTATCCCGTCTTGGGGCTGCACGAGATGTTGTTATAGCCTCTGCCACTTGCAGGAAGTGGCGAGAGGCTTCACGGAATCACCTCCACACTCTTACATTCAATTCCAATGACTGGCATGTATATCACGAGTTCACAACGAGGAGATTGGAAATTCTCATCACTCAAACAATTTTCCAAACCACGGCATTGCAATGCCTATCTATTATAATGGACGATGTTGATGAGTTCTCAGCTGCCCCAGTGATTGCGTGGCTCATGTACACGAGGGAAACCTTGCGCCAGCTGTACTATAACGTAAGAACAACCCCTAATATTAATATTCTTGAGAAATGTGGTCGGCAAAAGCTGGAAGTGTTGGAACTTGCTCATAATTCTATCACAGGTGTGGAACCGAGTTATCCGAAATTTCCTTGTTTGAAATCTCTTTCTCTTAGTTATGTTAGTATCTCGGCGTTGGATTTGAGCCTTCTGCTCAATGTCTGCCCAAAAATTGAGTTCTTGGCTCTTATAAATCTCGATATTGCCATCTCAGATGCACAGACAACTGTGGAACTGAGTAGTCCCTCTTTGAAGGATATCTTTGTTGAAGCGATCAGTCTGGATAAATTCATATTGGAGGCAGATAGTCTGGAGAATTTGCACTTGAAAGACTGTACACTTGAGGTTTTTGAACTTGTTGCCAAGGGGACTTTGAGGGTTCTTAGGATTGATGATGTCAGCGTTATTCATCTTGACATCGGTGAGAGCACCGAAAATCTTGAGGTTGTGGATGTAAGTAATTTTACGATAATGTGGGCAAAGTTCCACCACATGATCTCAAGATCATCGAAATTGAGAAGGCTTCGGCTTTGGGGTGTTGTGTTTGATGACGAGGATGAGATTGTGGACTTGGAGACAGTTTCTGTGTGCTTTCCTCTTCTGACCCATCTCTCCTTATGCTATGACCTAAGAGATGGCGTGATTCATTATGGCTTGCACTCTCACTTGGAGAATGTGGTTGTGTTGGAACTTGGATGGACTGTAATTAGTGATCTTTTCTCACCGTGGGTAGGAGTACTTCTTGAAAGGTGCCCCAATCTGAAGAAGTTGGTCATTTATGGGGTTGTTTCAGAGGCCAAAACCCATGAAGAATGTCAGTTGCTAGCCAACTTTACCTCGTCAATTGTTAAGCTAATGCGGAAATATTTGCACGTGGAGGTCCAGTTTGAATACGAGTAGTTGTTTTGTGGGACTCAATTTTGGCATTCAAGTTTTGGTATTGTGTGTGTGACACTGTATGGAGTCTCCAATTATCCTTTCTTAGTATTCATACGTTCCACTATTTAGGATAGTTTGTCAATTTTGAGCAATTGTAAATTTGTCCTATTCTTTGTGTAAAAGTGCATGTTGTGCTTGGAATCATGCGTTTTCTCTCGGACTAAGGTTTTTGGAGCCATATGTTCGCTTATTTACCCCCACCACTGCATATATCCTAGACTTTTTGATTCATGAATCGTATAACCTTCAGATATTTGATCTTGAAGTTTCTGTTATTTATTCATCATCGTGCCAGTAAAAAGTGGCTAGAGGTTGGGAATCTACATATGAGGTGTAGAATTGGCCCTTGCAAAAATATATTTAGAAAAGCCTTATGGTTCTTAATTAATTTATCTTCTTGTTGACCCATTGTGCTAGTTCTTTCCGATCTTTTTGGGTTCAAATCTATATCAAGGCCTTTGAATGAAGGCTTGACATTTCATTGGGGCTTTTCAGGAAGAAAGCTCCATAATAGAAGTTAAGATTTTCAATTACATCAAACCTTCTCTTTGGTTTTCTATTAGTTGGTTTTTTCTTTGATATGTTACATGGTGCTTTATATATCTTTCTTATGGCTCACTTTTCTTTTGTTGATAGTGAAGTGTCTTAATTTCCAATTTGACGTCAATTTGTTTCAGATGACATCTAACAAAAGTGTTTTTTATTGTTGTAGCTGCTGAAGATTTCTGTAGAAAAGTGCTTTGTTAAACGTTGTGAAAATTAGGTGCATCTCATGTATTGCGTGTTTATGTTTGCTATTGTAGTGAATATCAGATCCATTAGTATACCTGTGGCATGTGGTGTGTAAACATAATGACAACAGTTTTTTTGGTTTTTGGAAACTGCACTGAATTGATTCAATCTGGATCTATCGCTTTGACAGCTAATATCCCCTTTAAGTAGTTCCTATCAGTTGTGTCAAATTTTTTTGGGGGCAGAAATGACATATACTTTAATTTTGTGGATAGAGGCAAGGGAAGATACCAGCTATACTATATCGCCCCTTCAATATGAAGGAAGAGAGGTTCATAATATATACATATACATATATATATATATTTGTGTGTGTGTGTGTGGAGGGGGGTGATTCGGATGTCGCACTAGCCTTCAGGTGGCATGGCTGCTGTTGTATGAAAGTCCTGGAGGTTTCGGCGGCATTGTTAGGAATGACCAAGGTGTTAGGATTACTGGTTTCAGTGGCAAATTGGAGCATTGCGATAGCCTGGAAGCTGAACTGAATAGAATCTGGCATGGGCTGAAATTGATGTGCGATCACCTGTTCGCCAATTTCATTCTGGAGTCAGATTCTAATGCTGCTATTAATCTCATTAAGGACACTAATAGAAGTGATCACTCTCTTGCTGCTGTTATTGAGGACTGTAAAGAGCTGCTTGATAGAGCTGATCAAGGAACCATTCGCCACACGCCTCGTGAAGGAAACATGTGTGCCGACTACTTGGCTAACATTGGCGTGAACCAAGATGATCAGTTTGCTACTGTTGTCCCATATCTTGTCCGTCTTCTTATTTTGGACATTAGTGGCACTTGTTTTGTGCGATAGTTTTTGATTTTTCCTTTGTACCAAATATGTGTATATATATATATATGATCTTATTGGATGTTCAAGACCTGAAAGTGTTTTAACCTAGTAAAGAATATGCTTCGGCCTTCCAAACTGTAAGCTCACTGAAGTTAAACTTCCACCGCATTCTTTAAACTCTTTAAGTCACTTCCACAACTGCTTTTCCCCATTCGTCCTGGTTTGTGTTTGGGAAACCGTTGATGGTTTGTTTGCAGAAGTTAATCGGCTGCAGTAATATTTTACCAAATATGTACTGTCAGAACAAAAATCAGTATGACCTATATTTTTTGTACTGTAGATGCATTTTAGTAAGTTAGTAGCAATATTAATGACATATCACTTTAGGGTGCTCTCGGGTTTCTGGTGAAAATAGCAGCAATACCCCCTGTTTGCCTCTTTGTATTTAGCGAGTTTCTAGTACGCAGTTCTTTATACAGATTTCTGGGTTTTGTGCAATGTTACTCGTCGAAAAGTGCAAACTTTTTAAATTGATTCTGGGTTTCGCGTTATGTTACTTGTTGGAAAGTGCATAAGAAATTTGTACATGATTACTCATTTTTTCGTGTCGCAAATTGGAAACAGTTAGAAAGAGCATTTGAAGTGATTGTGTCAATTGAGTCATTGATTCTTAAAGTGATGCATAAAATCTGAATACATAACATTTAACAACTAGGTCCAGTGTCGTTACAATATCTTGTGGACATTTGATGGGGTGTAAAGATTTGTTTCCATTGTCTCCTTCTGGTTATCAATGTAGATGAGTTAATTTTTGCCCAGACAGAGTTAAGGTATGTTTATAGTAAGCAACTTTTCATACGAGAAGACGGGTTTTAACTGTTGGATAAGCATCTAGCCATAAGATTCCCACGAATCTAGAGATGCATTTTTTGCTAAATGCTCATCCAACGGTTAAAACCTGCATTCTCATACCAGAACAATAGACTTACCCTTTCATATTTAGATGTTTGGCTGATGATATCTGTTATGCACAACTATGGGACCCAGATCAAAGTTATTGCTTCCATTATCCTTTCTGCTTTTACCAGATCAATTATTAGTGCTAATTGGTTGGCAGGTGGTGCATATAAATTGCTTCTCTCTCTCTCTCTCTCACTAAAGCCGGATCCTCAACAAGCTTGATCAGTTTCTGCACTTTTAAATAAATTATCAAAGGGCCATACAAGACTAGATTTACCAAGACAGGCATAATTTATTAATGATAACCTTTTAATCCTCAAGGTTTTGTTATTGATGTGTAATTTTAAATTAGAGCTTTGTGATCTGAAACAATCAATATGTCACCATTGTGATCATAAAGCTAAAAGACCTCAACATCAGAATTACCATCCACCCACCACACATAAAGACCCATTGAATTTGTTTCTGACAGGAGGTCAAAGAAATTTACTATTCAATTTAACTGCTACTTTTAGTTTTAGAAGTAAGAATGTTGAATTTTTGGGTGGTGGGGGGTGGAATACGTGGACAAATTTCCTCGGTCTGTCGTTCTCGATTTGGGAGTCAGTGTTTATTGTCGTTAATCAGAGTAGGACAGAGAGATAAGTTATTTTTACGTGCATTAATTCCACAACACACGCACCAATTAGACAAGAAAGAAGTTGGCAGCAGAATTCGAGCCCTTGCCAAAACTCCAGGACTCGTCTTTGATATCAACCACTAATTTGACATGAAAATTCAAATGGATGTTTGATGTTGAAAGTGATTCATGGCAAAGGAGAAGGATGTGATGTCAAGTTTGTCCATACCTTTGAATTTGATGTTCAAGTCTACCCTCCTCCATGATCTCTCGGGCATCTATAAAGGCTTGATTTGCTTTTCATAGGCCCCATAGTAAGAAGGGGAGTCTTGGTGTAATGGTAAGAGTTGTCGTCGTGGTTAAAAAGTTACGGGTTCGAATTATGGAAACAACCTCTTATAAAAATTAGAATAAGACTGCATATAATTGACTCAATATAATCCGACCCTTCTCCAAATTTTGCACTGCAGGAGTTTTGTGCACTAGACTGCCTTTTTTAGGCCCATAGTTAAACATTTTATTTTTAAACTGGCTATGAATAGTGATTTTGTGGAAAATTAAGTTGGACCACATTTGCTAGTGGAGATGTCCTTGTCCTAGTGCAGTAGCTACTAGCCTTTCATGGTTCCGTATTCAATCTGACCTCCAACAGTTGTTTGTACGTTTTCGGAAATGGCTATGATACATTCCAACAAGAATGGGTGATATGGGCTGCACCACACATCTCATTTAAGGGTTGGGATTAATTTATAAAGCTAATCTAATGGCTAGGATTAATCCATAAAGGACTCTGTACAACTAGTAAGAAGGACAGTTGGCGCATTAAATGTGCTATTGACTAATGCAGCCGGTCATGTTCACCCCTTGTGTTGTAAATGTTGTTTCTGTGTAATAAAACTTGTTCCTGTATTAATAAGACTTGTTTCTGTATAAGGAAAAATTGTTCCTGAGGACAATTTTTGGACATAATTATACCTAATGTAACCAATGTGGTACCATACCAGTGTTCCATTGTAGAATTTAAGTGACACACTTGCACACACTTGTACCTAATGTAACTAATGTGGTACCATACCAATATTCTTTTGTAGAATTTAAGGTTGTTATTAAATAACAACACACCAACCACACAAATCCTAGGTTAACACACCAACCACTATAATCCTTGGATTATTTTGAAAAACTTCACTCTTCCAAATCAATTTAACTGTAGCCATTTATTGGAGAAAGAAGATTTATTTTTGGAGCACAAGAGAGTGGTTTGTTGAAAAAAAATAGATGTGAAGGTTGAAGGTTTTTTTTGGAGCACAAGAGAGAGGACAATAGTTTGTTGTTTAAAAAAAAAGAGAGGTGAAGATTTTTTTTGGAGCACAAGAGAGAAGACAATAGGATGTAAAAAATAAAAATAGAGGTAAACATTTGCATGTTCTTACTTTGTATTTATTTATTTTTATTGTAAGATTTGTAGAAATACGAGTGTTTCTTACTATATTTGTGACAAAAATAAATACTAGTGAAGTAAAAATAAATAAGAGTTGTCTTACTTAATTTGTGAAACAAATTAATATTAGTGAATAAGAGTGTTCTTTATTAGTATAAAAAAATTAGTTAAGTAAAAATAAATTAGTTAAGAGTGTTCTTTATTTCAAAATACATTTTGAAATGTATTTTTTTACAAACATTTATATGTTAATCATGAAACAACTAGGGTACAAAAATGGTTCATAATATCTTAATCATGAAACAATAATGGAACAAAATTTGCTTAATGTATCTACAAACATTTTTAGGAATAAGAATGTTCTTACTATATTAGTACAAAAAAAAAAAGTGAAGAAGATGAGTGAATTAATAATACGAAAACATTAAGGGAACAAGAAGGAAACAAAATTTCTTCATCAGGGAACAAGTAGGGTACATAATTTATTAATCATGAACTAGTTACGGTACAATATTTCTTAATCATGAAACAGCTAGGGTACAATATTTTTAATTATGGAACATTAAGGGCACATAATTCCTTAATGAAGAAACAACAATGGTACAGAATTTCTTGATTATGAAACAATAAGGGTACAAAATTCCTTAATCAAGAAACAACAAGGGTACAAATTTTTTTAATTATGAAACAATAAGGATACAGAATTTCTTAATCAAGAAACAACAAGGGTACATAGTTTCTTAATCATGGAACATTAAGGAAACAATATTTCTTAATCATGGAATTCATAACATCATTCAGAAAGGATGTCCAAACCAGATAGATTGCAACAGTATTCATAGCAACAGAAATGCTGTCCATCATCTCTGATTAGACACTCAGGAAGAACTGCACTATTTGGTAGTCGAGTGTGAGCGTCAACAATGATTATGTGGCCAACATTGGAGAAAGAGAAATTATAAGGTATAGGGGTGTTGACAAAAGGACGTCTTTTGCCATTACCAAGTTTGCCCTTTAGGATCTGTGTAAGAGCAATATATATGCCATACATCGGTAAGGATACAGAATTTCTTGATCTAGGTTTAACAAAGGTACATAATTTTTTACTGTTGAAACAATAAGGATACAGAATTTCTTAATCAAGAAACAACAAAGGTGCAGAATTTCTTAATCAAGAAACAAGGGTGCAAAATTTCTTAATCATGAAACAACAAGGGTACATAATTTCTTAATCAAGAAACAACAAAGGTGCAAAATTTCTTAATCATGAAACAATAAGGATACAGAATTTCTTAATCAAGAAACAACAAGAGTACATAGTTTCTTAATCATGGAATTCATAATATCATTCAAAAATGATGTCCAAACTAGATAGATCGCCATAGTATTCATAGCAATAGAAAGGCTGTCCATCATCTCTAATTAGATACTCAGGAAGAAAACGTTGAAAATCCCCATCAACATCATCTTCACTATAATCCGGTAGATTGGGATATACATCAGCGTAACATGGATCATCTTCAATATCTTGTATGGCAAAGACTGGTGGGTCGTAATACTTTTTTGCATCTTCGATTGCATGAAAACGATGCAATCGTCGTTTCATCTGTCGAATCTCTTGCTTCAACAAATGTATGACTCGATCGTCATCCCTATTCGAATTTTCCATCACATCAGTAGCGTGAGAAATTGGTACTGGCAACCAATTAGAAAGTTGAAACTTTAGTCAGATCACTGAAAAAGCTGTCATTTTACGAAACGCTACAGTAGGATCTGGACAGTTCCAGTGAGTGGTCCCATCACTTAAAAAATCTCACTTTTATAGTTTTGGAACAATAAGTGACAATAATATTGTGGAACAATATTAGAACAACAAATACTTATTGTTAATTAAGAAACAATTAGGGTACATAATCTTTTAATCATGATATACAAGCGTATAGAATTTTTTAATCAAGAAACAACAAGGGTACATACTTTCTTAATCCAGGTTTAACAAAGGTACAGAATTTCTTACTCTGGAAACAATAAGGGTACAGAATTTCTTAATCAAGAAACAACAAGGGTACAGATTTTCTTAATCAAGAAACAACAAGGGTACAGAATTTCTTAATCAAGAAACAACAAGGGTACAGATTTTCTTAATCAAGAAACAACAAGGGTACAGAATTTCTTAATCAAGAAACAATAGGGGTACAGAATTCCTTAATCAAGAAACAACAAGGGTACAAAATTTCTTAATCAAGAAACAACAAAGGTGCAAAATTTCTTAATCATGAAACAATAAGGGTACATAATTTCTTAATTATGAAACAACAATGGCACAGAATTTCTTAATCTTGGAATAATAAGGGTACAGACAATAATTTATTATACGCATGCTCTACATTTATTAATTGTTGCTTGTTTTGTAACAGGGTAAATTTCAATGGATGGAATGCGGAGATCTAAGGGAAAGTCAGTATGTCCTAGCATTTGATACAACTTACCGAACAAATGCCTATAGGAAACCATTTGTCATACTGTGGATACCGCAGTTTACCTCACCCACAACTTTAAAATTCTTTTCAAATTCAGGTTCAAATTCAAAACGAGTCGCCACTTAATTTTTTAAAGGAAAAATTAAGAAACCATTTTTAAAGCAAACTGATCTTTTGGAAATCAGGGATTAACTAGGTTCGGGGATTGTGGAATGAGAGAGGAAGGAGCCCATCGGAACTAAAATACCCTCTCTCATCCTATCTTGCGATAGGCCTCTACTCAACATCCTTTTAATCGATTTATTAATCTGAATGTGTCCTCAATTAATACATACGTATAAATATACATCACAGAAGCATGTCGAAAATGGTGTAAAATTGCTAAGGCAAAATAACATTAAAAAAAACCACATAATTCATTTAGCAAGCGACATGATATGCAATAGGGGACAAGGGAACTTACCCGAAATCCAACCGCGAATATTAAACGTGCTATGCCTGCAAACAGAAGGAAATCCTAGAAAGAGGGTCTCTAATTCAAGTATACAAATAAAACAAGACCTATTTCTAAGGTGTCGTACATGGAGTCGAAAATCAATAAAAAAAAAAATCAAAGAAGCAAATTAAACTAGAGAAGGGTTGGGAAATTGTACCTCAAATGCGCTACAAAACAAAGATTAGTACATACAATTTAAACAAAACACATTATTTGAATCCTAAGTAACAATTCCTAATAAGAGGCGAATTCTATTTTCAAGTATCAATCTCTATGAATGAATGCGCATGGATACATGGATGTGAACAATATAAAAACCATGAATTATTCATTGATTTGGATCATTTAGCCTTTGATTTCAAGTTTAAGTTATCTTTATTAGAGTATGGTATAAGCCTTAGGTTAAGAAAAGATCATTTGAACCATTCCTTGCAAAGTTAGTTAAATCTGGCACAAGATTATGAAAATTCCAGAGAGCACACCCGAACTTCAAAGAGATAAAAGGGGTGGTACCAGTGGTTTGATCTTGATGATTTTTAGAGACAAGGTGCCTCTGTGAGTCTAGTTTCTAATCCAAAAAGAAATCAAGGTTTGAACGGTTAGATCTTTGAGAATAAGAAAAACACTAGACATTACTCAGGAATCTACAACTCTCTGTCCAAAAACTTTATATGATTTTCTAAAAATAGTAAAAAAAAAAATGAGAAACACTTAGATCTTTTTAGGATATCTTCCTAACACATTAAACTTCTTAGAAAAATTTATTGGAGGTCAAGAAAACATAATTAAGGTTCTGATTTACTTATTTTAAAAGGATGTTGCTGTTTTGAAACTCTGGACAGATTGTTATTGTTTCCCAAAAATCATGACCAAACTATTTTAACCATGGAATCTCATTAAAACAAAAATTACAGTGGTAGAACTTTGTGTTATTGACACTTTCCAGTTGGTTTCAATCGATTATCTGGTAGTTGATAAATGACTACACTATGTAGATCATTGAGTATAGTCTATTGACTGAGTGGACAAGAAAAGTCTTTGCCACCTTATTTAAAATGATAACTCTCAAGTAATTTTGCAATGAGGTCGCTAAATTAATTTATTTCACCTCTTTTATAAAATGATTTTATTGTCCTTGTTTTTAATGAGGTAAAAGAGATTTTATTTGTCTAAAAAATAAAACACAAACTTTAGATATGTAATAAGTTAGCCTTTTATTTTTAAAGTGATAATTTAAAAAATACTGTATTATTTTTATGAAAGAAAATAAAATATAATTAAACAATAATAAGATAAGACTGGAGGTTTTTACACATTGTCTAGCAAATTTAATATTTTTAATACATTTAGTCCCCTTCCATTGTTTCTAATAATTAGCATACTTTATAAATATAAAATATTAATACATCCGTTTCAAAATTATTGTCACACTTTCCATTTATAAAGTAATGCTATGCTTCCCAAATTTTGAATCCGAAATGCTTCCCAAATACATGTGACAGTGAGACCACCTTCAATAATAGTGCGATCACCCTAACATTATCCAATCAAAATCAAGGGAGTCCACTGCCACATGTATATGGGAAACATCTAGGATTCAAAATTTGGAAAGCATAACATTATTTTATTTTTTAACACTTAATACTTTTAAGATTATAATTAAATTAGGAATAAATTGATAATTATAAAATATAAATAATATAAGATTAATATTATTAATGATACATAATTTAAAATAATTAGTTAAAAGGTTGAATAAATACCTACCAAATAAAAGATGTTGAATAGTTAGAAAGTTTATTTTGACCGGTATGGTAAGTGGTAACCAGATATAGTAGGTTCTTTAGTGGTATTTGTTAAACCACTTGACTTTTCAATGAATGGTCCAAATCATTCCACTATTTAATCCTACGGTTATCAATCGACCGTATGGGTGCGGCCAAAACAACCAGGGCGCATCACAGCCTGACCCATACAGATGACAGTAGGGGTGTTATTTGGAACGGAAATTTTGATTCCGACTGATTTCGATCCGAAAAATTTTGATTTTTATAACTAAATATATATTCCGAATTCCGAATTTTCAAATTCCAAAAATTCTGAAAAAAAAAATCGGATCAGAATCGGAATTATTTTTAGAATTCCAAAAATTTTGAAAAATTTCCGAAAATATTCCGAAATTGTATTTTCCAAAATATTCCGAAAAATTTCCGAACATATTCCGAAATTATATTTTCCGAAACTTTTCCGAAAATATTCCAAAATATCCCTAAAATTGTGTTCATCCCATATTAAAAAAAAAACATAAAAGAGGGGATGTGATGTGTTTCTATAAAAGGCCTACAAGTCTCAAGTCAAATCCCATTAAGCTTGAATTCCGAATATTCCGAAAAATTTCAAAAATATTCCGAATGTTCCGAAAAATTCCGAATCTGATGAAATTTCAAAAATTCTGATATTTTCAAAATTTCGGAATCTGAAATAATTTTGAAATTTCTGAAATTTCGGAACGGAATTCGGAATGCATTTTTGACTTCTGAAAATTTTGGAATTTTTTTTCCGAAAGGGGTGTTTCTGATCCGTTACGGCCGAAACACACCCTTAATTGATAGTGATAAGTTTATGATTTTCTCGGTTCTCCTTTGGGGCAGGCATGTGCAGCATCAACGTGACACTTGCAGGACCTCTCTCCCTCTCTCACACACACACACACACATATATATATATATATATATATTTTTTTGCATCTTGAAAAAATATCAAAATAATAATAAAAAAAAATTGGTGGTCCTGCAAGTACCGCGTGGGTGCTCTAAGTTTATTGTTACTTTCTTGAGTTTTCCAATTAAAGGACTTTTTCACCTTTGTTTGGTGCCATTGCTCGAGTAAAAGCTCATAATACAATTTTTGGTATGGGTCGGATTTAGGGAGTAAGAGCATATTAAAAGCATAGAAGAGAGGGAGAGAGAAATATAGGCAGCGTGTTTGTATGAGGTTCGACCCTATTAATGAAGGAACCTACGTCCACGTGTGTCTCAGAGCACTTCCACTAAGTGTAAGAAATTGTTGCAGGGACCTTGGTAATCCAACAATTCTCACTGGAACTACCAAGGGTCGGCCATGCAGCGATGATATCTAGGTTTCTTTGGAGAGACTTGACAATGTAGAAAGCTAGGGTTTCTATTATAGAGAGACTGATCATCTTCTGATCGGGATCCACTCTAATGGGAGTGAGAGGAGTCTAGAGTCCTCCCTTACAAGGCATTTTTGTCTCTTTAGGAAACTGTTGACAGCATGTAATGATAGCTGCATATCCAAAAGGTTTCCTAGTTTGATTAAGAAATAATTGATGCGAATCTAGATGGTTTCCTAGCTGATTTAGGAAACTATTGGAGTCCGAGCAGTTTGGGATGCGCCTTTGAGTTAGCTGAGCTGGACCTGAACTGTATTGTAATTGGACTACATATTTTGACCCATAGGCCGGGGTTGAACCCGGAACACTGGAGGTCGGGCCTGGAGGTCAGCGAGGTCAGACCTAGAAGTTTAGAGGTCGGGATCACTGGAGGTCGAACCTGGAGCACTGAAGGTCGGACCTGGAGCACGGGAGGTTGGCCTTGGAGGTCGGGAGCTCGGACTTGGAGGTTTGGAGCTCGAACCTAGTGGTTAGGAGCTCGGACCTGGTGGTTAGGAGGTCAGACCTAAGACCCAGAGTACTGGATTACTTGACAATTCCGGGCATATCAGTTGTCCCCCATTTCCAAGGTTGGCCTGATGCTATAACGAATCAAGTTTGGAAATATGTTGATTCCGTTTACCATTGTCTGATGTTTGCAAAGTTAGATTTTCTCGGATAGTGATACACCTTATGATTTAAAGTCTGCAGATTTTGGTGAGTCACCCTTGTATCAGTAACGTGTCAAGATTAGGAGTAATATTTGGGGCACTAACAAATTTCACTAACACTCACACCCACACTCTATCTCTCTCCTAGTGGCACTGTGGAGTCCGCAGTGAACCCAAAGTGCCACTAGGAGAGAGATAGAATGTGGGTATGAATGTTAGTGAAATTTGTTAGAGTCTCTAGCATTGTTGCGAGATCACTAACACTATGATTGCTTCGGGGAAGTTGTCTTGGAACTTCTGAGTTTTTTGGATTGTCGGGAATTGGCTAAGAGTTAAGACTTAGCCTAATTCGGAGTTTTTTGAGTGCTCAGGAATTGGCTAAGAGTTGAGACTTAACCTAATTCAGAGTCTTTTGTTTAAGTTAGCTCCCAGAATGGTTATTTTCTGCTCAGTAAGTAAATGTTAAGGTTGTTGGTAGAAGAATTGGACCTTGTTGGGTAGCTGACCTAAAAGTGTATTGCTTTAGGGTCATTTTTTAGCTCCTAGGATGGTTATCTTCTGCCTAATAAACTTTCATCAAGGCTGTTAGTAGAAGAGTTTGACCATGTTGGTAGAGCTGACCTAAAGCGTATTGCTTTAGGGTCCTTTTTTTATGTTAACTCCCAGTATGGTTATTGTAGACACCCCAATTTTGACCTAACGTCGAATTTAGGAGAGCGTCACCTCCACGTCCAATGATGATAAGGACCGAAAGATTCGAAGCATTCCAACCTCTTCAGAAAGTTCTCCAAACGCGATAAAATTTCACAGAAAGAAGAAAATACCAGGTATTTAGGAGAATTCAGGTATAAAACATCATTTTTTGGAAAAAAATCTTCGAAAATAAGTATCTTTAAGAAAAAGGAAGAAAGAAAAGACCTAAAAAGAGAAGTTCAACAAAAAATGGCACACGGAAGAATTTCGCAGCACTCAGTGAGTGCCGAGCGGCATTCGGTGAGTGCCGAACGACAGTCACTGAATGCCGGCCTGGCATTTACTAAGTGCCGCCGACAATTTCTGACTACCGTTTGCTTTAACAGTCCGTATTTTGTGGTACAATACGTATGTGTATGCGGGTAAAAACAAAAAAACTGACAAAGTAAGGCTGACTAAAACGCGACAATCAATAATTCGGTGCGGCATTACTGAGTGCCGCGCGGCAGTCATTGAATGCCGCAGCGGCTTTCACGGAGTGCCGCAGCGGCATCCACTGACTGCCGCAAGAGATTTTTGAATGCCGCCCTGTGCAGCAGTCTGTCTTTTTTTTTTCCAGGAAGTACGTATTGTACCACCAAATGAGACATTTACACCTGTCTTTTACTCCGAATTCACTGAAAATACTTGGTAATTTTGTCTATAAAAGAGGGAAGATCTTCCTTGGGAGAACACAATACACAACATCAACAATATACAAGAAGAATATACCATTACACTAATATATTTTTGGAGAGAAAAAAAAAAGAGAGTTTGGAGAGTTTGAAGAAGAGTTTGGAAGATTTTTCAAAGTAGAGAAGCTTTGAGGATAGCTTGGAGGTGATCCTCTAACCATGAGTTATTTCTTTTCTTTCTTTCTTTTAAGTCTCTAACCTTCAAACTACTTAGTTTCCTTTGTTTCACTCTTTTTTTTTGTGTGTGTCTTCTTTTTTTTTGCTTCCCTCTTGAGACTCTTAGAGATCTTCAATATCTCTCTTGAAAACTCTTGAGTTTGATGTCTTGAATCTCATATAAGCTTATGCTTCACATGGGAGTCAAGGTTTGATCATCACTTCATTTTATAAACAAATAGATGAAACTAAGTCCATATTTATGATTTGGGTCCTCTAGCTTGGTGTTTCATGGAATCCTTTCTATATTCCTTAGAGGCTCATGAGTATTAGTCACATCTTCATCTCCAATGACCATCAAATGGTAGGAGAAAGTAGTTTTGAGTCTAAGCCCATCTCCATGGTTTAAGTTCATTATCTTGAGACTTCATGAAGTCCATTCATACTTCATTTGAAATCCATAAATATAAAGGTCTTTAGCCTCCAATGACCATCAAATGGTAGGAAAAAATGGTTTAGTTTAAGTCCAACTTCATGGTTCAATAGTTGGGGTTAATAAATAAAAGTGGAACTTGACAATGAAACAGTGGATTCATAAACCGGTTTTGATCAAAGATTTTTAGTTCGAAATCTAACCGTTGGAATCAAGTGAAGCGAACGGAAAAATGTCTATAACTCAAAGTTCTACCACTGTAATTTTTGTTTTAAGGAAATTTCATGTTTAAGGTGGTTTGGTCATGAGTTTTGTACAACCACTACAATCTGTCCAGAGTTTCAGAACAGTAACACTCTTTTGAAATGAGTAAATCAGAACCTTAACAAAGTACTTGTGACCCAAAATAATTTTTTTCTAAGTAGATTAATGTGTTAGGAAGTCACCCTAAAAAGAACAAATCATTTCTGATTTTTTTACTATTTTTAGAAAATTGTGCAAGAACTCTGGACAGAAGGTTGTAGAATACTGAGTGATGTCTGGTTTTTGTCCAATTCCCGGAGATCTAACAGTTCAAACCTTGATTTTCTTTTTGGGTTATAAACTAGACTCACAGAGGCATATTATATCCAAAAATCATTAAGATCCAACTGTGGGAAGTATGGTTTTTCCATTTTTTAAGATCTGATCTGTTCTCTGTAATTCATAAAAAACTGCTACTATTTTTGTCTAGTCTTATTCATTTCAACTTAAATGGTCTCCTAATGTCTTGGGACCCAAATCATACTTTGAATAATGATAGTTTAGCTTAAATCCAGAAGCAAAGTGACTCAAATTAGTGAATAAATCCATGTCTTAATTTTGCTCACATTCACTCATCCATGTACATTAATGATTATGATTAGAACTAGCTACTTGAATAAAATTGGATTCTATGTTTGATAGATCTAAGCTAGGGAATTAGGATTGATTGTTTGATATCATATCATTATGTGAAGCATGTGGGCTAATCTTTGTTTTGTAGCGCATTTGAGGTACAATTTCTCATCTCCTCTCTAGTTTATTTCATTTGTTGATTTTTCTTGATTTTCGACTCCTCGCGCGACACCTTAGAATTAGGACTTGCTTTACTTGTATATATGGATTAGAGACTCTTTTCCTAGTTTTTTTTATCGCATGCATTGCACGTCTAATATTCATGGCTGGATCCCGGGTAAGTCCTCTTTTTTCCTTATTGCATATCATATTACTTGCTACCTGAATTACGTGATTTTTGAATGATATTTTATCACTTGCAATCTTACACCCTTTAGACATGCTTTTGTAATGTATATTTATACATATGTATTAGTTGAGGGCACATTTAAATTAATAATTCGATTAAAAGGATGTTGAGTAGAGGCCTATCGCAAGATAGGATGAGAGAGGGTGTTTTAGTCCGACGGGCTCCTTCCTCTCTCATTCCATAATCCCCGGACCTAGTTAATATCTGGTTTCTAAACAGATCAGTTTGCTTTAAAAATAGTTTCTTAATTTTCTTTTTAAAAATTAAGTGGCGACTCATTTGCTTCGAAATTTAAAAGAATTTTAAAAGAAAATCTGTGGGTAAGAAAAATACGATATCCACAGTTATCTTCTGCCCAGTAAGCCCTCGTCAAGGCTATTGGTAGAAGAATTTGACCATATTGGTAGAGCCGACCTAAAGTGTGTTGTTTTAGGGTCTTTTTTTACTCCTCTATCATGGGCCAACCTAAGAGGCTTTAGTCACCTCTATCATCTGTTTAGGCCTAATTGGAGACCCAAAATATATGGATTTTAGGGATTTCTTTTACTCTTCTATTGTGGGCCAATCTAAGAGGCTTTAGTTACCTTTATCGTCGGTTTGGGCCTAAGTGGAGTTCTTCCTTGGGTTGATCGAGGACATTCGCCATGTGGTGGTCTTTTTGGTGCCTTGGAGTGACCAAGGACTTTTGTTGTGCTCCAGGAATCTGCTAGGAGTTGAGACCTAAGCAATCCAGTCTTTGTAGGAGCTCGTTGATATAGTCTGTGAAGTCTTGTGCCATGGTTAGCCAAAAATACCATTGTAGTTAGGGTCGCTTGGACTGTTGGAGACAGGAGGTCGGGTCGGGATCACCGAGCCCCTGACTGCTGTAAGCTGGAGGTCAGGTCGGGATTGCTAGACCAGTCTGCTATTAACTGGAGGTCGGGTTAGGATTAACAGACCCTGACCGCTCAAGATTGGAGGTCGGGTCAGGATCACCGAGCCCTTAACCGTTGTAAACCGGAGGTCTGGTCGGGATTTTCGAACCTGATTGTTGTAAACCAGAGGTCGGGTGGGCATCGCCTGACCTGACCATTGGAAGCTGGAGGTCGAGTCAGGATTGCTGGACCCTGACCACTGTAAGCTGGAGGTCGGGTCGAGATCGCCTGACCCTGACCGTCGGAAGCTGGAGGTCGGGTTGGGATTGCGGGAACCTGACCGCTGTAACCTGGAGTTCGGGTTAGGATTGCCGGATCTGACTGCTGGAGGCTGGAGATCGGGTTGGGATTGTCAAACCCTAACCACTCGAGACTGGAGGTCGGGATCTCCGGACCTGACTATTGAAGGCTATAGATCGGGTCGGGATCACTGCACCTGACCACTCGAGACTGGAGGCCGGGATCGCCGGACCTGACTATTGGAGGTTGGAGATCGGGTCAGAATCACCAAACCTGACTGGTGGAGGCTGTAGGTCGGGTCGGGATCACCGGACCCTGACTGCTCGAGACTGGAGGTCGGGTCAATGTTGTTGAGGTTATGTCCTTGAGTCTCCTTTCCAAATCGTTGATCATTGTCTGTACTCCGCCTACTTCACTGTTTGCATAGTTAGTCGGGCTAGTGAATGGAACATCTTCCTGAATAGGATAGACTGTTCGCTGTGTGGCAACAAGTCGTCGATTTATTGTTATGAATGACTCTGTCCTTCGTTGAGTTGAGTGAGCGTAGCAATAAACCGTTCTCGCATCAGGACTGCTGGGCTGCTTGTTTCCCAAAACTGCTCAAACTGCTGGGCTGCTGGTTTCCCAGAACTGCTCGAACTGCTGGGTTGTTGGTTTCTTAAGACTGCTCAAATTGCTGGACTGCTGGTTTTCCAGGACTGCTCGAACTGCTGGGATGCTTGTTTCCCAGAACTGCTCGAATTGTTGGGCCAGGACTGCTCGAACTGTTGGGCTGCTTGTTTCCCAGAACTGCTCGAACTGTTTGGCTGTTGGTTTTCTAGAATTGCTCGAACTACTGGGCTACTGGTTTCCCAAAACTGCTCGAACTGCTAGGTTGTTGGTTTCCCAGGACTACTCGAACATGTTTTCAGCCATTGCGTATCAGTGTCACGATCCATCCCGCAATGCGCGAAAATAAGACATGTGGCAAGCCACCAAGGCTCCTCCAATTCCAATAAAGTAAACAACAGTGGAAAGCATAAGTAAGCATAAGTGAAATCCATGAAAATTTGAGTTATAAAAAGTTTTGTACATTTGAACACTTGAAAAAAAAAATCCTGGTTGAAAACAATAATCCAGTTAACTGATCGAGAGTCCGATCGACTGGAAATGCAAGATACAGAGGGCTTGAAATTCTTTGAAGTTGTCCAGTCAACTGTGTCGGGGACCTAGTCGACTAGGGTCTCAGATTCTCAGTCGACTGAATCTATTAGTCGACGAAACCAGAAATCTCAACACCTGAACATACCATCCAGTCGACTGTGTCGGGGATTCAGTCGATTGTGTCTCAATATATATGGACAATAGCTAGATCAACCCAGCCTCCAGTCGACTATTTCCCGGAAACCAGTCGACTGCGTTTACCTCAGATTCCAAAGCATTCTGTAGCTTTAATCTATAGCTACCCCACTGCAAATCCAACACATTTCTAACTAGTCCACCTTGCATTCAATACATTCAACCCATAAATACAAGAGTTTAACTACGAATTACACCACGATAATCCATTTTGAGATACAATTTCAACATAATACAAACTTCTCAAACCTTATTACAACTCTAGGAATGGAAACAAAAGTATAAACAAGGGCACACTCGTCGTCCCATCGGTCTCACTCGTCTCGCTTCTTCTTTCCTTTCTTCTTATCACCTGCAATGGAGTAAAGCTCCACTGCTTAGCTATATGCTGAGTGCACAAATTCTAACATATACATATATGATAAAACATGCTTTAATCTCATAAATCACATCAAATAGTCTCTAGAGAGAAAAACACACATTCATCCGGTAACGGCAAGTCCAAATCTTAAACCGCGATGCCAATGGCTAGTCCAGTGTACAACCATCGCATCCCAAGTGTCCTGGCTAGTCCAAGTCTTAAACCATGCACAGTAGACGTCGCTACTAAATTCTTAAACATTGAGAAGCGTACTTCGACATGAATTTGTGTAAAACTTCCCTTTGACCCACATAATCAATTAACGTGCTCGCGTTAAAGTAGACATGTTTTTCACAGATAAGCGCGTGCATAATTAACGGCCTACTATTAACACATGAAGTTTACCCGGATCACAATTTCATCGTCGAAAATCAAAACATGCATATTCCATTTATAACGTAGGTTAAAACTTCATACCTCGTGCTATATCTCTCAAACTTTGAGGGAAGTACTAGAGGCCCGATTAAACTCCGGATCTCCGATTATATAGGATTCCTACAAGTTACAGGTGTTTTTCCTAAATTTCTAGAAATTAGATTTTATGAAAACTTAGCCAAACAAGACCTCAGAGGTATCAAAACATAGATCTTACCTCCAGGAGTTCAAATATGAAATATGGTTGAAAACTGACGGACGAACAGTCGTCGATTTGCGTCGTCAAACTCGGGATATAAATCTCATTTTCTCTTTCTCCCTCTAGATATTTGTTTAGGGATATATGTGACAAAATATCTCAAGCTTTTCTATTTATAGACAACACTTTCAAAAATTATGTTTACTTCCCCACGAGTTCTCAAAACTTTTAATTATCTCCCAAAATGTCCTAAACGTCCATTTTATCACTTCACGATCGAGTGAAAACTAAAAATTATAAAAATTTTCGTCAAAGTTCCGTTTGAGTCCAAAAATCACGTTCTGAAACCTATTTCTGTGAAATCTCTATAAAACCTACTTTTTTTTTTTTTTTTTTTTGCAACGTATCACCTATGTGCTCATTGTAACATTCAACGTGATCTAAAAGATGATCAAAACTAATAGAAATTTATCCTACACAGGTAAAATCACTATTTACAAAATAACAGATAATTCAAATAACATTTAAATCATATAAATGTCATTTAATCATGCCAATGCATCATGACTCCTCCAATAATTGTGTCCTCAATTGGTTTCTCACCGCTGACCCACGTCAACCCACCTCAATTATTAATCAATATTAATAATTTCACATGATTCCACATATACTTATTAAAATGAATGCATTTTCGGGACGGGTGTGATAATTAGTCACATGATTTGTTTTGGAGGAAAAACTATTGCTTTCCACAGACAGCGCCAAGCTGATGATGCAATTTTTGGTACTGGTCAGATTTAAGGATTAAGAGCATATTAAAAGCATAGAAGAGAGGGAAAGAGTAATATATGAAGCGTGTTTGTATGTGGTTCGACCCTGTTAATGAAGGAACCTACGTCCACGTGTGTGTCAGAGCAATTCCACTAAGTGTAAGACACTGCTGCAGAGACCTTGGTGATCCAACAATGGTCACTAGAACTACCAAGGGTCGGCTATGCAGGATGATATTTAGGTTTCTTTGGAAAGGCTTGACAATATAGAAAGCTAGGATTTCTATTGTAGAGAGACTGATCATCTTCTGATCGGGATCCCCTCTAATGGAGGTGAGAGGACTCTTTTATAAGAGGAAGAGTCCTCACAAGACATTTTTGTCTCTTGAGGAAACTGTTGACAACCTACAATGATAGCTGCATATCCGGAAGTTTTTATAGTTTGATTAGGAAACAATTGATGCGAATCTAGGTGGTTTCAATTCCCAATTGATTTAGGAAACTATGGGGTCCGAGCAATTTGGGATGCGCCTCTGAGTTAGCTGAGCTGGACCTAAACTGTATTGTAATTGAACTGCGTATTCCGACCCATAGGCTGGGGTCGAACCTGGTAGGTCGGTTGGTCGGTCAGGTTCGGACCCAGAACACTAGAGGTTAGCGAGGTCAGATCTAGAAGTCGGGAGGTCGGACCTCGAGGTCTGGAGCACTGGAGGTCGGATCTGGAGAACTGGAGGTCGAGAGGTTGAATCTGGAAGTCAGGAGCTCGGACCTGAAGTACTGGATTACTGGACAATTTTGGGTATATCAGCTCGTATTAACAAAATAATGAGAATGATAGTTCGATATGAGAATGGCCACTTTGCGTAGAAAATCATAACTATCTTCAAGCATTTGCATGTTGACATACTTAGAGGCTCCTCTTTATATAGCATTTCCACCTCTAAAATATCTTTTAAAAACTAATTCCGCTCTTATTCATATAGAATTTCTTCTAATGCGTATTAGTGAAATTGGATCCATTGTGACCTGAAGTCATGGGTTCAAAACGCAGAAGCAACCTCTCCCACATGCCAAGATGAGGCTATGTATATATAACTCTCACCCAATAATAGTCGTGCACTGAGTTTGCCTTTTGATTGTCGTCATTAGCAAACATTAGGTCCATCTCCACCCTTTAAAGTTCATATATATTTTTTTGGCCTAATGATGATTGTCCATTGAGTTTGCCTTTCGTCACATTAGACCTTTGCATTGAGTTTGCCTTTTGTCATCATTACCAACATTAGGCCAATCTCCAACCTTTAAATTTCATATATTTTCTTTAGCCTACACTTAAAATAAGTGAGACCACCACTGGTTAAGACTTAAAAAAAAAAAAAAATTTCCACCTTTCAATAACTTTTTTATTTTTTTATAAATAATTTAACTCTTATACTTACTGGTCCAAGTACCATTACCAACAAGTCCAAGATGACCAAATTAACCTGTAGAACACCCAAATTCCTTAACTAACTTAATTATTCTTTAATTAAAAAAATAAAATAATGATATTTTGACATTGCCATCATGCCATCAGCCATGTGGTGCTTGATTTATTTTATATAACAAATTAACAACGTTGTTCATATCTATAAGCAACGCAGTTCAAAGTCAATTAACATTAAATGAAAATAACCAATAACCAACTTGTACCCAATTAACTAATGTTGTTTGGTCATTAGTCGCTGTCGATGACAAAAAAGTCATAACTTGCACTCCACAAAGTTTATCTGTTTTTAAAAACTTCAATCATTTATGCTTAAATTAGATCATCTAATCTTCTAATTCATACTACACTTTAGGGTCATTACCTTTTTTTGGATTTTACAAATCCCAGATATTGACATGTATAACCGAGAAATTACCCAAAAACTTATCATGAAAATAAAAGCCCAAATCATTGGTAAGTAACTAGTGTCCCCTGTTTTCACAACAATAAATTAATAAATACTCCGTACAATACAATACTTATTTGGAGGCGGAGGGTACATAAAACTTAACACCCCCATTACAAACCACAGTAAAGAAGACAATTACTACTACAACATTTTCAGAAGGGTTTATGTAACACATAACACCTCCTTTACAGATCAAAGTGAAAATACATACGTAGGACCAGAAAGGACCACTTACAGTCACAGTCTTCAGAAGTAAATATACATTCATTGCATCAAGTTTTTATCAAGGATACAGAAGTAATTTTGCAGACTGAAAATTGAATTCAACGGTTATAAACAGAAGTCCTCTCATAAGAAGGGTTCTGCATCCATATATACATACATCATATACATATATATATACGAAAATTATCTAGAGAGGGCGCCCCTTTTTATTAAAGAGAGGGTATCGTATTTAAAAATTAGATATGAAGGTAAAGACAGAAGCACTGAAGCCCTCTTTAGAGCCGGTATTTATATATATATATATATATATTTATAAAGAGCTATATGATTTACTGTATGTAGTCTGAAGTAGTTACTAAATTCTTGTTGCTAGAAAGGGAAAAGAAGCTTTCATAGTAGAGACATGGCTGCTTATACCTCTCTGCAACATGCGAGTTCTTTATGATTTTGAATGTTTTGTTGACGATGTTGTAACAGATGAGACCTTTTTGTTCTGTAAAAATCAAAACATCACCACTCTGATCATCTGAAGGAACAAGACCTCGAATCTCGTAATTACCACTCAAAGGCAAGAAGAGATTGATCTTATATTCTTTAACCCAAATGCTATTTTTATGGTTCTTGAGCTTCCATATATCCATAATAACTGATGTTCTTGAAGAACAGTCAATTAAACAAACAGAGCTCTTAAACCCTGTCAAAAATACGAATCTCGGGTCGGGTTCTAAATACCATTCGGGGCAATAGACAACCCCAAATTCTTCTCTTTCCAAATCAAATGAAACAATTGGGTTCTTCTTCAACCCATTAGTTTCACTTTCTTCTCCGATCATCCAGTAAATCACACCATTAACACTTACTGGTAAACAATCTGCAGAGATTTTGTACGGACTACGATCTTCGATTCTCTTCCATGACCCGGATTCGATTCCCTCTCCATCTCTCAGAGTAAAAACTTCACAACCCATTTCTACATGATCACCAAGAAACGAATCACTGAAGAAATTATGAACAATTTTGTATTCATTTGACTTGCTAAGGTACCCAAAGCCAACAGAACAGTAAGTACTCACCGAGGAACGTGGGACCCGCACGAGTTCCCCTGTTCCAGGGTTACATACATACAGTCGATACATACATCTCATGAAAACCAGCTGTTCACAAGAAGAGAAGTTGTAAACAGGGCCACTGGTTGGTGCCCTGATCTTATTGACCAAACTACCGTTCATGGTTATGGAGGTCAGGTCCACCATAACACTATGCTCTTTCCCTTGTTCGGCTTCGCCGGAGGAGTATTTCCGGAAGAGCAAGAGAGGGTTAGTCTTGGAATTTCGGCGGTGTTGTTTTAAAAAACAGGGGTCTTTAGATAACATGTCGAGCCATTGTTTTGAAACGCACCTGAATTTGCAGAGCACCTTGATGGATAGTCTCGAGAGTATTTCGATGATCATCTCACGAGGGAGACAACCTACACCGTTGATTTCCATCATGCACACTTCTCTAATTTCATATGTTTGGTGTGAAGCCTTGCTCTTCAAAACTCTGTTTTTTGTGACTATATTTATAACTAAAAGCATATGATAATGATCTGCCAATCTATATGTTAACAAGTGTTTGTAGATATTAAAGAGGAAAAAATATTAGGTTTTACGGTGACAGGGATGATAGTGATATTTTAATTTAATTAAATTATTTTATTTAAACACCTAGTTTGGAGAGAATCTCTTCACATTAGTTCATACTCTATACACAAAATTGTTTTTATTAGAGATGTTACAAAATTTTATATAATAATATGGTGATACCCAATATTTATTCTAAAAAGAGGGGTTGATTGTTGATTAGATAAGATTTTTGGCAATTGGACAGAGAGAGAGAGAGAGATAGAGAGAGAGAGAGAAGTTTGACGGGATGGTACTATCATGGTAGTTAAGTAGTGTAGGTTGGGACATACGGAGTATACTATACAGTTGTGACCCGTGGGGACGGTGTGGGGGGTGGGGGACGGTGGTGGTGTTGTAACTGGTGTTGTCGGTATATGTGACAATAGCCGTCCTTTTTGCTAAGACCATCTTGGTGTAGGACCGGTAGGAGCACCTCATCCTCTTCTCTTGATGCTTAAGACTTTGCTTTCCCATTATAATTCTTTAAGACTTTTTAGTGTTTTTGGTAGAGATTATTTTTGTTCACCTAAAAATTGTTCACTTAATATTTATTTAATTTTTTTATTGATTAATGTAGTGACATTCAAGATTTTATATTATTAATTAATTCTCATTTAATCTTGAATTGCACTGCATTCGTCTATGGGAGAGTTGGGTGTGTATTGAGTGAGCAATTTTTGGATGAGAAAAATTGCATTCTTTTGAAAGTTTGGTTTACAATGTTTATTTACTCTTTACATGGACTACTTGTGGATGAATTCTTCGGTAGACCCAAGTGGTTTGGGTGTACCTATAACATAGTAGTTTTGATCAGAAATGATTATTCTTGATAATGAATATTTGTTCTGCGATTAGATATATTTGTTCCTATCAAAATTGCTAAGAATAAATGTTTCTGATAGCAGAACAAATATTTCTTTTCGAGAACAATTATTTTCCACTCAAAATCACTATGTTGTAAGTACATCCAAACCACTTGAGTCTACCGAATAGTTTTCCCTTCTTATGAACATTCCAAGATGAAAAATATGAGAAATTTGAGATCTTCTTAGGTAGATTGCTGTAGTTCTGGACCTCTAGTTGTACCATACATTCTAATTTGATGTAAAAATATTACAAATAGGTCATATGTTGGGATAGAACTTCAATGTTTTCTCTCTGCCCTATTCGTGTTGATTCCCTATTTCCCTTACATGAACAATAATAAAAATTTGGTTAAAATTGTAAATCCACACTAATTTTACTGTTCATGCAAGGGGAACATCATGAATAAGACAGAGAGAACAACGAGGAAATTGTTTCCAACACATTATAACTTTGTAAGTCACTTAAACTCAAAGTGACTTTAAGTGACTTTCAAAGTTACAATGTATTGGACCCAAATTACAATATTTGAGATCAAAACCTGTAGCATGTACGACACAAACAATAATTACTAGGATGTATCATAGAATTTTTTGAGAATTTTTGAGGTGTTTAAAGATAGGCTTCTAACATGCAACTAATCCCAATTAGTATTTCCATTCTTTGGGGATCCTATTCAAAAAAAATTATTTGTGATTTGTTGTAGAATACTATGTAAGAATGTTATGTGGTACTATGTAAAACTGTTATGTGGTATCTTCTAAACACCTAAACACATCTTCCCAAAAAAAGGTGGACACGTTCATTGACCACATAAAATAAAAAGTCCATGGTTAAGGTTCCTAGAAATGCATGTAGTGGTCTTAAACTAAATTAAGCGTCTTCTTCTTTTGTTTAAGGGAACTAGATTCCTTTATCCAGCAAAGGGAGGGACACAACTAACTAGATTCACGCATCTTAGGCAAAATTAAATTAATTTTTGGATTAAAAATGTTCGAGTAAAAATAATGAAACAGGTAAGATAAGCACAAATATATGTATTGGATAGAAAAAGGTTATAATGACAGCCTTACTCTTTGTCAATTAACTAGACATGACCTTATCATATTTGATTAACGTGTATATTATTTTCATTTATGTACTGTTTAATTTTAATTTGCCTTACTAATATAAGGAAAAAAAAATACTCTTTTTTTATGCTAATAATACTCCAGTAAAGAAAAAAAAAAAAAAAAACTGATTTGAACAGTTTGGTTTAAAATAATTTGTCATTAAAAATGCAATATTTTATAGGATAATTGTCAGCAATTCGTAAATAAGAACACTTGACAAAAAAAAATCAAGGCCTTTTTCCTGTTAGGCTTAGTCTGCATTCCTATCTTATACAACCTTACATATTTTATAATAATTCATAGTGTTTCAATTTAATCATGTCTTAGTCATGTCTCTTTCTCTTCTTTGTTCCACACACCTTTTTTTTTTTTTTTTTTTCAGGCAAAGTGCCCGCCAGCGCACCCCCACACAAACTGGCCAGGGAGTTCAAGTCCCACTTTGAAGGAGACTCCAATTCTATAGACGGTCAAAGTGGAAAAATATTCTCCCACAACACTCCCCTAGCTTAGGCTTAGTTTGGCCCCCCATGTGGTGCTTCTCCTTTTTTAAAGCTCAATTTCATGTTAATTAATTTGATAACTAGTTTATGAGCTTTGCAAAAATTGAACTTAGGGCTTTTTTGGAGCTTTTAAAAGCTCAAGGTTGCTTTTTGGTTTCATGATATTTTTTTGAAGAGTAGTCTGTCACTTGTATAAAATTATCAATGAACATAGTAATAAATTTCATAAGCTCCTTTTTAAAAAGCCACGTGGGGGCCAAACTAAGGGTATGTTTGATAACCCTATTAAGTGCTGAAAATGAAAAGATTCAGCACTTATTCTTTTTTCAGTGCATTTGATAACTTATCACATAATTGAAAAAGTAGCCAAAAAACTACTGAAAACTTTAAGTGAAAGATTTCTACTGAAAATAATCACTGAATGCATTCTATTTCAGTAGTTGAAGCACTGTTTTTAGTATTATAGATTCAATCACTTAAAATTTTCAGTACTTAAAAATTCAGCACTTAATTTTCAGTTTTATCAAACGCACACTAAGGCTTAGTGGGAGTTGAACCCTGAGAAAGAGGGAAATTAATACCACTAGATCACAAGGATCTTGGTTTCTACTTTAAATTAGGGTAATACTTGGGACACAACCTTCATACAACTTTCATACAACCTCCCCAAAAGATGTGTCTATCTCTTTCCTGTGTCACTGTGGGGTCCAGTGACATCACAGGAGAGAGATAGACACATCTTTTGGGGAGATTGTATAAAAATTGTATGAAGGTTGTGTCCCAAATATTACTCTTAAATTATTTACGTACGATTCTGTTACCCTTTTGCCTTTTTATTCCTCCCTGTCCAACTTGTTTCTCTTGTTGTTCCCTCGTACGTCAACACACATTGATATGTAATTATAAAGAGTAATACTTGGGCACAATCAAAGCCACAACCTTTTTTGCACAACCTTCATTTTGTGTCTATCTCTCTTGTTGGGTCTCACAGTGCTAGTGACCCCACAGTGCCCACTAAGAGAGAGATAGACACAAAATGAAGGTTGTGCAAAAAAGATTGTGGCTTTGATTGTGCCCCAAGTATTACCCAATTATAAAATGCTAACCTACAAAATATTCCTAATGTTTTAAGTCCACATGTGTTCTATCTGTTTATTTGGGTAGCAACCCAAATATAAATCTTAAAACATTACAAGGAATTTTTTGTGGCGTGAGCTAGTGGTATGACCGCGCCTAAATGGAGTAGAGAGAAAAAAAATTACGGCTATGAAGTAACAATGTTTCACTAGGGATGGCAACGGGTCGGAGTTGGTACGGAGTTTCCCTATACCAATTCGTACTCTATTTATTTTCTTCCTACTCCGACTCCGTCCCATCCTGTTTAAGTAAAATACCAACTCCTACTCTACTCCTACTCCGTTTACTATCGGGTATTCCTATTACTCCGTTTGTTAATCACCATTGCAAAATTAAATGTTCTTTTATAATTCAAAATCCACTTAATTTTAGCTTGATTTCTTAAAAATCACTCACGCAAATGATTCTAAATTTGTAAATCACAATTCAGAAATTAAATATTAATATTGAAGAGAAAGAGATGTACATATATGTCCTAATTTGTTGTAAATAACTGTAAATATGAGAGTAATTTAGTAACTTAATGAATTAATTGGGGCGGGGCGGGTTTTAAATGGTAGTATTTCATGGATACCAACTCCGCCCCGACTCCTATAGGGTTTTTATATTTCCATACCAAATACACTCCTACTCCTATTATAACTCCTCCAAACCCGTTCCATTAGGAGCGGGACGGGGTGGGGCGGAGGTCCAACGGGGCGGGGTAAATTGCCATCCCTGTGTTTCACTTTGCTGAAAAAAAAAATTTATAATTTAATAAAAAAAAATTATAATAACCATGAAAAAAAAAATAGTAACAAAGGTAACATAACAAAAAAGTGTAAATATCATGACAAAATTTGTAACCACAAGGATGAAAATTGTATCGTGGTTTTCACCCAAAATTTGTCCATCCTAAGCTTATAATGCGCGCAAAACAATGTGTATGTGCAGTTCCCACATTATTAGCACACTTCAGTAAAGTTACTTCAATATATTTTGTTAGAGCAGCTTTAATGGGATTAGGCAAATGGGCTAGGCAAAATACCAAATTGGCTAGTTGAATAGAAAAATGCCTAGCCAATATACTAAAGCCACTCCAACCACACTAGCCAAATGACTAGCCATTTATTTTGTTTTGTCATTTTTAAATTCAATCAATAACACCCACATCCCAAACCCAATCAAATTGAAGCACAAATGACCAATTATCATGATTATTGGCACCCTTTTTTTGGCTCTCCAATTGGGAAAGAGGCATTTTGGCTCATGTGATGAGTCTTTGCATTGGAAACCAAATTTTAGGTTTTGATTAGTTATTTTGGTAGTTGAGGGTTTTGCCTAGGGTGATGGCTCTTTCTTCGGAGATGGCCTTAGATTCCTTTCACAATTTTTAAATTATTTTTTTTAATATTATATTTTTTAAAAACAATTGTTTTGGACACAAGACAATTAGGGTGTCACTAATTGAGGTACAGATATAATTAGGGTATCACTATCTCTACTGTCAAAAGAGATGAGGAGTTGCCACGTATAGATAGGACACAAGACAATTGTGCTTTTTATCACTGTACGATTATACTTTTTTTTTTGGCTAAAAATTGTACGATTCTACATTTCAGTCGGTTACAGTGCTTTCCATCTGCCGTTTGGAAATCACTTGCTTAACCATCAATTGAGAACTCTTTGGTACAAATCAAGTGGTTTGGTTGCCGTTGTAGTCTTTAGTTCTTATGTCATAAAAGTTTAATAATAGTAGAAAACAAAATTAATTTGATAGGATCAAATGTTTTTTTATCACAAAATAAAATTTTCTATTAAGACCAAACTTTTCTGATCCCGAAATCAAAGTACGCAGGTACTAGTGTTTCTATATTTGACATTTGTAAATTTTTATTTTTTTGGGATAGGGGTGAATTCCTCATTTCATAGTAAAAAAAGTCAATAATAATGACAAACAATTCTACACATATTTTTACACCACATAATCTTGACCATTATTCCAATAGACCCTATGTAGATAAGTAGATTACACATAAGTCTCACGCCGAAGCACATGAAATCCACTAAAATTAATGGCCAATATTATATAGTGTAAAAAAAATGTATAGAATTATGTGTATCATTAGTCAAAAGTAAATCAACACTATATATATGTAGGGATAAGGTTGCAAGTGTTTCACATGGGAAAAGGTAGTTATTCATTTTTGGATCCAATCATTAATTCAATTTTGGTCCCACAACATTGTGATTTTTTTGTTTTTTCTAAAAAAACTTGGGAGAATTATCCTCCCCCCAATCCTCTAATCCTAACAGTTGGATTGAGGTTACCGATGGGACATGAATTTAAAAAGGTTTATGATCCAACGCTTCCGTTTTCCACTGTTTATATCAATATTTGAACACCTGTACATGTATCTTCACGTCTTCAATGCATATTCATGCCCATTGGGTCAAACAAGTTGGGAACTTTGCTTTCTTTATTTCCTTCACTCTTTGTCTGGTTCAACGAAGCGCTTAGGGACTCCTTTGTTCCTTTTACTCTTAGGTCAGAGGTGTTTTTTTTTTTTTTTTTTTCTCTCACCATTTTCTCCTTCTTTTTTGTGTTTCTCTTATCTCAATGTCTTCGTCTCGCACTGAGAGTGTGGAGACTCACAGACCATTAGAGACTGTAACGGTAGAGGGTGTGTGTGGATACCGGCATTTAGACTCACTTTAATTTAAAATATTTTTTCAAATTTTAAATTCAAAACGAGACGCCACTTAATTTTTAAAAGAAAAATTAAGAAACCATTTTAAGACTAACTGATCTTTTGCGAAACCAAAGATAAACTGGGTCCGGGGATTATGGAATGAAAAGGGAAGGAGTTCGACGGACTAAAACACCCCCTTTCATCCTATCTCGCGATAGGCCAGTACTCAACATCCTTTTTAATCGAATTATTAATCTAAATATGCCCTCAACTAATACATATATACATATACATCATAAAAGCATTTTGAAAATGGTGCAAGATTGCTAATGATAAAATATCATTCAAAATCATGTAATTCAATTAGTAAGCAATATGGCATGTAATAGTGAACCAGAGAACTTACCTGGGATCCCGCCGCGAATATTGAACGTGTGATGCATGCAAGAAAACAAAACCTAAGAAAAGGGGTCTCTAATCGCATATAAACACATAAAGCAATACCTAGTCTAAAGTGTCGTGCATGGAGTCGAAAATCAATAAAATCAAGAAATTAAAACAAACTAGAGTAGATTTTGAGAAATCACCTTGATAGCGCTACAAAACATAGGGTTAGTCCACATACTTAAAATAAAACGTATCATTAAATCCTAAGCAACAAATCCTAACACAAGGTGAATTCTATTTACAATTATCAATCTATATGGATGAATGCACATGGATACATGAGTATGAACGATATAAAGCTATGAACTATTTATTGATTTGGATCATTTAGCCTCTAGTTTTAAGCTTAATCAATCATTGTTAAAGCAAGGTATAAACTCTAGGTCATGAAAATATTATTTAAGCCATTATTTATAAGATTGATTAAAATTGTGACGGGATTCTAAAAATTACTGAGAGCAGATCAGAATTTCAAAGAAATAAAAGACATGGTTTCCGTGGTTTGATCTTGATGATGTTTAGACACAAAGTGCCTCTATGAGTCTAGTTTTTAACCCAAAAAGAAAATCAATAATTGAACGGTTAGATCTCTGGGAATAAGGAAAACACTAAACAGCACTCAGTAATCTGCAACTCTCCGTCCAAAGTTTTTTTATTTATTTATGATTTTCTAAAAATAGTAAAAAATGAGAAACACTTTGTTCTTTTTAGGAGACCTTCTTAACAAATTAAACTTCTTATAAAAAATTATTTGAGGTAAAAAATGTTTGATTAAGGTTTTGATTTACTCATTTCAAAAGGGTGTTGCTGTTCTGAAACTCTGGACAAATTGTTGTTACTTCCCAAAAACTCATGACCAAACCATTTTAACCATGGAATCTTGTTAAAACAAAAATTGCAGTGGTAGAACTTTGAGTTATAAACACCTTTCCATTGGTTTAATTCAGTTTCAACGGCTCGATGTTTAGCTAAAAATCCTTGATCATAGGTGGTCATTGAATTCACTGCACCATTCGTCAAGTTCAACTTTGTTTGTTAACCCCAACTATTAAACCATGAAGTTGGGCTTAAACCAAACTACTTCTCCTACCATTTGATGGTCATTAGAGACTAAGGACACTTAAACTTGTGGATTTTAATGAAGTATGAAGAAACTTCATAAAACCTCAACACAATAAACCTAAACCATGGATATAAGTTTAGACTCAAATTATTCCTCCTACCATTTGATGGTCATTGGAGGCTAATGACATTTAAGCTTGTGGGTTTTAATGAAGTATGAAGAAAATTCATAAAATCCCAAAGTAATGAATTCAAACTATGGTAAAAGTTCAAACTCATTAACTCAATACACTAATATCCACCTTAATCCCCTCATAAATCATGAGTTTATAAGAGTACTAGGGGTTTTTAAAAGATTCAAGTAAGACATTGAAAGTCCTATGGATCTTAAGAAATAAACATAATCAAAAGGAAGGAGACCAAAAGTTCTACTTCAAGATTTATTTAAGCTTTAAAACCTAAGCTATTTTGATCCAAACTCATGAAATGAGAGTTCAATCACAATATTGGTGGTGTGTGATGAAATGAGGTGGGAAGAGAGTTTTTGAAAATGTGTAAAGAGCCTAAGATAATCTAAATATTGTGATTGAACTACTAAATAAACTAATTACTCTAGAGTTTATCTCTAATTATCCTCAACTCTTTTGTTGCTTTAGGACCTTCCAAATGTTGATCAAGCTCTTCTTCTAGCTCCTTCGTCTAATTATACTTCTCTCTTAATTTAGAAAGTTTTTGAAGGAGAATCAATATTGGAATCCTAACATTCTCAAATTTTAAGTAAAAGAGAAGATCCTTTGTAATGGGATATTCACCTCTCTTATATAGGCAAACTTTAAGAGGGTATTGCAAACATAGCAAATGAACTGATGGACTTCGATGGTAAGTGTTTGAACCATGATAGGGCTGTTCCTGTGAGGGTGTTCGAGAATACCCTGCATAAGAGGGCTTCACTACAATCATACAAAGCCATGGCATGTTGGTAGTGACACAAATGCTCTGTAGGATCAGCCTTCCCATCATAGGACTCCACTTTTGGCAAGATAATCTTCTTTGGTACTCGTTCCGTCATGATGTTTTCAGCAAAAGTGGTCTCCGTAATCCCCAAGATTATCCTCCATTCCTGATTCGGTTCATGCAATGCCTCACTTCTCAGATCTGACTTGTCGGGATTTTTTGACTTAGCCATATCTTCTTTTGGGCCACATCTGTTTCTGTGAACCGGAGGATCGGTACTCTTCTGCACATGTTGATCCTTCTGGTTTGGGTCCTTAATTTCCGAACCCAGTGTGGTCGATGTCTAGTTAGCTTGACGTTTAACCAACACATCTACGGTCACAGTGAGAGACTTAATCTGCCGCATCATTGCCTCCATTTGACTGGGCATCGCATGGCTTTCACTAGTCTGATCGGTCACTTGAACATCCTGATCCTCCAAGTTTTTATTTTCTCTCTGCTTTTCCCCGGTATGGTGTAAACTGGCTTCTTCCATGATTAATGTGGCACTTGTGTTGAATCTCTTCAAATGTAAGAATTTGATTGTGTCGTTCCCACAGACAGCGTCAACTGATGATGCTCAATTTCTCTCAAGATCACCTCAAGTTCAGAGCTTGGAAATTTCCTGCAAAACAAATAAGAAAGACCACGGGGAGTTGGATTCCTGAAGCCTCCTCCGATGTCTAAGTTAGAAAGGATCAGATGATAAATCTCAGTAGTTACTAGAATGGAATTTTGTTACTTACCTCTTTCTCTTCTTCTCGATCCTTTATATATCTTTTCTCCTTTGTCCTCTCTCCCATGACCTACCACTACCCCACCACGATCTCTCCCAACTACTTAAGCAGTGGTTTAGTGGTTTGCCACTCAACATGTGTCACGAGTTTCCCAATGGGTTCCTACTGGGTTTCCTTTATAGTTCTAGGCCTAGCTGATTCATTTAGGCTGCGCACATATCCCGATATAAGTAAGGTGGGCCAATCAGGGGACCTTGGACCGGGTTCCTATGCCACGCAATTGCTACAAACCTATACTAAATAGGGTGTACCATAATTGAAGGTGAAAATAAAGCAAGGAAAGAAAGCTTTGAAGCTAGGAAGCACGGACGCGGGTGGGGGATTCGGGTGCAGGGACGCGGGTGCGGAGAGTTCGGCATTTTTTCCAAAATCAAGAGTGCGGGTGCGGCGGGGGTACTTATATAAAAGATTAAAAATATATTTTTATATATTACTATTTATGAACTATTTTTTTTCTAATTAAAACCTAATAACAGGCTTAACAACAAATAAGCAATAAATTCATAAACATAAAGGCTACTACATTTATTAAGAAAATAAAAATAAAACAAGTTCACACACTTCATAGCAAACATTAAATTGCAGTCATGCACAACAATAACATCATTCAAGCAAACTTATTAGTTATTGAAGTCTCGGAATTCATGGTATAAGTTCAAACTACATCAAATTTGATATAAAAAAAATCACAAAACTAACATTTGCAGTTATAAATAGAAATAAAATCCGAACAAAGATCAGCTCTGGAAAAAAAATAAAAAATAAAACATACCAGATTGTCGTTCCTCGTTGGTTGTCTTTTTGAGATGGGGCTAGGATCCTCGTTGGTCGTCGATTTGAGATGGTGGGTTGATCTAACCACAAAATAGAGTTAAGAGAGAGAGAGAGAGAGAGAGAGAGAGATGACAGACTAAGAGAGAAAGTGAGTAACGAGAGCCAAAACCGAGAGAGAGAGAGAGAGAGAGAGACGAACCTAGTTGGGCAGAGCTGGAGATCGCGCAGAGTTGGAGATCGCGTAGAGCTACCTTCTCCCTTATTTCTTCTGATTTTTCATTTTGTGGCTGGAAGTCTGAACATATGTTAGTATTTAGAGTTTTTTCAAGTTTGTAATATTTAGTTTTTGGACCCCTAGCTTAGTAAAATTTTGTTTTCAAACTTTTTTTAAAAAAAAAATGCCCTGCTGCACCCCCTAAGGCGTCCCTCCCACACCCCAATGTATCCCCGCCGCACCCCTAGCACACCCAGTCGCACCCAAAACTGCTAAAGAACTCAAGAAGAACTACAAAGAACTACCCGCCGCACCCGCACTGGGTGCACACTTAATTTCCCTGCGACTCCATTTTAGATGTGTCCGTGCATCGTAGCTTTGAATGGATGAAAACGATGAAGGGCTCGTAATTCAACTTGTGTCCCACAATAAACAAAATATAAAGAAGCTATGGTTGCACTCAACTGAGTTGTGAGTATTGATATATTTTTGTAAGAATATTCCCTTTTATTATAACCATTACATGGGGCATTTTAGAGTGATGAGAGATGTGATACATATAAACAAAATTTCTAAAACTTTCCTTTTGTGAATGATAGATTAGGACCTTAATATATATATATATATATATATATTTTAATAAAAAAAGAAGGTACTAGTTTTGATGTAATTATAGATAAGAGACCAATATATTTCACTGACATGTCTTTCATTAATTTCTATAATATATGTATACATAATACAAACACACACACATAATACTTTTTAGGTTTGGGATGTCCCGTGGCATGACTATGTGTTGTCGCGTTAGGTAGATTTAATTTTTCAAAGTAATACTAAAAGTACGAAAAAAAAATAGAATTTAATTATTTAATTGTGTTAATGAGATAATTAATTCAATCGTTTATCTTACTTACCTTTTCCCATCTTCTTTTGATTTCTGTTTATACCATAATGTTAACTAATAATGCTTCTATCTTTCTCTCCTTTTCATCTTTTTTGACATTGAAATTTAGCATTTATATTACTACTTCCCCTTCCCCTCCCTTCCCCCCCACCCACCACACACACACACCTTTTTCTCTTCTATAATGTAATATTATTTTCATCTTATTCATTAATTTGAATTTTCCAGCAAAATTTAACATATGATCCCTTGTTAATTATTTTGAACTTCTGTCACCATGTCATGACTTTTTATTTAGTTGCGGCATTACCCATGAGATGGAGAGAGATGAAAGAGTCGAGTATTAATTAGTCAAATGTATTCTTTTGCGTACCTATATGAGACGATACATTTTAAAGTAAGGTTCCAAATGTAACGTCTGGCAACCTTAGTTCGAGCGATGATTTTAAGGATAACTTTGCTTTATTTTGGTCCAACGCTTTGAATTTGAGACTGGTTCAATCAAAACACACTTTTTTTTACTTCTGTCACAATGTCATCACTTTTTGGTCCAACGCTTTGAATGTGAGACTGGTCCGTCCCTTAATCTAGCTACCCACGTGTGTTGACACTTTGGATTGGATATATATATATATATATATATATATAGAGAGAGAGATATTTTGGTCATATATATTATGTTTAAGGACTAGTAAGAGATGGAGAAATTAGGGTACGTAGTTGTGAATCACGTTTGTGTGGTGTTTTAAGTTTTCAGCTACCAAAAAATTTGACTGTGCACCCAAGGTGGTCCTGTTATGGAAGCAATGAGATATTAGCAATCAATCTAAGTTTAGTATGTGGAGTTATTTTTCGGCTTAATTGTGTTAACTCAAGTAAAAAAGTGGGAATTATAGGCGTACTAATTATGTAATTTTAGTTCTCTGATCAGGCATATTTGCCTTTTCAAAAGGGCATTTTTGGGATTAAAAACACTTTCTTTTTATTTTCCTTTTCCTTTACAAAATCAATGAATCAAAAATAAAATATCAGGATACCAACCAGGGCTTTATTAAAAAAAAAAAAAAAAAAAAAGGGCAGAGCTTTATTTTAAAAAAAAAAAAAAAGAAGGGAAAATTCGGCCAAAGGGACAAAGTCATTCGAAATCATGCAAGCAAGCTCCAATGGAATACAATCAGACCAATTATTAGATAATCTCCCAAACTTCCCAGATTTAGAACATGTTTGTCTGTGCTTATGATCATGCGATTTTGGTCGTGATTGATAGTATTACTTAAATTAGAACTGGTTATTATGGTTTAGGTGTTTGGTTAATATGTTATGGAATTCATCAAATATAGAGATAATATTGAGAAGCACCCCTCCATCTATACCTACTTATTGTCCAACTGCTTTTTAGATCAGATCTGCTAATCCTCTTTTTGCTAAAACAAACCGACCAAAGAGTAGTTTGAGATACCAAAACTGCTTAAAATCGACAGATAAGCAATGACAAACGAGCTCTTAGCAATCCAGTCAGCACACGATCCAGTTCGCATCCCTTCTAATAGATTTAACACACAGACACCCCACCCACAAACCTCTTTAAGAGGGTCGAATCATCACCACCACAAATCTCCTGAACCTGCCATGGAGTATTTGAGGGAAATGAATTAAGAGCATTCACTGCAATGCTAGCTAGCTTGAATGAGTGTACTCTCAAGAAACCATTATGCAGATCCCAATTAACAGGAGCCAGCAGAGCTAATTAATGTACACTTCTCCTTGCACCACACAAGTTGACACCAACAAACTTCCCAAGATGGTTCACACCCGACCCGAGAAAGCTAAACAATTTAGATGTGTGCTTAGCAGCCCTCTCTATATATTTAGATGGTGGAATAGAAGCAACAGTCTCTTCCTCTGGCCCAGGTACTTATGAGATGCATTACACCAAGAGCAATGATATGCTTCCTAAATTTACATCCCAAATAATGTGGTAGTGGGCTCACTGAATTTTGATTGAATCATTTGAGATGTGAATTTGAAATTAAAATTTGAAAAGCATAGCATTACCCTTACACCAAATGATAAATAAAAGAGAGAGAGAGAGGAATATTTCCTTCAAAAATTAATGTTATTTTTGTTTTTGGTAGCAGTAACAACTTAAGAGGGGAAAAAAGGACCTTTAAAAGTCAGAAGTTAGACTTGGGGCGTATGTGTAATTTTGCTTTACGACCAAAAAGGCTTACAGCCCTTTAGGATGTTTTGAATTACAGCATTTGTGAATTTGGGGTTACAATGCTTTTCTGTATTTGACTTGCCATTTTCCTGAAGCCCCTTTTTTTTAAAACTATTACAGAAAAAGACAATAGAGCCATTAAAATGTGGCTTACAATATTTTTGATTAATTTGAGTTGTTGCCTCCGTTAAACAATACAGTGAGATCTTATCCAGAAGCAGAGGAGAGTATGGTGCTAGGATGTCTCTCTCCTTTTACTTATTTTCTTTTTATTTTTTTATTTTTTATTTGTAAGAAAAATATTTTTAAATCCAAAGATAAGAAATTTGATTTTTTTTAAAAAAAAATTATCACCAACTGTCTAGTTTTTTTTTTTTTTTTTTTTAGTTTTTAGTGTTTTTTTATTATTGATCCAACTTTCTAGGTGAGACTCTCACCGTGAGAGAGTAGTTTCATTAGGAAAGAGGTCTGGGGTTTGAAATTTAATAAATGAACTTGGAACTATGGGATCAATATGCAATTTTGCTTATTTATTTTTACAACATAAATTTTTAACAGCTCAACAAAAAAAAAAAAATTGAATGGCTAAGGACTTATCTATGTAATTTGATTTTTTATTCAGTAAATGAGTATGCACTCATATACTGTATTATGACGTCATATTGCTGCATATATATTGATACTTAGAAAATTATTAGGCTCTATTTAGTTTATGGATTTCTAGTGAGTGATGTTGTCAAAATTTGGTTAAAGTAAATTAATGTGATTTAAGGGGAGAGAGAGTGAGAGACTAGTTTTTTGTATGTGGTTCGACCATGTTAATGAAGGTATCTACGTCCACGTGTGTGTCTGAGCATGTTCACTATACTGTAAAAAGCCAGGGACCTGTGGTGAACCAACAATAGTTTGGAGCTACCGCAGTTCGGCCGGACGTGTTGGTAACTGCTATAGAGGTGCTCTATATACTGAAAAATCGGTCCCTCTGAAGGGGGGGGGGGGGGGGGGGGGGATCTCCTTTATAGATGCAAGAGATCTACTCATACATGGATAAGAAAATATAATCCAACTAAGCTTGATTGGCATTAATTGTGGGGGTTTCCTAATTGGATTAGGAAATAATGTCCACTTTCCATAAGTCTTCTATCTTGAGTAGGAAACTGTCTGGAATATTCTGGGTCATGTGTTGTGGGCCCAGCTGGCTTGCGCCTGTACGGACTATGCCAGTGTGGTCTTCCCGACCTGTTGGTCAAGTCGTGAATGAACCGCTCGGGATGGTGAATCTCGGGTAGACTAGACCGCTCGAGCTGATGCTTGTCCGAGGAGTTGAGAATGATTTGACCGGGACATGCACTGGCTGCTGAGTTAAACCGCTCGGTCGTAAGATAGAGTCAATTTTGGGTGTAACAGATGCCCCCCATTTCCAAGGTTGGCCGAATGCTATATCGGGACAAGTTTGGAAATCTGTTTGATGTTACTTGCCACTGTCTGAGTATTCGGGGAAGCTGCCTTGGAGCTTCTGAGTTTTATGAGTGCTCGGGAACTGGCTAAGAGTTGAGACTTAGCCTAACTCGGAGTCTTTAAGTGCTCGGGAATTGGCCAAGAGTTGAGACTCGGCCTAATTCGGAGTCTTTTGCTTGAGTTAGCTCCCAAGATGGTTATCTTTTACCCATAAACCTTCGTCAAGGTTGTGGGCAAAAGAATTTGACCATGTTGGAAAAGCCGACCTAAAGTGTATTGCTTTAGGGTCCTTTTATGTTAACTCCCCAGGATGGTTATCTGCTATCCGGTCAGCCTTCATTAAGACTGTTGAGAGAAGAGTTTGACCATGTTGGTGGAGCCGACCTAAATCACGTTGCTTTAGGGTCTTTTTGCTCCTCCATCGTCGGTCAACCTAAGAGATTTTAGTCACCTCTATCGTCGGTTTGGACCTAAGTGGAGTTATTGCCTCTGAGTACTGTAGGCGCCCGGGTTGTCTAAGAGTTTGCCTTAGTTACCGCAAGGCCTGTAAATACCCGATGTGATTGCCTGTTTAGTCCATTGTGCCTTTCTGCCCCACAAGCTTTCGCTAAGACGAGGGTCTTGTGGAGGCTAGGAGTGTAGGTAACCGACCTGGAACATGGGTGATTGCAGGGTCTTTTGAAACTTGCCATCATCAGCCACCTAGAGGGATTTTCCCCCATAGTAGGTTGGACCTAAGCGAAGCCGATGCCTTGAGCGTGACCCCGAGGTCTTTTGCCTCGAGTAAAACTTCAGGCACACCCATTTCCACAACCTCACTCCCCACAACCTGATGTGTCAATCATGTAGTGAGAGTATCATATGTGAGGTTGTGTTAAATGGTGGGTCCCATCCCACTACATGATTGACACATGAGGTTGTGGAAATGGGTGTGCTTGAAGTTTTACTCTTTGCCTCTGGTGCGATCCCAAGGTCTTTAGTGCCTGGGTTAGGAGCCTGAGATCTTTTGTTCCTGGGTTCGGAGCCCGAGGTCTTTTGATGTGCCTTGAGTGTGGCTCGAGGTCTTTTCAAGAGCTTTCTGACAGTCTGCGGAGCCTCATCCGATGATCGGGCAAGTACCACTGTAGTTGGATTGATCGAGACTATTAGAGACAGGAGGTCGGGTCGAGACTGCCAGACCCTAACTGCTATGAACTGGAAGAACTGTTAGAACTCCCGGGCTGATCTCGCTTTCGCTTACTTCTGGAAGACTCGTTGCTTACGCGCCCGGGGTCTTTGGTCTTTTAAAAATTCTTCAATGCGAATGTATCCTCCAACCCTCTCAGTGAGTTCAACTAAGGTTTCCGGTCGATTTCTGTGAAACGACACGGCGCACTTGGTGTGTTGAATTCCCAAGCAGAAGGCTATAATAGCGACAGTTTCATCAAGATCATAGATTCCGAGCTTCTCTTGATTAAACCGGTCGGTGGATTCCTTGATCAGGGTCTCATTATTCCTTCGTATGACTGTCAGTAGTTGCATGTCAAGCTTTGGCCGTTCATGCATACCGATGAACTAGTTGATGAACTGCTTGCTGAGTTGCTTGAAACTGCAGACCGATCGGGGCTCCAAGGATTAGAACCATTGCACGGCCGGGCCTTTCAAAGTGCTGGGGAAGGCCAGGCAATGTAGTTCATCGGAGTTGATGGCTAGGGCCATCTGAGCCTTGTAGGTCCGGACGTGGTCGACCGAGCTTCCCGAGCCGTTATAGGGATCTAGGCGAGGCTGCTTGAATTTGCACGAGATGGCAAACCTCGTGATCTGGCTAGAGAATGGTGACTCTGTCTCGGTATTGGCGTGATTCCGAGTAGGGTTCTAGCCTAGCCTTTTGGCCACTCCATCAATCTGTTTTTGCAAGTCCTTGATGCGTGCCACCACATCTTCCCGACCGGTATCTGGGCTGTAGGTCGGGTTAGTAGAGGAGGCTTCCTTCTCATGACGGTGTGCTGTCCCTTGGGATCGGGCTTGGCTATGACTCTGGTTCATCGTATGCCTAGGGACACCTCGGCTCTTGACCGAGTGACCCTGGACTGATTCCCGGGCCATATGCTCGTGCCTCTCCTCTCGGGTAGCACGCCTACTGTTGATGTCTCTGGTATCCTCAACACCAGACGGGTTGGCTCGGGTACGTTGTCTGGTCAAGATCGGTTCTCGACAGTACGCAACGTTCCCGGATCGTTTCCCGGCCACTGGAGGAATGTTTTGTTGGGCCAACAGGGCTTCAATCTGTTGCTGGATTTGACGTTGGCCCTCCAAGAGTTATGTGAGGGTCGCGGTGATCTGCTCAGATGTCATGACTGCCGTAGCCGGCACTGGGGCCAGCAGAACATCCCGGTTGGCCTGTTGTGCTGTCTTCTCACCCTTCTTCGGAGGCATGGCTATCCGCCAAGAGATTTGTTGATAAAGAACTTGTCGTTCCCACAGACGGCGCCAAGCTGATGATACCAAAATTTGGTTAAAGTAAATTAAAGCAATTTAAGGGGAGAGAAAGTGAGAGATTAGTTTTTTGTATGTGGTTCGGCCTTGTTAATGAAGGTACCTACATCCACGTGTGTGTCTCAGCACGTTCACTATACTGTAAAAAGCCGGGGACCTGTGGTGAACCAACAATAGTTTGGAGCTACCGTAGGTCGGCCGGACGTGTTGGTGACTGCTATATAGACTGAAAAATCGGTCCCTCTGAAGGGGGTGAGTGGTCTCTTTTATAGATGCAAGACACCTACTTATACATGGATAAGGAAATATAATCCAACTAAGCTTGATTGTCATTAATTGCGGGGGGTTTCCTAATTGGTTAGGAAACAATGTCCACTTTCCATAAGTTTTCTATCTTGAGTAGGAAACTGCTTGGAATATTCTGGAGCATGTGTTCCGGCCTGCACCTGTACGGACCGTGCCAGTGTGGTCTTCCCGACCTGTTGGTCTGGTAGTGAATGAACCGCTCGGGATGGTGAGTCTCGGGTAGACTAGACCGCTTGGGCTGCTGCTTGTCCGAGGAGTTGTGCATGATTTGACCGGGACATGGACTGGCTGCTGAGTTAAACCGCTCGGTCATTGGATAGAATCAATTTTGAGTGTATGAGAGAGAAAATAAAATAGAAACTAATTCTTTCATATTTTCTCTTGTGTTTTCTTTCATGTTTGCTAACAATTAAATAAAAAAAACTTATAAAATATATTTGTAATATCATGAAAAAGAAAAGGAAATGATTCAAAATATTCAAAATTTTCAGTATTTATTAATTCTAAACTTATCTCTCTCTCCCTTTTCCCCCCTATTTTTCCTTGTTTTTCTTATTAACCAAACAAAAGAAAATATTTTCTTCTATGTTTTCTTTTATTTTCCCCACCTAAATTCATGGACCAAACAGAGTCTTAGGTACATATAAAAATAGAATCAAAGTTAATCCTACTTTTATTTTATATCCTAGATTGATGAAAATTAGTATCATACTTGTTGTCTGGAAATTGAATAAAATTAAATCTTCCTTTAACTTCAACTCATATATGAGTAAAGTTTGTAAGACAAGGCCATAACTTTATTTTATTTTGGCTTAAAAAGAGAATGCCATAGTTGATAATACTATATAACACAAATGACATTTTCATAACACAGCCATGCACATGCACGCAAAAGCAGCTACTTTCGAGAACACAGTATATGCTTTCGCTTTTTCAAACTTTCAAGTACTTCACAAGTTTTGACAAAAAAAAAAGTACTCCTACTTCACAAGTAATAAATAACTAAAAAAGGACTTGAAAATAATTGACAATTGCATATTGCATATTGCATATCTCATGTTTCTGAAGGGGTAAATATTGCCTACTTCTCCTTAGGTTTGACTTTAATACATTTATCTCCCCTCATATTTCAAAAATCTTATTTACCTCCCCTATTTCTAACTTTAAATATCAGATTCCCCCCTTCTCTTAAACAAACTATTAGAAAATTTAACGGAATCTGATATAAAACTCAAAAATAAGGGAGGTAAGTGAAATACTTGAAACTTGAGGGGAGATATATGTATTAAGATCAGAATTCAGGGAAGTTAAGTGATATTTACCCTTTCTAAAATTACGACGAGCTCCTTGTTTCAAGTTGTTAGTAGTAAAAAATTCTTTTTTAAAACAGTACAAAATGAATAACACCGTCATTTTTATTTTCAAAAATAGCAAATTTGTCCCTGAAAAAGTAATAAAATGAGCTTGAAGTAAAAAGTATGGGTATTACTATGAGGAATGTAAAATTGTAATTACACAATTTCAGTGAACCTAAAGCCAGCTAACAAATACACAAGAGGAAAAAAAAGTTTAAATTTCGAGAAAAATAAATTTCTGGGATGAAAATTTATTATTTTGAAGATTTTCTTAAAAATAAAAGGAATTTTTTTTTTTAAATGATGAACAAGTGGTAACCTTTCATATTCTATGCTATATCCAGACAGTGAGGATTGTCGTTTGGCTAGTACTGCATATAGAAAACTATAAATGATCAAACTCATGTTTGTGACACGACTAGTACTGTACCATAACATGTTATATCAAACTCATATTCATGGGGAAGTTCTTGTCGGTCAGACGATATATGTGTATAGGAAAAGACTATGATACGGAATGGTGGTATTTCCGCATGATAGGATTTGATGCGGACAAACAATGAATGGACAAGATTGATCAAGGTATACCATCCAAGGGTGGCTGTTAATCCAACACATGGTCACTGACAGCATTTACTTTACAGCTGGCGCATTAAATGTGCATTTAATGCCCACTAAACTGGTGTAGCCGGTTGTTATAACAGGTTGTAATATATTTCGTTCCTTCTGTAAGAAATTGTGTTCCTCGTGTAAGAAATTGTGTTCCTCTATAATAAAAATTGTTCCCACTAAACTGTCACTGACAGCATTTACTTTACAGCTGGTGCATTAAATGTGCATTTAATGCCCACTAAACTGGTGTAGCCGGTTGTTATAACAGGTTGTAATATATTTCGTTCCTTCTGTAAGAAATTGTGTTCCTCGTGTAAGAAATTGTGTTCCTCTATAATAAAAATTGTTTCTCAGCTTCATTTGTTGTACTTATTGTGTTCCTAATGTACTTACTGTTTAAGGTTGTTGGAGATGGCTGTTTATTAAATAGGAGCAAGTTGTTTATTAATAACACATACCAACCACATCATTTATTGAATAACAACACAAATGTTATAAACAACCTAAAACAAAACACACAGATTGTTTCTTCCATTTATTTTTTATTCATTTGTAGAATCATTTTAAGCATAAACAGATCATTCCTTTCATTCATTTTAATTTTCATTTCAAGCATAATTCATAGACATTTGGATTATACTTGAAGCCAATTGGATTACAACTGAAGCCATTTGAAGTTCTCCCAACAAGAGAAGACAATAGTGTTTTAGGTAATATTTATATTTGATGACTAATTTTTTTTTTTTTTTGGAGTGTTCATCCTTTATTAGGTATTTGTTTCAACATTTTTGAAGTTACTTTAGTGTAGTGAAATAAAAAATGTGATACCTACAACACTTTTTTATGCATTCTCTTATAAACATGATGTGAAAATAAATGTGATACCCCACTCGTACAAACATTTGTAGTAATATGAGTGTTTTTACATGTATACTGAATAGTATACATGGAACAATAAGGGTACAATATTTCTTATTTATAGAACAATATGGGTACAATATATCTTAATTATGGAACAATACGGGTACAGAATATCTTTATCATAGAACAATAAGGGTACAGAATATATTAATCATGAAACAATAAGGATACAAAATTTCTTCATCACAAAACAACAAGGGTACAAAATATATTAACCATGGAACAACAACGGCACAGAATTTACTAATCATGAAACTAAAAGTGTACAGAATATATTACATTCATACTTAAATAGCTCACTACACAACCTTGTCTTGAAAAAACATGCTTAAAGCTAAACAAAGTATACCATAACGAAACTAATCAGAAAGGAGGTCCAAACCAGATAAATCGCCATAGTATTCATAGCAACAGAAAGGTTGTCCATCATCTCTGATTAGACACCCAGGAAGAAAACGTTGAAAATCCCGATCAACATCATCTTCAGTATAATCCGGTAGATTGGGATATACATCAGCATAAGATGGATCATCTTCAATATCTTGTATAGCAAAGACTGGGGGGTCATAATATTTTTTTACATCTTCGATTGCGTGAAAACGCATCAATCGTTGTTTCATCTGTCGAATCTCTTGATTCAGCAAATGTATGACCCGATCATCATCCCTATTAGGATTTCGCATGAAATCAGGAACAAGAAGGGTACATATTTTCTTAATCATGGAACAATAAGGGTACTTAATTTCTTAATCATGGAACAATAATGGTACATAATTTCTTAATCTTGGAACAAGGAGGGTACAAATTTTCTAATTCATGGAACAATAAGGGTACATACTGAGTGAGTTTAGAACTCACCGAACGTTGTTAAGGGTGCGTTTGGCTCGTCAAGCTTTGAGCTCTCTCTCTCCAATGGTGATCCTGTCTCCACTGTCTCTGTCTTCTTTCTCTGTCTTCTTTCTTTTCATTCTCTTCTTCTTCTCCTTGTCTGTCTGTCTCTCTCTCTCTGACTGAATATATATATATGTGTATATATATGGATGTGCGTGTATATATATATATATATCAAAACACAAGCACACAACCTCTCTCTCTCACACAACTCTGGTTTTCCAAACACACTACACACACGAACACAATGTATTTATATAGGAAAGGGGGTGCAAGTGGCAATGTTTGCGCAAAAACTGGGATTCGTGATGATAACAAGTTCGATCGATTGAGACTCTTTCGATCGATTGAAAGTAGATCGGCCAATTTTGATCAATTGAAAAGGGGTTTGATCGATTGAAGTGGGGACTACGTCATAAATTCAGGTCGGTAGGGTTTCGATCGCTTGAACTCTGAAATGCTCGATCGCTCGAAGGGACTTCGATCGATTGAAAGTAAAACTTCAAGTATGATCAAGAGAATTATATAGAATCTCTGTGCATAAATAATTATTGAAAATACAAGGTATTACATATGATGCTCTCACTCATACCGTGCAAGCGCCTAGGGAAGTGGGCTACCCGTGGTTCTGATGGCTAAGATTCCTTTTGTGGGAAAATTTGGCACTTCACCTATTTGTTTCTAATAATTACCATAATTTATAAGTGTATTTTAACCCTTCCTTCCAAAATTATTGTCACACTTTCTATTTATAAAGTAATGTTATGCTTCTCAAATTTTGTATCCCAAATACTTTCCAAATGCATGTGACAGTGGGACCACTCTAACATTCCACAATCAAAATCAGGTGAATCTACTGCCACGTGTATTTGGGAAGCATTTGAGATATAAATTTTGAAAAGCATACAATTGTTGTATTTTTTTTTAACACTTAATACTCATAAGATTATAATTATATTATATAATTTACTACGCCTCTTTTGTAAAGTAATTTTAATGTTCTTGTTTTAATGACGTGAAATGGATTTAATTTGTCCAAAAAGTAAAATCAAAGCCTTAGATATATATGTAATAAGTTAGCATTTCTTTTTAAAGTTATAATTATAAATGGAAAATATTAACCCTTTCATTCCAAAATTATTGTCAAACTTTCCATTTATAGATTAATGCTATGCTTTTCAAATTTTACATCTCAAATACTTCTCAAATACATGTGGAAGTGAGACCAACTTCAATAATGGTGGGACAACTCTATCATTCCATAATCAAAATCATGTGGATCCACTGTCACATGTATTTGAAAAGCATTTGTAATATAGATTTTGGAAAGCATAGCATTATTGTATTTTTTTTAAACACTTAATATACTTTTAAGATTGTAATTGTATTGTATAATTTATTTCTCCTCTTTTATAAGATAAATTTATTGTTCTTGTTTTAAGAGTGTAGTTTTGTTCACCCCAAAATTGCTCACTCTTTGCTTACTCTCTTTTTCCATTGACCAATGCAGTGGGGTCCATTACTTTATACTATTAATTAATTCTTATTTAATTATGGGTCTTACTGTATTAGCCAATGGGAGAGGAGAGTGAGCAAAGAGTGAGCAATTTTGGGGTAAGCAAAAATGTATTATTATTTTACTTAGGTGAAATGAATTTTATTTGCCCAAAAAGGAAAATAAGAACCTTAGATATTTAATAAGTTAGCATTTATTTTTAAAGTAATAATTGTTAAAATTTAAATAAAATAGATTGTTTTATAGAAGAGAGGATGTTTTTTTAGATATTTTGGTGACCGGATACCTCTTTTGCAGGTGAAAGTTGAAAACCAATAGTTGGTTTTTTTGGAAAACTATGGTTTTTGTTATGGATGGTCAAGATTTTATCCACCACCAATCCAATGGTGGAACACTAGGGGACAAGATCTCCGCATGTGCGGACAAAACCACACATCCGTATGGTAGCCACTCCCTATGTGTATATATATATATATATATACGGTACAGGGTAGAGTGAACAGAAGTTCTTGTCGGTCAGACGATATATATGTGTATACATATATATATACGGTACAGGGGTAGAGTGAACATACAGTGAACAAATTTTTTTTTGCCTTTTCAAAAGGGCATTTTTGGAATTAAAAGCACTCTCTTTTTCTTTTCCTTTTCCTTTACAAAATCAATGAACCAAAAATAAAATATCAAGATACCAACAGGGCTTAATTGAAAAAAAGGGCAGGGCTTTATCAAGGCCGGCCATGAGCCCATGCGGTCAAGCAACCGCATAGGGCTTCATTTTTAGGTCTTATTTTTTAGTCATCTTTTTTTTTAATTTTTTCTTAATTTCTATGAAACAAAGTTCAGAGGCGGGAGGCCTCATTTAGGCCTCTCTTTTTTTTCCCCTTAACTTCTATGAAATTTAGTATAGAAGCCTCATTTTTTAGGCATCTTTTTTATCTAATTTTTTTCTAATCTCTGTGAAACTTAGTGTAGATGCCTTATTTTTAGGCCCCTTTGAAAGTTCGCTTGAGGCCTGAGACTATTTTTGTCATCTTAGGGTCGGCCTTGGGCTTTATTTAAAAAAAAATAATAATAAAAGGGGGCAAATTCGGCCAAAGGGACAAAGTCATTCGAAATCATACAAGCAAGCTCCAATGCTATACAATCAGACCAATTATTAGATAATCTCCCAAACTACCCAGATTTAGAACATGTTTGTCTGTACTTATGCTCATGCGATTTTGGTCGTGATTGATAGTTCTACTTAAATTAGAACTGGTTATTATAATTTTGGTGCTTGGTTAATATGTAGTGAAATTCATCAAATATATAGATAATGATACACCCAAAATTGACACTATCCTATGACTAAGCGGTTCAAATCAACAGCCAGTCCATGTCCAGGTCAAATCATGCATAACTCCTCGGACAAGCATCAGCCCGAACGGTCTAGTCTACTGGAGACTCACCATAACGAGCGGTTCATTCACGACCAGACCAACAGATCGGGAAGACCACATTGGCACGGTCCGTACAGGCGCAGGCCAGGTGGGCCCACAACATATGCCCCAGAATAATCCAGGCAGTTTCCTACTTAAGATAGAAGACTTATGGAAAGTGGACATTATTTCCTAATCCAATTAGGAAACCCCCATAATTAATGACAATCAAGCTTAGTTGAATTATATTTCCTTATCCATGCATGAGTATGTCTCTTGCATCTATAAAAGAGACCACTCAACCCCCCTCAGGGGATCAACTTTTCAGTCTCTACAGCACCTCTATAATTGTCACGCCCCGACGTAGCATAAATAAGGAAAGCGTTTAATTTCCTTTATGGACCCGTAGGTCGCGACAGTTTGAAGGATCGATTACGTCCCAAACGTCGAACAACAAAACATAATAATCAGAGTAAAGCAATCAAGGCTTACAAAAATTTTCTAACTTATTACAAATTACAGCACGGGGTCAACTAAGGCACAGACCGCCTTGAAACAAAACAATAACTTAGTGTCTATTACAGCCATCCTTATTACAAAATGGTCCATTACTTAAAACATGTAAACTTAAAGCATATAATAAGCAAACAATTTTCTCATTCCAAAAGCAGCCAATCTCAGTTAGCGTAGTCATAAGGTCCTTCCTGATCATAACCTGAAAAGCCTGAACACGAATGTCCAGGACGCATCAACGTCGTCAGCTTCGAGAAGCTGGTGAGTATTAAAAACATAACTTTGAATGTAAAACATACTCATTTACCATTTTCCAATTCCCTTTTTAAAATCCACAAGTTTATATTTAAGATAAAGAGCTTGTTTAGAAAACAGCTACAACATTATTCAAAAGATAAGTTCACCCATATGTGACCGTTTATGAGAACGATGCACCAACTCATCTGACTGACTCTTTTCTCTCGACAAAACCCAACAACCCACTATCTTACTCCTGGTATCTTTGAAACACTAAGATAGCCACACTTTAGCAACGGGGCGCCAGGGAGTGTCCAGTTTGCCTCACACTTTGGTCCGGGGTACCAGGGAGTGTCCAATGCCTCACACTTTGAATACCCTAACCGCCATGCAAATACCGGGGCAACCCCTCACACAGTATCCAGACTCGAGTATCAGGGAGTGTCCGTAGGCCACACTTTAGCACTACCATGGGTGCCAGTGAGTGTCCGAGTTTGGCGTCACACACTTTAACGCTTCCATGGGCGTCAGGGAGTGTCCCTATTTGTCACCGTCGCATTTCAAAGATACCCTCTCCACAATCTCAACCACAACCACAACCACAACCACAACCACAATCTCAATCACAACCACAACCACACAACTACAACCACAAACTCAAACTCATACTCTTTCCACACTACCATTACTCTTTTCCACACTGACTGATACCCACATGCATGTACTACTGACCTCATATGAATGATATGCACTTAAACGAAAGCAAAATGCTGAATTAAAGGAACAACGCGCGTACGGGGATTGATAAGTCATAATACAATGTTTTAAATCATTCAAACATAACCAAAAGAGTTCTGATTTACTAAATTTCCCAAACAGAACCTTACCAGTACTTAAAAGTTGAACCAAATAGTCCTTTAACAGAAAACAGACAAAAACAGAAACTGCCAGAATTCGCGCGCGCGGGGGCCGCTCGCGCGAAAGGTCGCTCGCGCAGGCCGCTCGCGCGATATGCCTAATTTTCCTTTTATATATAAACTTTTCTGTCTGCCTGGGGAAACAAGGATCGCGCGCGCGGATCGCTCGCGCGAAGGGTTTCTCGCGCGACCCTCGCTCGCGCGACCTGTCCAATCTTCATTTTTTATAATAAAACTCTTCTGTCTGCCTATGGAAACGAGTATCGCGCGCGCGGGCCGCTCGCGCGAAAGATCGCTCGCGCGGGCCGCTCGCGCGATCTTCGCGCGCGCGAGATGAAGCAGAGGCTTCATCTTCCCCGCAAAAACTGCTCTGTTTCAGCTTAAGGGGTCCAAATTGACCCATTTTGCAATTCTAAAGTATATAGTACATATAATATATGGATCTCTTCGGTTTTTCACAAGGATTAAGAATCCATTATCAATTTAACATGAATCAATCTACAACTCTAGAATTTTATGAGAAATTAAAAGTTGACAAAACTCAATTTCTAATATACTTTCTCATTGGGACAAATTAAGGTCTAATACTTTGGGTACCACCTATATGACATGTAATCTATCATATTTATCTACAAAAACAGATTTTGGTTAACTTTGAAAAATTATGATTTTGAAGCTCAAGCTTCCATGAACGAATTTAGCAATGGTGATTCATGTTTACATACACCCAATCTGTAATTGAATATGAAATTACAACCATAGTGAGTTTAGAATACTCACTGAGATTAATGGAGCAGAGAATTGTTGAGAAAGAATCTAAATAAGAAATTTCAAATACAAGCTTGGTTATGGAGATGTGCTTTCTCCCTCTAAAATTCTGAACTAAGAACCCTCTGCTCTCTCTAATCCTCTGTGTTTCAGTCTTTAAGAATGTGTGTATTGTGAAGAGGGTGTATGAGAGTGTATGAGTTATATAGAACTCACAATCTTGGGCTCCAAGTTGTGAGTTGTGATACTCACTCAACCAACTAAATTGATTAACCATTCTAATTCCTAAACAATTGCAAATTAAGAGGGTTAATCCATACTGAATTATACATACGTATGTATACATATTAGCTGCAGGAGGTTTGAAAGGGTGCTATAGGTTAGTAGGGGCCAAGAAGAAGTGTTTGGGAAAATAAGCTTTTGGTCACAACAATACACACACACACACAAAGCATTGCCAAACAAGGCCTAAGCCAATGATCACTTGCCATAAATGGCAATAAGGCAATTGTCCAAATCAATCACTTCCAAAATCTGTGGAAGTTCACACAGCGTGGACAGTTTTGCACACTAACTGGTATTTTCGAGGCGCGGTGGTCACCACAAAAATACAGAAAATTCATTTTAACTTAAGAATTGATTTCCTGGTTTCATAAAAATACTGTTTGAGTCAAAAGGAAATATTTCCACCGTTTTGAAATACAGATTTTGAAACCCACACAGGTATTACTAACTTTGTAAAATTACAGTTTGGCCCCAATAAAATTTAAATGTGAATTAGATAAGAAATTAATATTCCAAACATGTGACTGAAATTAAAATAAAAGAAGACAATGCTAACTGAATTTAAATATGCCAATGCAAATACAAATAAATTAAATATGGACATGAATTTTAAATTAAATGGAAATGTAGGTTGTTACACCCTTCCTCCCTTAAACAGGATTTCGTCCCCGAAATCAAGACTAACTAGTCCTGAAACAACTTCGGGTACTTCTTCCTCATATCAGCTTCCACTTCCCACGAGGCTTCGTTCTCGTCATGGTGATTCCACTGAACCTTCACCAATGGGATATCCTTATTTCTCAACTTCTTGATACTCTGATCCAAAATCTTCACAGGTCTCTCTTTGTAAGAAACGTTATGACTCGTCTCAATATCGTCATAACTAACCACATGTGAGGGGTCTCGTATGTACTTTCTCAGCATACTCACATGAAATACATTGTGAACCCCAGACATCTTCAGTGGTAGCGCGAGTCGATAAGCCACTTTCCCGACACGTTCCAAAATCTCAAACGGTCCGATGAAACGCGGAGCTAACTTCCCTCTCTTGAGGCCGAAGCGTATTACTCCTCGGGTTGGTGAAACTTTAAGGAGCACGTGATCTCCAGCACTGAACTCCAAATCTTTACGACGTCGATCAGCATAACTCTTATACCTGCTTTGAGCGGTTCTCATCCTTTCCTTGACCAAGGAAATCTTCTCGTTGGTTTCTCTAACCAAATCTGGTCCCAACAATTCTGTGTCTCTGACTTCTGCCCAACACAAAGGGGAATGACATGGTCGTCCATACAATGCTTCGAACGGAGCCATTCCGATACTCGTATGATAGCTGTTGTTATAGGCAAATTCCACCAATGGCAAGTGTGTCTCCCAAGATTCCTCAAAATCGATCACACAAGCCCTAAGCATATCTTCCATGATCTGATTAACATGCTCAGTTTGTCCATCTGTCAGAGGGTGAAAAGCAGTACTCATCTTGAGCGAGGTTCCCATTGCTTCTTGCAGACTTTCCCAAAATCCAGAAGTAAAACGTGCGTCGCGGTCTGACACAATTGACACAGGTGCACCGTGAAGTCGCACAACTTGTTGTATGTACATCCGGCTCATCTTCTCTACCGGGTAAGTCATACTATAAGCGATGAAATGAGCTGATTTCTTCAATCGATCCACTATTACCCAGATAGCGTCATGATTCTGCTGCGATCGAGGCAATCCTACTACAAAATCCATCGTGATGTGCTCTCACTTCCAACCAGGAATAGGTTGCGGTTGCAATAATCCTGATGGTCTCTGATGTTCCGCTTTGACTTGCTGACACGTCAAACACTTGGATACGAATACGGCCACGTCCTTCTTCATACCTTCCCACCAGAAATTTCTCTTCAAATCTTTGTACATTTTTGTTCCTCCCGGGTGAATTGTATACCTTGATTTATGTGCTTCTTCCAGAATATCCTTCCTAAGTTCTCCAACATCTGGCACACATAATCTATTCCTGCAACGATACCCTCCATCGACTCCCATTTTCTATTCTGTCGGGTCTTTCTCTGACATCTTCACGAACCATGCCTGAAACTCCTTATCTTCTTTCTGGGCTCCAATAATACGGTCGATAAGAACAGGCTGTAGGATAAGACATCCGAACAATTGTCCTTTTCCTTCTTCAGCACTCTGTACATCGAACTCTGCCAAAGTCTCCAAAGCTCGCCACTCTCTAACCATTAAGGAGGCGATCGTCTCACGAGTCTGTCGACTCAGGGCATCAGCAACCACATTGGCTTTACCCGGGTGGTATTCCAATGTGAAGTCATAATCTTTGATCAACTCCATCCATCTGCGCTGCCTCATGTTCAACTCTTTCTGTGTGAACAAATACTTTAGGCTCTTGTGATCGGAAAATAGATCAAACTTCTCACCGTAGAGATAGTGTCTCCAAATCTTGAGTGCAAAAACTACTGCCGCCAACTCCAAATCATGAATGGGATAGTTCAACTCATTCGGCTTCAGCTGTCTGGATCCATAAGCGATAACTCTGCCATCTTTCATAAGTACACACCCTAACCCTTGATATGATGCGTCACTAAAGATAGTGAACTTTTCATCAGGCTTGGGTATTGCTAGTACTGGTGCGGTAGTGAGTCTCTCTTTCAACTCTAGAAAGGCTCGCTCATGCTTCTCTGTCCACTCGAACTTCAGATTCTTCTTCGTCAACCCAGTCAAAGGTGCCGCTATTTTGGAGAATCCCTCAACAAATCTCCGATAATAGCCTGCAAGTCCAAGAAAACTCCAAACTTCTGTAGGGTTGCTCGGTCTAACCCAGTTTGACACAGCATCGGTCTTGGACGAATCCACTGAAATTCCTTGAGATGGCACCTTGTGTCCCAAAAATTTCACTTCTTGTAACCAGAACTCACACTTACTGAACTTGGCATACAACTGATGGTCCTTGAGCGTCTGCATCGCAATCCGTAGATGTTGCTTGTGTTCTTCTCCTGACTTAGAATAGATCAAAATATCATCTATAAAGACGATGACAAACTGATCCAAATAAGGCTTAAACACTCTGTTCATCAAATCCATAAACACTGCCGGGGCGTTCGTCATTCCAAACGGCATCACCAGAAATTCATAATGACCATATCGGGTTCTGAATGCAGTCTTAGGTATGTCTTCCTTTCGTACCCTCAACTGATGATATCCCGACCTTAGGTCTATCTTGGAAAAGGTCGTAGCTCCTTGTAGTTGATCAAACAAATCGTCAATCCGAGGTAAGGGATACTTGTTCTTGATAGTCACTCGGTTCAATTCTCTGTAGTCGATACACAGTCTAAGTGTCCCGTCCTTCTTCTTCACGAATAACACCGGTGCTCCCCAAGGCGATGTACTTGGACGTACAAAACCTAGGTTCTCGAGCTCTTGAACTTGTTCCTTCAATTCCAATAGTTCTGTGGGGGCCATTCTGTAGGGAACCTTGGTGATCGGTACGGTACCCGGTATAAGCTCAATACAGAACTCTATACTTCTCTCGGGCGGCAAACCAGAAACGTCTTGAAATACTTCTTCGAAGTCCTTGACTACAGGTATAGATGAAGCTGTCACCTCTGTACTGACGACTTCGATGTTGGCTAAACATCTCGTGAGGAACATATCTCCCGTAGGGTTACATTGAAAATCAAAGGGTTGATTCTCATTGTCGGGGAATATAATTCTCTTCCTCGCACAATCCAACTTCACTTGATTCTGAGAGAGCCAATCCATTCCTAGGATTATGTCGAACTCCTTCATCGATAGGATGATCAACCTTGCAGGGATTTCACGGTGTCCTAACCGTAAGGGACAATCCTTGCACACATGTCCTAATCTGACTGCAGCTCCTAGTGGCGAAGTAGCCTTCAAAGCTTTCTCTAAGCGATGAGGTAAGATACCCAATCTCCGAATTGTATTAACAGATATGAACGAAAGAGCAGCACCCGTATCAAATAACACTTTAACATGAGAGTTAAACAGAGTTAATGTACCTTCCACTGCTTGCTGATCAGGTTGAGCTTCTCCATAATCTCCTTCTTCGAACACAGTTCCATCATATCCATCGGCATCAGGGATAACAACATTCAAGCGAGTCTGACCCTGTTGACCATAAGTCACCTGCTTAGGAGCAGTGCAGAACCTACTGATGTGACCTGGTTCACCACAGTTGAAGCAGACTATCCCTTGCTGAGCAGCACGCCTTGGTGCCTTGCAATCACGAGCCAGATGACCAGGGTTGCCACAGTTGAAGCACTTTCCACTACTACTCCTTTCTCCTACTCGGGGTTGAGTCGGATAGGTAATAGCCTGGGTCTTCTTGCTTCCGTCAAAATTTCTCTTCTGCCCTTGGGTACGGTTCATTGGTGGTCTATTCCCAAAATTACCCCTTTGAGGCGGTTGGAATTCAAATTGTTTTCGGTTCACTCGAGCATCCTCTTCCAGATCGGTAGCCAAACCAACAAGTCCTTCAAATGATTTATCCAGGTGGCCGAGAGTCAGGCGACGAATCTGCGGTGTCAGCCCTTGGTTATACTTACGGATCTTCTTGTCTTCAGTATCAACCAGATGTGGGGCGAAACGAGACAGTCTTTTGAACTGTGTGGTGTACTCTTGCACCGACTTGGTTCCTTGCGTCAGATCCATGAATTCCTTCTCTCTTCTGTGCCTCTCCGTAGCCGGGAAGTACTTCTCCAAAAATCTCCCCTTGAACGCAGTCCACGTCATCCCCATTGCAGCTCCATTCCCGATAGTAGCTATGACCGAATCCCACCAATCTGCGGTAGCATCGGTCAACTGAAACGTAGCCAATCTCCTCTTGTCCATCTCGTTACACTGGACAACTTCAAACATGCGGTCCATCTGTCTTAACCACTGTTCCGCTTTTCAGGGTTCCGCGGTACCCGCAAACTGCTCAGGCCTTAGTGCACGGAATCTCTCTAGCAATTTGTCTCCAGTTTGACGGTCTCGTCGGTTGTCATTCGTATTACCGATTCTTTCCAACCGTCTGATAAATGCTTCGAACATCCCTGTAGGATCGGCAGCCTCGGGTGCTCCCTCGATCAAGTTTCTGTTCCTCCTGACTCCTCCAGCCATTCTATGCATGATAGTGGTAGTAGAATGAGAAACATGCATGCAACAGTGCTATGAAGTAATTCAAATGACGACAATATTCAAAAGAGTATATCTTATATATATAACTTCTGTCAAGTAGATACAAAAGCATGTATGGTCAGATCAATGCCTACCCTATCTGTATGGGTTAGGACGCATGCAAGAGTTAATGTTACAAAAATGGGTCATCGCCCTACACTCTAATGCATGTAATTACAGCTTGCAAAAAGAGATAGAGCTAATAGTCAAAACAGTCAATATGTACAAGGCGATATCTAAACGTTCAGTCATCGCCGTAGGTAGCCATCAACAGGTCAAGCGAGTCGGCCTGATGAAGTCGCTGAACATGGGAGGGGCCTACCCCAAAGTTACAGCTATGAGAGGTCATCAGTGAAGCAGGTCCAGGGACATCTGGCTCAAGTGCAAGTGCCTCCTCAAGGTCGACTGCAAAGTCGTCCCATCCTAAGCCATCCTCCTCGGCGTCCTCAGAAATAGGAGCGAACACAACGTCAACGTCACCGTCATCCTCAACAGCGGGGACGACCGGTGGAGGCACCTCCAGCGGTGCAAGGTGGGCCTGCACAACCTGAACCTCAAGGGGAAAATAGAAGGCATCGCTGTTAACCAAGCGAACCATCTCAACGAGTACTAAGCGCTGAATCTCTATAAAGTAAAGAATCTCAAGGCGAGCACGGGACAGGTTGACCAGTCCTAATATGTGAATCTGATGCCAGAGATCTAGCTCGACGGTAGCAGCTGCACGCTGCCCAACAGCAGTGAAATAAAGGGTCGCCGAAGCCGGCACTATCGCTCCCACAGTAACCCAATGCCCTCCAAAAGCATCAGGTACAAACAAGGGTTGAGCTGGATCCATACCTGAAAAGGTGCTACTTAAGTCAGAACAGAATAATCTTAGGCGTTTGGGTTCTGAGTCTATCCTCCCTGTCGTATCATCGGGTGTGTAACACTTAATGGAATGTGGAATCGGGTCTATACTGGTAAACCCTAACCTGGCTAAACTATCTTGAGATAAATCATAACCTGGCTCTGATACCACTAAATCCTGTCACGCCCCGACGTAGCATAAATAAGGAAAGCGTTTAATTTCCTTTATGGACCCGTAGGTCGCGACAGTTTGAAGGATCGATTCCGTCCCAAACGTCGAACAACAAAATATAATAATCAGAGTAAAGCAATCAAGGCTTACAAAAAATTTCTAACTTATTACAAATTACAGCACGGGGTCAACTAAGGCACAGACCGCCTTGAAACAAAACAATAACTTAGTGTCTATTACAGTCATCCTTACTACAAAACGGTCCATTACTTAAAACATGTAAACTTAAAGCATATAATAAGCAAACAGTTTTCTCATTCCAAAAGCAGCCAATCTCAGTTAGCGTAGTCATAAGGTCCTTCCTGATCATAACCTGAAAAGCCTGAACATGAATGTCCAGGACGCATCAACGTCGTCAGCTTCGAAAAGCTGGTGAGTATTAAAAATATAACTTTGAATGTAAAACATACTCATTTACCATTTTCCAATTCCCTTTTTAAAATCCACAAGTTTATATTTAAGATAAAGAGCTTGTTTAGAAAACAGCCACAACATTATTCAAAAGATAAGTTCACCCATATGTGATCGTGTATGAGAACGATGCACCAACTCATCTGACTGACTCTTTTCTCTCGACAAAACCCAACAACCCACTATCTTACTCCTGGTATCTTTGAAACACTAAGATAGCCACACTTTAGCAACGGGACGCCAGGGAGTGTCCAGTTTGCCTCACACTTTGGTCCGGGGTACCAGGGAGTGTCCAATGCCTCACACTTTGAATACCCTAACCGCCATGCAAATACCGGGGCAACCCCTCACACAGTATCCAGACTCGAGTATCAGGGAGTGTCCGTAGGCCACACTTTAGCACTACCATGGGTGCCAGTGAGTGTCCGAGTTCGGCGTCACACACTTTAACGCTTCCATGGGCGTCAGGGAGTGTCCATATTTGTCACCGTCGCATTTCAAAGATACCCTCTCCACAATCTCAACCACAACCACAACCACAACCACAACCACAATCTCAATCACAACCACAACCACACAACTACAACCACAAACTCAAACTCATACTCTTTCCACACTACCATTACTCTTTTCCACACTGACTGATACCCACATGCATGTACTACTGACCTCATATGAATGATATGCACTTAAACGAAAGCAAAATACTGAATTAAAGGAACAACGCGCGTACGGGGATTGATAAGTCATAATACAATGTTTTAAATCATTCAAACATAACCAAAAGAGTTCTGATTTACTAAATTTCCCAAACAGAACCTTACCAGTACTTAAAAGTTGAACCAAACAGTCCTTTAACAGAAAACAGACAAAAACAGAAACTGCCAGAATTCGCGCGCGCGGGGGCCGCTCGCGCGAAAGGTCGCTCGTGCGGGCCGCTCGCGCGATATGCCTAATTTTCCTTTTATATATAAACTTTTCTGTCTGCCTGGGGAAACAAGGATCGCGCGCGCGGATCGCTCGCGCGAAGGGTTTCTCGCGCGACCCTCGCTCGCGCGACCTGTCCAATCTTCATTTTTTATAATAAAACTCTTCTGTCTGCCTGTGGAAACGAGTATCGCGCGCGCGGGCCGCTCGCGCGATCTTCGCGCGTGCGAGATGAAGCAGAGGCTTCATCTTCCCCGCAAAAACTGCTCTGTTTCAGCTTAAGGGGTCCAAATTGACCCATTTTGCAATTCTAAAGTATATAGTACATATAATATATGGATCTCTTCGGTTTTTCACAAGGATTAAGAATCCATTATCAATTTAACATGAATCAATCTACAACTCTAGAATTTTATGAGAAATTAAAAGTTGACAAAACTCAATTTCTAATATACTTTCTCATTGGGACAAATTAAGGTCTAATACTTTGGGTACCACCTATATGACATGTAATCTATCATATTTATCTACAAAAATAGATTTTGGTTAACTTTGAAAAATTATGATTTTGAAGCTCAAGCTTCCATGAACGAATTTAGCAATGGTGATTCATGTTTACATACACCCAATCTGTAATTGAATATGAAATTACAACCATAGTGAGTTTAGAATACTCACTGAGATTAATGGAGCAGAGAATTGTTGAGAAATAATCTAAATAAGAAATTTCAAATACAAGCTTGGTTATGGAGATGTGCTTTCTCCCTCTAAAATTCTGAACTAAGAACCCTCTGCTCTCTCTAATCCTCTGTGTTTCAGTCTTTAAAATGTGTGTATTGTGAAGAGGGTGTATGAGAGTGTATGAGTTATATAGAACTCACAATCTTGGGCTCCAAGTTGTGAGTTGTGATACTCACTCAACCAACTAAATTGATTAACCATTCTAATACCTAAACAATTGCAGATTAAGAGGGTTAATCCATACTGAATTATACATACGTATGTATACATATTAGCTGCAGGAGGTTTGAAAGGGTGCTATAGGTTAGTAGGGGCCAAGAAGAAGTGTTTGGGAAAATAAGCTTTTGGTCACAACAATACACACACATACAAAGCATTGCCAAACAAGGCCTAAGCCAATGATCACTTGCCATAAATGGCAATAAGGCAATTGTCCAAATCAATCACTTCCAAAATCTGTGGAAGTTCACACAGCGTGGACAGTTTTGCACACTAACTGGTATTTTCGAGGCGCGGTGGTCACCACAAAAATACAGAAAATTCATTTTAACTTAAGAATTGATTTCCTGGTTTCATAAAAATACTGTTTGAGTCAAAAGGAAATATTTCCACCGTTTTGAAATACAGATTTTGAAACCCACACAGGTATTACTAACTTTGTAAAATTGCAGTTTGGCCCCAATAAAATTTAAATGTGAATTAGATAAGAAATTAATATTCCAAACATGTGACTGAAATTAAAATAAAAGAAGACAATGCTAACTGAATTTAAATATGCCAATGCAAATACAAATAAATTAAATATGGACATGAATTTTAAATTAAATGGAAATGCAGGTTGTTACAATAATAGTCACCAACACTCCTGGCCGACCTACGGTAGCTCCAAACTATTGTTGGTTCACCACAGGTCCCCGACTTTTTACAGTATAGTGAACGTGCTCAGACTCACATGTGGACTTAGGTAGCTTCATTAACAGAGTCGAAACACATACAAAAAAATAGTCTCTCACTCTCCCTTTCCTTAAATTGTTTTAATTTACTCTAACCAAATTTTGGCATCATCAGTTTGGCGCCGTCTGTGGAAACGACAAGTTCTTCATCAACAAATCTCTTGGCTGATAGCTATGCCTCCGAAGAAGAGTGAGAAGACTCCACAGCAGGCCAACTGGGATGTTCCTCCAGCGCTGGCTACGATAGTCATGACATCTGAGCAGATCACCGTGACCCTCACACAACTCTTGGAGGGCCAGCGTCAAATCTAGCAACAGATCAAAGCCCTGCTGGCCCAGAAAAGCAGTCCTCTAGTTGCCGGGAAATGACCCCGGGAATGTTACGTATGATCGGGAACCGATCTTGACCAGACAACGTGCCCGAGCCAACCCATCCAGCGTTGAGGATGCGAGAGACATCAACAGTAGGCGTACTGCCCGAGAGGAAAGGCAGGAGCATATGGCCCGGGAATTAGTCCAGGGTTACTCGGTCAAGAGCCGAGGTATCCCTAGGCACACGATGAACCAGAGTCATAGCCAAGCCCGATCCCAGGGGACAGCACACCACCATGAGAAGAAAGCCTCCTCCACTAACCCGACCTGCAGCCCGGATAACAGTCGGGAAGGTGTGGTAGAATGTATCAAGGACTTGCATAAACAGATTGATGGAGTGGCCAAAAGGCTAGGCCAGAACCCTACTCAGAATCATGCCAATACCGAGACAGAGTCACCATTCTCTAGCTAGATCACGAGGTTTGCCATCCCGCGCAAATTTAAGCAGCCTCGCCTAGATCCCTATAATGGCTCGGGAAGCTCGGTCGACCACGTTCGAACCTACAAGGCTCAGATGGCCCTAGACACCAACTCTAATGAACTACATTGTCTGGCCTTCCCCAGCACTTTGAAAGGCCCGGCCGTGCAATGGTTCTATTCCTTGGACTCCGATCGGTCCGCAGTTTCAAGCAACTCAGTAAACAGTTCATTAACCAGTTCATCGGTATGCATGAACGGCCAAAGCTTGTCATGCAGCTACTGACAGTCATACAAAGGAATAATGAGATCCTCAAGGAATCCACCGATCGGTTTAATCAAGAGAAGCTCGAAATCTATGATCTTGATGAAACTGTAGCTATTATAGCCTTCTGCTTGGCAGTTCAACACACCAAGTGTGCCACGTCGTTTCACAGAAACCGACCGGAAACCTTAGTTGAACTCACTAAGAGGGTTGGAGAATACATTGGCACTGAAGAATTTTTAAAGACCAAAGACCCCGAGCGCATAAGCAACGAGTCATCCAGAATACATCTGGTAGTTCTTCCAGTTCACATCAATCAGGATCCGGCAGTCTCGACCTGACCTCCAGCTTACAGTAGGCAGGGTCCGGCAGTCCCGACCCGACCTCTAGTTCACAATGGTCTGAGTCCAGCAGCCCCGACCCGACCTCTAGTTCGCAGCAGTCTGGATCCAATGATCTCGACCTTGAATCCAGCTCAAAGTAATCAGGAGTCCGGTGATCCCGACCTGACCTCCTATCTCTAACAGTCTCGACCAATCCAATTACAGTAGTACTTGTCCGATCATCGGATGAGGCTCCGCAGACTATCAGAGAGCTCTTGAAAAGATCTCGGGCCATACCTGAGGCACATCAAAAGACCTCGGGCCACACCCGAGGCATATCAAAAGACCTCGGGCCACACCCGAGGCATATCAAAAGACCTCGGGCCACACCCGAGGCATATCAAAGACCTCGGGCTCACACCCGAGGCACAAAAGACCTCGGGCGCACAGAAGACCTCGAGCTCCGAACCCAGACACTAAAAAGACATCGGGCTCAACCCTGAGGAAACCAATGACCACTGTTACGCAGTTGGCAAAAGACCTCGAGATCACACCCGAGGCAAAAGACCTCGGGGTCACGCCCGAGGCACCGGCTTCGCTTAGGTCCAACCTACGATGGAGGAAAATCCCCCTAGGTTGATAATGATGGCAAGCTTCAAAAGACCCTGCAACCACTATATTCTAGGTCGGTTACCTACAGTCCTAGCCTCCACAAGACCCTCGTCTTAGCGAAAGCTTGGGGGGCAGAAAGGTACGATGGACTAAACAGGCAATCACACCGGGTACTTACAGGCCTTGTGGTAACTAAGTCCAACTCTTAGACAGGCCGGGCGCCTACAGTACTCAGAGGCAATAACTCCACTTAGGTCCAAACCGACGATAGAGGTGACTAAAATCTCTTAGGTTGGCCGACGATAAAGGAGTAAAAAGACCCTAAAGCAACGTGATTTAGGTCGGCTCTATCAACATGGTCAAACTTTTCTCCCAACGGTTTTGATGAAGGCTGGCTGGGTGGAAGATAACCATCCTGGGGAGTTAACACAAAAGGACCCTAAAGTAACACACTTTAGGTCGGCTTTTCCAACATGGTCAAATTCTTTTACCCACAACCTTGACGAAGGTTTACGGGGTAAAAGATAACCATCCTAGAAGCTTAACTTAAGCAAAAGACTCCGAGCTAGGCTAAGTCTCAACTCTTAGCCAGTTCCCGAGGACTCACGAGACTCAGAAGCTCCAAGGCAATTTCCCCGAGCACTCAGACAGTGGCATGCGGCATCAAACAGATTTCCAAACTTGCCCCGATATAGCATCAAGCCAACCTTGGAAATGGGGGGCAGCTGATACACCCAAAATTGGCTCTATCCTATGACCGAGCGGTTCAAATCAATAGTCAGTCCATGTCCTGGTCAAATCATACACAACTCCTCGGACAAGCATCAACCCAAATGGTTAGTCTACCCGAGACTCACCATCCCGAGCGGTTCATTCACGACCAGACCAACAGGTCGGGAAGACCACATTGGCACGGTCCGTACAGGCACAGGCCAGTTGGGCCCACAACACATGCCCCAGAATATTCCAGGCAGTTTCCAACTTAGGTTAGAAGACTTATGGAAAGTGGACATTATTTCCTAATCCAATTAGGAAACCCCCACAATTAATGCCAATCAAGCTTAGTTGGATTATATTTCCTTATCCATGTATGAGTAGGTCTCTTGCATCTATAAAAGAGACCACTCACCCCCCTTCATGAGATCAACTTTTCAGTCTCTACAGCACCTCTATAGCCTCTATAGTAGTCACCAACACGCCCGACCGACCTACGGTAGCTCCAAACTATTGTTGGTTCACCACAGGTCCCCGATTTTTTACAGTATAGTGAACGTGCTCAGACACACACACGTAGACGTAGGTATCTTCATTAACTGGGCCGAACCACATACAAAAAACCAGTCTCTCACTTTCTCTCTCCTTAAATTGCTTTAATTTACTTTAACCAAATTTTGACATCATTAGATAATATTGAGAAGAACCCCTCCACCTACACCTAGTTATTGTACAACTGCTTTTTAGATCAGCTCTGCTAATTCCCTTTTTGCTGAAACAAACCCACCAAAAATTAGTTTGGGATACTAAAACTGCTTAAAATCGATAGATAAGCAATGACAAACGGGCTCTTAGCAATCCAGTCAGCACACGATCAAGTTCATATCCCTTCTGATAGATTTAACACAGACACCCCACCCACAAACCTCTTTAAAGTGGGTCGAATCATCACCACAAATCTCCTAAACCTGCCATGGAGTATTTGAGGGAAATGAATTAAGAGCATTCACTGCAATGCTAGCTAGCTTGAATGAGTACTCTCAAGAAACCATTCGGCAGATCCCAATTAATAGTAGCCAGCAGAGCTAACGCACACTTCTCCTTGCACCACACAAGTTGACTGACACCCAAAAACTTCCCAAGATGGTTCACACCCGACCCGAGAAAACAAAACAATTTAGAAGTGTGTTTAGCAACCCTCTATATATTTAAATGGTGGAATAGAAGCAGCAGTCTCTAGCTTAGTTGGAAAAGGTGTTTCATGCCACGTACATTAATTATCAGGATTCGAACCCCGTCCCCCTTCCTCTTGCCCAGGTACTTATGAGATGCACTACACCAAGAGTAATGATATGCTTCCTAAATTCACATCTCAAATGATGTGGCAGTGCGCTCACTGAATTTTGATTGAATCATTTGGGATGTGAATTTAAAATTAAAATTTAAAAAGCATAGCATTACCCTTGCACCAAATGATAATATATTCCCTCAAAAATTAATATTATTTTTGTTTTTGGTAGCAGTAACCAATGTTTTTAAAACCGGACCGGTCCTTGAACCGGAAAGGTGACCGGTTCACGGGTTGACCGGTTCAACCGGCCGGTCCGGACGGTTGAACTATGACGTCATAAATATTAATAATAATTAAAAAAATTAAAAAATATATATATAAAAACAAAAAATGACCGGTTCCCGGTTCAACTACCGGTTTTACCGGTTCAACCGCCAGTTCAACCGTATATTCTACCGGTTTTCAAAAATTCGAACGGTTTAACCATTATTCCCGGTTCCCGGTTCAAACCGGTTCGTTCGCGGTTCAAACCGGTTCGTTCGCGGTTCCGGTCGACGGTTCAACCGGTTCGACCGGCCGGTTCGGTCCGGTTTTTAAAACAGTGGCAGTAACAACTTAAGAGGAAAAAAAAGGACCTTTAAAAGTAAGAAGTTAGACTTGGGGCGTATGTGTAATTTTGCTTTACGACCAAAAAGGCTTACAGCCCTTTAAGATGTTTTGAATTACAGTATTTGTGAATTTGGGGTTACAATCTATTAAGCTTTTCTGTTTTTGACTTGCCATTTTCCTGAAGCCCCCCTTTTTTTTCTTTTGAAACTATTACAGAAAAGACAAAAGAGCCATTAAAATGTGGCTTACAATATTTTTGATTAATTTGAGTTGTTGCCTCCACTAAACAATACAGTGAGATCTTATCCAGAAGCAGAGGAGAGTATGGTGCTAGGATGTCTGTCTCTCCTTTACTTTTTTTCTTTTTATTTATTATTTTTTATTTGTAAGAAAAATATTTATAAATCCAAAGATAAGATATTTGATTTTTTTTTATTAATTATCACCAACTTTCTTGTAATTTATTTATTTATTTTTTTTTTATTATTGACCCAACTTTCTAGGTGAGAGAGAGTAGTTTATTTAGGAAAGAGGTCTGGGGTTTGAAATTTTATAAATGAACTTGGAACTATGGCGTCAATATGCAATTTTGCTTATTTATTTTTACAATTGGTGACCTCCACTTTGGAAAGAATCTTAAAACTGAGAGACATCGGGTACCTGATTTGACATGCTACATAAATTTTGAACAGCTCACAAAAAATAAAATAAAATAAAATAAAAAATCGAATAGCTAAGAAGTTATCTATGTAATTTGATATACTGTATTATGACGTCATATTGCTGCATATATGTTGATACTTAGCAAATGATTAGGCTATATTTAGTTTATGGATTTATAGAGAGGAAATAAAAGAGAAATTAATTCCTTCGTGTTTTCTCTTGTTTTCTTCAGGAGTGGCAATTTTCGACCCGATACGGCAACCCGACATGACCCGACACAAAAATAAACGGATTTGGGTGACCTGTATAAGGAAACGGGTCATAAACGAGTCGACCCGGTTGACACGATTAATAAACGAGTTGAAGCGGGTCAACCCGTCTAACCCGTTTTGACCCGATTAAGTATTTAAGTGTAATTGGGACTTCTTCTTCTTCTTCTTCTTTTTTTTTTTTAAAGTTCTAAAAATAATTTTTAATAATCTGGAAGTCTAAAATGCAAATAATATAAATAAGAATTAAAAAAAATTTTAAAAAATATTTATTTTAAAAATATATATAAACTAAAATTATTATTATTTTTTTTTTGCTCACAAAAAAAAGAGTAGTTACCAACTTATCAAACAAGTAAATATATATATAATAATTAATAACTAATGTAATAAAAAAAATAATAATTAATAACTAACAAGGGAGGGAGGAAGCTGAAGACTGGAAGCATTCATGCATCAAACATTGCATAAAAAAAATAAAAAATAAAAATTTAAAAATAAAAATAAAAGGGGAGGAAGGCTGTCAGGATTGCTGGATTGGGAGGGAGACAAATTAGTCAATTAGACAAATACAACTGTTAATCTTGATTCTTGATGGATGACAAGTGAATAAATTTGTTTATACAGTTAGTAAAAACAATATTTCTTCTTATTCATTTTGTTTGGATGTGCTTTGGTGTTAAGTTTATAATAGTTGGATATTGTAGTATTTTGGTATTTAAGATGTACGTGTTTATGATTGATACATTTGATGGAAGACTTGTTGTGTTCTTACTAGGACTATAAGCTTTTTTCGAATAACTAAACCGAGCTAACCGGTCGGTTTTTTTAAAATTACCTACAACTAAAAAACCGATCCGACCACCCAAATTGGCAAAATTGACCAAAAGGTGAAAAAATTGACCGAACCGACCACTTCGGTTGGTTTAATTTCAAAACATGGAAAAAATAAAAAATAAAAATAAAAAATAACTTTTCGAACCAAACCGAACCGATAACACCCTACTCGGGTTAAATGGGTGACCCGTGTATATCCCGACACGATTATGACACGTTAAGAATGACACGATTATAACCCGACACGACAATGACCCAACACGATTATGACCTCACACGACTCGATTGTCAGCCCTAGTTTTCTTTCATGTTTGCTAATTTAAATAAAAAAAACTTTAAAAAAAAAATTTGTAATATCATGAAAAAGAAAAGGAAATGATTCAAAATTTTCAAAATTTATTAATTCTAAACTTATTCTCTCTCTCTCTCTCTCTCTCTCTCTCTCTCTCTCCTTGTTTTCCTTATTAACCAAACAAAAAAAAATATTTTCTTTTATATTTTCTTTTATTTTCCCCACCTAAATCCATGGACCAAACACAGTCTTAGGTACATATAAAAATCGAATCAAAGTTAATCCTACTTTTATTTTATATCCTAGATTGATGAAAATTAGTGTCATACTTCTTGTCTTGAAATTGATTAAAATTAAATCTTCCTTTAACTTCAACTCATAAGTAAAGTTTGAAAGACAAGGCCATAGCTTTATTTTATTTTTGGCTAAAAAGAGAATGCCATAGTTGATAATACTATATAACACAAGTGACATTTTCATAACACAAACATGCATATGCACGTGAAAGCAGCTACTTTCGAGAACACAGTATATGCTTTCGCTTTCTCAAACTTTCAAGTACTTCACAAGTAAAAAATAACTAAAAAAGGACTTGAAAATAATTGACAATTACATATTGTATATCTCATGTTTCTGAAAGGGTAAATATTACCTACTTTTCTTTAGGTTTTACCTTAATATATTTATTTTCTCTCACATTTTAAAAATCTCACTTACCTCTCATATTTCTAACTTTAAGTGTCAGATTCCCCCCTTCTCCTAAACAAACTATTAGAAAATTTAACAAAATATGATATAAAACTCAAAAATAAGGGAGGTAAGTGAAATCATTGAAACTTAAGGAGAGGTACATATATTAAGACCAAAATTCAGGGGAGTTTAGTGATATTTACCCTTTCTAAAATCACCACGAGCTCCTTGTTTCAAGTTGTTAGTAGTAAAAAATATTTTTTTTAAATAGTACAAAATGAATAACACCGTCATTTTTATTTTCAAAAATAGGAAATTTGTGGCTAGTACAGCATATAGAAAAGAAAATACTTTTGCTCACCCAATTTTTGGTGCACCAATGCTCATCATCCAAGTCTCCTATTGATCAATGCAGTGAGATCTAGGATTTAATTAATGATATTTAATTATGAGTCCCATTATATTGACCAATAAAAATTTTGAATAAACATTAGTGCACCAAAAATTGAGTGAGCAAAAATGCTCTCTATAAAAAACTATAAATGATCAAACTCATGTTTGTGACATGACTAGTGTACCATAACATGTTATATCAAACTCATAGTCATGGGGAAGTTCTTGTCGGTGAGATGATATGTGTATATATATATATATATATAGTCAGGCTCTAAAGAGGGTCTCTTCTTTTTATTAAAGAGAGGGCCTCTGTTTTGACCGTCGGATTGTGTTTTCATTAAGGGCAATTTTGTCATTTCACAGTTTTTAAACACGATCCGACGGTCAAAACAGACGTTCTTTTTAAAAAATCTTTGCATATATATATACATATAATATGACATCTCTCTCCGGCTGTACATACTATAGAGAATTTTAAGTCAATCCTTTAGAGCATCAACAATGGATAAGTAACTTAGGATAATTTAGGAAAACTTAGCAAAAAGTAATTAATATTGGTGTAGGTATAACCAATGTATAGGATAGTGAAATTTAAGTTTGTGGTACGTCCAAGTTTCACTAATGTACAAGTCAAATGGCACATACTGTGCCGTCCCACCACCACCATATGGCACACATTGTGTCGTTTTATCACCGCTCACCACTCACAACCGCACGGCACACACATTAATGTCGCGTGCTTGCCATTTGGATCATTTTGATTTTTTTTTTGGTTGGGGCACATTATTTAATCCCAAACGGCTGTGTTTGTGCCGTCTGGATAGTACACGATTTTCTCTATACCGTCTCACTATCTACCATTATTAGTGTCCCCCCACCTATACACGAACTTAGCTTAAGTTTAAGTTAAATTTAAATTGCTCATTGTGGATGCTCTTATCACTAATGCTAGACCACATAATTTCTCAATTTCACACAAAATAATCCGTACCCTTCATTCTAGTGGACTCTATATAGAGAACACATGGGTCTCACACAGGACCCGCCAGAGCCAAGGATTAGGATTGTTCTATGTGAATTTTTATGTGAAATTTTACATTAATCTAGCATTACTCATCATTTATTTATTTTGTGACAACGTTACGTTATTCACACGGTAGCACAATTTTGGAGAATGTTTTTTATAAAAAAAAAATGGCTCCATATTAAGCTTCCCGTCTGGAAATGCTCTTAATTAGAAATTACACAATATTGGGTAGGCAAGTGCAACAATGCTAGGTACATTCTAAAATTCACACTGAAATTCAGATAGGACAATCGCGATCGTTGATTTTGGTGGGGTTCTTGTAGGTTTCACATGGATTCCATGCAGATCCTATCAAAATCAACGACCACGATTGTCCTATATAAATTTTAATGTGAATTTTAAAGTATGCGTAGCACTACTCACTCAAGTGTTAGTAGTGATATAAATCTAAATTTTACATTTTCACAAAAATAGTCCCTTTTAGTCTAGAATCCCGGATGTTTAACTAGTGATACACCTGTCACGTTATACAAAAAATATATATAATAACTCTCGAATACAAGATATAAAGAGTTATGCAATGGTTTTCAATTTTTTTTTCTTAAAAGCGTTTTTTTTATACATGTGTAAGTGGGTTTAGTTGATTTTGATTGATTTATGTTGAAGTGGTCCTACCATTAATAAAGAGAGGTCCACTGCCACATGTTTTGAGAAATACTTTTTAAAAAAAAAAAATTTAAGAAGTATAACATTATTCATATATAAATGTATTTTTTTTTCTTCGTCAAAATATATAAATGCATGTATCTAGTTTGTCTCTCCCACGACGCAAAGAACAACGAAAAATGAGCCAAGGGACACATAAGGTAAGATGACCTTTCCTTCAGTCCAACTGACAGACCCATCTGAGACACAACTTGGGTCCATCCTTGTGTTACAATTTTTTAAGGCTCTGTTTAGTGGTGAGAAAAAGAAAAGAAACCAGTGAGAAAAATGCTTTTCATTATTTGGTAAATAAAGTAAAAGAAAGAGTAATGTTTGCGGCAGACTTTTACATGCACACTTAAAAAGTATTCATACTTTGAGACGGACTAATAAAATGAGAGATAAATACTGCGGGATCCACTGTCAATCCCTTTTTATTGATCCACCTCAGGGTGTGGATAATTATTGAGTGTGTAAGGGTGTACCCCTAGCACTATTGTAAAAGAAATAGGGTTAAAAGTAAATTTTGAATTTTGTCAATCACTCCCCTTCAATTATTTTTCAATACAAACTATAGGGAATTAGAGTTTAGTCTCTCGTCACTTACCTAAAGTGGATAACGTCCAACGCTGATTTTGCTATAACAATTGGTCTCTCAACGTGTACTGTTTATGACAATTGATCATTTTTTCCAATTTATCACACATTTTATGGACTAGTATGCCTTCAATAATTAGCTCATAATTGTCATATTCAAATGGATGAAATCTGTTAAGAATCATCCATTATAACATATTTGGAAATCCAACAAACATAATCATTGTATGAGAGATTTATAGAAGCTCAAAACATGGTAGTTTTCCTAAATGCGCAACCTCCACTTTTTTTTTTAATCTTCTTTCATTTTCGATTATTGTGTGCACAAATCTTTTACAATTTAGCATTCACATCCATATATTTTCTAAATCATCACTCAATTTGAATTGCAAAGCTAAATCCATGAAGTTGCATCCTTGATTTTGGAATTCTCACACAAACGATAATTGAAAACCTTGGAAAAACATATTGAACGTACATCAGAAATTTCTTAAATTTTGAGCGTCTCTTCTTCTTTTCTCATAGAGAATGATAAATTTATCACGCAATAATTAGCATGCATGTGAGAAATTTCTGACAATCTTAACTTTAAATAGATTTTCTCAGAACGATTTCTCCCACAATTATGAGAAATTTCTCACAACCTTTGCTTTAAAGAGATTTTATCAAAGCGAAATAGAAATTTTCCCACGATTATGAGAAATTTCTCAAAACTCTGTTTATGTGAGAAACAATGACAAATATTGCGATTGCAGAACTAAAACAAACTAATCAATCTGTTGAAATCACTAACAAAAGTGAGAAATTACTCATACAACATTAACACAAACTAGTACGTATGAGAATTTTCACACTCAAAGAATTGAACATGAGAAGTTAACATACATATATAATACATAGAACATATTATTTGTCATAGGAATCCCATTAAAAGACAAATGACAAAGAGTTAATTACTTTAATTTCATAAATAAAAAAAAAGAAAAAAAAAGGAGGGTTAAAAATCAATTCCTATTTCATGTGTTTAGAAGCTTCGTTGGCAACGTATTGGTCCATTGCCATGAAATTTTGCCGTGGATGATGTCGCTTGAATGCTATCCAGACCTTCTTGTGAGGAATTTCGTCTATGAATGTTGTGAGAAATTTCGTCTATGCAAGTTTCGTAGACGATCAAATGGGTAGAAATGTCGATCTTCAGTTTTGGATGACGTCAACCTTGTCGTTATAGTAGTCATGAAGTTCAATGAGAATGATGTCGCCAATGGCGATCCAGACCCTCTTATAAGAAATTTTACTATGAATGATGTGAGAAATTTCGTCCATGAATGAAGTGAGAAATTTCATCTATGCAAAATCAGTAAGTGCTCAGTTTTGGTAGAAATGGAATGAAAATGTACTAGAAATCCACGAATGAAGTGAGAAATTTCATCTATGCAAAATTAGAAGTGTTCAGTGTTGGTAGAAATAGAAGGAAAATGTAGTAGAAATAATTAGTTTGTCATCCAATGTAGGTAAGGGACTTATTACCACATTAATTTTTGAAAAGAACCTATTGCCATAAAAGTCCACCATATTGGACTAAATGCTAATTAACCCTTTAAATTTTGGTTATGTTTTTCAAACTGCTTTCTTATTTTTTGGCTTTGATTTAAGAATATGTGATCTATGCATAGTACATCTGCAAATTGGATGCAAGATGCAAGCTAATTTTTTTTAATGTATTTTCATGCCTAAACCCTACTGTCAAATTTCAATTCTGCTAGGGTTTTTCTTTGAGCCTTTGTCAATCAGTTGACTATTACATTTTTTTCACTTTTCTTTCATTATTTAAATGGGTAAATATCTCCTACCTCCCTTGAGGTTTGTCCCGATCACACTTGACACCCCTCACATTTAGAATATCATACTAACATCCCTTATCAGAGATTAAAGTATCATACACATGTCACGCCCCAAATCCACACATGTGAACCCAAGACACGTGGCACGCCACCAAGGCCTTCAAATAACAATTTACAAATGAAAAGGAGGGAAAACAAGCACGTTTACACCATTTTGTTAGACAAATTAAGCCCAAGGGCAAAATGGTAATTAATAAGGTATAGCAAATTTTATACCAAAAGATAGGTTTTTGAGTCCCGGTTCCAACGCAAAAAACAGTGCATGAATTCGAGTTTTCTAGACAGAGTTATGTCCATTTCCGTAAAAGTCGACAGTGCAGCAAAATGACCTGCGGATCGATCCGCTCCAAAACCGGATCGATCCGGTTTTGACAGAACCTCATTTTTTGGCCCTCCAGAAGTGCCGGATCGATCCGCTCAAGACCCGAATCGATCCGGATTCTGCAGCACACGATTTGACAGCAAAAACTCCTGTTCTGCAAATCCAAAACACATCCAAACACCTCCAAACCTAAACCAAACTTCATGAAACTTTCTAAAATCATTTCAAAATCATTCTAAAACCATTTTGAATCATTCTCAAAATATGTTAACATGTTCTTAAACACTATACAAGTTCTACAAATGTTACAACACTTGAATCTTCTCTAATTTTCATAAAACCAACCAAAGTACATAAGTCTTGATTCAAATTCACCACTAACATATCCAAATCATAAAAACAAGAGTTTGGAAGTTACCAACATGATTTAAAACTATGAACAAAACGTGCAATGCAATCTCTCCCAAATCTCTCCCAAATACTCTCCCAAATCTCTCCCAAATATTCCCAAGTCCCTCAAGATCAACCAAAACATGTTTTTTAAGCCAAACTTCCATTCAAACATGCTCCAAACTACATTATCAAGGCAAGAAAGACACCAACAACATCTTAAGCTCCGGTTACAAGATTTACATGAGTCTTGGAGCAATTAAGGCAAAACTAACATAATCTACTAAGTTTTAGTACAACTCCAAGTTAGCTACTATAAACTACAAATTTTACACCAACTCATAAGTTTTACTCAAAACAACTATATACATGATGCTACTACAATTACAAGCTTCCTTGCTACCACAAATTCCACGTTCATCTCCCCGGATTCTCGCCGCCATGCTCACCTACAATGGTTATTCAATAACCACTACAATATATAAGCTATATGCTTAGTGAGAGATATCGATCAAGCACACGGATGACATATCAATGTTTATATTCAACTCAACAAATATAATGATCTCCGGATAAGCAAGTATTTCATCCACCACTATCCGCAAGTTTGCGACTCCCCCGATAGTCCACGGCACAAGCCAATGACCCACGCCACACACGTGCGGTCTAATGCCGTTTTCGGCAACAAGTGGTCGTCACCACGGAACAATCTCATGGCGGATTCATACAAGCTTTCCTTTGACCCACATAGGCAACTAAACATGCTCACATAAACATATCACCATGCTTTTCACAAAATCATAGCTAAATATGAGTGATTAAGCTAAATAGACATGAAATCAACATCATATGAAAGCTCAACATCCATAGGCAAGATTGAAACCACTCACCTCGTCGCAATTCACTCCTAGTTGAGAAATTAAAGCTCAAATCTACTCCGGTTTCAAATCCTACATGAATTCGGCAAACTACGGATTACCGCTCCGAATTGGGTCGCGAGAAATACGACGATTAATGTCACGACCCATCCCACTACGCATGGAAATAGGACACGTGGCACGCCACCAAGGCTCATCCAATCATCCTCTAACGATATGCAGCGGAAAGAACTTTAAAACAACCCTGAGTATTTTAAAACTTAGGAAACATTGCCCTCTGAGTTGACAAATCCATTGAAAATTTGAGTTATAAAAAGTTTTGGCCAAGTGAAAACACATTCAAAAGAATCAGTTCTGAAAACAGAGGTTCAGTCGACTGTGCCTAGGGTCCAGTCGACTGTGCCTAGCAGAAACTAAATCCCAAAATTCTCAACAGAGGTCCAGTCGACTGCTCAGGGAACCCAGTCGACTTCACTAGTTACTATTTGGATCAGTAGCTAAAATCTACAGTGGTTCAGTCGACTGCTCATTCCCCCAGTCGACTGTGTTATGCAGAATCAAAATGCAACATATTAAAAAGGGGTCCAGTCGACTGAGTTATTGTACAGTCGACTGGTTTTGCCATTAATAGAAGCAGTAGCCAAAAATCAATAGTGTTCAGTCGACTGATAAAGGGGTCCAGTCGACTGCCTCCCTTACTATTCACTTTTAGTGTCTCAAACACACGGGATCCAGTCGATTGATACAGGGTTCAGTCGACTGCTCCCCTGCTGGGCAGCCTTGTTGTGAAAACTAACAACTCATGCTTTCCCAAGCCAACAACAATCACAACCATAACTCAAATACCACATTTAAAACTTAACCACAGACATTTAATTACAAGATTTCCATACTACGAAACTAATCCATGATTCTATTACAACGTATTACAGTTTCCCAATCCTTGCACAAGTTTTAGGATTAAAACAAAACATATACAAAATGTGATTCCCCTGGCGTTCATCGGCCTCGCTCATCGCGCTTTTTCTTGTCTTTCTTCTTACCTGCAATGGAGTACATCTTCATTGCTCAGCTATATGCTGAGCGTACAAGTCTAACATATGCAATATAGGATAAAACATGCTTTAATCTCGTAAATCATATCAATAGTCTCTAGGGAGAAAAATACGCATTCATCCGGTAGCGGCAAGTCCAAGCCTTAAACCGCGATGTCAATGGCAAGTCCAAGCCTACAACCATTACATCCCCACAAGTGCCATGGCAAGTCCAAGCCTACAACCATGCACAGTAGCCGTCACTACTAAAATTCTCAAACAATGAGAAGCTTACTCCGGCATGAATTTGTATAAGACTCCCCTTTGACATGTTACTCATAGTTAAGAGTATGAGCCTGAGAGCCTCCGCTAAATGTTAAGAGTTTGCTCTATCATGATCCAAAGATCATGAGGTTGCAACGCTGAAACACCCTCTCAGTTCTCATCCTCTCCATGTGCAAAGTTGAGGCTAGATACATCAAAAGACTCGGTGCACTTTTTTTCTTTTTCTTGTTTTTCCCCTTCCCTTTTTGAAGTGGTATGGGTTTTTAGATAACTACTAGCAAACAGTATGTTGGAGTATTTAGTAGGAGTTCAATTTGGCTTTGTTTCTAGTCTGGGTCCGCTGGGATATCTTTTTTGGGCTCGTAGAGTTTCCTTCTGAGTTTGAATTAAAGTGTTTAAATTACGTGACAGGGAGTTGACTCTTGTAGTTTTTGGGTTTTCTTCAACTGCAATTGTAAGAAAAAGCTTTGAAATGAAATTACACATACTCTCATTGGTTTCATTATCTACATGTGTTTTTGTGATTGGGTCATGGGTGAGCCCGAGAATTTGGTTGGGTTCTTTATTTGTAATTTAGTCTTTGCATTTGTTTTAGGCACTTTTGGTGTAATTACAAGGGTTTTAGTGTATGGGTTTGAGTCAACTTGTAGTTCTAAAAATGTGTATATACCAGATTGTGGTTTACATCAAATTAGCATAGTTCTGAAAATTAGAGAGTCAATGTTCAACCTAACCAGATTGCTTTCTCTTCTTTGTTTTTTTCGGGGTTTTATGTATCTTCCCAAAACGATTACTCACACTTCTTCAAGATCTACAACAAAGAGCTCTTTCCTTCTCCAAAGGATGAGAGATTGTTCTTGGTCGTTCTTTCCATTGTTATTACTATAAGCTTTTACTGTTATTTTGCTACTTAAAAAAATTGAGGATAAAATATTCCAAAGGAAAAGTTTGGTTCTATGTTTCATTTTGGTTGAATTAAGAAGGTCACCTCAATCAGCCCCTATAAACAGTCCCCAAAGACCCCCTAAATCAGTCCTATCAGCCCCTGAACAACCCATAGACCAGTCCCTAACAGCCCACAAATTAACAGCCCTTAAACAGCCCAATACCTTTTTTTGCCATGCTCAGGGGCTTGGACAACAACTAGTAGCTTGATATTGAATCTTTTTTCATATTAGTTGTGGGTGTGATGTAAATTAGGTGCAAATAAAAATTAATTAATTTTATATTTTTACTAGATTGTATCCCAAATTGGTTGCTTCTTGTATGACTGTTGAATTATTATCATGTCCATATCTAAAGTTTGATTGTAGTAACCAATACTTCTTCTTCTTCTTTTTTGTTTGAGGGACGTAACCAATACTTACTTGATCCTAAATCTACGCTAAATTTGTTTGTCTTCTTTGCATTTTGCAGATAGGGTATGGGGTATGCCTTTGTAGTTTCTATGGATGTAAGTGAACTCTTATATCAGTGTGTCCGCAAGAGGCTTTATTTCGATGTGTGGATGTATGTACAACTTCTTTTTTCACTAGGTCCTTGTTTCGATGGATGATGCAAATGGGCAAACATCTGCAGCAGCTGAACCTTATGACTCTGTCGCCTGTGCATTTGTGTCCTATGGAAGCTGTGCTGTAGATTCAGTCAAGGGTTGGAAATATAGAAGCCGATTGTGGAACGGAGTTGGCCTTCCTTCAAAAACAATAGACTTTGGTGGTGGTGGCAGTGGTTGGGGATCTTGGAAATCTGCTTTGGAGAAAGATGAAATTGGAAATTGGAAATTGGATTGATCAAATTCCCTTTAATACAGAAATCGGCTTCGATGCTCCAAGCTTTGTTATTAGATGAATCTGGACTTGGCGTAAGTGAAACAACCACTAGGTAATGGCCCGTTTAATAGTTTCTTTGGTGTCTCCTTTGTGATTAATTTCTTCTTGAGCTGCTGTTAATATTCTATGGTCCCGATTGTCATGAGGCTACTCTCAAATGATAATCTTAGTCTTAGATCTTCGTAAAAGAGGAGCAAACTCTGGATGTTGGCTTTGTAATCTTACGTATTTATAAACATAAAAAAAGCTTACTAAAAGACAGAAATTATCTAGCTTATCAAATGATGAAAAAAAGGAGAGGCCATTACCCACTTGAGTCCAGCTTATGCATATGCTGAGAGGGGTAGACTGGAGACAAACTAAACCTTTACAAGAAATACACACTTGTGATTTTTAGTGAAAATCGTTCCAAAATATTTCTATTAGCGAAAATAGTTCCAAAATATCTCAAGCTAGTGACTTTTACTGAAACTTTTCTTTATTGATTTTCTTTCTTTTGCATATTTCACTGTTGCTGTGTCATTTCTCTGGTATCTTTGCAAGTGTCATGCTTTCTCCACATCCAATGCGTAGAACTAATTCATAATTGCTGATGTACAATGTGCTTTCACCTGTTCTGAACATGCCAATTTTTGAGTCCAATAGACAGAGAGTACTGGTTGCATCTTGCATTCTATATTCTGAGGTTAGCTTCCTTGTATAGAGTTAATTTGCTCAGTTATATTGATTTTTTTAAATGTAGTTAATTTACACAGAGATGCTCAACTTAACTCATCTTGGCCTTATATTAAAATATTTGTGGGGGGCTATATGTATCCTTTTTCTTCAATCCCCTCAGCCCAACCTAAATTCACTTAAGCCAGCCACTATTAAATCTTTCTTTATTCTCTCTACCCATAGTAGTTATGGTCTTCTCCTACCCCTAGCACTACCCTCAATGTGGATACCATCAATCTTCATAAGATGCAGTTGTTCGTCTACGTTATACACCCAAACCACCTCAGTCAGTTTTCTCTTTTTACTCTATAATGGGTGATACTTCTACCATTTCATGAATAGGTCATACTTTTGTTTTTTCTTATTTTACGGCACATCCATAGTTAATAAAGGTGCAAGGCGCACTTAGGTGCAATTGCAAATGCCTCCCGGAGTCTAGGCACAAGGCGCAGGAAAAAGTGCGGGCATGAGCGAAGTAAGGTGTACTTTTAGAACACTTATAAGATCAATATACTTAAGGAAACATAAAAAAACTCAACAACTAGTATATACACAGAAATCGCTAAGGGCCTATTTGATAACCATTTTGTTTTCTACTTTTTTGTGTTCGTTTTCAATCTTTTCAAAAATGACAACAAAAATCATGTTTGGTAAATCTGATTTGTTTTTATTTTACTTAAAACGATCCCAAAATTTAGGCCAAAACAGAAATTAAAATGCCTAGTCAGATAGGGTTCATCGCTTGCAGGTCCTCATATCATTTCTAATTTGTTGGTTGGAATGTGAAATATAATGACTTCTCTGCATACTGCCCATATGTAAATATGATGTAGCCAGGCAACTTTGGACACTATCCAGCATGCTGAGGAAGTTCCTGAGGTACCTCATTTCTTCTAATCATTTACATTATCCATTCTCTTTTTGATTGCATGACCTAAGCATGTCATGTTGTTGCATTCTATTAGCAGTTCATAAGTTGGTTATGAAGTCCTTAACAAGGTATCCTTCCCAAATTTTTTTTGCGAAACTTGCTTGAGCATTCCACTTTCTTTGCTGGATATGTGTCACTATATATGTAATTTAGTTTTGCCTTAATACTTGAGCAACAAAGCATGTGCTGAATATATAGATGTGTATATAGAAAGAAGTTCTTGGCTTTTATTTTAAAATTTTAGTGGCTATCCCTTGCTTTCTGTTCCTTGGTGTTTACACCCTGGTTTGTGGGTTATATTGTTGTTAAGAGAAAATCGATTAACACACACAACACAAGATGCACGAAAACAAAGAAACAACACAAGGATATTACGTGGTTCACACAATCAGGATGATCGTGCTACTCCACGGCGGAAAGAGAGAGAGATATTTTATTAATCTGCTGCTGCCAGGGTTTACAAGGGACGGAGAGAAGGTATTTATACAAGTAATCATTGACCTAAATCTGCCAAACGGGCCAGGCCCAGAACTACTCTGAAAACACCCCAAAAGGCTCCGATAGGCCTGAAACTGATAAAGAAATAGCCCACGAAAATTTTCCCATTATGCGTAGGGGCTTCAAGGTCAAAAGGTGATCAGTCTCCACAACTTAACAATTTCTCCCATCCTGGACAGTTTACATTGATTGTGGCTTCTAGAGAGAGTTTCTCGGATAAATATCGACACGTTTTGCGCCAAAAAAAAAAAAAACTGGGTGTCTAAACTTAGATCTTTAATCTAGAGATTGTGGATTTGAAACGATCGTAAGCTTGATTATTTGGGTATGGTTTCTCTCTTTTCCATTTGCTTAATGTTAGATTCAGGAGATCTCACATAGTCACATGCATTTTCACTTCCTAACTTAGATTTTGGTGCGGATCTAGAAAAATGCCTCTTTATATTCTAAAACTCTCTCTCTCTCTCTCTCTCTCTCTCTCTCTCTCTCTCTCTCAGTAAACTCACACATTCTCTCATACACACACATACATAGACTTAATGATATGAATTCTAAAGGAATATTGATGGGACAACCAACAGTCAGTGTATAGGCTATATGAAAATGTATGAAGAACATACGAAAAGCCAAATTTAGTATTCAGTGGAGTTGATCATCAAGGGTGCGTATAGTCATATACTACTTGATCTCAAAGGTTTTTCGTTGCATGAGTTTACATTTCATTTCATGTATTTGCTTCTTTATAGTTAATCTTATTTCACATAATTTAATAATTTTCCTTTGCTTGACTCTTTTTTAAATTTGTAGGACATCATGAATTGGGTGGTGTTGGCCTACAGGTACATGATTTGCAACGTCATTTGAGCTCTGGTAATTCCAGCAACTTTGCTCTCTCAATCTGTGCATAAATTTTTTATTTTATTTTATTATTTTTGCTTAGAATCTGCCATACATGTTTGTGTACATGTTTAGCTCGGTGACGATACTTAGTTGTTGGAGACGATATAGTTTTCGTTTTCTATTTTATTTAAATTTTGACCCATCTCCAATTCTCCATAATTCAAACTTAGCTCGGTGACTCCAAACCGAAAATTATTGTTGCTTAAGTAAGTTACATGACCTCCTAAGTGGAATTGGCCCAACATCTAAAACTCTAATTCCTTCATCAGTAGCTAATGCCTTCAGAATAAGTAAGCTGGATGAAGAGAACATTCTAAAACTCTAATGCCTTCATCAGTAGCTAAAAGAGATTGTATATCCATATTCATGTAAGAAACCAACATCAGGTATAGATGTTTTTTTTTTTGAACAGCAATAATTTATTAAAATAGCCTCAAAGGTCAAGGAAGATATAACACCCAAAAAAAGGCTCCAAAAAGAGCCTAAATGACATCCTGAAACAGATAACAAGCCATCCCCAAAAAGTGAAGTTTACCAGCCACAAATCATCCCCATAATAAAGGACTCAACCATAACTCAAGATATATCACCTCCCACACTCATAACTAATTAGCAGCCATATCAATACAAGTTGATGGGTTCACCTTTCAATGTACAGATGAGTTTCAATGCACATGAGCTTTTTCAATCCTTAGAAAAAGAATCAGCACAATTTAAACAGCAGCATCAGCAGATTTTTGACAGCGTCAGCACTATTTTGACAGAGGACTGAAAGTCTCCAAAGATAGCAACGAAGCCCCAATCCAAACGGATGGAATCTGAATCTGAAATTTTTACAGCAGATGTTTGACAGCATCAACACCCACCAATATCATTGCTGCAGACCACCTTGGCAATGGTATTATCACAACCCTCTAAATTTTATTTGGAACAGCAAATTTTAAAAAAGGGGCTCAAAGGCCAAGGGAGAAACAACACCCAAAAACCAATGCAGGAAAATGCGCTTCAAAACCCCAAATTCTGTTTCAAACCCCAAACAAGTTTGTCAAGTGCTGAAACCGAAAAAAAATTACTGAAACCGAAAGCCAACTGCTGGAGTCATTGACAACACGAGAGAGAGAGAGAGAGAGAGAGAGAGAGAGAGAGAGAGAGAATGGAATCCAGTCAGATACAACAACAAAAGAATAAGAGAGCCAGCGAAAGAGAGAAGGAAAACAAACCAGTCGGTAGAGTCATTGAAATGTGAGGAGTCTGTTCTTCCTTTTGCTACTGCAGGTGTTTTAACCCGTAAGAGATATGTGGAGGAATGAAAGCTGCAAGGGAAATGACTAGAAAAGCCCTTGTTCATATTATTTGACGTGCTAGCTTATGTACTCTTATAGTATAGCAGATATATATGGTTTTTTTATCTTCCAAATCATATTGACAATAACAGCTCACTAGACAACGTGCTTTCGTTAGTGATGTTATAAAACCGAAAGAAATCTTTAATTAGCAGTACTTAAGTTCGTTCGTGGGAGAGCAAAAATAATTTGACTTTTGTAGGAAGTTAAACTTGCTCATATCGGTTGTTCCTAATATCAGCAAGGTAAACAACAATACCCATTTCTTAATTTTGTGGTCCTATGTTTTCTCATTGAGGTGCTAATTTCTTTTTCTTTTTTTCATATTATTTTTGACAGATAGGACATCAACACTTGGGGATACCATAGATACATGACCTTGCTAAGAAATTCACCCAAGGTATACATACATTCAAGGTTTTCATTGAATCTCAGTAACTTCAATCTTTTAAGTACGTATCACCTAGACCCCCTCCGTCAATTCACCGCTAAAAAAGTGACGGACTGACATAAATACAAAAGTGCCTTTTATTTGAGTGGAAGTTGAAGTTAGGACCTAGGAGTGTATCACTCGATTTTGAATAGCTCAATGGCATATATTGACTACATTATATGCTATATTCAATTTGGTCATTTTATACGCTTCTAACGAACTTTTTTGTGATGTTAATTTTTGTGAGTATTATTGAGGAACTTTTTTGCGTAAGTGAGGTGGGTTTTGCTCTGATTGGAATGGGATATGAGTACATAATAAATGGATTTCTTCTCTAAAACTGATTTTTATGTTTAATTTTGCAGGAAAGCAAGCTTTGATGGTCTTCGATTATTGTAGTGTTTTCTGTTCTTTGATGATAAGACATCACTTTTTTTTTTTTTTTTGTATTTTGATTGTACATTTTATGGTTTTAGGTAATTATGACAGTAAACTAAAGTCTGCTCATATGGATTGAATTATTGAATGTTGTAATAATTCCGACGAGCACTAAAGTTTGTTCATAGGGATTGAATTATTCAATGTTGTAATAATTCCGGCGTGCACTGATTGTTGAACTATGTTGTCCGATGAATTAAATTTTGTTTACAAATATCCATTGTTAATTTTGAGTATGATTCATGTTTGGCCATTTTCAAGCTATATGTTTTGGATTGCAATTTCACAGGTTCTAAAAAAAATTATTGTCACTAACATTGTCACCACAAAATAGCAGTGACAATTAAAATTATTGTCACCAACTTTGTCACTGCTCTTAGTTAAAATTATTGTCACTAAATTTGTCACCACTAATAGCCGTGACAAAATTAAAATTATTGTCACTGCTCTTAGCAGTGACAAATATAAAATAATTGTCACTGCTAATTGCGGTGACAAAGGGGAGGGAATTACCCTTTCAAGGGGTCCTCAAATGGGCAGTGACAAATGATATTTGTCACCTCCCAGAGCAGTGACAAATTTTTTTGTCACCCCCTGAAAGGTCACGGTCTTCAACAGTGACAAAGGCCCTTTGTCACCTCCCATAGCAGTGACAAATCGGCCATTTTGGTGCAGTGAAATAGGACACGTGGCACGCCACCAAGGCTCATCCAATCATCCTCTAACGATACGCAGCAGAAAGAACTTTAAAACAACCTGGGTATTTTAAAATTTAGGAAACATTGCCCTCTGAGTTGACAAATCCATTGAAAATTTGAGTTATAAAAAGTTTTGGCCAAGTGAAAACACATTCAAAAGAATCAGTTTTGAAAACAGAGGTTCAGTCGACTTTGCCTAGGGTCCAGTCGACTGTGCCTAGCAGAAACTAAATCCCAAAATTCTCAACAGAGGTCCAGTCGACTGCTCAGGGAACCCAGTCGACTGCACTAGTTACTATTTGGATCAGTAGCTAAAATCTACAGTGGTTCAGTCGACTGCTCACTCCCCCAGTCGACTGTGTTATGCAGAATCAAAATGCAACATATTAAAAAGGGGTCCAGTCGACTGAGTTATTGTACAGTCGACTGGTTTTGCCATTAATAGAAGCAGTAGCCAAAAATCAACAGTGTTCAGTCGACTGATAAAGGGGTCCAGTCGACTGCCTCCCTTACTATTCACTTTCAGTGTCTCAAACACACGGGATCCAGTCGATTGATACAGGGTTCAGTCGACTGTTCCCCTGCTGGGCAGCCCTGTTGTGAAAACTAACAACTCATGCTTTCCCCAGCCAACAACAATCACAACCATAACTCAAATACAACATTTAAAACTTAACCACAGACATTTAATTACAAGATTTCCATACTACGGAACTAATCCATGATTCTATTACAACGTATTACAGTTTCCCAATCCTTGCACAAGTTTTAGGATTAAAACAAAACATATACAAAATGTGATTCCCCTGGCGTTCATCGGCCTCGCTCATCGCGCTTTTTCTTGTCTTTCTTCTTACCTGCAATGGAGTACATCTCCATTGCTCAGCTATATGCTGAGCGTACAAGTCTAACATATGCAATATAGGATAAAACATGCTTTAATCTCGTAAATCATATCAATAGTCTCTAGGGAGAAAAATACGCATTCATCCGGTAGCGGCAAGTCCAAGCCTTAAACTGCGATGTCAATGGCAAGTCCAAGCCTACAACCATTACATCCCCACAAGTGCCATGGCAAGTCCAAGCCTACAACCATGCACAGTAGCCGTCACTACTAAAATTCTCAAACAATGAGAAGCTTACTCCGGCGTGAATTTGTATAAGACTCCCCTTTGACCCACATAGACAACTCAACGTGCTCGCGTAAATTTAGACATGCTTTTCACAATTTAGCGCGTGCATAATTAACGGGCCTACAATTAACACATGGATTTTGCCCGGATCTCAATTTCGTCGTCGAAATATAAAACATGTATTTCTCTATATTTCACAAGTTAGAACTTCATACCTCGTGCGATTTCCCCCAAACTTTGAAGGATCGACTAGGAGGTCAATTAATCGTCGGATTTCGAATTTGAGAAAATTCTTACAAGTTTATACCTGTTTTTCCCAAAAGTCTAGAATTAAGATTTTTACAAAAATTGGCCAAACACGGCCTACGTAGTATCAAAACGTAGATCTTACCTTCATGAGTTCAAATCTAAAATTTGGAGAAAATCTGACGGACGAACGGTCGTCGATCGGCGTCGCAAAGCCTGTGGCCACCAAATCTCTTTTCTCTCTCCTCTCTCAAGATATTTAGAGAGTTTTGGATGAGAATGAATCTCATCCACTACTATATATAGGTAAACTCTTCAGAATTTGCGTTTACCTCCCCACGAGTTCCTCAGACTTCTAATTAGCTCTCTAAACTTTGCACACGTTCATTTTATGCCTTTATGAGTGAAAATGATAAATTTCAGAAGTTTTTGACTAAGTTTCGTTTGGGTCCAAAATAACGTCCGAAAACTATATTCTGTGGAATCTCTACACAACCTACCTTTTCAATTAACGTATCACTCACGTTCTCACCACAGTTCTCAACATGATATACTAAAGTATCCAAATACCAGAATTATACTATACAGGCATAATTACTATTCACAGGAATACCAGATAAAGTCGAATAACATTTAAATCATATAAATGCCATTTACTCATGCCCATGCAATATGAACTGCCATGTTCTCGTGTCCTCACTGACACCTTACCGTTGACTCATAGTCAACCTCATCACCATTATCAACTAACATTGATAACCTCCCAAATTACAAAAATGCATGATAAAATTATGAATTCCTTGGACGGGTGTGACAACTATACTCAATAAAATCAGTACCAAAACGTAAAAACTCACCTCTACGAGTCCAAATCCGGTCTCGAAATTAAAATTGGATGTCGAATGCGCCGTCAATCGTCATCGAGAGCGTCGTCGAATTTCCGTCGTCGAGAATTTTTCGTCAATTCTCTGTAATCCAATTCATTGTCTTGTTGGAGATGATGACTACCTTGGGTGAGTCATGGGACACATGTCCCATGGCATGTGACCCAAGCTTAGGGTTTCTATTATAGCATTCCCCATATTTTATAAGTTTTGCAATTATACCCCTGCTAGTTAGAACTCTTTAAAATTATCCCAAACTTAAATAGGTGTTTGTCTATGTCTCGCGTGGGTCCCATAAGTGGTCCCACATAATTTATGAAGTTGCTAATTAGCCTCCTAATTATATAACGTGTTCATTTCGTCCTCACCAAGGTATATCAAATAACCACATAAATGGTCTCTAACAATAAACAATAAATTCTAAACAACATATAAATATTTCACATATGCCTTAATAAACATTTAAGCACATAAGGGTGATTCCACAACTTTGTCCCATCACAATGGAACTTTCTCAACTCATGTCCCAATTTGGGACTGCTACATTGGCCAACACTGGGTTCCCAAATTGGACACCCATAATCAACTAGTAAGTTAAAACTCACTTAAACATGTGTTAATAAACACCAATTAATTATGCTAATGCATGCTAAATGGTAATTATTGAGTAATCGCGGGAGCGAGTGTTACAACACATCCCTTCCGTTAAAGTTACATTTGTTTGACTAGAAGATTTTTGTTGACTTCATTAATTAAAATTTTGTTTAATGCCTTACCCTTTCTTTTAATAAATGTCTCAAATACCAATTTGCTTCTACTATTCATCTTCTTCTTCTTTACTCTTATATGTGTATACATATGTAATAGATATATGGATGTGTGTTTATATATAATATCACACATGATTCACGAATTAAGAAGGCATATCACTACTTGCAAACCCCAAAATGAAAAGCAAAATCTAAGGATCGGATTCTCTTTCAATTCAATAGATCTCAAAGAGAAGCTAGGGTTTCAAAATTTTCATCTGAGTTGCACTGACCCAATTTTTGCAAACAAAAAATGTCCATATCCAAATTAGGACAGATTAGCGGAGATGAAGAGAGAGAGAGAGAGAGAGAGAGAGAGAGAGAGAGAGAGAGAGAGAGAGAGATAGAGAGGGGGGGGGGGGGGGGGGGGGGGGGGGGGGGGGGGGCGTGTGCAGTGGTTGTTGCCGGAACTACAAAATCTTTCAAACTGTTTAATTGACATTCTCTATTTGCTTTAATGCAAAGAATTTGTTGAAGAAAAGTAGTTCGTATTGTGGTGTTGAGGTTTTTGTATATATTTGGTTCTTTCTTGGAGAAATTGAAATGGGGCTGGTTTCCTTTCCTTTCAACAAACCCACTAAATTGTTCTCTCTCTCATCTCTCATCCAAGTTCCAACCCCTATTTAAAACACAAGGACCATTGACACTCCGTTTAGTTTGCCACAAACAAAAAATGAATTTATTTGCAATTCATGTTTGTGTCATGTGTTAGGTTTGACAGAAAAATTAGAAATGAAATGATTTCCAATTCTTGAGAATTGAAGTTTTAGGCCAGAGTGAAATCCGACCAAAATTGGTCGTATTTGGTGAGAATTCAGTCTAAAAATGTGTTCTTCCCAAAATACCCAAATCCAAAAGCCTAACTTCTTCGTCTTCTTCTTTCGCTGCGTCTTCTTCTTCGCAACTTCTTCTTCTTCTTCTTCTTCTTCTTCTTCTTCTTCTTCTTCTTCTTTGTCTTCGTCTTCTTCTTCAACTTCTTCATCTTTCTTCTTTTTGTTGTTGTTGTTGTTGTTGTTCTTCTTCTTCTTCTTCTTCGTCCGTGTCTGTTCTTGTCTGGTTTAAGGTCTGTTTGTGTAATGCTTTAAGATCTGAGAGTATTTTAGAAAATAGCAATAATTCTTTTCAATTCTATTCTTTTCATTTATATTTTAAACCAAACAAGAGAATTAGAGTTGCAAGTCAATTCTTTTCTTTTCTTTTCTATTCTATTCTATTCTATTTTACAATCAAACTAAACGGAGTGTAAAGAAGAAAAAGACGAAGAATACATGAAACATAGGATGGGGGTGATGAGGTAGGCCCTCGTCCTATTCTCCCCGTGTATATACATAGGTAGATATGTATAAACTTACTTTCCTTGCTTGCCTTTGATCAAGAAATCAACCTAGAAATGGTGATTTGAAGTTTAAATCCAAGGTTAATCTCTGGCATTTTAATCCAAGGTTAACTGAATTGAATTTGTTGTTGCATTTTTAAAATAAAAAGTTAAAAAAAAAGGAAAAATAAAAGATTATGTCACACCCCATCCCGCCACGCACGGATTAGGACTGTGTAACAAAGGATTATCCACCCTAAATGTCAATTATTAACGTGGTTTTAAGAAATACCAAACAGGTTCATAAGAAAACATTTATATTTCAAAACTGGCAAATCCGGTTGACTGGAAATACAAATTGCAAAGACCTCATTCCTGTGAGTCCCCTGGTCTGGTTGAATGCCTTGGTCCGGTCGATTGAGTTTTAAGAGGCTCGGTAGACTGAACTTTGGTCCGGTCGAATGGAAATTCAAAATACAGAAGGTTCAAATTTTAGAAAGGGAGGGTCCAGTCGACTTCACGCCCTATCAGTTGACTGGTTTGCAGCAGTAGCAGAACATTCTCTAGCAAACTATAAGCAACCCCAAGCCCAATCTTAAGGCATAAACCCAACTAAGTTCAGGTTAGAACCCACTAAATATACCCAAAAACGTAATTAGGCATTTCCAAAACAACAAGGTAAATCTTAGGTTATAAAACTATCCAACTTACATGATTACAAGTCACAATTTACAAAAGATCCAAAAGTCTTAACGGTTATAGCCCATTCAAAACAAATTACAAGGAACCAACAGCAACTCCCAACCATTTTCCCGCATACTCATTATCGTCTCTCTGGAATATGGTGGTTATTATGTATCACAACAGAAACAGAAAAAAAAAAGCGCTTTCTTAAGCATTATGCTTAGTAAGCAATCTAAACATGATTGAATGCTTAACATGTTCAATGCTACAATTAAACAAATATTTCATATTTGTCGTCTCCGAACCACTGGTTCAATGATTCATTCAGACCCGAAGACCTTCTCTTGGTCCCGTGGTCACTTCTATTCCTTGGACTTCCGTATTTATCAGATTCTTCCTATACTTCTCCCTTATTACTCCAACAATGAATCATTTTCCCAGTGTTCATTGATTACCACATATACATATAAGCACATAAACATGTAAACACATAAGCATGACAACTTTTATATATGTGACATGCAATTCACATTATAGCATTTTCATGATCTTTAAGCATGAATTATCAACATTAATTATCATTGAAGCATTAAACACATAAAACCCCAATCAATTTTTTGTTAGAAAACTCATCTTAACAGATTTCTACCCCAATCAAGTTAGAGAATGTTGAATTATACCGAATCCTAGCTCATTCCTCACTCCAGAGTAAATCCTACAAGTTTTCGGCAATCGCGTGTCACCGATTAGAATGAGCTACAAAATTACGACGATTAAAACATAAATAAAAGGTATAGAAACGATCGTCTCACCTTCACGAGTCCGAATACTGCTTCGGTTCGCGAATTGAACGTCGGACGGCGACGAAATGACGTTTTTACGGCATCGGAGACGTGCTCGTCTTCTCTCTCAATGTCTTTTCTCTTTCTTTTCCTTAATTTTTTTGTAAATTCTTGGGAGTTAACTTCTCCTCTTGACACACAAGCATCTCATGCAAGTGGTATGTCAATCATTTTTCTCAATTTTCATTTGCACCCCAATTTTCTTAAGTTCTTATTATGAATCCCCCAAACATTCAATTAACTATCCAATTATCTAAATGGATATTTCTCTAAGTCCCATATGGGTTCCACACGTGGTTCCAAATATTTATGAAGTTGCTATCGCCCTACTAATTATGAATCATTTTTTCATTTATACCCTTATTTAGGTATCCAAACTAATACCAAATGCTAACACATATGACAATATAATATAAAGCAACCTTAAGCAAGTATTCATGTAATCATATAAATGCATTTAATATATAAAATGTAAATTTTATTACTCGGCCCTTCACTGGGTCCCACTTCATTACCTATCCCACGTCACTGGGGACTTTTCCAATTGTGTCCTACGGAACCCATTTTTTCCATGGGCGAGTCCAAGCCTCTCCTTAATCCATATTATACACTAATTATGATAATTAATGCATACTAATATGATAATTAACTCTTTTTTCGGGTACAGGTGTTACAGATTATAAGGGTACAATGGTAAAATGACTAAGGCTGTTAAGGCGGTTTACTGACAACATCTGACAAGGGAGGTTAGTGTGATATCCCAAACGTGAGTAGTGACAAGTGTTATCGGTAGGTTATATTTACCCTATTTATATTAGGATAAATTACACTGACACCCACAGAGGTTTCGCACTTTGTCACTCTTACCCCCTTAAGTTTTTGAGGTTACACTGAACTCCATTTCGATCAATAATGGGATTCTTGGCTAGTGAAAGGTTCCAATTCGAGCAAGAGCCCAAAGGGGGGAGGCGAGAACATCTTGATCGAAAGTTCCATTGTTCTGAAAAAGAGAGACTTTTCAAAAAATTCGATCAACTCGATCAAGAATATCATCATTTGTTAGGTGGGCCAACCGTTTGTATGTTGCAACAATTTCTCCCTTAGCGTTGACTAGCGATAGAAACGGAAGCCTTTTTGGATGACATTAGTGAGTCAATTCTTCCAAATGCCCAAAATACCCTAAACTTCTTCTTCTTCTTCTTTTTCTTCTCTCTTTCTCTCCCCACACCATTACCAATGTCACCCGCACCACCACCCAACCATAATAAATTGTGTTTCACATACATACATATACATATACAATATATATATGGGTTTAATCTTTTTCAAAAATATATATATATGTATATATATATGTGGGTTGAATGAGTTGGGTTATGTATATACACATAAAAAGGCTTCTATGAACATCAATTGGTCACCACCCACCTTATCATATTTCATGATAAAAAACCTTCATCCACCATGATTGTCCTCATCATCGATCACTTGCTGTTTTTTGAAACTATAGGGTACACATTAAACCCACACAAAATTCATCTATAATTACCCTGTGCAATCAAAAATGACTACAAGAAGATGAATTCCATTTCAAAATCTTCAATGTCAGAAGTTGAATTTTACTTTGACATCCCCAAATTTAATCAAAACCATCACATCGCATGCCATCACCGCCACAAATTTGCACCGCCAAACACCATTACCCACCACCGAAGTTGACAACTAATGAAATAAAACCCTATCAAGTTCTTTTTATAGTAAGTGGCAAGGTGCAACTCCTAAAATACGTGGTACCTCTCACTGAAACTATTATATTTCACTAACCGCTCCAGTCATGTCAAAACTTAAACACATATAGTGAATCATTTTAGCACTCGCTCCTTTCAGTCCAAAAATCTCATTTTCGAATTTCTGGTCAAGCCTGACATCACAGGTACAAATGACCAAAGTACCCATGTGACTAATTTTTCAAAAAAGTTTCAAATTAGCCTCCACTTTCATACTAAGTATTTAAATGCGCAATTAATAGGGGCGCAAACCGATCGATCGATCGGTCGATTTTTTTAAAAAGTTTTTTTGGTGTTTAAAAATCTACCAATAGGGGTGTAAATCGATCGGTCGGTCAATTTTTTGGGGTTTGGTCTGTTTTAGCTTGTACATATATTTAGGAAACTGACCAATCGGTTTTCTGTTTGGTCAATTTGCGGTTTGCGATTTTTTCTTACACCCCTATCAATTAAGAACATATAAAAGTTTTAAGGACAATTGAAATGCAGGATATTACAAGTATTATTAACAATATAAATCTTAAAAATCTATAGAAAATCCTACATCAATAACATCAATCTAGGACTTTTGTTTTCTCAACCAAGACATAAAGATCCATCAATTACCATTTTCCAACGCTAAATGGCAACAAAAATGCCAAGCTTCAAGACTGTTTTACCCATGACACTGTGTGTACGTGTATGAAGGCTTTAAATGTATAAATCATTCAAAAAAATCTTTTAAAAAGAGAGCTTAAAATCTAAATAAGTATTTTATAACACCTCGTCAATATTCAAAATCTTATTCAAACCATATTAAAAAGCAGATTTTTTGGATCATAAAAACAAGCATATTTTTCAATAAGATAAAGTTCTATCCCACTTTCATTTAAAAGATTTTAACCTATTGTTTACTATAAAAATCTGTTGTGGTGTGCTTGGGCGTGCCAGAGTCCACTTGGACTCAAGGAGGTTGTAAAACCTAATTTAACTTCTAATTCAAACGGTTACTATCAAAGCAATTAATAATAACAATGGGTCACATTCTACTCTGATGCAAGTAAGTAAATACAAATGGAAATGGAAAATGAATAAACACGGAATTCAAAATACCTCATAGAACACCATCTTCATTAATATCATAAAAACAACAGTTACAGTAACTCAGGAAGGTAATTGAGACTCACAATCACTCAAGGACAAACAGAAATGCTTGAGGAGAAGATAAAACAAAGTCTACAAACATAGAAATGGTGTGTGTGTTAGCAAAATGAAATGTTGCTAATCTAACCCTATTTATAGACAAAGTTGATAACTACCCATGATAATGGGGTTGTGGCTCCTAAATTCTAGGCACAAACAATTAACTGCCCCACTACATAAGCACCTTTATCTATATTCTTCCCCCACATTGTCACTTTAGTGGATGTAACCACCGCATCATTCCAACTGGGCAAAGGCCCACGTTCATGTCCTCATCCACGTTCAACTGCCCAGTAATCCTTGCTCATATCGCCCTCATTGCCCGATATTCTGTTGCTCCGCTGTTGTTTGGCATTTGTTGGCTAATGTATCTCAATCTTGATCTTTTGGGGCTCCCCTGGGTGACCATTGGTCTTATCAACCGATGTTCTCACTATGTACCTTTTCATGACCTCGGTCTCTCGGTCCAATTAGATGAGCCAAGGTACTCTTTGATGTAAACAAGGACCGTGTTGTCCTTAGTCATGAGACCGATGATCAAGCTGTCTGATGCTTTGACCCTTTATAAGTACTGGGATTGGTCTGAACTCTGCTTTTTTGGGCCTTATTCTTAAGTCATTTAGCCAGCTGTACTCATGATGACATCATCAAACCACGTGACCTTCACGTGGTTTGGAAAACCCCAAATTAGGTTGTAAACATCTATTACTAAGAGTGGTTTATGTTATGACATTAACACTCTAAACCTGAGTAAATTGAGTTAAATATAGTTGTGTGTATTTAACTAAGATTAGTAACTAAGATTGATCTATATGACCAAACCAATCTGAGTAAATATTTTCTTATCTCATTATTATGTCTATTTAGAACGTTCATCAATATATGTTTAAAATAATAGATTTTTTCTATTTTATGTTCCAAATTAAACTACATCTCGTGCAATGCGGCCAAATATTCAATGAAACAGGTATTTTTGATGACATAGTATATATCACCTACCTGTAATATCTCATAATTAATCCACTTGCCCCCTATTTCTAGGGGAGTCATCCCTCCACGTCATCACAATTTCAAAATATGTGAGAAGGAATAGATGTTTCATTGAACATTTACTTGTGCAATGCACGGGGATCACATCTTGTGATGTAGAGAGAGAGAAAGAGATGCAAACTTTGAAAAGTGGGTGCCGGTGTTTCAAAATTTTCAAATTTTAACTTCAAGAAATGGTAAGAGTGTGGAAACGAATCTTGAATAATAAGTAGGGATGTGAAAAAAATAATAAGTAGGGATGTAAAAAAAAATCTGGCCCGACGCCCAGCCTGAAAAAACGGGCCTTAAGCCCAGCCCAAGCCCGAGGTAGCGCCAGCCTGGCCCTAGGCCCTTACATCCTCGGGTAGGGCCTAGACCTATCTCTTGAAGCCCGAGCCCGGTCCGACCCGATCAAGCCCGATTCGAAGCTCAGCCCGAGGCCCGACCCAATCAAGCCCAAAAGCTTTCCAACAATTAAATTTTTTGCCATTTCCGAGAGTTTATAATAATTAAAATTGTAAGTGACAAAATTTATAGTATTGCCAGCTTGCTAGTAAATTGAGTAATGCTATGCTTCCAAAATTTTGTATCTCAAATGATTCCAAAAAATATGTGACAATAAGCCTACTTTGATTAGACGATGTTTAAGTGGTCCTACCATTATTGAAGGTGGGCCCACTACCAATTGTGTTTAGGAACCATTTAGGAAAAGAAGCATAGTGATACTTGATAATTTAAGGATATAATACAATTATATATAGGAGTATGCCAAATTTGGGGCGTAATCATTTTTATTTCTAATTTTTTTGAATAAAAGATAATAAATTTTATTTTATTTATTTAATTAGACTCTTATCTTTGATATTTTCTGTTACTTTTTCACTTGCCTACATATTTATAATGTCTTTATATATTATAGGAGTAAAAAAAAAAAAAGACAACTTAGGCCCTGCCCTGCACGGCCCGAGGCCTTAAGCCCAGTCAGAGTAGGGTCTAGAACATGAACCCTCTAGCCCGGCTCGAGTTCGGCCCTGCCTGAAAGAGAGAAGGAGCCCGTGAGCCAAAGCCTAAGCCCGATCAATGTCGAGCCGGGCCGGGCCCAATGGGCGATTTTGACATCCCTAATAATAAGACACATAAATGGTCTAAAATCTTCTAGCTAGCAAAAATATCCCTCCTATATATGGAAAATTAGATGTATGGTCAAGGGGAGCAGCAAAATGGAAGAATAACTTATCCAAACTCACACAAGTATGTGTAGTTGCATTGGGGGTGTTTGTTGTAATTTATAAGCTGATTTTTTTTTCAGTTTATAGTTTAGTATGAGTTTAAGTTGTATCAAATGAGCTTAGCTAATAATTTATTTTAAGTAGAAAGTAACTGAAAAATAGAAAATAAGCTAACTTATCAAAAATAATATTTTAAATATTTTTAAAATTATAACTTTCAAACTTATTTTAAGCAACAACAAACGGAGCTATTATATTATGCATTATACAGATAAGATAAGTACATGAGAAACAAGGAACTGTGGATAAGGTCGAGTGTGGAGTGGATCCCAAAAGTAGCTTAAATATTTAAAGTGGAAATAGGAATTAATTTAATAATTTAATCCATTTACATCCAATCAATTCAAGATAAATTATGTTGCCATATGGATGGAACCTAATTAGCGGCGTAGGTAATAACTTTTTTTTTTTTGAAACATACTAATCCATATGGATCCAAACATTCGATCAGCAAAAAAAAACAAAAAAAACATTCAAGAATATTTTATTTTATTTTTCGTTCATTTAATTAATGGTACCAGTTATGTTCTTATGTAGATATTTCGAGATAAATTATGTTTCCACTGGCTGGAACTTTAATTTAATTTTATTTTTTGTTGAAGGGCTGGAACCTTAGTTAGTGGCCAATTGAGTTAGGATGAATATCATCTACCTTCTTCGGGGTTTGATCCGATCACATCCGTCACCAGTGGCGAACCAGAAATTTGTATTAAGTAGGGATGTAAAAAAAACCCGGTTTGACAGGTAGTCCAAAGCCCAGCCCGATAAAACGGGCCTTAAGCCCGGCCCAAGCCCGAGGTAGGGCAAGCCCGACCCTAGGCCCTTACATCCCTGGGTAGTGGCTTGGGCCTATCTCTTGAAGCCGAGCCCGGCCCGAAGCCTGACCCGGTCAGGCTTGACCCGAAGCCCAGCCTGAAGCCCGACCCGATCAAGCTAGACCTGAAGCCCGACTCGATCAAGCCCATAAGCTTTCCAACAATTTTTTTTTTGCCATTTCCAAGAGTTTATAATAATCAAAATTGCAAGTGACAAAATTTATAGGATTGCCAACTTGCGAGTAAATTGAGTAATGCAATGCTTTCAAAATTTTGTATCTCAAATGATTCCCAAAAATATGTAACAATGAGCCTACTTTGATTGGATAATATTGAAGTGGTCCTACCATTATTGAAGGTGGCTCCACTACCACTTGTGTTTGGGAACCATTTAGGAAAAGAAGCATAGCGTTACTCGAATAATTTAAGGATGTAATACAATTATACATAGGAGTAATGCCAAATTTGGGGCATAATTATTTTTATTTTTATTTTGTTTTAATAAAAGATAATGATTTTTATTTAATTTATTTAATTAGAATCTAACCCTTTATATCTTCCGTTACTTTTTTATTTGTTTACATATTTATAATGTCTTTACATATCTTATAAGAGTAATATATTTTAAATATATAAAAAAATGATAACTTAGGCCCGGCCCTGCGCGGCCCGAGGCTCGAGCCTTAAGCCCACCCCGATGCCCTAGGCCCTAAACCCGACCCAAGGCCCTCGGGTAGGGCCTAGAGCATGAACCCTCTAGCCCAGCCGGGCCGGCCCGAAAGAGAGAAGGAGCCCGTGAGCCAAAAGCCCAAGCCCGATCAATGTCGGGCCGGATCGGGCCCGACGAGCTATTTTGACATCCCTAGTGCTAGGGGGGCCGAGTTCCATGCGGGGGCCCGGAATTTTTTTTATTTTTGGGTCATTTATACATATTTATTATTTTTAAGTGAGACAGAGAGTCGAACGAGTAGTTGTGGCAAATTAGATTTAGACATTGTTTATCTCCTGAGCTGAATAAGAGGATATTACTCTTCCCCTTCACTATTAATAGGGACTTTTAATGTCACACGGTCACACTAGTAGATATTGTTATTAATCCTGCAATGTTAAGCTTCCCAAATTTTTTTTATCCCTAAATGTGATTCCTAGCATCCCTAAATGTGATTCCTAGCATATCACCATTTCAACATAATGAAAGTCAAGTGGACACTATGTGTTAAGAACCTCCTTATGTAAAGTCACAAATTTGTTATGGGTCCGCCCTTGTTCGTCACCCTTACGTTTAGAATATCACACTAACCTCCCTTATCAGAGATTGTAAGTATCAACACCTCCCTTCCGTTAAAGTTTAGTTAATTTGACTAATAGATTTTTGTTGACCTCACTTAATTGAATGGGTAATGACAAAACTACCCTTCCTTTTGATTAGTGTCTCAAATTCTTTTTTTTAGGAGATTAGCGTCTCAAATTCTAATTAGTGGAAAAATTCCATTTCCAATCCTCGTGTTCTTCCCCCTTTTCCACCGTTTTTCTTCCTCCGTTCACCATAAAGAGAGAGAGGGAGAGAGAGAGAGAGAGAGAGAGAGTATGGAGAGTGTGTATGAGAGACTACCTATAATTAGAGTAGTAAATATAGGAAATCTCCATTTTTGTGAGTGTTCTCCGCCCTTTCATCTCTCCTTGCCCTAATCAAACCCTCAACCAAGTGAAGCAGATCGGTCATGACTAATGGTGTATACAAGCAAAGCCGTTCAACATGGGCTCGCAGCTCGGCTCGATAACTCGGCTCGGCTCGTATAATAAATGAGCCAAGCTCGAGCTTGAATACAAAGCCCGTTTAGTAAACGAATCAAGCTTGAGCACACTTGGTCGACGGCTCAATAAGGTTCGCGAACAGTTCGATTAAGGCTCATATAGTAGGCTCGCGCATGAAAAATCTCTTTAATATGCTTGATAAGGGCTTGTTAATTTAATTATATATATGTATGATATTTATAAAAATATAATATATGTATGATGCAAAGTATTTAAAATTGAAATAATATTATATATATATATATGATAATTATAAAAAAAAAGGGTAATTTAGTATTCAGACCTTTAGATACACTGAAACTATAAATAGGCCCAAGCAATAAGCCCAATTAGAAATTAGTCCTCCAAGAAATTAATGGACAAAAATACCCTGGTATCTCAACTTCGCGCCGATATAGTCTTCTAACGGTTAGACTATGGTTTTTAAATCGCTCATATACAAGCTGAAATTACTCCCATATCAACCCACAAACAATCAGGGATTCAAATTTTCATCATTAAAATTACTCCAATGATCATGGGATTACCATAAATGAGAGAGATATCTATAATTTCTTGTTTTATTTCTCACCCAGCTCTGCATCATCGTGACGACCATAACAAAAAAGGCTTTAAAGCAAACAATGGTGGAGGAGGTTTAACCAGACTACAGGGTTTGGATCAAACTTCGAAGATAGCCAAAAAAGGTGAGAAGTTCAATCAATGGTAAATTTATATTGAAAGAACTAAGAAAAATTAAGTTTGATTGCATGTTACTTGACATCATCTTTCTTGTCAAGGATTTCATGTAACAGAGGAACCGTTGATGGGTGTGAAGGGAAATTAGGGTTTATAAAAGTTCTCACTTTGTAGGATTATTGGTACAATATCATAAATCAATTGATGTAACTACCAATATGTTAATGATTAGCGATTTGGGTGTATATTTTGATCATCAAATGCATATAACAGAGAATGCATTAATGGAAATTAGGAAAAATTGGTGGTTTTTGCTGAATTATGACTTTGCGATTTGTCGAAGAATGTCAAAAAAACATCTGAGAATCTTTAAACTACACCATATAAAACATATAGTTTCATTTTTTTCACTTCATTATTGATTACAGTTCCAATTTTTCCTATCAACATTATTAATCTGTTCGTTTGCTGAGTATTTAACATATATGGATATCTATAAAATTGTAGTGATGAATTTCATGTTCATGACAAATTTTGTCTATTCAAATTACTCACTTTATAAGGTGGTAAATTTGGACAATAAACAAATCATCCAGGTAGACCATTAAAATCGAAATAAAATTACTCACATTTTAAGTGTATAGATTCAGGCATTAACAATAAGGATCCTGAACAACCCAAAAATGTTAAGAATGATACTACTCACAGTATAATGTGGAAATTTTAGTGATACGCACAGAAACTTCTCATTTTATGATTAGTGTATTGTATATACTGTGTAGATCCAGGTCCATAAAAATTGATATCTTGAAGATTTTTAGATTCCTTGATAAATTTATATTACAGAAGTTACAACAGGTACTTCTGGCGAATATAGTGAAATAGGAAAATCAACGATTCACTTCATTTGCTTGAATTACTCACTGCATTTTAAAATAAATGTACATGTAACTAATATATGGTTATTCTATAAAGCTCCATCACGGAAAAGCGAAAGACATGCACGGTCAGCTCATGGAAAGAAAATTCGTTGTCAATCTCAATCAAGCAAAAGCGAATTCCCTGCACGGTCATCTCATGGGAAGAAATTTCGTTGTAGCTTCGTTGCTTTTGGAAAGGTAATGGACGAGATAAGACTAAGACCAGAACATATCAATGAGCTTCAACGTACTCCATTCTGGAATCTTTTTGAAGCATTCATAACAGGCCGAGTGCGATATCGTAGGAAGTACGAGAAGGTTACAAAGCAGATGATACCACTCTGCAATGCCAAAAACAGATCGGTTTCAGTTGGAGGTCAAGTTATCAAGCTCGAAATAACAGATATCTCGTTGATATTTGGTATCGTGAATGGAACTAAGAATATTGACCTTACATACTCTCAAAGGGTCACTTCGGAATTTGTAAAAAGATATTTCTTAGATGAAGGAGAAGTCCATATATCAAAAATCAAGAGAGCAATCAGAGAAACAATATCAGACATGTCTCATGATTCCATTGAAGACATAGTGAGATTATTGTGTCTTTTACTATGTTCAACGGTATTGTTTCCAACAGGGGGTGATCGAGTTAGATGGGGTTTGGTACAGTATACAGGGGATATAGATATTATGCGTGAATACGACTGGTGTAAAGCAATACAGGATGAATTGTTCACTTCAATTGGCAAATCCCACAAGGATGCATCAAAAGTGACAGGCTGCACAATGCTCTTACAGGTATTCTACATTCTATTTTTATGATAATATTAGCCTTGATATAATAAAATTTTCTATTCAGCATTTCTTGACAATAATGTTTATATATTGCAGCTGTGGCTATGTGAACATCTTAGGTTAATGAATGATGAAGAAGATAAACTCAAAGAGAAGCACTCGATGCCAGACTACCAGGATATACCCCGCTTCGTAAAATGGGATTTGGTGAAGCTTCAAAGAAAACTAAAGAATAGAGATCTAGTAAATCTAGCACATATCGAGGTGATTACCTTCAAATTGGTCAACTGACAAATACAGTTTTTATAATATAGTCCAATAAAGAATTAACGTATTCCGATGAGGTGTTTCATTATGCTAATAGAAGAATGAATTATTATTAGAACAGTATAAAAATGAATAAGGCAGATACATGAATTTCTAGCACTACAAATAAACAATAAAAAATAACTCGCTGGCACATTTTGCATAGAACTTAGGATTAGGTCTGTATTCAGTGACAATTGAATGTTAGGAAACCTACAATGGGCATTAAACCTTGGTTATATTTAACTTTCTAAATTCAATGATGGAAAAATGAAACAAATTGAATTACTCACCTTGTTTCTTATCAGGTAAATGCAATGGAGATGGTGGAAACATTGTCCGAAACATTCATATACGAACCTTATAGAATGAGGATCGATGAATCAACGTTTACTGTTCTACCTTTCAATTCATATGTAGATGTTGTAAGGAAATCAACCAACATGAATGAGCAACAGCTTGAGGACAGATCAGCAGATGTGAATGTCAGAGCCATTGTAGAACTATACAGCGAAGCATCAATGTCTACCACACGCAACCAACACATGAGTGAAATCATGGAAGTTAAAAGGTCTGACATGGAACCAAAGAAACATGCAAATGAAACAGATAATGTAGCAGGTGTGAGCAACAAGTCTACGGCTGATGGATCCTTGAAAGAGTCTAAACTTAAGATTTCAGGCATGGTTCTACGCAGTGCAGTAACAAAAGAACGAGTTCTTAGTGACTTATCATTAACAGAGGATCGGATGCATCAATCTACACAGATCATGCTGCAGGAGATGTGGAAGCCACACCAGTTCTACAGTCCAGAAACATCCAGTGATGGCCTTCGGGAGGTACAAACACCTATTACAGAACGGGTTGCAAAACATCTACCATTTGATGAAGATGATCTCAAATCACCATTCCATAGAGATGTTGGCAACCCAGTATTGATCTGTACCTCCCCTCCTAGTGATGGAACAGGTCGAACCTTCTTCGAATCAAAGGAGGTTGATAACTCAGACCCACAAAGCGTGATAAAGAGCCTTGTTCGTGATAATGATTTCTATTCCATTGTTACTATGAGCTTGGAGAAGGAAATGAAGAAGCTGAAGGATAGCCTAGAACAGAAAAATGCAGAATATAATGAGCTGTTTGGATACGTACAGAGTGGAGGTTGCAATGACAGGTCACCAAAATATGTTGACAACATAGCAGCCTCATTGCGTATCAAAGTTCTCACTGATCAACTTGATAGAGTGAAGAGAAGGGAAAGAGGATGCGTCGAGGAAATGAATACAAGGCTGGAACAAAAAGATGAAGAAATTGAAAGCTTGAGATCTCAGTTGGTCAAAGAGAAGTTCACAGTAAGACATCTCTTGGCAACAATGTCAAGAAACAATAAAAAGGTAAGTTTAATTAGCTTCAATACATGAGTATGTTGATCACTTTACAAGAAAATAAATAGCAACATTGATAAATAATTGAAACCAGCCTATTCTTATTCAAACTTGATAATTACTCACTATTCAAATATGTTTCACGCAGGGTGATGCAACGCGAAAGTCAAAGAAGACACCACAAATGGTTAAAGGACCCAACACTATGCGTTTGACACCCACATTAGTTAGGAATATCAGGAAAAAGAAAAGAAAACCTGCAGTCAAGCCAGAATTTGTATACCCAAATTGGAGAAGACTAAAAAAATAGCGCACAGGTGGGGAATTACCTGCGCACCAGAATAAGGAAAAGCAGGAGGAATTTCCCCCAACAGGGGTGGAAGAAGATCCAATTGATGTCGATCAAGTTCATTTCGATAATATGAAGGACATAAAAGTGTTGCTACCAGTGTTGAAGAAGTCTGAGGTATTCAATATACTTCCAAAAGCCAGCAAAAGCCATATCACAACGATGCTAAAAGCATGTGGAACACTGTAAGTTGAACTCGACATGTTTCTAACACCCAAGTCTCATTTTCTCAGACTGATATAATTCATCATTTGAAACAACAGAACAACAGTATACACCAAGTCTGATGGGAAGGATGTTGTGACGACTTCTGATATATGTTCAATTATCCTAATGAAGTCGATATCTCGACAAATGTGAGTGATAACTTCCATTGTCCATGATACAAAAAACTTCATAATCAACAATTAAAATAATTCATTTACTGACAACTTCACGCATACATATCTTTGAATAGGTGGTGGACTGTTTTGCTGAAACATTGATGACACGCCAATCGCATGGTGAATTTGATTCAATCAGCACGAACAATACTGGACGATGCTACGTTTTCAATAGTTTGTGCTTGGTATCTTTCATACACAACCCCTAACATTCATATGTTATGTCGCGCAAACAAATTTCTTCTATTACTAATCTACGCACAGGTATGGCTACGGAATGGTGATACCGATTCACTGGAAACACTTGTCGATCCGCTTATTAGAGATGATACCAGGGAATATAGGTACAAGATATTTCCACTACTCTCTAGAGCGCACAATATTGGAGCTGAACATTGGACTCTGGCTGTGTTTGACACATTCCTACATACATGGAAGTTCTACAACTCCCTTAGGCCGAGAACTAGTGGAACCAAGGATCCATATATACAAGGCCTTCTAGATATGGTAACCCCAACATACTCCAGAGAGACACAAATTAACACACTTACATTAAATATATAACAGATTACTCTGTTTTACAGAAAAATTACGTATCAAAGGTGGCAGCTGAAGAAGAAGCTCCGAGAGTATTTGATGTGGTTGGCTCACAACAGCAAGCCTCTGGATCTTTAGACTGTGGTGTTATAATATGCGATCTAATTGCCAAATTCTTCCAATATAATGAAGATAAGCTCAAGTGTGACACAATAGAAGCAAGGGCTGGCTTGGTACACGTGTTTCTTAACACGTCTAAACAATCGTGGGGAACTAAAATCGATCAGGGGTGATTGAAGGGATCAATGAAGGGGTTTAAGAACTATTGCTGTAATATATATGTTCCGAAAAATAAGTGACATATTTTGTGTTTTTTTTTGGGTATTTTGGGTTATGTGTATATTTTTTGTTGTGATCTTGTGGTGCATATTGGGGGCAGACTGACTGTATCTACATTCTATGCAAATAAAATTTCTGTTTTTGCAAATTCACAACGTTATATAACTTATGCGCAGTAGTAAATCACAACTTAATAGCAAACTTGTATGTGATATAGAAGATCACATTTGTCTGATCTATCAAAAATGACAACTGTGTTAAGACTTCAAAGTTTCTCCACGAATTGATTCACGAACTCCACTGCTGTATTTCTCTGTATATGTTCAGAAAAAATTACCTAAATCTAGGTGCCTGAACTAAATCATGGGGGTATGTATCTGTGAGAAAAAAGTTCGTATGTAACACCACACCAGAATACCAAACAAAAATCTTTTTCTGATCGATAGCTGGGTGTGTAGTATGTTAAAATAACATACTAAAATTTAAGAGTAAAACACTCTATTTTTTAACACCATTCAGTACAATTTTAGTCCCCATACAATGCTGTTTACAGAAAAAAAAAAAAAAAAAATTTACTAAGTATAAGAGCATAAGCTATTCATACGAAGCTATTATGCATCCAAATACTAAATTTATCGCCATTCATCAAACACTGAATGCAGTATGCATTTTATTAAAACAAAATAATAGTAACATTGTTATTTCCATCAATGTCTATATCACTCACAAAATCCAATCAGTACTAAATTCAATTACAAATCACTTCCCTACATGACTTCCTATTGTGACGTCCTTTTTTACCACATCTACCACACCTCACAGCACGTACAAACTCACCCCTAGACGGGATCCTCTTCTTCTTCGGCCTTCCAGGTTGCTTCTTCGTTATAGGTGGCATAATTCCAATATAATTAGGATCAATCAGCGGTTTTCCGAAAGTAACGATGGGGTGGATTGGCTCAAAAACAAATAATTCATAGTTTCTCTTATAGAAGTACGGCTCAATAAAATCATACAAATCTTTGCCAATCTGCGCACTGCTGCAGTTAAGAACAGTAACAGCATGCTCACAAGGAAAGCCATGATGTTGCCAATTACCACAAGAACACATTTGTTGTCCAAATACTAAATTTATCGCCATTCATCAAACACTGAATGCAGTATGCATTTTATTAAAACAAAATAATAGTAACATTGTTATTTCCATCAATGTCTATATCACTCACAAAATCCAATCAGTACTAAATTCAATTACAAATCACTTCCCTACATGACTTCCTATTGTGACGTCCTTTTTTACCACATCTACCACACCTCACAGCACGTACAAACTCACCCCTAGACGGGATCCTCTTCTTCTTCGGCCTTCCAGGTTGCTTCTTCGTTATAGGTGGCATAATTCCAATATAATTAGGATCAATCAGCGGTTTTCCGAAAGTAACGATGGGGTGGATTGGCTCAGAAACAAATAATTCATAGTTTCTCTTATAGAAGTACGGCTCAATAAAATCATACAAATCTTTGCCAATCTGCGCACTGCTGCAGTTAAGAACAGTAACAGCATGCTCACAAGGAAAGCCATGATGTTGCCAATTACCACAAGAACACATTTGTTGTCCAATATTGACAAGCATAGATGGCTCACAGTGAACCTCGTACAAGTACTCACTCGCTGAACTTACCCTCCAAGTCCGACCAATATCCAATGCATCTTGTAAACGATCTTGAATCTCAGGACATAGCAGACCATCCCATTTTTGGCACTTCAACTTCATTTTTGCCATTTCCTTCATACTCTTAACACGAATACTATCAATCATGCTCGTTATCGGCATATGGCGTGCTTCATTGATCATTTTATTCCATGACTCCGCCAAACTAGAGGACATCTCCCCATATCGCTGGCCCTTAAAAAAAGCGTTACACCAGTTTTCAACGGGTATGTTACTCAAAAAATCACTAACACGTTGTCCACCTTCCTTCAGCAACAACTGCAACTTCTGTTGGTAAGTATCAAAGTCTGGTGCATAAGCACACTGTGACATCATGTAGACTAAACGGTTACGAAAACCTGATTTAAGCCCTCGAAGCTTGTCCAGTAGGTTGAACTTCAAATGAAATAAGCAAAAACCATGGAAATCATTAGGAAAAACCTCTTTAATTCCTTCAATAATTCCGGTATGCCTATCGGAGATAAATGTAATCTTCCGAAAAGGATCCAATATAGATCTCAATTCATTTAAAAACCACATCCAATTTTCCTTGTCCTCGGATCCAACAACGGCAAACGCAATATTGTAGACTTCTGCACAAAAATTTAACCCAAGAAAGAAACTTTAAAACATACAACAACCAAAACATAACCATACAACAAAGCTTCTGTTTCTCACACATTCAACGAAATTACGCACTAAGTATTGCCATATGAGATTATTTAATAAAGGTTACAAAATGAAAAAAAAAAAATGAAATTATAACGATACGTCAAATACAAAAATACCACAAAAATTGTACTCGTACAAATTACATACTCATTGCTACGTATGTTAATTGCTTGCCAAGTTATACATATAATATAATCAACTCCGTGGAAGACATTTATATAATAAAATCAACTCTCACCTAACATACTCAACAAAAATAAAATACGAGATAACAAAATTTGAGCAAAACTATATTACTAACCTTGATCGCATGTTTTGCCACAAGCACCCAAGACAACACCCTTGTGCCTTCCTTTCAAGAATGTCCCATCCAAAAAAATCAAAGGCCTGATATAATTGAATCCATTGATGCACGCAGCAAAAGAAATAAAGCACCGCTTAAACCTTCTCGTATTCTGATCCACATCAAGGACCATATGACTACCAGGGTTGACCTTCAATGTTTGATCAAAATACCATCTGTGTTGGCCAAATGAATGTGAATGATCACCGTATATACCTCTCCTAGCATTCTCAACACCATACCAAGCATGATGGTAATTGATGTCAAGACCATATCTATCCTTAATTTCGCCAATTACTTTTATAGGCGGGAACAATGGGTCACTCCTAATTTTGTCTTCAATCAAATCACCAACCAACTTTGAAGTTACACGAGGGTGTTTGGACATCCTAACAACTGCACCACAAGTATGCAACTTTTCAAATGTGCGTATGTAGAAAAAACCATTAACATACTCCCTAGATGCATGAATGGCCACTTACACCCTTTTTCATCCCGATTTTTACAAACAGCAGTCACTCTTTGTTTACCATTCTTCACAAACCTGAATTGGAACCCAACCTCAATTGAGAACTTACATATGGCCTTACGAAACTCAACTGCACCACCTTCAAACTTCTGCCCAATATCTTGAATACAACTACTCCAACCTGAACCCATTAAAATTTGCTCACGATGTGTATAAAAACTAGGCTCACACACAAAATTGTCAACAACCTGCAAACTACCACTTCCACAATCATGTAATTCCTCATCGGAATCAGTTAAGTCATTATCCAGCTCCATCACTGTAACATGTACATCAACCCGAATAATGTTCATTTGCTTACACATGACAACCAATTTCTTAACATCCTCATCATCCTCTATCAAACTATCGTTGTATCCACGCAATCTATATGTCAACGTAAATAAATCTTCATTGATACTTGGCCAGCTTTTTGAAACAAAGGATACTAGATCATCATAACCTGTATTCTCCATCACAGTTGTAACTAAAAATTCACCTCCATACGAACACAACAGTTTAATATGGGAATCCATTCAAATACAAACAATCTGCAAACAAGCCAACCACAATTTAGAAAGAAACAATAATCAAACTGCTAATAGATAACTTCGGCTAATCAAAGTATTCACATATTAAGGTTATAATTGTGGAAAATATCTGTAATCATAATTTGATCAACCGAGAAACGTTAACAATGATATTACTCACCTAGTAAGGTGGTAAATTTGAATTCACTTTTTTTTAAGTTTTCAAACTTACAAAATAACAAAAGTTGGACTGTTTATCAAGAAAATAATCCAGAATCAATAACACAACTCTTGATTAGTCAAATTACTCACATTGTAGGGTGATAAATTTGGGCAATAACTCTTTTAACCAGGAAGGTTTATCTAGAAATTAATCCAGAACCTAAAAGACAACTCTTGGCTAATCAAATTACTCACATTAGAGGGTGATAAATATGGTCAATGTCTCTTTTGAATTCACTTTTTTTTTAGTTGTCAAACTTATAACATAACAATAATTGGATGTTTATCAAGAAAATAATCCAGGATCAATAAACACCTCTTGATTAATCAAATTACTCAAATTGTAGGGTGATAAATTTGGGCAATAACTCTTTTAACCTGGAAGGTTTATCTAGAAAATAGTCCAGAACCTAAAAGACAACTCTTGGCTAATCAAACCTAAAAGACAACTCTTGGCTACTCAAATTACTCACATTAGAGGGTGATAAATATGGTCAATGTCTCTTTTGAATTCACTTTTTTTTTAGTTGTCAAACTTACAACATAATAATAATTTGATGTGTATCAAGAAAATAATCCAGGATCAATAAACACCTCTTGATTAATCAAATTACTCACATTGTAGGGTGATAAATTTGGGCAATAACTCTTTTAACCTGGAGGGTTTATCTAGAAAATAATCCAGAACCTAAAAGACAACTCTTGGCTAATCAAATTACTCACATTAGAGGGTGATAAATAAGGGCAATATCTCTTTTAACCGTGAAACTTTATCTAGAAAATAATCCAGAATCTATAAGACAACTCTTGGCTAATCAAATTGCTCATGTTTTGCTGTGATAAATTTGGGCAATAACTCTTTAAAACAGGAAACTTAATGCAGAAAATAATCCAGAAAGTAGAAGATAACACTTGACTAATGAATTACTCACATTTTTGGGTGATAAATTTTGAAAATTACTATAATAATCCAGTTAAACCAGAATAATTGACACTTTTTTTTTAGTTGTCAAACTTACAAAATAACAATAATTGGACTGTTTATCAAAAAATAATCCAAAATCAATCACACAACTCTTGATTAATCAAATTACTCACATTATGGGGTGATAAATTTGGGAAAAAACTCTTTTAACCTGGAAGCTTTATTTAGAAATTAATCCAAAACCTAAAAGACAACTCTTGGCTAATCAAATTACTCACGTTGGAGGGTAATAAATATGTGCAATAACTCTTTTAACCGGGAAACATTATCTAGAAAATAATCCAGAACCTAAAAGACAACTCTTGGCTAATCAAATTGCTCATGTTTTAGTGTGATAAATCTGGGCAATAACTCTTTAAAACATGAAACTTAATGGAGAAAATAATCCAGAAAGTAGAAGATAACACTTGACTATTCAATTACTCACATTTTTTGGGTGATAAATTTTGGAAAAAACTATAATAATCCAGTTAAACCAGAATAATTGAAATAAAATTACTCACATTTTAAGAGTATAAAACACATTGTAATGTGATATATTCATGAATACACACAACGAATCCAACCACTCTTCGATCTGCTGATATTCATCTGTCACAGAAAATCACTAACACTCTAAGGCGGTCAAGTATACTCGTGCGAGTAGTGACCGCATCAATTTAAAATCAAGTGACCTATTAACAACGTTTGAAACTAGTAAAACAAAATAAAAAACCAAATGAACAATTCAATCAAAAATTAACTAATACCACATGATAATCACAAAATTTATTAAAAATTCTTATATTATGATGTACACTACCACACAGAAAAATAGAGTGATAAATACACAAAATGAATAGATAACAAAACAGTTATGTGTATGTAGATTGATAACATATATCAGTGAAAAAATTGAAATTATCACAGCGAAATAACAAGTGATTTACTCACTTCGTCACACTATCTTCGAATGATATATTGCGCCACCAATGCATGAAAATTGAGGAACACTCCTGTATGAAAACTCAACCCAGTCTTCAGATGGAATACTGTCGTTCAGCGGTATAGGATTGAAGAGAATACCAAAGAAACGTCCTCTTTTGCATTGCTGAATCCAAGTTTGAATATTAACTTCAAAAATAAATGTTGTTTACTCCACTGGACTGAAATTTAGGAGTAATTCTTATTTAAGCAAGTAACTATTATTGGCATCCTCCATAAAGAGGGGGTTACACAGCCAAAAGGTGAAAGATTTTAATTATATAAAAATTGATAATTATTATAAATGAAAGGGTATTCATGTCATAAAACAGTGTAATAATATTGGGGGAAGGACCAATTTCAAAATAATGCTTAGATTCAGGGGTGTAATTTCATATACACGATATCAATAGGACCAACTATATTATAACTGCCTATTGAAGGACCATTTCTAATATTTCCATATAAAAAATATGATATATGTATAATGCAAAGTATATAAAATTGAGAATATTGGCATATTATAACGTGCACAGTCCTAAATTCACGTGGCAAATAATTATTTCAGGTAAATATATATATATATGCCAATTGTCAAGTATTGAGCTTAGTCCGCGGGTTTTGATTGGCAACTTAAACTTGCTACTAGGAGTGTATATGAGTTGAGCCACTCAACAAGGGCTCGCGGCTCAGCTCGATAACAGCTCGGCTCGGCTTGACTCGGCTTGGCTCGGCTCGATAATAAACGAGCCAAACTCAAAAAAGCCACTGGGCTCGGCTCAAGTTCGGCTCGAATTCGAAAAGCTTGGCTCGAGTACAGCCCTCGTCATGACCCATATGTCGAGAGTGTCAACCCGTCGAGTTTTGGTGATGGAACCAGTGGTGGATCAATTGATGTGGTGCTCTGTGATGCACCAAACGACAATGGACATGCTTTGTCTTCATCTCCCTTTTTCTCTCTCATTTGGTGAAATTTCTTTTATTTCAAATTTAGTAAAGCTTGCTGGAATAGCTTCCATGGTTATGGGGTATATGAATTCTTCAATTTTTGGCCATGATTTACAAGTGCTAAAGGTGAATACTATTGGAATTATTTGGGCTTTTTTATTTCAAAAATTCAAACAAAATCATTTACAATGATGTGACTAGTATCCTCTATTAAAAATATGGTTGTTGGAGGCTATTAAATCTATTAACTCATATATTAAAAATATAGCTGTTGGAGGCTATTAAATATGTTTTTAATAAAATAACTGTTGGGCAGTTTGTCTAATATAAATAGCCTTCTTTCTTCTCATTTTATATATAGAAAATTCCTCTCTCTTTTGCTATTCTTAAAAAAAAAAAAAAAAAAACCATTTTCATTATTTTGGAGCAATTCTCAGTACTCATATATTCTTCCAATTCGAGTGCCAATTCGAGTGCACGTTTGGAATAAACTAATTGCTGAATCTTGGAGAGCATAGCGCTGCGACCTTGTGCATTGAGTCATTGACTCCGAGGGGCGGAATTGTTCTTAAGGACAGTGCAAATCATTGCATGCCTCAATCAATATTATAGCTGTATCCTTCTATATTTTCCAACAATCTTAAGAACAATCTGGATGCTGCTATGATCGCCACGAAAAATGTCAACCCAAGATTTATCAAGAAGTTTACTTATCAAGGGGGCTTTGATCTACAGCTACAAAAATGCTGTTAGTGGATTCTCTGCCAAACTCACTTCCGAGCAAGTCTCTGAAACCTCAAGTAAGGCTTTTCTTCTTCTGTGCCTTCGATTTCATATAGCACAATGAATGATTAATATGTGCCGCACTGCTTGGGGCTTTTTTCTATACGCAAATGATGATTGATCCTTGATGTGTTATGAGCCCTTATTTCATGTGATTGAATGATTCAGATAATCTTCTTTACTTTGTTAAATAACGGAAAATATTTATTTAAAAGTTTGTGCATTATTAATTTATTATTCAATGGTTAAAACCAATTTTATTACCCAATGAATATAATACATTCATGAAAAAAATAAGGATGTTGGACTTCCATAACTTAGAAAAGTTACTAAGGACTTAAATTTCCAGATTTAAAAGAGTCAACAGATGACACTGTACGCAACAAATTTCAAGTATAGAAATAACGAGAAAATTGAGGAACAAATATGATTTTATTGATTTCAGAAAATATGAGTACAATCTCTGTATAATTCTTTTACAAAGAAAAGAAAATTCCTTTGATTCGATCTCCTTGATTGTTCAAGATTCAAGGGCTTCTGGAGCTTGTTCTTGAACCGTAGATTTGTCCTTCAAATCTTCACGCTGGATGAAGTGCTTGTAGGAAAGCTTGAACGAGGGCCGGGGCTTGATCTCGAACAAACGAACGCTTAATCTTCCTTCAACTTCTTGAAGAAAGGATTAAACAGACTTGACTTGAATCCGAAGAACAACAAACTGTATGTTTGTTCTTCAGAAAGGCTTGGGTGATTTGAATGTAAGAGAGAGCTCTCAATTCTTATGGAAAAATCTCAGCTTGTTGAAAGGGTAAAGGTCCTGTGGATATCGCAGGATTTCAAATTTTACCCACTTTTAAAACAAATATTTTTCAAATTCAAAGAGTCGCCACTTAATTTTTTAAAAAGGAAAATTAAGAAACCATTTTAAAGCAAACTGATCTTTTGCGAAACCAAAGATAAACTGGGTCCGGGGATTATGGAATGAAAGGGGAAGGAGCCCGGCGGACTAAAACACCCCCTTTCATCCTATCTCACGATAGGCCTCTACTCAACATCCTTTTTAATCAAATTATTAATCTAAGCATGCCCTCAATTAATACATATATACATATACATCACACAAGCATGTTGGAAATGGTGTAAAATTGCTAACGACAAAATATCATTCATAAGCCAACATAATTCAACTAGCAAACATCATGATTATGCAATAGAGAACTAGAAAACATACCCGGGATCCGGCCGCGAATATCAAACGTGCAATGCATGCAAAAATAAACCTAAGAAAGGTCTCTAACACATATATACATATAAGGCAAAACCTAGGCTAAGGTGTCGCACATGAGGTTGAAAAATCAATTAAAATCAATGAAGTAAATTAAACTAGAGAAGGGTTGAGAAATTGTACCTCAAAGCGCTACAAAACAAAGGTTAGTACACATGCCTCATACTAGATATAATATCAAAAGGTAATCAATCCTAAGTCATGTTCAATTAAATTCAATTAAGCCCAACTTTGTCCAAGAACTATTTCTAACTATAAGCATCAATGTATATGAATGAATGAATGATTATGAACAATAATAAGATATGAATTTATTCACTAATTTGGATCACTTAGCCTCTGGGTTTAATCTAAATTATCCTTGTTCAAAACATGGTTTGAGTCCTAAGCCATTGGGATACTACTTAAGTTGAAATAAATAAGGTTAGACAAAAACAGTAGCAGTTTTTTGTGATTTACAGAGAGCAGACCCGACGTTCAAAAATGGAAATAAAATACTTTCAAAAGTTGGATATTACTGATTTTTTGATATGTTATGCCTCTGTGAGTCTAGTTTCTAACCCAAAAAGAAAATCGAGGTTTCAACGGTTAGATCTCCGGGAATACTGAAAATACTAGACCTCACTCAGGATTCTGCAACTCTCTGTCCAGAGATCTTGTATGATTTTCTAAAAATAGTAAAAAAAAAGATAAACACTTAGATCTTTTTAGGGTACCTTCCTAACACATTAAGGTACTTATAAAAAATTATTTGAGACCCCGAAAACTTTATTAGGGTTCTGATTTGTTGATTTCAAAACAGACTTATTATTCTGAAAGCATTCTAGAATTCTGGACAGATTGTGATTAGCTCACAAAAATCATGATCAAACCTCTCTAATCCCAAAATCTTGCTAAGAAAAAAATCACAGTGGTAAAACAATGTGTTACTGATATTTTCCCGTTGGTTTCACTTGATTTCAACGGTTAGATCTTAAACTAAAAATCTTTGATCAAAAACGGTTTATGAACCCACTGTTTTTGTCTTGCTAGTTCAAGTTTGTTGATTGGCCTCAACTATTAAAACATGAAGTTGGGGCTCAAACCAAACTACTTCTTCTACCATTTGATGGTCATTGAAGACTATGAGGCATACTACACTTATGGATCTTGATGAAGTATTGAAAATGAACTTCACAAAATCCTCAAATAAAGAACTCAAACCTATGGACCCAAGTTTGAATTCAACTTATCACTCCTACCATTTGATGGTCATTGGAGTTAGAGACATACTCATATGTAGGTTTTAGATGAAGTATGAAAGACTTCTTAAAACCTAAGAGAAAGATTAGTCCAAGCCATGGGAATAGACTTGAACTAACACATTTTCTCCTACCATTTGATGGTCATTGGAGACTATGAGGCATATATGCTCATAGGTTTTAATGAAGTAGAGCATGGATTTCACAAGATCCAAAGAACAAAGAACTTAAATCCATGGATAAAAGTTTGGATTCAAATCACTACTCCTACCATTTGATGGTCATTGGAGACTAAATGAAGTTAACATCTACTCAAACCTCATTGGAATATAGTAAGGATTGCACAAGATTTCTTAATGAAGAGGTTCAAGTCATGGATTAAGACTTGAATCTCACTAATTATATGTAGATTAAGACTATGATTCATTCTAATCTCCATAAAGATCATAAGATCATAGGAAATTAAATAATCAAACTCAAAGATGTTCAATGAGATATGGAAGATCTCATGCACCTTTTTAATGAAATAGAAATAAGGAAAATCAAGGATTACTTAGAAGACTAAGGATACAAACTCTTTAAAGTTGAATTTGTCTCAAACCCAAAGCTAATTACATCCAAATTGATGAAATGTCATGAGATTCAATCACAAGTTCTTGGTGGTGTGTGATGAAATGGGATAAGAAGAGAGGTTTTGAAAATGTGAAAAAGTTCCTAGAACTATGAACTTGTGATTGAATGGTCCTAATTCTATCAAGGATTAAGAGGTTACCTCTAGGACCTCAAGTATTTCTTCAACTTCTTGTGAGGATCTTCCAAGATTTCCCAAATTCTCTTCAAGATTCTTCAAATTCTTCAAGCTCTTCAAGAAATTCTTCTTCTCTCTCTCTAAAAATCTATATGATTCTTGTATATATGTATCTCTTGATTTTCAAGTTCAAGTCCTCAAAATGGAAGAGGAGGTTTTGTTTATATAGGCCTTTATTCCAGGGATAGATGGGTAAATTCGGGTGGAAACCCATGTGCAAGGTTTTCTTCTAGAACATGTGAGAAGATGCAGTCTGTTACAGCCAGCGGCACTCGCTGGGTGCCGGCGGCACTCACTGAGTGCCGGGCGGCACTTGCTGAGTGCCGGGCGGCAAACAGTGAATGCCGGCGCGGCACTCAGTGAGTGCCGCCGCATTTTCCGCGTGCCGGGGCTAACTGAATTTTGTCCCTCTTTTTGATTTTTCAAAAGTATGTTGGTGTAAACAAAATTTTTTATTTTATGTATGTATATATTTGCATTAAGATCCCCCATGTGCATGGTATCAACCATGTGCATGGTATATTTTTGAATATACTATTTCTTTTTTGTATTTTCTCTTTTTCAAAAATCTTTTCATTTATTTTGTCCTTCCTTTTTTCAAGGAAAATCCCTCTTTCTCTCTCTTTTTTTGTTTTTGTTTATAAATTCTCTTTTTTTCTTTAAAATAAAATGGATTTCCAGACTGGGTTTCTCACACGTTCTTCATCGTTCGGGTTTCCCTCCCGAATGCCTGAATCTTCTCCCTTTATCATTTTTATTATTTTCTAAAATTTTTTCTTGAAGATTTTGAATTTCTTGGGAAAATCCTTGAATGTCACGGATATCATCATCATCGGTCTTTGAGAGGTAACCAATCCCTGGATTTGACGTTTGGTCAAAATTGGGGTGTCTACAGGTCCCTTCTACCTGGGTAGAGACCTCTATTTATAGGCTTAAGGTGTAGAGTTTTAATTTGAGAGTCAATACATCCTAACCGTTGATTTGAAGTCCTCCCTTGAGATTTTGACACATGTCACCACTTTAGAGACCATTATTTATATGGTTTTATGTGGTGTATATGACACATGTCACAAATAAATTGGTCCACTTGTATCTTGTAGGGCCCACATTTGAAATAACTTTGACTTCTTGATTTTGACTAATTGTAATAATTAAAATGAATTAATTATTAATTAATCAATTGGTAATTAAATAATTACCAAAATTTTAATGTCTACAGACACTTAACCTCACAGGATATATATGTGTGCATCTGCTTACAACAACATCATTGAACCCATACTACACTTTCCAGGTCAATTACATAGTCTAGCTATTCGAAACGCTCACTATTACAAGACTTTGAAAAGAAAGCAAAAACATATACAAGAGAATCCCCGGCATTCCTCGGCCTCACTCCTCACGCTTCTTTTTCCCTTTCTTCTTTTCACCTACAATGGAGTGAAAAAAAAAAAGTTTTTTTTCCTATGGCAACTGTCTTTTACTTCCTAAACATGTTAGGAATCTTCATTCCCAAGCCAAAAAGAAAAACTTTTAGGAAGTTCCAAACTCACACCACCCGAACTTATATATATATATATATATATGTACCTTCGTGTGGTGATTTGCATTCAGAATTTGGAAAGCCTCCAAGAGAACACATGGTCATGAACTGTAAGATGATTTCTTCCCTTTTTTTTTTTTAATTATTCTTTCTAGCAGAACATAGATTACATGTATATTTATATATACATATGTGTAGTAATATATTAACCTATACCCAAGTCCATTAGTGTTATACCCAAATTTGCCAAATAGGCTCATAAGTTGAATTCTCTTTGACAAGCCAATGCTGCAAATCTAGGGAATTCCAAAGAATTCACATCCACAGTTTTATTTTATTTATTTATTTTTTTTTTTTCTTCTTCGTCTTCGTTTTTTTTTTTTTTTTTTTAACCACATGTCCACGTGCCCCTTTTACAATCAGTGTATATATATATCATATGCACATGGATTTTGGAAGTCCAACTAAACAAGGAAAGCTTGCAATTACTTGGAGAATTGACCTCTTTTCGGCAACTTTAGGCAAATCAACTTCTCCAATAGAATGAATTTATTCCTTGAAAATTTGGCTTGGACTTTACTTACCCCATGTAATCCACGTATGACTTTCCTTGAGAATATGTATGGAGATTGTTTGTGTTACTTTACACAATAGTGGTATCTTATCCTAATTGCAAGTCCAAATCCTATTAGGCCTTGACCACACATGATTGTACGTTGGATGACCACAATTAATTACATATACCCAAATACGAGATTTACACCATAAGAGAATGGTTTTAGTGAGATATATACTGGGCCATGATTTAGTGGAACCAATGACATTTGGACACTTGAACACCACTTTATTAGGAAAGATTTCCTAACTCTTAAAGGAAACTATCACTGATGACAGCTTATGTTTTGCCTATTTATTCGGATCAAACGAGCACTTTATTCAATCGTAAAAGTTGCAGCATTCCATTCTTAGAGAAGCTACTATGATCTTCACTTTTCCAAGTAATTTCACAGAGGCATTTTTTTCTTCGGGGTTTCTTGTGTTGTGCCAATTTTTTTCTCTTTTTTTTTTTTTTGGTCACACATGTACAAGCACTTTTACTTGCATGTGTGAAATAAAAAAAAGCTATAGATTTTTTTTTTTTTTTTTTTGCCAAACCCCAAATTAGAGAATATGGTTTCTTTGCAAATCATTGATCTTTATTTCAACGTACAACTGAGCAAACCTCTTAATCAGTCTTAGAAAATTTGCAAAGCATGTCCCTGTTTGCCACTCGTTGACTTATACCTTCCAGTTTGAGTTGACTCGTGAACTTGCTCTCTCTTTTCTCTTATATTGATGTAACCACCTTATATGAACACCACTTATTTTCCCTTGCGAATACTGACTTCTATATACATATCTATGTATATTCAATTGATGAAGAGTATCTTATGTGATTTTTTTTTTTTTTTTTTTTCAGGTACTTCCTTTTTCGCATAGTAGCTTCCAAAGACTTTACAGTCTACCAATTTTTTTTAGTAAGTATCCCTTTAGCATTTTTCTCTTGGAAAGATATATTTGTAGAATTGTTACAATTTGCCTTGCAGGTTTTTTTTTTTTTTTTTTTTTTTTTTTTTTTTGCAGGGATTCAAGGTAGCGCATTATCCGGCATCTTCGGAGAACAGCTTTGGACTTGCTACCCCAGAGCTATTAATCCTCATGGGCAAATACTCCATTGTGACTCCGACCTTCGGGGAACAGCTTTGGAATTGCTACCCCAGAGCTATTAATCCTCATGGGCAAACACTCCATTGTGACTCCGACCTTTGGGGAACAGCTTTGGAATTGCTACCCCAGAGCTATTAATCCTCATGGGCAAACACTCCATTGTGACTCCGACCTTCGGGGAACAGCTTTGGAATTGCTACCCCAGAGCTATTAATCCTCATGGGCAAACACTCCATTGTGACTCCGTCCTTCGGGGAACAGCTTTGGAATTGCTACCCCAGAGCTATTAATCCTCATGGGCAAACACTCCATTGTGACTCCGTCCTTCGGGGAACAGCTTTGGAATTGCTACCCCAGAGCTATTAATCCTCATGGGCAAACACTCCATTGTGACTCCGAAGATTTATCTTACTTTACAACGTGCAATCTTTTATATGTCGCTTTACTTGCTTTTGCAATATATCTTTATTTATCCAATCTCCGCAACAGTTAATGTCTTCTTTTTTTTTTTTTTTTTAGATTGGTCATGGTTTTTTTCAAGGACTTTAGCTCATCCCGAAAACATTTCATGTCCATCGTGGATAACAAGGATGACGAAGAGCAAACAGGCAGTATATTTTCTGTTCACACACCTTCAGCCGGTCCATTTTCACAAAAATTGCCAAAATTAGAGAGTTTACCCAAATTAACAGAATGGTCGGTTGCAGATTCTTCCGGATCACCAGATTGTATTTTTCTGCAATCTCCCTTTCACTCAAATATCTCACGTACAAAGTCATTCAAGACCTTGGGTCGCCGAATAGTTTCAGGAGATGTACATTGGGGCTGTACGTTGAAGCTTGGAGGTGAATTCAGATTCATCAAACGGTATTGGGAATGGACTGAATATATCCTTGGGAATTATTCAACGGTGCTTCAAACAGCCCATATATACAATGCCGTTTATGCCTCATTGTATACGTATGACCGGAATCCTGATATCATGAGAGCGTTCTGTGAAGCTTGGTGTCCAGCCACTAACACACTTCACACATCCGCAGGCGAGTTGTCTATCTCTCTATGGGATCTGCGACTAATAGGCGGTCTTCCTATAGTTGGTGAGATTTATGAGGAAATCATCCCGAGTGCTTTGGAATTAACTGGGATAGACAAAAAGGCAAATACCAGATATGTTCCTAATAGCTGCCTGTTCCTGTTCTCAGCTTACCATTTCTTGCGGAAAAGGAAGGGGAGGAATTCTCAAGTGTCAATCGCTGAATGGGTTGAATTTTGGTTTAGAGGAGACGAAAAACACAAATTTAATAAACCTCGAACTCGCAAGTCTAAAAGTGTCACTCGTCCTAGGTCAACTCAGAATCCTACAGGAGACCTTGATGAGCCTCGAGCCAGGACACCGAAAGAGGATTCAGTTTTTGCAGATCTTAGGATTAGTAGTACTTTTCATGATAAGACATACTTAGCTGCATTTCTTTCTTGTTGGTTGTGCATGTTCGTCCTCCCAACTAACAAAGGAAACATCATTCGTCCGGGAACCTTCAAAGTTGCAAGCTTTTTGGCCGGAGGTCGTACGTACAGCCTTGCTGTATCTGTGTTGGCTAGTATCTATGATGGGTTGAATAGATTATCTAAATCTTCAGATCCCGGGCGGTCACATTCGCATTTGCCCTTTTATTACGTGTACGGATGGCTAGCGTTTTATTTCGGTACACACTACTTAATTCCTCACGAGACGCAAGGGGCTGTACAAGGACCCAAAATGTCCAGATACTCAGGTGCAGGAGGCGCCAAATATTTTGATGAACATGAGGCTCAAGAACTTATCCACAATGGTAGCCAAGCAAAATGGTGCGAAATGATGCTCAACAACAGTAGTGAGACATTTATTGATGATGGAAATCTGTGTCTTCCACAACAACGCTATTTCCTTAGCCTTCGTTCGAGTTACTTGGTATTGCGTCAAGAAAGCTCTATCATAGTTGAACCTTATAGTCCTAATCGATTTAGCAGACAATTTGGGTTTTGTCAAGACATACCAGGTGACTTAAAAGACGATGTTCGTTCTGCTACCTGGAGGCAAGCTCTTGAATATTGGCGCATATGCCTCGCAAAGGGCACCTTTGCCAACGTACTTTTACCTGCGCGTTGTGATGACCCAAATATCCACACTACTCAAACTTACCAAGAATGGTGGTCAACCAGGCATGGTGACTACTTAAGTAATGGGTTGGAGATTTTTATTGAGAGTACAAGGTCGTCTAAATCCAAGCGAAAGGAGCATAAATCCCAAGAAAGTTCTGATTCGGAAGAGTTGCTAGATTTGGAAGATGACGGTGATGACAGTGATGGTGGCACTAGAGCTGCTAAAAACATAAGTAAGCCACCCGTTCCACGTACTTCATTAGTTCGCCAGATTTCTGAAGGCATACCAAGCATGAAAAGATCTCACGCAGACTGTCATCTTAGCATTGTGGAGGGAGAGCAAATAGGGGACTCTCAAAAGCATGATGAGGATCCTTACAAGCAGTCTGCTTCTAAAAAGAATAAATCTTTGGTGCTTCCAAGGATTGTCCTTCGCAATACTAACCTTGAAACCTTTTTTGATGGAGTTCCCAGCTCGTCGTGTGCAATCATAGGGACACATGAACAGGTAATGTCCCTTAACTCCCTTTTTTTTTTAACAACGTTTGTACCTGATTTCTTACCCCTCATTTTTTTTTTTTTTACAGTTAGGAGAATGTGAACTGGTTGTCGGGGAGGACAATGAAAGGGACGATGATGAAAAGACTTTGGAGGCTGATGCCTTCAGCTGTAGTGAAAACTCGGTAGTTGGACCATTGCACGATGACTCGGGCATTAAGACGCTTGACAACACACCGGATATTACTTCCCAAGCTACAAAGGTAGATACATACCTTGAGTGTCGTACCATTTCATCACCACCTAATATAGTCCCTACGCATTCATGTTCTACGTATCAACCTAGCAATATCGCTTCGTCTTTTGTCAAGAGGGCGATTGAAGGGTTAGGAGCTGACTTGCTAAAATTACTTAAGGAGGCCACACTCGATCGTGTCTCTAAGGTGCATGAAGTTGCTTCATCCGTATATAAGAGCATCAGTAGTCTTAATGGTGACTCATAGATCTTAAAGACCATTGTAGATTCATATGTGGGCAGTGTAAATGCGTACTTAGAATTTAAAAAGCAGTTCACTGGGTGTGTATCCTCGGATGACATAGCAACCAAAAGGGTTAAGGCAACAAAGGACCTTGAATTTGTCAAGTCCAACCTCATGACAGCAAAGCAGGATCAAAGTGATTTCGTTTCCGCTTTAGCTGATGTCAAGAAGAAAAGAATCACTCTTGAGGCGACATTACGTTCTTTGTTACAGGAAGAGTCGAATATGGAAGGAGACTTGAAGGCTAAGAATGTCGCAGTTGAAACAGCTAAGCACCAGGTAGAAGCAGCGGAAAAGGTTCTACATGATGTAACTTTGATTCCAACGGTAACAACTGAAGATGCAGACATGCTACAGAATTTGCGCAAACAGGTTGAGAGTCTTCAGTCGTCACTTGATTCTTCATGTTGGATGGATTGATATATTTAGAGACCTCTCCATGTCCCCCCTTTTTTTTTTTTAGCAGCTTAGTAATTTATCCAGATGACATTATTACTAACTTTCTTTCAATAATAAATGACATCCCTTTTCCTTTCTGATATGCTCATTCATATTGTTTATTTACAGCTTGCCTCTTCATGAGGCAACAATATTGCATACCCTGTTGTGATTGTTATTGCATCTCATCAAATTAACCACATTCTATCAATAGTGATTTGCATGTGCCTATTCATTAATGTTGACTGAACTTGAAATTTCAAGTTGCCTACGTACCCTGAGAAAGGGATCAAGTCATTACGTAGTTCAAAGCATTTATTTCCAAAAGACAGAATTTTTTTATTATTATTATTTTTTTTTTTTGGTGTGCCGTACACAGTTTATACTCATGCGGGCCAGGAGTGCGGTGTGCTTTCATGGATAGTATCTTTTTAGGAACTTCCCATTGATTGGACCTACCCGTAATCCATCTTCGTCAACAATCTTGTAGGCACCGCTGGTGTAGACTTCACGCACGACATAAGGACCGTCCCACTTTGACGTAAACTTATTGCCAGTGCGATGACTAAGTATAATGGGTCTTCTAACCGCTAATACTAAGTCTCCAACTTGAAAGGACCGATGTCGTACTCTCTTGTTAAAAGCTTTGGAGAGTCGTGCTTGATAGCATTCCATTCTTTGCTGCGCTTCGAGTCTCTTTTCATCCAACGCTTCTAGTTCTTCGAGACGCAAACGTGCATTTTCTTCATTTGTTAGGCCCTCTTGTAATGCAATCCTCAATGATGGGATCTGTTGCTTTAATGGCAAAACGGCCTCAACGCCGTAAACGAGTGCATATGGAGTGGCTTGTGTAGATGTTCTATGAGTTGTGCGATACGCCCATAATGCCTCGCCAATCCTCTCGTGCCAATCCTTCTTTGACTTGGCTACCACTTTCTTAAGCAAGTTGCACAGGGTTTTGTTAAACGCCTCTGCAAGACCATTGGCTGGAGCATTGTACATAGAGGAGTTCCGTTGTTTGAAACTGAACTTCTCGCATAAGTTATCCATAAGAGAATTGTAGAAAGGTTTTCCATTGTCGGTAATGATGTATCTGGGAACACCATACCGAAAGATGATGTTAGTCTTGATGAAATCAACGACAGTTTCCTTTTTCACTTCTCTGAACGGGACAGCTTCAGCCCATTTTGAGAAATAGTCGGTTGCCGCCAAAATGTACAAGTGACCTCTAGATGATTTTGTCAGAGGTCCAACTACATCAAGTCCCCATGCTTCAAATGGCCAGGAAGCGATAGTAGGGTGTAAGGGTTCTGGTGGTTGATGGATAAAGTTTGCATAAAACTGACAAGCTTGACATCTTTTCGCATATTCTATGCAATCTTTCACCATAGTAGGCCAATAATAACCCATTCTTTTCACACGAAAGTGAAGCTTTGGTCCAGACTGATGGGCCCCACATATTCCAGAGTGCGCTTCCTCCATAGCTTGAGTTGCTTCAACTTCTCCAAGGCATCGTAGAAATAGTCCTTCAAAAGAGCGTCAAAATAAGGTATCTTTGTAGTATATGAACCGTGGAGCTCGCCGCTTTATCTCAGTCTTGTGACGTAAGTCCTCTGGAAGTTTTCCATCCTCCAAGTAGTCGATGAGAGGTCTCCGCCAATCGTCTGCTTCGATGGCTAAAACTGAGATTAGGTTGACCTCCTCTAACGTGCAATCGAGCAAGTGGGGTAACACCCACCGTTGGCACACAGGGATGTCAATCTTTTCATCTTCCAATAATGCTAGCGTTGTAGCCAAGTTTGCCAAGGCTTCTGCCAGTCGATTATCCTTTCTAGGAACATGTTCCAACACGACACTATCAAACTTTTCCAAAAGATGGGAAGCATATCGAAAGTATGGCACCAAGTCATCTTTTCTAACTTCGTAGTCTTTGAGAAGCTAGTTGACAACTAACTTTGAATCACCATAAATCTCTAAGTCAGGAATTTTTATTTCTACTGCCATTTCCAGGCCAATGATTAAAGCTTGATACTCGGCAACGTTGTTAGAGCACCTTTCACCGAGTGTAAAAGCGTATGTAAAAATTTGCCTTTGTGGTGAAACCAAGACTACGCCTGCCCCCGCTCCATCAAACCGTGATGCTCCATCGAAAAACATCATCCATGGGAGAAGTATATCAATGAATAGTACATCTTCATCAGGAAAATCTTCTGAGATTTCCCAATCAGCTGGGATTGGGTGATCAGCCAAGAAGTCTGCTATAACTTGTCCTTTGACGGCCTTTCGAGGGACGTAAATGATTTCAAATTCATTGAATAAGATTGACCATCGTGCAAGTCGTCCTGAAAGAACCGGTTTGGACATGACGTACTTTATAGGATCGGCTCTTGCCACTAAGTGAACTGTGTGAGCTAAAAAGTAATGTCTTAACTTCTGTGATGCGAAGACCAATGCTAGACATGTCTTTTCAATAGGAGAATACTTTAGCTCTGTCACAGTCAAGCGACGACTCAAGTAGTATAATGCTTTTTCCTTGCGCTCTTCATTCTCTTGCGCAAGGAGAGCCCTAAGTGATTCTTCCTGCGCAGGAATATAAAGTACAAGCGGCTTTCCTACTATGGGAGCTCCTAACACTGGAGGATTAAGCAAGTACCTCTTTATGTTATCCAAAGCATTCTGACAAGCTTGATCCCATATGAAAGGTACATCCTTCTTCATAAGCCGACTGAAAGGCTGGCATCGTCCGGCTAAATTTGAAATGAATCTGCGAATAAAAGCCAGTTGACCTTGCAAACTTCGTAATTCATGCAAATTCTTTGGCGGTGACATTTTTTGAATAGCATCAATTTTGGCTGGATCAACTTCAATGCCACGATGTCGAACAATATAGCCCAAGAATTTTCCTGAAGTAACACCGAAAGCACACTTAAGGGGATTCATTTTAAGTTGATATTTTCTCAACCTATTGAACACCATACGTAGATCATGAAGATGGTCCTTCCTATTCTTACTTTTGACCACCAAGTCATCAACATAGCACTCCACATTTTTATGGAGTACGTCGTCAAAGATCTTTTGCATTGCACGTTGGTAAGCAGCCCCTGCATTCTTAAGACCAAATGGCATAACTTTGTAACAATAAATGCCTTTTGGGGTCCGAAAAGCAGTCAACTCTTCATCTGTAGGGGTCATCCGTATTTGATTATAACCCGAGAAACCGTCCATGAAGGAAAGAGCTTCATGTCCTGTAGTTGCATCGACTGTCAGTTCAGCAATAGGAATAGGAAAGTCATCTTTAGGACAAGCATTGTTTAGGTCGCGAAAGTCGACACAAATGCGTATCTGTCTATTCTTCTTTTTCACCGGGACTATACTTGAGATCCAAGTGGGGTACTTTACTTCTCGAATAAACCCTGCTTCAATCAACTTATTGATTTCTTCTTCTATTTTTGGAACAAGCTCTGGTCTAAAGAAACGTTGAGCTTGTTTGACTGGCCGTGCTCCATGTTTGATTGCAAGGTTATGTACTGCAATTTTGGGGTCTAGACCTGTCATTTCTTTGTATGTCCAAGCAAACACATCCTTATATTCAAATAACAATTCAAAGTATTTTTCCTCTTCTGAAGGCTCCAATAGCGTGCTGATTAAGATTGGTCTAGGTTATTCTATTGTCCCTAAATTCAGCTCCTTGAGTTCATCGACAGTAGGTTGCCCCCCGTCTTCGAGTGTTGAGGGTGCTTCATTAACATCATCCCCGATGGAGTCATCATCGCATGCCTCCTCGAATGTAATATGATAAGATGATGTATAAGCTACTTCTTCATTGTCAGCTTCTTGGTTCCCAAGATCATCTTGGTTTGTCAACACGATGGTTCGCCGTTTAGCTTTCAACACATCATCCACACTTACATCTAGCTTGGTAGTGCACTTCATGCGAGAGGGGATCAAACTCCGAGTTTCAGTATCTTCCTTTCTTTCAATTTCGATCCCTTTAGGAACATCATTATTACGCCTCTTTGTAAGCCAGCGATTTGTTTTGGTGGTTCGAGAGAAGACTGAATTTCGTAATTGAGGGGTTTGATTTTTCTCCATTTGATTGGAAGTACCCAGCCTATTAAAAACAGATGTGCGGGACATAAGTCTCGTATGAGAGGGTGAACGATCTTCATTTGGTACACGCTCACCCAACCTATCGAAGACAGAAGTATGCGAAGATGATGTTCCAATGCGGTCAAACACAAAACACGAGAAGTACGTTGGGAATTTTCCTCGTCATCAATTTCTTCTACCGTAATGTACTGGGCATTTACTTTCTTGCTTTTTCCTCTAACTGGAATACGAATAGGTTCATCAGGGGTAAATCCTAGACCAGTTTTGGGCAAGGTAATCATGTGTCCTTGTTGCCTCAGCTTATTTTGAGTTTCAGTGAGACCATGCACCTTCTCTCCTGTAGATTGAGGGTTAAGGACTCCAAGGGGTGTAGGATTCAAGAAATCATATCCCGACTTTGCCATTAACTTATATGCTTTTGGATCAAACCCTTCAATTGTTCTTTTGTCAGGGAGTGCTCCATGTTCTGTTGCTATTCCAGATGGTTTAACAAACCCTTTTAAAGGAGTTTTCAACGATTGATCTCGTTCAACCTTGGTGAGCGGGATGGTTAAATTTTCTTTTAGAAACTGAATGTCTTCTGGCTTTGCTCCTACAAGAGATTTTCTTTTTGCCTTCTCATCCTTAGAGAATTCAATGAAAGGTGACTCTCCCTTTTTACGACAAGACAATGTAACATACTTGAAAATCAGTGATGAGGTCTTGACACTTGTCGATGATTCCAGCTCTTGCAACAGAACAACCCTTGAAAGATCATCACTCTCGTTTGCCGTAGTATTAGTGGGAGGAACTTCTACACATTTATCTTTTTTGTGCTCGCCATTTCCTTTTGAAGAAGTTTTTATGGAAAGAGCCTCTGATGATGCGTCAGTATCAGTGTCGATGTAAAACTTTGCATCAGTAAAGTAAGCTTCAGCCTCGGTGAATGGCTTCATATCTCCTATCACTGTCTTTACGCCACCTTTATTGAACTTCAAGCACTGATGAAGAGTCGATGGAATGATTCCGTTCCAGTGGGTCCAAGGTCGGCCCAATAACAAGTTATATGATGTCTTCGCATCGATCACGTAAAATAAAGTTTCTGCTTCTAATTCTCCAACTGTGAGAACGACACGAATCATTCCAATTGCTCGTTGGCCTCCTTGGTTAAATCCTTGTATGATGAGACGACTAGAAGATAGTTTGTCGATCGTTATACCAAGGCGTTTCATGATGAATTTTGGCATGATATTTACCGCTGATCCTCCATCAATGAGAATGCGATTAACCTTTTGTTCTCTTATGAAACCCAAAACAAAAAGTGGTCTATTATGAAGTTTTGACCCTAATTGCAGGTGTTCATCAGTGAAAGTAATTGTTGCACAGCAAGACCCACAAGAGCTCAAACTAACGTTATTGTCGCGAAGTTTACTAATAACGGCAGCATGTTTGTTTGGTTCTTGTAGCACTTGAACTAGCGCAGACCGTACCTGTTGTGGAAATTGTGAGGCCTCGTGAAGACTAAACATTGATGGTAAACCTTGAAGTGCCTTTGACACTCGTTCATTTGCTTGCGCAATGTCGATACTAGAAGTTTGCATCTGCTCATTTTCAGAATCATCTTCAGTATTGGCTTCTTGAGCAGAAATTGTGTAAGTTGTCACAACGAGGTTATCATTGAAATAACCCTTAGGAAAATATTCCTCTAAAGTAGCCCAACTTGGCGGCTGCTGTAACACATCATCCACATGTATCTCACGTTTAACCCATTGCTTCTTGTTATTCTTCTTGGGACGCCAAAAGGTATTTCTCTTTTGAAGCACTCTATCTTCATTGACAGTGGGTTGCAAGAGTACTTGTTGCTTTCGTGCCTTTCTCCTTGTAACAAGGGTCCATCCTTCATCGTCTTCTTTCGATGATTCTTTATGAAAGACGGGATAGTTCAGCTGGCATTCTGGTGACAGTTGAATTTGCACCGGCTCAAAAGAGTCGAACTGGATTGACCTGACATTTGCCCCCAGTGTGGGGAATGATGGTTGCTTTTGAGAGTGTTGTGCATACGCGTTATTTGGAGGCTGAGAAACGACGGCAGCATGATTTGACGCTGCTACTTCTTCTGTGTCCAATAGGATTTTGCCTTCTTTAGCCAAATTCATGATAACCTCTTTGAGAATAAAACACTTTTCAATGGGATGACCGACAATGCGATGATATTTGCAATATTTTGGGTCATTCACACGGCCCATCTCATTGGGTCGTTTGCATTCTGGGAGTTGAATCACCTTCTTCTCGAGCAAGTACTCCAATATGCCTAGTACGTCAGCATCTGGAAAATGGTACTCCTTTTCCTGCAACTCTTTTAGAGTTGATCGTTGCTTTTGACTTTCACGGGGTTGGTCTTGTTTCTTCACTACTTCCATTTTATCCTTTGAGGGGATCTTTACGGGAACAGTAGTCACCACCATAGACCCTTTTGCTGCGGTCTTGCCTGTTTTGTCATTCTTCTTCACATCTTTCACCTCCTTACGTTGTTTCACAACGGGAGGATTTTTACCACCATGATTAGCAATGCTAATTTCCATGTCATGCGCACGTGTTGCCAGTTCTTCAAAGGTACGTGGTTTTATACCTTGAAGGATATAAAGGAGGCCCCAGTGCATACCTTGTATACACATCTCAACGGCAGATACTTCAGTGAGTCGGTCTTTACAATCTAGACTAAGTGACCGCCATCGGTTGATAAAGTCCACCACGGGTTCGTCTTTCCATTGCTTGGTACTGGTGAGCTCGATCATGCTGACCGTGCGACGAGTGCTGTAAAAGCGATTCAAAAATTCTCGCTCCATCTGTCCCCAACTATCAATTGATTGCGACTCCAAGTCGGTGTACCAATCAAAAGCATTGCCTTTAAGGGTGCGGACAAACTGCTTGACGAGAAGATCCCCTTCAGTTCCAGCGTTGTTGCATGTTTCAACAAAGTGGGCGACATGTTGCTTAGGGTTTCCCTTTCCATCGAACTGTTGGAACTTAGGAGGTTGGTACCCCGCAGGCATCCTCATGTCGTCAATCCTTTTCGTGTAAGGCTTTGAATACATGAGATTAATTTGAGGAGCGCCGCCATATTGTGCTCTTATTGTATTTGTTATCATGTCATGGAGCTGTTGGACAGATAACGCACCAACGGATGTTGAGGTAGCAATTTGCTCTCCCTCTTGTTTAGTAGGCGGCATCTGTTGGTCATCCGATGTGGATGTAATTAGAGGTGTAAATCCAGGAGGGTGTTTCTGGCTTTGGCTTGACTCCCCTATGTTTTGACCCTCCAACTTGTTCATCAAAGAAGCTATTTGTAAGTCCTTTTCTTCAACAGTCCTCGTAAGTTGTTCAATTGCACGAGCCATTGTAGCTAGTTGCTCTTCGATTGAAGTTGTATTGGTCATCATGACCGGCATCTCCATTGTGTAGGAAGACGTATTAGAGTTTGTGCGCTTTGGGGAAGTAAACTTTTTCAGGCTACTTGGAGATGACCCTGAGGTCGAATCTGAGTCTGATTCAGCATCTGAGACCGAGCGAGATGAACATGCTGACAAGTTCTTTGCGGTATCATCCTTTGTAACAACTGGAAGTTTCTTGGGTTGCAACATGTCATCCGTTTTTGTCCCTATAGGATCAGTGTTGACAACCGCGTGGGCCTTCACTTGCTAATTTCACCGAAGTGACTTGACCACCAGCAGAGGTAGCAACTTTTGTTTTGCTACGGGTGAATGGCCCTGAGGAGACGCTATCGGTGCTCTTCGCAGAGGAGTTACTATTGCTACTTGCAGTAACAACGTTCTTGCCACTATTCTTGGTATCTTTGGGAAGTTGAACCTTCTTAGATGCCATTGAATGTTCCTAGAGTAGGATTTTGATATTTTGATGTAGGAGAAAGAGATGAAAGGCAGAGAGGTCCCACCAGGCGTGCCAGAAATTTGTACGCAACAAATTTCAAGTATAGAAATAACGAGAAAATTGAGGAACAAATATGATTTTATTGATTTCAGAAAATATGAGTACAATCTCTGTATAATTCTTTTACAATGAAAAGAAAATTCCTTTGATTCAATCTCCTTGATTGTTCAAGATTCAAGGGCTTCTGGAGCTTGTTCTTGAACCGTAGATTTGTCCTTCAAATCTTCACGCTGGATGAGGTGCTTGTAGGAAAGCTTGAACGAGGGCCGGGGCTTGATCTCGAACAAACGAACGCTTAATCTTCCTTCAACTTCTTGAAGAAAGGATTAAACAGACTTGACTTGAATCCGAAGAACAACAAACTGTATGTTTGTTCTTCAGAAAGGCTTGGGTGATTTGAATGTAAGAGAGAGCTCTCAATTCTTATGGAAAAATCTCAGCTTGTTGAAAGGGTAAAGGTCCCTTCTACCTGGGTAGAGACCTCTATTTATAGGCTTAAGGTGTAGAGTTTTAATTTGAGAGTCAATACATCCTAACCGTTGATTTGAAGTCCTCCCTTGAGATTTTGACACATGTCACCACTTTAGAGACCATTATTTATATGGTTTTATGTGGTGTGTATGACACATGTCACAAATAAATTGGTCCACTTGTATCTTGTAGGGCCCACATTTGAAATAACTTTGACTTCTTGATTTTGACTAATTGTAATAATTAAAATGAATTAATTATTAATTAATCAATTGGTAATTAAATAATTACCAAAATTTTAATGTCTACAGACACTTAACCTCACAGGATATATATGTGTGCATCTGCTTACAACAACATCATGGAACCCATACTACACTTTCCAGGTCAATTACATAGTCTAGCTATTCGAAACGCTCACTATTACAAGACTTTGAAAAGAAAGCAAAAACATATACAAGAGAATCCCCGGCATTCCTCGGCCTCACTCCTCACGCTTCTTTTTCCCTTTCTTCTTTTCACCTACAATGGAGTAAATCTCCACTGCTTAGCTGTATGCTGAGTGCACAATTTCTAACATATGCATATATGACAAAATATGCTTTAATCTCATAATCACATAAATAGTCTCTAGGGAGAAAAATACGCCTTCATCCGGTAGCGACAAGTCCAAGCCTTAAACCGCGATGTCAATGGCTAATCCAAGCCTACAACCATTACATCCCCAAGTGCCCTGGCAAGTCCAAGCCTTAAACCATGCACAGTAGCCATTGCTACTAAACTTTTCAAATATCGAGAAGCTTACTCCGGCATGAATTTGTATAAGTCCCCCCTTTGACCCACATAGACAACTCAAATGTGCTTGCGTAAAAGTAGACATGCTTTTCACATTTAAGCGTGTGCATAATTAACGGACCTAAGATTAACACATGAATTTTGCTCAGATCACAATTTCGTCGTCGAAATATAAAACATGTATTTCACCTATATAACATAGGCTAAAAATTCATACCTCGAACTATCGCCGTGTAACTTTGAGGGAATGACTAGAAGCCCGACTAAACGCCGAATCTCCGATCCTACGCAAAACCTACGAGTTTACACGCGTTTTTTTTTTCAAATTTCTAGAATTAGAAATTTATAAAAACCTAGCCAAACGTGGCTTAAAGACTATCAAAACGTAGCCCTTACCTTGGGGAGTTCAAATATGAATTTTGGTGAAATTCAGACGGACGCAAGGTCGTCGATCTTCGTCGCAAAGCCCGTGGTAACAATCTCTCTTTTCTCTCTCATCTCTCAAGATATTATATGAGTTTTACAACTAATGACAAATTCACCCTCATCTATATATAGACAAACTTTCTAGAAATCACGTTTACCTCCCCGCGAGTTTCTCAAACTTCTAATTAATTTCTGATACGTCGCATACGTCCATGTTATGCCTTTACTAGCGAAAATTATAAATTACAAAAGTTTTCGATGAAGTCTCGTTTGGATCCAAAATCACGTCCGAAAACTAAATTCTGTGGAATATCTACACAACCTACCTTTTTATATAATGTGACATTCATGTTCTCACGACATTTCTCAAAATGGTGTTAACAATACCAAAATTACCAGAAATTATACTATACAGATATAATTTACTATTCATAAAGTACCATATAAGTCAAATAACATTGTCATTTACTCATGCCAATGCAATCTCGATTACTGAATTCCCGTATTCTTACTGACACCTTACTGTTGACTCACAGTCAACCTCAATCCAATTATCAAATAACATTGATACTTCACAAAACTAACTATGCATGATAACCTATGGAATTTTGGAACGGGTGTGACATATAAGGACATCATTCTTAACCAAAGGTTCTGTAATTTGGTTGAACCATTACATGTCAATTATGTGTTTTGTGTTGTTTGAATGAGTATTGTAGATGAACTAACCATAATGTATTTACACATATTTTGTATATCTTGGGTGAGATGGTGAATGATGTTGAAATTGTGGGTGAGATGGTGGATGATGTTTACTTAGATAATGAAGTTGTGTGAAATTTTGGTCAATTTATGCTCACTGTGTCCATGAGGATGGCTTTAGTTTTGGGTTCTTTGACATCAAAATCAATTTAATATATGATGAAGAGAAAGTGTAAATTAGTATGATGAACTGTTCAGTTATGCATTGGTTTGGTTGAGTTTTGGAAGAATATTTGATATATATATATATATATATATTAGGGCTAACAAAGTAATGAGAGGAGGAAGAAACAAACATTATAATTCCACTTAAACTACGTAGTTGCAATAAGGGTAAACTAGTAATTTTATATTTTCCGTTAGTCCAGTTATCCAACATACTCTGATAATGGGAGTTTAGTGTGATATCTTAAACGTGCGGGGTGGCAAGTATGATCGGGTCAAACCTCAAGGGAGGTAGGTGATATTTATCCATTATGTTAAGTATGAACTATGAATATATATTTTGATATTTGCTCCGTGTAAATTTGTAAAGGTAAAAAGAGTTAAAAAAAAGTGAAAATAACATCAACAGAGACGAAGCTTAGAAGTTGCACCTGAGGATTGAGTATACGGTCCCTACTCCCTACGTCTGGTGGTAAAAGGACCCGCATGAGAGTTTGTGGCAGCACCCCCAATGCAAAATTTGCTGGTACATCTATATATATTTTTATAATTTTGGGTAAAAAGCATTTTGCCCCCCTCAAACTTTACACGCTTTTGCAATTTACACCCCGAACTTTAAAAACTTAGAATGTCCCCCCTGAACTATCTTTAGGGTTGCAATGTCCTTCCTGAACTGCAAAAAGTTTAAATGGCCCCCTGAACTATCGTCTGTGTTGCAATGTCCCCCCTGAACTATCTTTCGTGTTGCAATGTCAACCCTGTCATCACTTCTGTCAAGAAATGTGATGGAATTTGCTCATGTGGGATGCACATGCCAAATTTCAAGGGCCTTTATGACATTTCACCTTTTTCTTATAAATTAACAATCATAAAAATCATAAAAATCATAAAAAGTCAGTTAATTTCACTGGGTTGCCCTTTTCTTTAATCTGTTAATTGGTTGCGTAACAAGAAAAAATTGGAGTTTTTACAATTTTTATGATTGTTAATTTAGATGAGGATATTGAAATGTCATAAATGCCTTTGAAATTTAGCATGTGCGTCCCACACGAACAAATTCCATCACATTCTTGATGAAATGTGATGGCAGGGTTGTCATTGCAACACGAAAGATAGTTCATGGGGAACATTGCAACATAAATGATAGCTCAGGGAGGACATTTCAAGTTTTTGAAGTTCAGGGGGGACATCGCAACTCTAAAGATAGTTCAGAGGGGACATTGCAACTTTTTAAAGTTCGGGGTGTGAATTGCAAAAGCGTGTATAGTTTGAGGGCGCAAAATGCTTTTTACCCTATATTTTTGTAGGTCCATTTGTACATATTGTCACTTTTTTCCTATACTAAAGTTAGAGCACATACTGTATTTTGTAAAGCTCGAATTGATATTAAAACAATTTGGAATGGGCTAAAGCTAAACTAGGGGTGTCACTTGGAACGGAAATTCTAATTCCGTCCGATTCCGATCCAAAAAATTCCGATTTTGAAAGCTACAATTGAATTCCGAATTCTAAAATTCTAATTTCCGAAAATTCTGAAAATTTTTGGAACGGAATTAAAATTATTTTAGGATTTTCGAAAATTTTGAAATTATTCCGAAAACACGTTTCCGATAATTTTCCAATAATTTCCGAATTTTCTTCTAATATATTAGATATATTATGAGACCAACCGAGACTTGTTTTTGGGCGGAAATTGAGTCTAGAATTTAAAAAAATAAAAAATAAAAAATAAAAAAATAAATTCCAAGCCCACCTTATTAAGAATTAAGGGCCCCAGCTCTTTTTGTGTAGCAACTATATTGGTGGAGTTTTGAGATTGATTGGGAATTTGAAATTTGTTTGATGTAATCAAAAGTGTTCTGACTGAAACTGATCCTGCTTTGACCAAAATGTGTTTCTTATGCTCTCTATATGCAATGCAAATCGCAGGAGGTCGTTTAAACTTGTCCTATCTTCTAAGTTCTAACCCAAAGTAATTTTGGGGTTAATCCTATATGTGGAGAGAGATAATCCTATCATTAAATTCACGTATATAGGGCTAATTTTTAACACTTAATCACTTTGGGGGCTAATTTTAGGGTCAACTGCCTAATTTAAACACTTAATCTCCACGTTGAGCTATTCTGAGAGAAATCTTGATAGTTTCACTTTAGTCCAAAACCATAAGTATTGAGTGTCCACTTTTGAAACACAAAGGAGATAAAGTGAAAATAGACCTAACCACAAGGGATAAAATGTAGTTAAACACCTTGTCCTATCGCCTTAATCAAATCACTAGCTTTTTTCATTGGTGTAACTTGTCCTGTTCCTTCCATGAAAATTTTTTTGTCTGAAAACTCGGTTGTCGCTATCATTTGCTAGATCATCATTCGCTAGATCTCGACTACATCTCTATCCCCGCACCATGGGCTCACGCATTCGTTACCTACATCAGTACCCCTCAAAGATCGAATAATAACCAAATTTCAAGTCAACCGGTTATTATTCTCATATTCGATCCAAGCACGCTACAATAAGTATTTGATTATACGATGACCAAAAAAAAAATACCAATTAATGTGGAAAAGCAGGCAAAAATCAAACTTCTGATTGTGCATTTTATTTTTTGGTAAATCAGAATTTAAGGTCTATGGAACTTGATTATCTAAGGAAAACAAACATGAAGAGCTTTTGAACTATACAAGTACGTACCGTAAAGAAACATATACTTAATTACCTTCATGACTAACGAAAGAAAAGAAGATAAAAAAAAAAAAAAAACCTACCCCGCCCTGTGACTCCAAAACTAAAACAAAACCTATTATTATTGTTGGTCTCTCTTTTCTTGCTATTCTTTGTACTCATCATGTGTATTAAAAAGAGTCATGCTCATCTTGATCATCATCCTAATTTCACCTTTTTTTTTTTTTTCGATTCGCTTGCTTCATTCACAATGGGCAACTCAAATTCCTCCGCATCGACCTCAATTTCTCTCTGGCTCTCTGATTCTTGGTCTGACCTTTCATTTTCACTTCCTCACAACACTGCAATGGTTATCAAGCATCAGCCTAAGAACAAATCTTAATCAAGTGTTTGGAAAATATTTGCAGCAGTATAACAAAATAGCTCAATATACAACATATCGAACTCGATCTACGCGAAATTGCATTGCAAGTTTGCAACCACACACCATCAGAGAGTGCCATTTGGCATCGGTTTAAAGTCTCATCACATACACGATCCTTATGGGACTTTAACAAGATAGACCAAGTGGTTGGGGCTTCACGGCAAGTCTCCAGGTCCCAAAGGTCGAGCCTTGGGGCCACCCATCCGGTGAGAAGAATGAAAACAATCGCGGAAATGCCATGTTGGGGTTTGGGGGGCAGGGTTTAGGATCCAGCCACAGGTCATAAATGGGGTCGGTTCCTGGGGTTACCCCAAAAAAAATGATAGTGCTATCCTAAATAGATATGCTTGAGATATAGAGATTGAGCTCAGGGTACGTGATTTACCTGTTGTTTCCGTTTCCTTTCAAGCTCAGCCTGTTTGGGGTTATAACAGAAAAAGACTCTTGTTAATAAACATGTGAAAGTTAAGAAAATTAAGTGATACATATCATGCTTGATGCTTGCTCCTAAGTGTAAATGTCAAGTTATTACCAGAGCCTGTTTCAGCTGAGCGTTCTCTTCTTTTAACTGGTTCAGTTCTGCTTCCAGTTCAACAGTATAAGCCTGTCGAGCAAGATATATATATATATATATATATATACATGTTACATTTTGGTAACAGAAAGCAAATAACATCAAAGAGCATTGACAAGAGAAATGAACTTTCCCGGTTGTTTTGAAGTGACAAAATTGCAAAAAAAAAATTCACTAAACTTCAGCAGGTATTGTATTGTCCCCCTTTATTAATTCCAACTTACAATTTGCATAGAAAAATGTCGTAAGCATTTGATACAAATTTTGATCAAGTTGTAACATATTTCACTTTTTAGTCTGTATAATTTATTAATGTAACCGCCGATCATAACATTCCTCTTGTACTAATATGAGTGTCATGCATAAAGGAGAACAGGACTGCATGTGTTGGGAGGATTAGCTACCTCCTAATAACAAGAAGGGGAAGACAGTTAAAATTAGAACCAGAAACAAAGGGCTCGTTTGATAAAAATGGACATCAAGTACTAAACTTTTAGTGATGAAAATTTCAAGCTAATGAATTTATAGTACTGAAAAATAACATTCTACTTTTATAAATTTTCAATTGAACTTTTTTACTTCAAAGTTTTCAGCTACCTTTTTAGTTAAGTGATGAGCCCTTGTACATTATCAAACACACTAGAATATGAAGAAGTCATTTTAAGTGCTTAGGTGCGCTATCGAGCACGACCAACATTTCACTAATCAAAATGTCATATCCTCCACGAATAGCAAAATTTCTTTATGTATCCAGTCTAAGCAGAAATTTGTGTGGTACATAGATTACAAGTTAGTTGCTAGGGGGGATATAAGCTATAATTCTACTCTTTGTATTCACACATTTACACTACACAAGCACCATTGGCATAAGTAATAAGAATACATTCCATCTAGCGAAAGCATAACAATTAGGGGCAACAAGTACTGCCATAGCAACTATGAAGAAGGTGAATGAAATGATCAATACGATGGTTGGGACTAAAAACAAAGTTGAATATAACCAGGTTGAAGCTCCAAGCACATAACATTAGTAACGATGGTTAACCCTCAGCTAATTCAATCTCATCTCTCAGCAAAGACTTTTGAGTCTCTCTCTCTTTTTTTTTTTTGGTTGAGTAATGTAGGTAATCTAATCCTCAAAATTCTGTGGTTATCAAACTAGCTAGTAATTGGATAAAATAATGCTCAACAATGCTAAAACACACGTCTTTCACTAAAGGCTCAAATGGCAGTAACGTTGTGATTTCTGTTTTTCGGTTTTTGTTTTCATTTTTGTAGTCAGTTCTCCCATATTAGAGTCAACCATGAACACAAAAAAATGGGGAAAATGAAAATATATATATATATATATATATATTTATATTTATATATGCAACGTTACCATGCGAGCCCTTAGCAATTCCCATTGACATAAAAAAATATAAAAATAAAATAAAAATAAATAAAAAAGAAGAAGAAAGTAGCACCATACCTGTTTTCTGGCTCTAGACCTAGCCGCGGACTCTCTGTTTTTGATCATCCTCCGTTGCCTCCTTTCCACCACTTTCTCCACCGGCCCATCTATAATTCGCTTGCGTCCTCCCCTCATTCCACCCATATCCAACCCGTACTGGTTTGCATTGTCCACTTGTCCCGGGCATATCCCATCTGACGATACAGGACTCACTGGGGACCCCATCCCCAAACTCGCCACCTGTCCATAGCTACCACCGCCAACACCGCCGCCATTCCCCGGTTTTCCACCATAGCACATCGCCAATGGTGGTGGCGCGTACCCTCCACTCCTCTTCCCATTCCCCGCATACCCCGATGTCTCCCCAATTCCACCACCGTGAGGCAATGCCGGGTACGACGGAGCACCACTACTGCCGCCCAAACTCATAATAGGCCGGGACGCGAAAGTGGGACCCAATGTCGGGTTGTTATTGGTTTGATACATCCCGTACGGCTGCTGAGGTGGCAGGGGCTGATTGGCATGTTCCCTTACAACCCCTGCTCTAATCAAGAAATCCTCCAGTGTCATTTCCCCAAAAGTGGGCTGCCTCTGGGTAGAATTGGGATTTTGAACATTGTCGTTATTACTCTGTTGTTGTTGGTGCTGATGACTTTTGTGTATCTCCGACCATACTTCGTCGACTGTTTTCCGGCACAAAGGTGCCGGGAGTGTAAGAGAGCCCTGTCTTGGCAAGCTTGGTTGTCTGGTAATTGCCTTTTCTACTGAAGTCTCATTTAGTGAAAACTGGGCATTATTGTTGTTATTTGTCGTGGTGGTGGGGGCGGGGGTGGGGGTGGTGGGGGCGGTGGCAGTGGGGGCAGTATTGTGGGCTTGGTTTTCTTCGGCAGTCCAAATGCTGTTAAGGAACTCATCCATGTTCATGGACCCAAAGTTCTTGCCGCTATCGCAGAGGGTGTGTTGGAACTCATCGAGTGTGAGAGAATAGATTGATGATTGTCTGCCCAGTGACGAGATTGGGTGGTTTTTGGGCTGCTGGTCCAATTGCGATTCAACTTCGCATTGGGAGATAATTTCTGACTCTGTTCCATCCATTTTTAAGTCTTCTGTTCTCTTCTTGGTTGATTAAACTGTCAAAAAAGAGGGCGCTCCAATGGACCAATATCCGCTGCAACAAGAGAGGAAGACACGGTAGGAGCTTTCATTATCACAAATAGATAAAAAGTGACACACAGACCGAACCTGATTTTTAGTTTTAGACATTTCTAAACCAACCCTCAGTGTTTGAATTTTTTTAATTTTTAGCTATTCTAATTCGAATATGCAAGTAATTTTCTAGGTGTATATACACATAATATGCGCGCACACACACATCAACACATATACGCATAGAAGTCGATCAGTATTAAATATACATCATCTGTTCCACAGCCACGATCAATTTACTGTGCAACATATCAAACACATCCAATGTAGACGTGCTTTACATTCAACTGACTAAGTGGGAGCAACAAGCTCACTACATGTCCTTAGTTAGAGCATCTGTAGTGGTGTAGAACCACCACCAAAACTTTGCTAAACTTAAGGATTTGGTTACACATTGGTGTAGCTAAAGGTGAAGCGGAAAACACTTAAATTTAAGAGAACTTAAGTTTGTGGTTTGGCTAAGTTTCATTAATGTACAGCCAAACAGCACAAGGTGTGCCGTCCCAAAAAGCACACGGCACTGGGAGTGTCGTCCACCTTTTTACGGCACATAGTGTACCGCCCACTTTTCTCACGGCACATACTGTGTCGTCCACTTCCTCACGACACTCTTTGTGCCATTTCATGACATGCTAAGTTGGAGGACTAAGTGTCCTTATTTTGCAAGCTCATGCTTACTTCCGTATTTTGTTTTTTTTTTTGTTTTTTTATTCTTGATTCTTGTATTGACAATAAATGAAACACCACCCATACACTTCACGGCACACTATGTGTCGGCCACCATCCTCACGGCACACAGTGTGCCATCTACTCAACTCACGGTTTTCTCAATGTCGTCTCCCATTTTACACTACTACAACGTGCACAACACCTATACAACAACATAACTTAAGTTTACCTAAGTTTAACACACACCATTATGGATGCTCTTAGGCCACGTATGGATGGCGGAGGGGAATTGGACAATTAGTCCCATTTATAAATTGATAGTCCCGGGACTAATAATACCACCTCTCCCATGGTATAAGATGGACAATTATTAGTCCCAAGCAAAGTGGTCTTGTCAAACACTGGACTATTCAATTAAATGAGACTATTAATCCAATCCCCCACTATCCTCCCCTTAATCCTCCGAAACAATTAGGCCACGTTTGTTTCGCTGGACAGGATTAGGGGGGATTACTTCTCCTCTTCACTATTTGAGGGACTATTAATACCAGCCCCCCCATGGGATAAAATAGTGGCCCATTTGGGGGACTATTTAGTTAAAAAGGACTAATAGTCCGGTGCAAGGTGGCCGAACCAAACACCGGACTATTGAATTAAAATGGACTAATAGTCCTATCCTCCCCTATCCGGCCCTTAGTCCTGCGAAACAAACGAGGCCTTAGAGTTTGACATAGTTGTTACCCCTCTGTCCCAAAATAAGTGTCAACTTCAAGTTTCAAGAAAGATGTATTACAATAATTTTTTTGGTCCATTACATAGCCACTTTACTATTTTACCCTTGCGTTTGACTTTCTTACTTATTTTGGGACCACACATAAATGTTATTTTTAAGGGTATTATAGGAAGTTTATTAAACTTCGTACTTGGCTTCCAAAAGTGTATTTTGGGACATCCAAAAAAATAAATATGGACACTTATTTTGACACAAATGAATTATTATTATTTCATGGGAAAGAAGAATGTATTCCCTCCGCGCATTATCGGCCACGAGACAATTTTTTTTTACAAAGATGCTATCTAAATCATTGAAATTTAATTTATGGATGCTATCCCACAATTTTACACTTTTCAATCAGCAAGCCCCATAAAAATAAAAAAAAATAAAAAAGAAAAAAAACATGTACACGTGTATGTATCTATATAATATAAGAGATTTGATTTTGATGACAAAGACACTTTGACCCTTTGATTGTGTTATTATCTAAGGGACTACAATTATTCCAATCCTTTATCACTTTTTTAAAGCTAAATTTTGGTAAAATTTTAAACTCTCCCACTTTTTACTCCTTTTACATTTTATTTCCCACCTCTCTATGCATTATTCGATTCAATCCCAATCTCTCAACACTCTCTTTCTCCCCATATTAAATATGTATCTGGATTAATTTTTTAAAAGAATATGATTAATCTAGATTTAAATGAACTTTTTTTCTTTTCAATAGTACCCGTGGGCTCCGACAATTTCTAGTGTATATTTATATCTATATGTAAATTATTGTGTGTATTAGTTGTAGCACCTTAAATCTAGTTACCAAACTTTTTAGACATTACATCATTCAGGCAGTCATTTTCAAAGGAAAACGAGTTGTGACATAAAGGGGGGTCGGTCCTCTTATCCAAATTCAGTTCCAAAACTAGAATAATACGGCAGCCGGATAGGGACGACATGAAATTTGAAACTTCCCCTCTTATTATGGTATAAAGTGCTTCTAGTCTAATTAGTCAAAATAACAACAATAATCAATTAAATCCAGCTGAGATTGCATAAGTTGGCATAACTCAACATACAAAGAGTTTGACATTTATAAGTTTCCTCCCAACCCAATACATGGATTCCGAACCTCATTCTCAGCTCCCCATATCTCAACAAAAAAAAAATTATATATATATATAGATATAGATATGTGTGTAGTTACATACATATTCAAATTGTAAAATTGTATATAGATATATCCATATACATGGACTTATTCAAATTGTAAACAAGCGCCTAATCGGATTGTGCACTTGTGTTTGTTGCAAACTGAAATCTACTTTATGAATAATTAATCCACTTGCATAGAAATTAATTAATAAATATTAAATAATTAATTAATAAGGTACCTACCTTATTAGTAAAGCTTTCAAGTCCTAATCATCAGCAGGAAATGGTTCGAAGAGCAATAGTCAAATCCACCATTAACGAACTTCAGAAGCCTTTAGCATAACAGATATATATATATATATACACCTGTACATATACTCATATGTATATATATAAATATATAAATAGATACATAGAGAGATGGAGATTTAACAGAGGTTTAAGATGGCCTCCCGGGACTGTGACAAGGGTGTTTCTAGTCCGTCCGACTAAATTTTAATACGTTTGGGGGGAGGGATGGGGCCCACAGCAGAGGAAAGGGGTCAAAATAAACGCAGGTTTTAACACAGATTTCAAGTCCGCCCCCATGCGAGAAATAGAATAAAATGTCATGCTCTGACTCCTTGACACGTTTCAGCAACGTGGCTTCACTAAAGTCGCCTTATTTTGCTCTATCTTTTCCTGAGATTACACGTGTTCTTTTACTATTTAAATATTAGATTAAATACATTTTACTCTGTTTAGATTTATTTTCACTTTACACCTTGTACAATTTAAAATTGGACACCTAACCCCCTATAATTTCAAACCAAAGTGAAACTGTTAAGATTTTCTCCAAAACTGATAAAAACTCTGAAAGTGGCCAAACGTATTAACACTTAGCCCCCATTTGTGAGGTTAATTTGGGGTTTTCCTCTATGTGAAAATAATGCTGTCATTTAGCCCACTTTATGTGTAGGGGAGAGCAAATAGTTCAGTTAACCAAATAAACCCAACTGAATTTTCAATTTCAGTCCGGTTATTTCAATTGAAAATTTGAGTTCAGCTAAAAACAAGTTCAATTAAAAACCGAACTAAATTACAAATTTCAGTTTGGTTTTTGGTTGTCTATAGGCAAACCGAACCCAACTGAAAAATTGAAATTTATTATCATTATTATTTTTTCATTTTTTATATTAGTAATATACTTATATATAACTATAGGGATTTGCTAACTTACAGCACAGGAGGCTTTTAGCGACGAAATACGGGCTTTTAGCGACAAAATTTTTTTGTCGCTAAAAGTTGGAACCTTTAGCAACAAAAATTTCGTCGCTAAAAGCATGTTTTTCATTGCTAAAGAAGCTGTTGTATGCTGCTAACCTACAACCATCGTGTTGTAAGTTAGCAGCCCCCATAACTATATATAATAAAATATAAGTATTAGTAATTGAAATTAAGAAAAATATGTTTTCTTTGCAATATGAAAGAGAAAATAAAAAAAACATAAAAAAGTTTTGAAAAATGAAAAAAAAAAATTAAAATTGGGATTTTTTTTACAATTCGGTTAACCGAATAACCGAACCGAACTGAAAATTTATTTCGGTTAACCGAACAAAAAATCGAATTATATTTTAGTTTGGTTTTCAGTTGTCACTTTCTCGAACCAAGCCGAACCAAAATTCAAAAAACCTAGCCAAATAACCGAATGTCCACCCCTACTTATGTGGGGCTAATTTTTAACACTTAAATCTCTATGGGGGCTAATTTTGGGGTTAACTGCCTATGTACAGTTAATTTCGACACTTAAACTTTGTATATGAGGATAATTTTAACACTAAATCCCCATATAAGGCGATTTTGAAAGAAATCTTAGTAGTTGCAGTTTAGTCCAAAATCACAATGGGATTAAGTGTTAACTTTTGAATCATCGGGGGGGGTGTAAAGTGGATATGGGTCTAACCACAGGGGGTAAAATATAATTAACCCTTAAATGTTCTTTGTTTCTACTTACTGTGAACATGAAGGTTGTAAAAATATCATTGTGTTCAAATTTTAAATGGATAAAAAATTCCATGCTATTTTATTGAAATAAGAGTAATGGAGTAATTTTATATTAAAGTTAAATTGTAAAATTACTTTTGTACCTTTACATAAATTAGGTGATATGGACATTTTTATCAAAAAAAAAAATGTGTATTTTTTTTATGTATGTTTGTAAGTAAACTATTCCCTACTGATTAGTAAATATTGGATTGGACGGGATACACACTATTTGATATAACAAAATAGTACATATAGAAGAGTGACGAAAGCATTTCTTCAAAACTCCAAAACATCGTTCAATTATGGTTCGCAAAGAAGAGTGACGAAAGTTGAATAGCTCTCTTTCATTTTCATGAGGGTGATTACTATACTCCTTTAAGTGATATCGAACACCACGATATGGAGGAATGAACCCATTTCGAATACAGTACCCCGAATCCACAAGATAATATTTATCTACAATATAGGAAGAGTTGTTATAGTTTACTATCCATTCTTATTATGATAAGAGGAAAACATCACGATAAGTTAATACCTTTAGGGACTTGAAGGCCCCTTGGCCTTGAAAGTGCATCATTTAGTACACGTGAATCATGTGCCGATCCTTCCCACCCAGAGAGCACGTATGTGAACTTTAGGTCAAAGGAGACAGTAGCGAGGAGATTTTGTGTTGTTGTCCCCTTTCGACCACGAAACCTTCCTTGAAGTTCAAGGGGGACAGATGCACGAACACGTGTCCTGTCAATAGCTCCCAAACAATCCTATTTTAATAGTTCAAAGGGCCAAGGGCCCTCCCATGGTGGGAGAGCCCTTGAAAGGGATGAGATCGGGTGAAGGAGGGATGGTTTAGAGAGAATGCAAAACTAAGTATTAACTTGGTTGGCAAGGAAACCGGTTCTTTAAATATTTTGAAGTTAAGACAGAGATTCTTAACAGCAAAAAAAATGTTACACAAACACCAAACTATTTAAAACTGATTCCCATGTTACCTAAACAATCTCTTAGAATACCATTAATTATCAGCACTAGCTAGGATAGTGCTTGAGCCCAAGACAAAAATTTCTTGGGCCCAACCCCGAGTACAATCCAACCCATACCACAATTCAAGACTCAACGAGTCTGGAAGTGGAAGTGGAAGTGGCTGTAAGTTTGTAACCCTACCCTAGTCAAACAAAACCAAGAAGCATACAAGTATAACCAACAAAGGGATGTTTATATTATATGGGTCCAAAACTGGGCCTGAGCAACCAAAAACGCCCTTTGTATTACTACTAGAGTACAGAATACAGCGGTTGGGTGATGAGTCCGTCAGTGCTCGACCCTGTCCCGTGACTTAGAGTCCATGTTTGATCTTTATATATTAGAGGGCTAAATAGCTCTGGGCAGAATATATGTCGGATGGTGTACATAAATTGGACTTCGTTTACAGAAAGAGAGAAACATAAATATTGAAGAAATAAAACATGATGTTTTTTTTAAATCATTAAAAAAAATGATATTAAGAGAATTTACTCATCGAAAAGTCCATAGATCTATATATGTCACCTCTATGTGAATCTCAATTTCATACTTAAAAAACAAACGAAAATAAGCAAGCAATCTTCATTTTCCTTTTTAAATAGTAGAAAATTGTGAAATGCATCTTTGAGAGAAGTTAAAATTCAACAGAAATATATATATATATATATATTCAACAGAAATGTTATAAAGTACGGAGTATTCTGAAATGTCACTCCAAACACACCATGACTCAGCCATAATCTTAAATTGGCCAGGGAAATAGACAAAAATAAAAAAATAAATAATAAATAATAAATAAAAAATAAAAAACAAAAACAAAAAAAAAACACCATCACATCCTTCCGCAAATGAACAAAATAAAAATAACAAATTTATAGATACTCCAGAATTACTACTTTTTTAGCTTGACATGCAACATTGAATCCAACTATTTGTAAATTTTCGTTCTTCTGAAAATTAGAATTACTTGTTTAAGCCTTGAAATTCAAGCATGCAAGGGATATATATATACATATGCTAAGAAGTTGGCCCGTGTAACGCACGGGCATTGGATTTGGACCATTTGGTAGTAAAAATGCAATGTATTTTTTTTTTATGTGTACAAAAAAGATAAACAAGTTCAATTAATTATTGTTTGCAAATAAAATCGGTGTGGTGTATTGGGCGTGCCTGAGTCTGCATGGACTCAAGAAAGGTTGTGATAACCTAATCTAACTTCTAATTTGGGCGACTCGTTATTAAGATCGCTCTTAAAACAACGAAATGGGTTTTTACTCTACTCTGATGCAAGCAAGTAATTACAAGTGGAAATTGAAAAAGGAAACAAATCAAACACTGAAACTCAAGAATACCTCCATGAACATCATCTTCATTAATCAGATTCAAGTTGCAATTACAAACGCTCCAAGAACAATGAAAACTCACGATCACTCAAGAAACAAAAGTAGTAATGCTTTGAGGAAAAATATAATAAAGTCTGCGAGCAGAGATGGTGTGTGTGTTAGCCCCCCTCAAATGTTACACCATCTGCCCTATTTATAGACTTTGAGCGAGTAACCGCTCATGTTAGTGGGGTTAGTAGGTTTAGTGGGTCCTACTTTCTAGGCATGAACAAAATACTGCATCCACTTCACCCCATGATTATCTTCCATGATCTGTATGATGCTCCCATTTCTACCACATTCTCCTTATGTAACTGCTTTTCTTCCAGCTCAGCACCTAAAGCATGTGTTTTTATCCACACTTCACTGCCTAAAAGCCTTGTGAACAGATCCCAGTTGATCGACTGCATCCTTCTCTGAGTAGCTCGACCCTTATTGGCTGATGGATCTCGGTCTTATTCTTCGTATGAAGTCTACTAGTGCCATCGATCTTATTGAACCGATGTTTCCTCATTGAGCCACCATTCCAAAGACTCTACTAACCATTCCCTAAGTCCGATATTACACTCCCTTGCTTAGCTGCTCTGTTGATTATCATCCTTCGGACTTGCCACTACAGGATCTGCACGGGTGGTTATCGGCCTTACTTGCTGAGGCCGATGTGTATCATGGCTACTACTGCTCTTACTCTGTAACTTCAGTCCCATTTGTTGAGGCTGAGGTATTTCTCAAACAAGCGTCCCCCTTCTCGGTTTCAACATCGATAGCCTTGTTTGGGATGTATCATTCTTACCAGTATGTAACATTGATATCGGTTTTTCCTCGATGCTCAGCCTTAATCCTCGTTCATCTTCCAACCTGTTTATGTAATGATGTCATCGGGCCACATGATTCTCATGCGCCTTGGAAAATCCCAAATTAGGGTGTAAACAATGCCCTCCAAACGTCTCGTCAAACGTTAGGCATCAGTTTGATGAGATATTTGAAATTCAAATTAATTGCACTGTGACTGACGGCGTAAAGTTATTACTCATATTAGACAAGTCTGCCTGACTGGCTACTACGCTGTCTGGGGATTCTAAGACAGGTTCTATGACGGGTTCTAAGACAGGCTCCCGTGAAGCTACCTCCTGGGAAAGCCCCCTAGATCGTGTTCCCTTTCCAGCCATTTGACACGGGTCCCACCGGGCATGCCAAATTGTTTTGGCTAAAAATTAATAATGTGACCGGACATGCCAGGGGCTTTGTACGAAGACCCAAACGTGTAACCAAAATGATCCCTAAGAGTTGTGTAGTGCGGGTCAAGCGATGTTGGGAAGTAGGGATAACCCTTCCCTCAAGGTCTAACCACTCTGATGCGAGTAATTTGGTTGAGTGATGAAACAAATAAATCACAAGACATTAAATGAAAAAAAAAACTAGATGGATGAAACCAGGTTGCATTGCTTTCAGATAATAAACATGAGAATGCTAACATTGAAGGAACAAAACGTAACACTGATGTACTTAATTACATGGAATCAAAGAATACATGAAAAGAAAAGAAAAGAAAACAAGCAAGGTTTGTGTGGCTGAAAGAAACAAAGTAGATGATGAACAAACACTAGGTGGAAAAAGCCTGAGCAAATAGTAAAGGGACTGTTTATAGCCGTAGGGGCTTTTTGGGCATGTGAGCCTCTCTTGAATGTTGATCTTCACTTGAGCTTTATAGATAATGAGATAAGTTCCAACTTGGTAACCACCCACTATCTCTCAACCATCAGCCACTAGTTACAAACTATTTGGCAATAACTACCCAACCATTTTCTATTTTCTTGCCACATGTAATAGCCATTATCCACTAGCAAAACTCCCCACTAGTGTGTGGTTAAATTCCCACTTGTACATAAAATAACCGGTCATATATAAAAATATAATTTTTATATTTTAGGGTGTAAACAATGCCCCCTGGTTCTTTGAAAATGAAATGAAATGTAATTTTTAAAGAACCATGTATACAACTGACCGATTTTTTGTGGTAATTATCGGCCTCATAGACCGATTTTTGTGGCCACGTGTACCCTGTTGGCTAGAATGTGGGCCATTACCTTGACATTGGCCTTGAGTAGACCGATGGACCAACTAGTAGTCTTGTGAATTTTAAATTTTTGGTCTTAAACTGCATTGGGCCTCTCAAGTCATGGGCCACAATTTTCCTAAAATTAAGGAAGACCGATTTTATTAAGACCGATATCGGTCTTAAATTCTTAATAACAAACCTTTTGTACCACCAAGACTTACCATATTACCAATCTATAAAGAACGAAACTTCTATTCTGGCCCACAATGCTTGAATGCATTGAACCCACCATGTACTACAATTGTATATGACCCAAAGCTATGCTAAGAGACCAAACTGATTTGAGTCATAAAGCCAGAATGATGTTAGAACATCAAACCTCAAATAGTGGGTCCTATTTATAGAATGGTACCATAGCCTTTTTCACTATAGTGTTTCACATATCGGTCCATTAGCTCGATACATTTATGACCGAAATTATTGTTGAAATTCGGCCACTAACCCTTTTTTTTTTCATAAAAGTAGTTTTGTAGAAAACTCCACCAAACTAAATCCCATTTTTGATGGGCTCTACAAATCCAATAAGGATTTAAATTTGTAAAAGCCAAATGTTTTATTGGCTTCTTGTCTAAATTATTTTTGGCAATTATGATAACGCCAAAAAATTTGAACAACTCCTCGGCCATCATTTTTTTCAATGGAGGTTGTTCATATTTAATAAATTTGGGGGCCGTAATACAATTACTCGGCCTATGTGAAACTTGCCCCCCAACCGCCTTATCGTCGTCACCAACACTACTAGCGGGAGGAGCATTAGCCGAGGTAAAAATTATCGGCCTATCACTAACAATTTTTTCACCGCCTTGCCCCCCAACCGATTTAAAATGCTTTAAACCTAGATGGTCAAAGTGACCAATCTCTTGATTTGTAGAGGCATCATCGGCCACTTTTGGCCATTTAAATTTTCCCACGGCCTCTTGAAAAATTGTTTTCATGGCCGCTATCATGGTTGTCCATGTCTCTTCGAGGTGGAGAGCAAACTCTTTCATTGAACACTTTTTCAAGGCGTTCACATGAATCAATAATCACCGCTTGGTTGTTGTTCTCGAGCGGTGAATCCGATTTACTACTCAGTTCTTTTATCCATTTGTTGCTTAAAAAGTCATCCATAGACTTGAAGTTGTCTTGCCCCCCGGGAGGTGGATCGTCAACTTCACTTGACGCTTTAACTAGTGAAATTTTGTTATTGAAATACTGATTATCGGCCTCAAGACGGTCAATCTCACCTTCAAGATAACCAAATTTATTGCTAAATCGGCAATTCTCAGAATCAAAATGCCGATTAAGTTCCTCTTTATTCCAAGGCTGCAAACGCATACATTGTAATAAATCGTTGCAAATGTTGCATTTCTCATAGTCAAGACGATAAATATCGTCTAGAAGTTGGTCAATTGCCTCTTCTCGCAGATGAATTTGATCGTCATAGAAGTGTAACCATGCTTCACGAAACATCACTCGGCTGTCCCACCGGGCGTGCCAAATTATTGTTTGCAAATAAAATCGGTGTGGTGTATTGGGCATGCCAGAGTCTGCGTGGACTCAAGAAAGGTTGTGATAACCTAATCTAACTTCTAATTTGGGCGACTCGTTATTAAGATCGCTCTTAAAACAACGAAATGGGTTTTTACTCTACTCTAATGCAAGCAAGTAATTACAAATGAAAATTGAAAAAGGAAACGAATCAAACACTGAAACTCAAGAATGCCTCCATGAACATCATCTTCATTAATCAGATTCAAGTTGCAATTACAAACGCTCTAAGAACAATGAAAACTCACGATCACTCAAGAAACAAAAGTAGTAATGCTTTGAGGAAAAATATAATAAAGTCTGCCTGGACAGAGATGGCGTGTGTGTTAGCCCCCCTCAAATGTTACACCATCTGCCCTATTTATAGACTTTGAGCGAGTAACCGCTCATGTTAGTGGGGTTAGTGGGTTTAGCGGGTCCTACTTTCTAGGCATGAACAAAATACTGCATCCACTTCACCCCATGATTATCTTCCATGATCTATATGATGCTCTCATTTCTACCACGTTCTCCTTATGTAACTGCTTTTCTTCCAGTTCAGCATACCCTAAAGCACGTGTTTTTATCCACACTTCACTGCCTAAAAGCCTTGTGAACAGATCCCAGTTGATCGATTGCATCCTTCTCTGAGTAGCTTAACCCTCATTGGCTTATGGATCTCGGTCTTATTCTTCGTATGAAGTCTACTAGTGCCATCGATCTTATTGAACCGATGTTTACTCATTGAGCCACCATTCCAAAGACTCTGCTAACCATTCCCTAAGCCCGATATTACATTCCCGTGCTTAGCTGCTCTGTTGATTATCATCCTTCGGACTTGCCGCTGCAGGATCTACACGGGTGTTTATCGGCCTTACTTGCTGAGGCCGATGTGTATCATGGCTACTAATGCTCTTACTCTGTAACTTCGGTCCCATTTGTTTATGTTGAGGTATTTCTCAAACAAACGTCCCCCTTCTCGGTTTCAACATCGATAGCCTTGTTTGGGATGTATCATTCTTACCAGTATGTACCATTGATATCGGTCTTTCCTCGATGCTCAGCCTTAATCCTTGTTCATCTGCCAGCCTGTTTATGTGATGATGTCATCGGGCCACGTGATTGTCATGCACCTTGGAAAATCCCAAATTAGGGTGTAAACAATTATTAAGATGATGTTTGAAAAAATATGCTTGAACAACAATATTAATCACGATAAACATACAATTTAAGGCTATTTTTTTATTTATAGATAATATATGTGTGTATATATGTATGTATATATATATATATACATGCATATATACAAAATGGATAATTTACAAAATGTAAAAAGGGTAATTTGGTAATTCAACTTAGCAAAAGGGTAATTTGTAAAAAAAACAAAAGGGTAATTTGGTTATTCAATTTACAATTGTATACACTTTAAACTTTTAGACTCTTTTCTTTAACGTATAGATGAAATATATATATATATATATACTGTCACGCCCCGGATCCACTCATATGAACCTAGGACACGTGGCACGCCACCAAGGCCTTCAAACACCAAGTTACGAATAAAAAGGAAGGAAAACAAGCACATTTACACTATTATGTTAGATAAATCAAGCCCAAGGGCAAAATGGTCATTTAAGATTTTTGTCGAGTTTCCATCTAAAAATGTAGCTTTTCAAATAAGGAATCCAACGTTGAAAACGGCGCATGAATACGAACTTCCTAGACCAAGTTATGTTCATTTTTATCTTGGTTTTAATTATACTCCAATACAAAAACTTGCTGCCAAGAGTTGGATCAATCAAACTTTCTGCAGAATATGGTTTGCTTAATCCAACTTTCTGCAAAACATACTCTACCCAGAGTTTGCTCAGTCCAACTTTCTGCAAAATATACTCTGCCCAGAGTTTGCTCAATCTAACCAGAGTTTGCTCAGTCCAACTTCCAGCATAATATGTTTTGCTGCTGCTAAAACAAATTGTTGCTAAAAACACCCTAGTTTGCAAGTTTAAATCATCCCAAGCCAAACCAAATCTCATGGAAACTTCTAAAACATTTTCAAATCACTACTAAACCATTTCAAAACATTCCCAAGAGACTCAAGCATGATTATAAACATCAAACAATATGTGAGTTGCAATCTCTCCCAAAAACTCCCCAAATCTCTCCCAAATACTCCCCATTCTCACAAGATCAAACAAAACAAGTTTCTTAACCAAAATTCCCATTCAAACATGTCCCAAACTATATTAACAAAGCATGAAAGATACCATTAACGTTCCATGCTCCATTTATAACATTTACACGCGTCTTGGAGCGATTATACCAAAAACTAACATAAATTCCCAAGTTTTAGCAAAAACTCAAGTTAGCTATTACAAACTACAAGTTTTACACAAAAACAACTATAAACATAAGCTACTAAAAATTTACAAGTTTCCTCGCCACTCGAACCCCAAGTTCATCTCCCCGGATTCTCGTCGTCGTGCTCACCTACAATGGTTATTCAATAACCACTACAATATATAAGATATATGCTTAGTGAGAGATATCAATCAAGCACACGGATGACATATCAATGCTTATATTCAACTTAACAAATAAAAATGATCTCCGGATAAACAAATATTTCATCCGCCACTACCCGCAAGTCCGCGACTCCCCTAATAGTCCACGGCACAAGCCAATGACCCACGCCACACACGTGTGGTCTAATGCCGTTGTCGGCAACAAGTGGTCGTCACCACAGAACAATCTCATGGCGGATTCTTACGTGCTTTCCTTTGACCCAAATAGGCAACTAAGCATGCTCACATAAACATAACACCGTGCTTTTCACATAATTATTGCTAAACATAGGCAATTAAGCTAAATAAGCATGTAATTTACACCCAAATGAACATAAACACAAAACTCATCCAAAAACAAGATTGAAACCACTCACCTCTTCACAATTTGTTCCTAGTTGCGAAATTAAAGTCCAAATCTACTCTGGTTTCAAATCTTACATGAATTCGACAAACTATGGATTACCGCTCCGAATTGGGTCGTGAGAATAGAACTCACATCTACGAGTCCAAATCCGGTCTCGAAATCGAAATTGGGTGTCGAACAGCGCGCCAATCGTCGTCGAGAAGCTCCGGCAACCCCCGTCTCCTTTCTCTCTCTTACCGACTCAATGTGGAGAAGAAGAAGATATGAATATCTCCTTGTCTCTACAGCTCATATATGGGTTTATTAGTTTTATTATGAAATCCTCCCATCTTATGGTTATTTGCACTTTTAACCCCAATTAGTTTTATAACTAACTTTTTAATCCTCCAAACCTAAGTGGGTATTTGTCTATGTCTCGCGTGGGTCCCGTAAGTGATCCCACATAATTTTGTGAAGTTGCTAATTAGCCTACCAATTATATAACGTGTTCAATTCGTCCTCACCAAGGTATCCCAAATGACCACATAAATGGTCTCTAACAATAAGCGACATATATTCTAAACAACATATAAATATTTCACATATGCCTTAATAAACATTTAAGCACATAAGGGTGATTCCACAACTTTGTCCCATCTCAATGGAACTTTCTCAACTCATGTCCCAATTTGGGACTGCCACATTGGCTAACATTGGGTTCCCAAACTGGACACCCTCAATCAACTAGTGAGTTAAAACTCACTTAAACATGTGCTAATAAACACCAATTATGTATATTAATGCATACTAAATCACGTTTAACGACTGATTGCGGGAGCGGGTGTTACATATACACACACACATAAACACAAATATACAAAAGGGTAATTTGGTAATTCAATTAACAAAACAGTAATTTGGAAAAGACATAAGGGTAGTTTAGTTATTCAATTTTTTTTACATATATACACATATTATAATATAATCAAATAAATTATATGTATATACATGTATATTCACACACATAAGGGTAATTTACAGAATGCAAAAGAGTTTTTGGTAATTCAATTTAACAAAAAAGAATTCATAATTGTAAACATTTTAAACTTTAAGGCTCTTTTCTTTAAAGTATAGAAACAAAAAGATAATTTGTATAAAGCATAAAGGTAAATTTTTTTATTCAAATTATAATTGTACACACTTTTATTCAATTTTAAGTATATAATAATATATTCAATTTATTTATATATATTTATATATATATATTACAAGAAAATAATGTATGCATATTTATACACGCAAGGGTAATTTACAAAAAGACAAAAAAGTAATTTGATAATTTAATTATAATTGTACACACTTTAAATGCATAAATTAAAATTTGGTAATTCGATTTATAAATTTATATGTAATAATATATATATATATATATATGTATATTTATACACACAAGGGTAATTTACAAAAAGGAAAAAATGGCAATTTGATAATTCAATTTATAATTGTACACATTTTAAATACGTAAATAATAATAATAAATTATAATATGTATATCTATAGATATACATATATGCAAAAGGTTAATTTACAACAGGCAAAAGGGTAATTTGGTAATTCAAGTTAACAAAATGGTAATTTAGTTATTCAATTTATAACTATACACTCTTTAAACTTTAACAAATAACAAAAGGCGAAATGGTATTTTTTTAATAATATAATAAAATAGTATATGTATATATGTAATATAATAATATTTGTACATATATATATATATATATATATGCACACAAGGGTGATAACAAAAGGCAAAAAGGTAATTTGATAATTCAATTTATAATTGTACACACTTTAAATATATAAAGAATAATAGAAGTAATAAATTATAGTATGTATGTATGTATGTATGTATGTATGTATATGTATATGTACATATATACAAAAGGGTAATTTACAAAAGTAACTTAAGGCTTGTTTGGTAATTATAAAATTTCTAAAAAGATGTCTTAAGAATCAGACAACCTTGCCAAACAAGCCTTAATCCACAAAATTAATTTGAGGCTTGTTTAGTAATGCAAAAATTCCTTGAAAGATACCTTAACGCTCAAACAAACTTTACTAAATAAGACTCAAGACACTATTCATAGTAGCTTGAGGTAGATAGATGTGATGTGAAATTACCAAACAACCAAATTAGAAATACAAAATGACCAATAATGCCAAATTAACTTGAAATCTTATGGAATATTCCTTTTAAGGCTCTTTTATATAATGTATAGATTCCTATTAAGGCTGTTTTATATTAGAAATTTCCCCGAAAATCCCTATCTACTAAACTTTTTTTGATTAGGTCCACTCTTATTAACATGTTACTAATAGGTCCAAATCAATGCAAAATCCCCAATTCCTTTTAAATTCCCCCAAATTTGGTTATTTTTATGACATTTTTAACCTTTACATATATATATATATATATAGGATGACATATATCTATATAATCCAGCATATAGTCAAAGTTATCCCTATAATTAAGGGATTAACAATCCACAATTAATAGTTACATATATATATATATATATATGGATATAGGTGGTTATATATGGAGTTATTCTTATCCCATTAATTGTGGAGTTATTTTTGGAACAAACTATAATTACCATGATTGTAGGTATACACATTTGAATGAAGATTTAATTTGTAGTGGACTCTTTTTGTTTTGGTAAGCTGTCATCCACATCTTTAATGATTTCCATATCTTTAGTGCCACGTCAAATATTTGTTAGATTATCCATTGCTAATTTTTTCGTTCAATGTAATTTTGGAAATCAGTGTATAATTTTACACTACATTATCAGTGTAAAATTTTCACTGCATTTCATAACTTTATACATATATATATAGTATATAAAAGAGTACTTAATGATTGCCATTATAATTTTAACACTGCATTATGAATGACTATAAGAGGAGAATTTTACACTATAGTATATTTTTTCAATGCATTGCTATAAAAAAAAACAAACAAATCAGTGAAAAATAATATAAGAGTGAAATCTTACTAGCTATAGTTTTTACACTAAAAAACAACACAAGAGTCAAATCTTGATAGCTACAATTTTTACACTGAAAATCAGTGAACAGATGTAAAATCAACATATTTTTACACTAAAAATCAATCAAATCCAATATCCAAAAAAAAAAAAAAAGAGGGAGAGAGACTAATGTAAGAGTACAAGAACTAGCATTAGTGTATAATTTTACACTACATCTGCAGAAAATTAGAGGACCAACAGAAAATAGAGAATTTGCAGAACAGATCGGCGACGACTCCATTAGAGCCTAACACGCCACTAGCAGATCGGGATGCATCGCTCTGAATCTCGGACTCAACGGCGAAGATGGCGACAACGATAAATAGTCCAATATATCCGTCATCCATTGCTCTTGTACGCCACGAAGCTTCTTTCTACACCAACGAAGCACTCACGTTCGTCGGTGCTTGATCGCCGGAAACAATCCTTGAAACAACAACTGGCCGAATGTGTGTGTGTGTGTGTGTGAGAGAGAGAGAGAGAGAGAGAGAGAGAGAGGAAGGTTTTGAGAAGAGATCTTGTATATATATAGTCTTTTTTAATTACATATACATATATAGATGTATATATATTAGGAATCAAATAAATGTGCATTTGAATTTTAAAAATCCTATATTAAGCTAGGGGTAGAATGGTCTGAAATATTTTCGTGGACCTATCTTCAAATAGTTTATTGTGTTGGGTCTATTATAACAAAGATACACTAAATAGGATTTAATACTAGTTAACCCATTTTATATAGGGTATAGAAAACAAATATTAGTGCTTTGTTTGAAAAAAAACAAAAAAAAAAAAAACAAAACAAAACAAAACAAGGCATAGACCAATTCGGGTTGTGTTGTGCCTTGTTTGTGTTAGTGGTTTGTTTGGTAAAACCTAAAAAATATATAAACAAAACCAAACAAAACACCAAACGAAACAAAACAAAACAAAACCAAACAAGTCGGTGACTTGTTTGGGAAGAACGAAAAAACATACAAACCACAAAGCCGAAAAGATGTTGTGCCAAACAAAGCACAACCTAACAATTGTTGACTTTTCATTTTTTTTTTAACCAAATTGTAAATTGTAAATTGTAAATATTTGTATTTATTGCTTGAAAAGTTGATTGAAATCATCAATTGTAGATTAGTGTAATTTTAAAAGTTGAACCAAATTGTAAATATTTGTAATTATTATTTGAAAATTTGATTGAATCATGATTTCTAGAATAATTAAATTTTAAAAGTTGACCTAATAGTAATAAGGTTGTTTTGTGGGTGAAATGACCAACCTACCCTCGCAAAAAGACAAAAAATTAAAGTAATGATCAAATAAAAATGGAATTAAAAAGAAAAGCAAGGGTAGCACCGTCATTTCAAACAAATCAACAAATAACAAATTAGGACAAAATTGAAATTGACAATCCTATTAAAGCTCTTTTGTATAGAGTAGTAGATAGAAAATAGATAGGGATTATTTGATACCAGTCTATAATTTGTGGGGACTCGAAAAATCAGTCACGTGCTTTTTCAAAATACAATGAACATCTATTTAAAACAATAAATTTAAGTTTACATCAACTTTTGATGTTTTCCTAAATAAGATACAATAAAATTACCCTTTTACCCTCATCTTCTTCCTCTTCACAACCACTACCAGCAACCAACCACCACCACCGGTCGCCTCCTTCACCACCACCACTGGTAGCCGCCTCCACCACCACCACCACCACCACCTGCCGCAGCCACCTCCCTCTCTCTCCCATCCACAACCACCACACCACCACCAAACCCCACCTCCCCACCTTCTTCACCACCTAAGAGAGAGGAGACCAAAGAGTGCTCTGTGATTTTTTTGAGAGAGAGAGAGAGAGAGCGCATAGATTTTGATGCAGCAAATAACATTGAATCTCAATTCTCGATTCACCAGACAAAAATTTGGAAATTTGAAACCTTAAAAAAAAAAAAAAAATTCAACATACCACACATATCAAACCCCAAAAAACTTCCAATCAGCTCCATAAAATTTCAAAGAAATTTCAACTAAGAAAGAAAATTTGAAATCAAACCTACTAAAATTGCAAATCTGAATTTGTGCACTGATGAAGGTTGTGATGGACTAGAGAGAGAGAGAGAGAGAGAGAGAGAGAGAGAGAACCATGCTCAAATCATACATTATACATATGTATATATATATATGTAAGACTTTAATTGATAAAACTATCATGCGGAAATAATATAATTGCCAAGATCTTGAATAAAACACACCTTAAGAAATCAAATATAAATTTACATACCATTATTCGCCATTGAAATTGGTAAAGACAGAATTGGAACCCCTTTAGATTGCACTTTATTCTAGGCTTCACTTCTTCTCTCTGTCTCTCAATTATGCACACCCTTATTTCTGTAATTGATTGAGGTTAACTTTCAAGGGGTAGGGTGTACCTTTTATAGAGGAGAGAACAGGGCCTATTAATGACTGTCATAAAGACGGTCTTAGAATACGTAATGACTTTCATAAATATTTTCTTGAAATATGAAAAGTCCCTTATTTAATAACTGTTGAAAGACGAACCATTCAATCATTGGTTCTCTCAACAATTAATAACGTATATCTTATATATATATATATATACACATACATATACATATTAATTGGGACAATCTTCTATTGGCTAAATAGTAAGTGGAGTTCAACTAACATAGAAGGCTAGTGGGCCACATTTAATAAGACTTCTAAAAGTCACATAGGAATTTACATTCTCCCACTTGGTCCACTAGACCGATTATGATACTTGACTTAGTTGGATTCCACATATAAAACTTTAATGTGATCACAAATTTTCATAATTAGCCAATACGCCCAAACTTTTAGTTACTGTCATACTAAGATTAGCATAGACTATTAATGTGAGTCATAGCGGTTGTACAACATTTATGTCGTATTCCCTTCCATGCACCACGCCATTAATAACCTGTACCAACCTTAGTCTATTATTCTGTAATGCCCATGTAATTTGTCTTGTTAAGACATTTCCTGTTTATCAAACAATAAAACATAAATTGTGCACACATAATTGAAAACAGGAAATAACAGAAACAAACTTTAATTGCGCATAAGTGTCAATTACACTACAACTGAAATATCCATCATTTACATCATTGATTACTCAAAAGACCCATCCTTACAACATGTTCCTTATATGTCTTTGGAGGTAATCCCTTAGTCAATGGATCAGCAATCCTAAGAGTAGTGCTCAAATTTTCAATTGACACTTGCTGTTTCTGGACTCTTTCTCTAACAACCAAGTACTTAAGTTCCATATGCTTGGAACCACTAGAATACTTTCCATTCTTAGAGAAGAAAACTGCTGTGGTATTGTCACAATAAATTTTCAGCGGCTTGGCAATAGAGTCAACAACACCAAGTCCTGAAATGTAATTCCGCAACCATAAAGCATGGCTCGTAGCCTCAAAACATGCCACAAACTCGGCCTTCATCGTGGATGAAGCAATAATGGACTGCTTCACACTTTTCCACGAGATTGCTCCACCAGCTAGCAGAAACACAAAGCCTGATGTGGACTTTCTGCTATCTAAGCAACCACCAAAATCCAAGTCTGAGTACCCGATCACTTCTAACTGATCTGATCTCTTATATGTGAGCATATAATCCTTTGTCCCTTGAAGATATCGCATAACTTTCTTTGCTGCTTTCCAGTGTTCCATTCCTGTATTACTTTGATATCTACCTAACATTCCAACTGCAAAGCTAATATCTGGTCTGGTACAAGTCTGAGCATACATTAAGCTCCCCACAGCTGATGCATATGGAACTTTCTTCATTTGTTCCTTTTCTAAGTCATTCCTAGGGCACTGACTTTCATTTAACTTGTCACCTTTCATGATTGGTGCATCACTGACTAAACATAGCTGCATATTAAATCTTTCCAAGACTCGATTGATATAACCTTTCTGAGACAGTCCCAGCAATCCTCGAGATCGATCCCTAAAGATCTCTATGCCAATGACATAGGATGCCTCACCCATATCAACCATCTTAAAGCACTTAGAAAGATACTCCTTGGTTTCGTGTAACAAACCAAGATCACTACTGGCTAACAAAATATCATCCACATATAAAACCAAAAAGATAAACTTACTCCCACTGATCTTTAGATAAATACACTGATCAACAGTGTTTTCCTTATATAACACCCACATTTGTGTTATTGCATTTGCATTACATTGTCATGCATGATAATGTGATGTGGTGTGTCCTATGACACATGGTTGAGTGAGTTTTGACTCACGAGTTGATTTGGGTGTCTGTATTAGAGAACCCTCTGAGACTGTGGTGATTTAGAATTTTTGTTGTTGGGACATCTCTCCGAGTATGAGACGGTCACTGTGGAACACTTTAAATGTTTATCTGACAATAAATGTTTACCTGTGTATTTCAATATCTGTATTATTTTCTGTTTTAGAATTTATTTCTGTTGTTAGATTTAGTATCCTGGTGAGGACGAATGAACACGCTATTAAATTGGTAGGCTAATTAGCAACTTCGGAAACGTCATATAGAAATTCGCGTTTTAGCGACCAAACGAAACTTAGTCGAAAACTTTTATAATTTTGAGGTTTCACTCGTAAAGCTATGAATAAGCTGTATAAAAAGTTTCAGAGACTGATTAGGAGTTTTGAAAACTCGTGGGGCGGTAAACGTAATTCCCCGAGAATGTTGCCTATATATAAATAGAGATGAACTTAGATTTTTATAACTCTTAACCTAAATTTCAAGAGGAGGCCAAAAAGGGGGCTAGAGGGAGATTTAGGAGCTTAGAGCTTTGCGACGCCAAACGACGACCCTCCGTCAGTCTGGTTTCTCCCAGATTTCATATTCGAGTTCCTTGAGGTGAGAGCTTCGTTTTGATATATGTTAGGGCATGTTTGGCTAAGTTTTCCGAAAAGTTATTTTCTAGAATTTTTCATAAAAGTTGATAAATGGAATTCTGATCCATAGGAATTGTACTAGACGGACTTCTGCACGTTCTTTGTGCACGGGTTTTCTTCAGATTGAATTATAGGAGCGTTATTTGGAGGTGAGTGATTCAACTATGTTTTGGAATGATTTCTTGGCATGTATTCATGTTATGTTTGAATAGCATGTATAAATTCTTAGAGATATATTGTGTACGTAGTTCATATTGGGCATTTATATTGATAAGTAGGCTCAATAGCACGGTGATATGTTTTAATTACCGCGAGCATGGTGATATGTATTTGAGCATGTTAAGTTGCTTATTTGGGTCAGAAGGAGCACGTGGTCACCGTACCATTTTGTGGAGCCGATAGAGTGGCATTAAGGTCGCACGATTGTTTGTAGAATCGTGGGTCTTACCCTTTCGCGTGGACTTATTGGCGAGGAGTCGCGGATTGGGAATATGGACGGGCATGTGAGTCTCCGGCGACTAGTATGAAATGTAGAGATGTGAATGCGGACATGTTTATCATTCATGTGCATATGTTGTTTTATTCACTAAGCTTTAGCTTAAACAAATCGAAATATGTGTGGTTATTCAAATAACCATTTCAGGTGTAAATGCTGGCGAGGAATCGCAGAAGTGAGCACGTGGGTTGGGAGTTCTTTTAGAAGGCAACTTGAAATGTTAATCTTGTAGTTTTGGGATCCTAGAAATGTTGTAATAAGAATTTGGTTGTTTTAACCCATGTTTAACTTGGTATGATAGAATGGATCTAGAACGTTGTAATAGTTAGTAACATGTTGTAATCTTACTTTAGAAATGTTTTAATACAGCTAGAATTTCTTTAGACTGAGTTTGGTTGGAGTTTGGTTTGAGTGGTTGATCATTGGATGGTTGTTAAGAAGCTTTTAAAACTTGTTTTCTGCAGATTGGGCTGCTGCCAGGGGAGCAGTCGACTGAGCAGTCGACTGAACCCCTGAGCCTGTTAGCTACTGCTTCTTATTTTTGCAAAAACAGTCGACTGGACCCCTCAGCAGTCGACTGGACCCCTCAGCAGTCGACTGGACCTCCAGTTTCAGTCGACTGGAATTTGATATTAAAATCCCTGCCCGCCTCCGTCGACTGAGCAGTCGACTTAGCAGTCGACTGAGCAGTCGACTGAACCTCTGGTTTTAAAATGTGTTTTGTTTTCCGCTGCGTGTGTTCTTCAAACCTAATTTTTGGGAACGTTAATGAATTGGTTTAGCCTCGGTGGCGTGCCACGGGCTCCGGTTCCGCTATTGTGGGACCGGGCTGTGACACCTTAAATCCAAAATCAGTAATGGTATCATTAAACTTTATATACCATTGCCTGGAAGCTTGTTTAAGACCGTAAATGGATTTCTTTAATTTGCAAGCCAAATGTTCTTTTCCTTTCTTTATGAACCCTTCAGGTTGTTCCATGTAGATATCCTTATCCAAATTTCCATTTAAAAAGGCAGTTTTCACATCCATCTGATGTAACTCTAGATCATAATGAGCTACAAGTGCCATGATAATTCTAAACGAGTCCTTCTTAGATACCGGAGAAAAGGTCTCTCTATAATCAATGCCTTCTTTCTGAGTGAAACCTTTAGCCACAAGTCTGGCCTTATATCTCTCGATATTGCCTTTAGCGTCGCGCTTGGTCTTAAAGACCCATTTACAGCCGACTTTCTTACAATTATTAGGCAATTCAACGAGATCCCAAACACCATTCTGGTCCATTGATTTCAACTCTTCATTCATAGCATCGATCCATTTACTAGAATTATCACTTTCCATGGCTTGTGAAAATGAAACCGGGTCCTTATTAATCCCAATATCAAAATCAAATTCTTGTAGATACACCACATAATCATCAGAAATGGCAGATTTCCTTTCCCTCTGAAATTTCCTCAGAACTGCCGGTTGTGGTGATACTACATTATTTTCAATGGCAACATCCTCGTGAAGTGGTGAATCATTTCCATTATGTTGTTCATTTCCCTCAACTGGTTGAATAGCTTGAGGAACAACAATTTCTCGAGGAGGAAAGGGTGGTCGGATATCCACTCTTAATTCCTCAAGATTAATCGTTCTTGATTCATCACTCCCACTAACTTCGCCATTCTCTAAGAATCTGGCATTACCGGTTTCCACAATCCTCGTACTATGGTTAGGACAATAAAATTTGTACCCTTTGGACTTATCTGGATAACCAATGAAATATCCAGATATGGACCTTGAATCTAACTTTTTCTTATGTGGGTTGAAGATCCTTGCTTCTGTTGGACAACCCCAAACATGTAAATGTCTCAAACTAGGCTTCCTACCAGTCCACAACTCGAAAGGAGTTGTTGGGACAGCCTTACTAGGAACCCTATTCAAGATATACATTGCAGTCTTTAATGCTTCACCCCACAATGAATCAGGTACAATTGAAAAACTCATCATACTCCTAACCATATCCAAAAGTGTACCATTACGCCTTTCAGCAACTCCATTCTGCTGTGGCATACCTGGCATTGTGTATTGAGCACAAATGCCATGCTTTTCAAGAAATTTGGCAAATGGGCCAGGATTTTGACCTGTCTCATCATATCTACCATAGAACTCACCACCTCGATCAGATCTCACTATTTTAACCTTTCTATCTAACTGCCTCTCGACCTCAGTAATGAACACCTCAAGGATGTCAACGGCCTGAGACTTTTCATGTATTAGATATACATAACCATAGCGAGAAAAATCATCTATAAAGGTGATAAAGTATCTTTCTCCAGCAAAACATGGAATGGAGAGTGGTCCACAAATATCTGTATGAATTATCTCAAGAAGCTTAGTACTTCTTGTGGCACCTTTCTTAGTGTGTTTGGTTTGCTTTCCCTTAATGCATTCCACACACACTTGAAAATCAGTGAAGTCTAGGTTATCCAAAATCCCAGTCTTCACCAATCTCTCAATTCTATCCCTGGGGATATGCCCCAGTCTTTTATGCCACAAGATTGAAGAGTTTTCATTAATTAATCCTCGTTTTGAACCAACATTCGAATGCAGGACTATTAAAGATTGTGCAAACTCATGATTCAAGGAAATTTTATAAAGGCCGTCATATAAAATACCAGAACCAACCATAATAGAGTTATACATTAAACTAAGTTTCGCACAACCAAATAAAACAGAATATCCAGCAACATCTAATCTGGATAGAGAAACCAAATTCCTAGAAATCGAAGGTACATAAAAAGTGTCCATAAGATCCATCTGATGACCCGTCTCCAAGAGTAGGCGGTAGGTTCCAACAAATACCACTTCTGCTTTGAGACGGTTCCCCATATAGATGAATCGTTCACTTTCCTTCGGGTTCCTGGTTGTAAGGAATCCCTGCATTGAATTTGTTATGTGAGTTGAGGCTCCAGAGTCAATCCACCAAGTATTAGAGGGAACTTCAGCAAGATTTGATTCATAACATACAAAAGAAAGATTGATACCTCTCTTTTCGAACCAAGCTTTACGCTTGCTGCAGTCCTTCTTCACATGTCCTTTCTTGCCACAAAAATAACACGTGACAATAAACTTTCCTTGGCCCTGGCTACTTTTCCCAGGTCCATCTCCTTTCTTTGGTGGAATCCTCTTTCCTTTCACAAACTTTCTTTTCTTTTTAGCTTCATGAGTTACAATTAGCACAGAGTGGGGTCCTTCTTGCCTTAATCTCACTTCCTCTTGAATACACATACTAGTCAGCTCATTCAAATTCCACTTGTCTTTATGAGTATTATAGTGAATTTTGAATGGGCCGAACTGAGAAGGGAGTGAGTTGAGAATAAATTGTACTAAGAAGGATTCATCCACTTGCATTCCTAGTGCTCCTAATTTTGCAGCTTTGTCAGTCATATAGAGGATATGTTCCTGAACTCCTCTATTACCATCATATTTGACAGTAGTTAATTCTGCCATAAGTGTGCCTGCTAGTGACTTATCTGCTGATTTAAAATGTTCTTTGACAGCAGTCAACAGTTCCAATGCGCTATTAGTTTGAGGAAGAGAAGTCTTAATATTATTAGCTATGGTCATCCTCAGAAACATAAGACTAAGTCTGTTCGATCTTTCCCATGCTTTCATAATGTCAACCTGTACTGCAGTACTGTCAGCAGTAACTTCCTCAGGTTTGTCAACCAACAGTGTCATGTCAAGATCTAACACACCTAGTGTGAATTGGACTTGTTCATACCATTCCGAAAAGTTTGACCCATTAAGAGTTGGAATGCTAGATGCATGAGAGTGCAACGAAGTGGGAACAGTCACTGAAATAGGACAATGCTCACGTTAAGGCCTTGAGTCTTTCTTTAATATAGAATTATAAATTCTAAATAGATGAACTATTGACATCACTACAGTTTTTCCTTTGGGCGAAACCGTAGCATATCTAGTGTCCACTCTATAGGTGCAAAATATTATCACCTATATAGGTCTAATGTAATTTATGTCACCTAATAGTTAGTCATGTTACCTTTGGGTATCCAATTCTAAACTACTCAGTAACACAAATTACATTACCCTATCAAGTTCATAGTTAGTTGAAAGTGACTCTCCTTTGGGCTAGCCCTGATCTCCCAACTATGACTGCCATTGAGAATATTTTTGGTATTTTATGTCACCCTTATTGACTAATCTTTAATGTAGTTTTATATTCATAAGGCTCACTAACCTAGGTCACTTTGGCAACTACTAAGTTAATAAACCATATGAAAATAAAACTAACCAATAATATTCTCTAACCTTTTATTAGAGTTATTTATTTAATTGCTAAAGTCATCATTTAATAATTCAATTACTAATTTAATAATAAAAAATTTCTAATTTTTCTTTTATGTAATTGAATTTTCTATACAATGATTACTTTAAGCAATAACTCTAAAATTGTATATTTTCTATCACTTTTATTAGAGTTATTATTTAATTGCTAAATCTGTCATTTATTTACTTAATCACTTCCATAACAAATTTAAAATTTCTTTCATGTGATTAAAACTTTTCAATGACAAAGAATTAGCAATAACTCTAAATTATCACATAATCCAAAATTAATCCCTTGACAAATTTTATTCAAAGGTAAATTAGGTGAGCAACTTTCACTGTGATATACTCTTTCTATACACACACTGATTGAAATAAGCAAATCATAAACAGAAAACTTTAATCATGTGTACACTGTACACTAGCCAACCATGTATATACCCAAAATAATTTCAATCAGATTCCGTGATACACAATTAATTCTCATAAAAAGAGTTCATTCCTAATTAAAACTGAATGAACACCAATATATGAAAAATTCGAATATAATACAATCATCACGTGTGTAAACTGATTTGCAGGTAACCAACACAAGGGTTAAACTTTTAGTGAATCACATACACAGTATTAAAGTCTTCTCATATATATGAATGCTTTCACAGAACTAAAAGGTATATAATACCAAGCACAGTTAGATATACATACTTTATAATCCAAAGTATTAAAATGTCAATTGCAGTAGGAAATCAATTCCCTATTAGATAGGATTGACATCATACTCGTACAGATCATCAATATCAAATGATGATAGTTGCTTGGCAGAATGACTATCATATATTATTCAATTGAAACAGTCTTTTAACATAAAATGGCAACTCATATATGCGATATTCAAATGTATACGTACACATATATTTCGTGAATTATATGCCTTCTCAAAACAGATCTGAGAAGCTAATAGCTATCGCATTAGCTCACTACTTAAACATAATCAATAACCATTTTATTCTAAGATGTGTGTATTCAAAAAAATATGGCTCTGATACCAATTGTAAGACTTTAATTGATAAAACTATCATGCGGAAATAATATAATTGCCAAGATCTTGAATAAAACACACCTTAAGAAATCAAATATAAATTTACATACCATTATTCGCCATTGAAATTGGTAAAGACAGAATTGGAACCCCTTTAGATTGCACTTTATTCTAGGCTTCACTTCTTCTCTCTGTCTCTCAATTATGCACACCCTTATTTCTGTAATTGATTGAGGTTAACTTTCAAGGGGTAGGGTGTACCTTTTATAGAGGAGAGAAGAGGGCCTATTAATGACTGTCATAAAGACGGTCTTAGAATACGTAATGACTTTCATAAATATTTTCTTGAAATATGAAAAGTCCCTTATTTAATAACTGTTGAAAGACGAACCATTCAATCATTGGTTCTCTCAATAATTAATAACGTATATCTTATATATATATATACACACACATACATATATATATATATATATATATTAATTGGGACAATCTTCTATTGGCTAAAATGCTAAATAGTAAGTGGAGTTCAACTAACATAGAAGGCTAGTGGGCCACATTTAATAAGACTTCTAAAAGTCACATAGGAATTTACAATATACACATAGAGAGAAGGTAAGAGATACATATGTATGTATTTATATATATATACACACACAATGTAAGAGAGGTTGGGGTTTGGGTTGGGGGTGGGGATTGGGATTTGGGTTGGTGGCCGGTTGCAAGGAGAGAGGAGATTTTTTTTTTTGGTTCTTAGAACGGCTTGGATTTTTTTTGGTTCTTAGAGAGAGGAGATCAAAAGTTGGGCAATATTTTTGGTTGGGCATTCCCAGATTTTTTGGTTGAGATCAAAGGTTGGGCATTTTTTTTTTTTTTTTTGCTTTGGTTCTTAGAACGGCTTGGATTTTTTTTTCAAGTTACCTATTCCCAAATTGTTAGGGGTTGTTTGGGCATTTGTCTTTTTACCCAAAAAAATTGATGTAAATTTAAATTTGGAGTTTTAAATAGATTTCATTTGTATTTTTAAAAAGCATGTGACTGAGTTTTAAATCTCTACAATTTATCGACTGATTTCTAATAATCCCTAATAGATATACATATGCATGGTGAAATTGAAATATTCTCAAGACAGCATTACACTTGCTTTTTCACTTCCACTTTTGGGCGTCTCTCAAAATTTTCTCAAAGTTATCATCGGATTCCCAACCAACTGAAACACATCATTGATTAACGTAATTCCAATTCCTTCAACTACAAGCAAAAGAAAATTTTCAAAAGTTACCAAATTGTCCATAATCCTGTTTGTTTGTTTGTTATTTCACATTTTAATCCATGAAATTGCTTAAATTAAGGTGTTAATTACCATCAATTCCCTTTAGTCATGGAATTGGAAACTGCCCAGAGAGAATGAACCATCATTATATTCATCATCACTAGCATGCACAACGTTTACCTAAAGATAGTCAATAATTTATTTTATCATCATGGCCCATGATGTTTTGTCCATCACAACACCCTTCCAAATTATATACTCGTATATATAGGTACATATACAGAAGTATGACTACACAGAGGAGCGGAATAGTGGAGACCAAACCTTTATCAAGTGTGCTATGAAAGTTCAGACTAATGCCCTTGAACCCACCACTAAGGTTTGATGATATTACTACAATTTCACATAAAAGTACCATACATTTGTTTCTTATACAGGGTTATTAAAGTAACTTTATCTCATGTCACTCCTATAAAACCCCTCTAAAACCCGTTCCAATGCAGTTCAACAGATCCCATAGTCTAAGAAAAAAAAATGTCTCCAAAACTGGCAGTTTTGTTAGTTATTTTCTCCCTCCATTACCATATAACTTGTGCATCAGATCCGGATCCAGTTCAAGACTACTGCATACCCGACTCAAGATCTGGCACCACCATCAGAACTGCCCGGTTCAATATCGTCCCCTGCAAGAACTTAACCCAAGTCACCCCAGATGATTTCATTTTCTCCGGCATAAAGTGGCCGGGAAATTTCTCCAACACCGGCCTCTCAGCCATATCCGTTAACCCCACCATATTCCCGGGGCTTAACACTCTAGGCATGTCATTTGTGCGCGCTGACCTTGAAATTGGTGGTGTCAATGCTCCGCATTTCCACCCAAGGGCAACCGAGATCGTGTACGTGGTGCAAGGAAAGGTCTATTCGGGTTTTGTGGATTCAACAAACAGGGTTTTTGCTAAGGTGATTGAGCAAGGAGAGGTCATGGTGTTTCCAAGGGGTTTAGTGCATTTTCAGATGAATGTTGGAAAATCTCCGGCAACTGTTTTTGGAAGTTTTAATAGCCAAAATCCGGGAATGCAGAAAATTCCATCTGCAATTTTTGGGTCTGGGATTAATGATGAACTTTTGGAGAAGGCCTTTGGATTGACATCAAGGCAAATTGGGATGATGCGGAGAAGGTTCATCCCTAAAAGGATGGGGTAGTGTGCCCTTGTAATTTTGATCATGTGGGTTGATGGTTTAATGTGTTTTGTGGTTTGGCCCTTTCTAATTAAGGGCCATTTTGGTCATTTTGCAGCATGATTATTCAATAGAGAATTCCTATTCCTAATATTATTAGCTACATCCACAATCTCCTCTACCTCATGTTATGTAAATCGTACATGCCATGCAAGATGAGGGGGGATATAGAGGCAGATATTAAGTCTATAGATTTAGCATTTCCATTCAGTAAATTATGAAATCAGCTCTTCTAGAGAGTTCAAGTAGTGTTGAAATAGAAGGTGTTATTTGGTATCTTTGTTTTGTATGGCTACAAGAAATGATTATTTACAAGCATCCATGGTTTCTAGTTACATGTAGTCTTAATTTTTTTTTGAGACCCATGGAATGATGGAATCCCAATGCTTCACAATATGATATCACCAATTTTCAGAAGTTTCTGAAAATTTTCAAATGTGCATGTGTATGGATCAGATGTAATTGAAGGTCAAACACCCAAACAAGACCTAGGGCTGTCAACTAACTTGGCCATCAAGGTGACGAAACCAAAAGGTGACAAACTTCAAAGTGACTCAAAACATTATAACCTTAGCACAGCAATTCAGTTCTTGTCCCACGAAAAACAATAATATATAACAGCTAGTCAAAAACTTTACAGTACATTTGTAAATTGCCAGAAGAAATATGAAGATGCAAATAAGAGCATAGAAAGAAAATGTAGGAACAGAAATGCTGACCTAAAGGCTACTTTCCCCGGTTAAAAGTGCCTTTATGATAACATCAACCATTCCATCGGCATATGGAAACATATGTCCAGCACCGGGTAATTCGTGATACTGAATCCAAGAGAGCTTTTGGGCTATGTGACGTTGCAGCGTTACTGGGACGAGCACATCTTCATCACCTTGCCATAAGTGGACACAAGCATCATTTTCCGCAAATGGATTCTTGATATCCGTAGGATCAAATTCCCAAGTACCAAAACCGATATTTAAGTCACGATGAATGGATTCAAATTCTCCTTGCTGTCTTACCTGTCCCTGAAGCCCATAGGAAAGCAACATGGTGAGAATACAATAGTTAAAATAGAGCATATTAGAAAATTTTGAAAACTAATTTAAGTTTAAAACAAGCTCAATAAGTGATTCTTGTGCAGAATGTTTAGAAAGATTTTCTCTATCAGAGTTGGGTGAGGACACAAGCCGAATTTTTCTATGAATAAAAAAATTGGATATTCCGAAGTTATTTTTCTGACTTCTATCAGTTTCGAAGGCTCAATAATTGTCAAAAGAATAGCCGCCTAGCACAGCTCAAAACACCAACACAGGTCACTAGGTCAGAGAATGAGTTTCTTTGAACAATGACTGATCAGTAAGTTATTACAAAAAAGAGAAGATGATCTTATCAAAAGTGAGTAGACGGTATTAGTGAGCCTTGCAAGTGCAAATGGGCAACATCATAAATTCGTAACCCCTCCTTTTGCTTCGTGGATTCAGCAAGAAAGGGAATGCAAATAACTTTTCCTAGTTTGGTTAGAAGCGAATAGGAAGAAAAGAAATTAGGATAGAAAATGAGGAAGCAATTTTGAATTCTACAAGTCATTTTCCATACCTTTTTCCTGATTTCTAACAATTGTGGGAATTTTATATTTCTAACTTTATATTAGCATAGGAAATAAAAACTTGAGATATGATTTTTCCTTTTTTCCTTTTCTATTCCCCCCTACCCATATGTCAAGGATGATCCAGTCTTTCCCACTGTTTAGAATAGATGAGAAGCATAATTACTAGATTACCATGACAGATCTAGTTGGTCTTGTTGAGAGTTTATGCCTTTTAGTGTCTTTTATATTTGTTTCAAAGTTTAAGGACCAAAACGATAAACCAAAAGCAGCAGCAATGTGATCAAAAAGAAAATAAATGTCCAAAAGAAAATAAATAACACAAGAATCTGTGAAAAAATACTAAGTGAAGCTTAAATCAAACTTGATTACCCATATGTCAAGGACAATCCAGTCTTTCCCACAGTTTAGAATAGATGAGAAGCATAATTACTAGATTACCATGAAAGATCTAGTTGGTTTTGTTGAGAGTTTATGCCTTTTAGTGTCTTTTATATTTGTTTCAAAGTTTAAGGATCTCCATGTAATTATTATTTTTATTATTCCTTGATTAATATAAAAGGGTCTAACTCATTGTTAGCCCTAACTTTTACCCCAAAATACAAATCCAGCATGGTATCACAGCCTGCTATCTAACCCTAACCCTCCCACATCAAACCCACCACCATCGGACCACCCTTCACTGCGCCACCCTCCCAGACCAACCCACCCACTTCGCCGCAGCCCCCCAGGGGCCCCACACCCTCCACCACAGCCCCCCAGCCCCCCTGCCCTAGCCGAAACCCTCCAGCACCTCCACAGGGCTGCAACACACCCTATGCTGCCTTAACTCCTCTCCGACAGCCACCACATCCTCTCCTTCCCTTATCAACTGTCCCATACCCATCCCAAGGATCTCGATATCTCCTATATGGTCTGGTAGATCACCTCTATCAGCTACCTCCATTGGTTCAGTTTCTTCCTTTGTTTTTCAATCTGATAAAACTATTTTGATTGGCCTTTAACCTTTTTCAAATTTTATTTTTGGTCCTCTCATAGACCCTTGATTAGATTCGGGTGAATCCTTCATTCCCATCCCCCTCGTCTTCATTATTTTTGTGGGTTTTCCTTTTGTGTAATGGAACTATGACAGACCTAGACAAACCGGTGGCTGTGAGTTCCACCAGTGTTCAGGATCCCAATCTCAAAATCACTACCAGGCCAAAATTACCTGACATAGTCACAGGCGGTGGAATTCTATTTGAAGGCACGGGGGAAGATGAGACACCTCAATGGGCGTATTACAGCCCCTCCCGCTACTGATCCTGGCTATGATAAGTGGAAAATACAAAATTCTATTATCATGGCCTGGCTTATAAATTCTATGGTTCCCGAGATTGGTGAGAGTTTCTATCGGATGAAGACCGCTCGGGCTATTTGGGACACCGTTGCCTCCACCTTTTCTAGGCAGGGGAAATATGCCCAGGAGTTTGAGCTTATTCGATCTATTGATCGTTCTGAAAAAGGCGATATGACAGTCACTAAATACTAGAGGTGTTAAAAAAATCGCCTAACCGAGCCGACCGGCTGAAGCCGACCGGAATTTGCAGTTTTGGTCAGTGTAGCTTATAAGCAGTCGGTCCACGATTTTGAAATACAGAAATTCCATGTTTTCGGTTTTGTGTTTTGAAAATGTAAAACCGATTTCGACCGAACCGACCGAGACTTACTAATATCTAAACATGTCTTGTATTTAATGCCCTTACATTTTGCTCAACAATACACTCTGAGTCTCTGACACTACTACTTTTATGATACAACTTTCAAGATTTGTCTTTTCAAAATTTTCCTTATTTTATTCATTCTCTCACCCTCCCTCAAAAGACTGAAATAAATACATACTAATATATTTGGTAACGGACTACAATATTTAATGCTATGACAGAACTCTAACTTGACTGTTTTTTTATTTATTTTACAGTACACTAGTTTAATCACCTTTAATCTACTCTCTCTCTCTCTCTCTCTCTCTCTCTCTCTCACAAACACAATTACACAAGAAAGCAATACATTCTGAAAAATCAAAAAACCAAAAGGCCATACCTGACTTTTACAAATTCAACCCCACAATGTAAACGTGTTTTACTCTCTCAAACCAAAAACCAAAAATCCTAAAGCTAAAAGATTGCCGTTGCTGCCCGCTCCTTTGGCAATCCCCACTGGCGTCCACCAATGGACGCCCAAAGAAGTCAATAAATCAAAATCAAGCCCCAAAGAAAAGAACAAAAGAAATCATGACATAAAAGATCCAAAAAGGTGCATATTGCTCAAAGAAACAAGTCAAATTGCTTATTTATAAAATTTTCCTCATCAATTACCCAATGTAGTGATCTGGAAATTAATTCTCTTTCCCCCTTTTAAATCTAATCAATGGAAAAGCTGCTTGTTAGATATATACTTACCATGGAATCATTATTGTTTGTTGAGAGAAAAATGGAAAACAAATGTTAACCTTGTGTGTCACCGAACCGACCGAAATGCACCAACCAAAGAACAGTCGGTTGACCATGGAGGCCATTTTGCATCGGTCGAAGTCGGTGTTGGGAAATAGAACACTAAGCATGTCGGTTCGGTTAGGAGAGCTAGTAAAAAACCGACCAACACCGACTGATATCACCCCTACTAAATACTACACCTTCCTGTCTACTAGTTGGGATAGAGTTGATCATCTACAGGTGTATCAGCCAATCTGCCCTACCAATGCTGAGGGATAACAGAAACTTCTTGAAAAGCAAAGGGTTGTTAAGTTTCTTCAGGGGCTTTACCCTGATTATGATGTTGTTCGCAGTCGGGTAATTGGGATGGAGAATCTCCCTACACTACAGGTGGCCTTTGCTTATGTACAGAATGAGGAGAGACGTCGTACTGTTATGCTTCTGTATGCATCCACCGAGTGATCTGCCCTTGTTTCTGTTCCACCGAGAGAGGGGCCTAAGCAGTAGGCTCCTTTTGATCGACCTACCGTGATCCGTGATTATTATTATAAGCCTCACCATACTAGGGCCAACTGTTGGAATTTACATGGTCGCCCACCTGGTGGTTAGGGAAGTCGTGGAGGAGGTCGTGGTGGTCGTTCAGCTGGACGAGGGGGAGCTGCTCATGCTCATCATACTACTGCTATCGAGACTACTTCTCTGAGTGATCCTACCCCTACTTCTAATGTGAGCCCGTTGTCCTCTACAGAGCTTGAAACTCTCCGAAGTCTGATGGCCTGTTGTGCTTCCTCGACAACTACTAGTGCCTCATCGTCTTTTACCCAATCATGTAACGTAGTCCCATCGGCAAAGAGTTTTTCTTTCCCATTTTTCATTTCCGTGGATTATTGATTCAGGTGCTTCAAATCATGTCTCGTTCCTCGGATCTTTTCTATGATTACAAGCCTTGTTCAGGTCAAGAAAAAGTTAGAATTGCCGATGGTAACTCCTCCTCTATCTCAGGGAAAGGTCTCATCCGAGTCACTCTTTCTTTACCCTTAACTTCGGTATTACATGTTCCTAGTTTTTCTCATAATCTTTTATCCTTGAGTCGTATCACTCGTGACTTGAATTGTTGTGTAACCTTTGTAGGTACATACTCCAGGCTCGCCATGTAGCAATAAGCTACGACACCTCACCACCACATGTCTCCACAAACAACGCCTAATTACTCCTAATGACTCCTAGTCATATGTCCATCGTGGACACAACCCAGGGTGGCACGAGCAACGCGCTTTCCCCCTGAAGAGGGAAGTAACGAGCAAACACGCTCTCCCTTAGATGTGACTCAAGCGGACGAGCTTGTCACCACCCCAGGACTCCTCTCACCTTGTGAGGATCCCTTACCATCTCAGATAACACCACCTCCAATACTCCACATACTTTGGTGGCAACACCACCAAAGGAGTAGTCATCTCCATCACGGAGGCCTCCAAGCTACGTGGCCTCAAACAGATTAAAGGCTCCATGTCTCTAACATTGTCACACACCAATACCCTTAGTCAGGAGCAGGACTAAAGGGTATCACACGCTGGGATCTCGAGAGTTCATGGCTCGGTGGCTAGAGTTAAGGGTATCTCCCTAGCTAGACGCCCCATGGGCAAGGCTAGGGTTGGTTCCAAGGAAAGAGAGAGACACGTACACCATCATGTGCGTTCCCCATCCCATCCTCTTAGGTCACTTACGCTACTAGTGTAACTCTACCATCACCTTACCTACCCCCAGACCACTTAGGACCTTTAGCGTGTAGCCGCACCATTTCCGGAAATATCCACGGACATACTCGTCCCTCAGCCGCAATAGAGGTCACCTCACCGCTCCTCTGTCGAAGTAATCATCTCACCGCCCACAATAAATGTCCCATCATTGAGGCACACCTACACCCCTTCCTCTGGTCACCAGATAAAGCTTATGCCACTGCCCTTCTATCTTGTCAATACATCCCATAGCCGAAATCATCAATCCTTCCTGTCTTGTCCACCAACCTACATACCTCTCTAGAGAAGCCACCCAAGCAATATGGCAGTCAATACCACGCCCTCATTCAATACATAAGACCTAACAAAAATACCTCAAGGATCTACTATAGCTCTATTAACTCTCCAAGCCTACTGCTCTTTCTCTCTTTCACTTGGGATTACCTTGGCTCTCACTCGAGCTACGTACTCTCTCAGACCCATCTACTATACTACTATACATATCTATATTGGTACTAACTTGCTTACGTATTATACTCTCACACATCACACAAAAGAACTCATACAACCTTTTATCCCTCTCATTGTGTCTTTCAGGATCATATCACGAAGATGACAATTGGCAGTGGTAGAGAGGAGTGGGGCCTTTTTGCCTTTTTCTTTTGAATGCAGGGGAGCAGATGGCTAATCATACAGGTGTTTTGAAGAACAAAGCTAAAGACCTAGAACTTTGGCATAGGAGGTTAGGACACCCTTCTTTTACTTTACTCAAACATATGTTTCCATATTCCTTTGCAGATAATGATTTTTTCTAGTTTTACTTGTGATACTTTTGAACTGGGAAAACATCATAGAGCCTCTTTTGCTCCTAGTTATAATAAAAGCTCTACTCGTTTTGCATTAATTCATACTAATGTGTGGGGTCCATCTCGTACTGTTTCTTTGAAGGGTCATCGTCAGTTTGTGTCTTTTATTGATGATTGTTCCCGTACTACTTAGTTATATATGATGAAAAAAAATAGGGAAGATTTTTCTATTTTCCAGGATTTCCATAAAATGGTGTGTACACAATTTGGGACAGTTATAAAAGTTTTAAGGTCTGATAATGGTGGTGAGTATATCGATTCTGGATTGGGTAAGTTTTTTGTTCACAAGGGATTATTCATTACACTTCTTGCACTAACACTGCGCAACAAAATGGAGTAGCAAAATGCAAGAATCGTCACATTTCAGATGTTGCCCGATCCTTCCTTTTCCAGGTGCAAGCTCCTCAGTCCTATTGAGGTGAGGCGGTGTTAACTGCTGCCTATCTTATTAATCGCCTTCCCACTCCTGTCTTGGACAAGAAAACGCCCCTTGAGGTTATTTCTCACCTTTCTATCTCCTCTTCCATCCCTACTCGTGTTTTTGGTTGTGTGTTTTGTCCATAACCATAGTCCCACTCGTAGGAGATTAGATCCTCGCGCTATTAAGTGTGTGTTTGTTGGTTACTCCCCTACTTAGAAAGGTTATAACCTCTGTCTAGGAAATGGTTTGTCTCTATGGATCTTACATTTCATGAGTCACAGTCCTACTTTCTGGACCCTCGGGTACCTCTTCAGGGGGAGAAAAGGTGTGAAGAGATACCTGTATTACCAATGATGATTGAGGTGGAGATGGAGAAATTTGAAGAGGGGGAGAGAGCTAAAAAAGAAGAGTTAAAGAGAGGGAGCCTGAGACACCAGGAATAGAGAGAGTTGAAGAGAGGGAGCTTGGAGGGGAGACGGTTGAGGGGTTGAAGGAGAATGAATTGTTGGTCTACTCCAGGGGGATATGGAATAAGAGGAAGATCAGAGAGACTCCAGAGGCCACAACTCCTCTACTCTCACTGCCATTCTCTCTAAGTGATGAAGATTCAGGTAATTCCTCTTATATACCTTCTCTTATACCTGATGATTTAGATGTTCCCATTGCTGTTCGTAAGGGTGTTAGGTCTTGTACTCAACATCCTATATCGAAATTTGTGTCTTATTCATGCTTATCCTCTTCTTATAGCGCCTTTCTCTCCAAAATTTCTTCTGTTAGTGTTCTTAACCATGTCCAGGATACTCTTGCTGACTCCAAGTGGAAACATGTCATGGTTCAAGAGATGAAAGCTCTTTATAACAATGGTACGTGGGAATTGACAACGTTACCGAAAGGGAAAAAGAATGTAGGGTGCAAGTGGGTGTACACGGTGAAGCACAGGGCTGATGGTTCGATTGAGCGGTTCAAAACTCAGCTAGTTGCAAAGGGTTATACTTAGTCCTACGGAGTAGATTACCATGAAACCTTTGCACCAGTTGCGAAAATGAATTCTATCAGGATTCTTCTTTCTCTAGCAACAAACTTAGAGTGGCCTCTTGACCAATTTGATGTGACGAATGCTTTTCTCCATGGAGATTTGGAAGAAGAAGTATATATGGATGTTCCTCCGGGCTTTGAAGACTCCAAAACTGCAGGGAAAGTGTGTAGACTAAGGAAGTCCTTGTATGGTCTTAAGCAGTCCCCAAGAGCTTGATTTGACAGAATTACCCAGGCTATGCTTCAATATGCCGATCATACATTGTTCATCAAACATTCATCTCAAGGTAAGACTACTGCTCTTATTGTTTATGTTGATGACATTGTGCTTACAGGGGATGACTTGGAAGAAATGGAGCGATTGAAAGGATATTTGGCTAGTGAATTTGAGAAAAAGGACTTAGGAGCATTAAAAAAATTTCTTAGGATTGAGCGTGGTAGATCTAAACATGACATCTTCATTTCCCAAATAAAATATGTCCTTGATCTATTAAAAGAAACTAGTATGCTTGGGAGTAGGGCGTGTGATACTCTGATAGAGCCAAACCAGAAGCTTAGTGACGATAGCAGAGGAAATGCATTGGATATAGAAAGATACCAAAGACTAGTTAAACTGATATATTTGTCCCATACTCATCAAGATATCGCTTTTGTTAGTGTTGTTAGTCAGTTTATGCACTCTCCTCGGGAATCTCATCTCGAGGCAGTTTTTCAAATCCTTCGATACTTAAAAGTCTTCCCAAAGAAAGGGCCTGTTCTTTTCAAGGAATGATCATTTTAGAGTAGAAGCCTATACTGATGCAGACTGGGCTAGCTATATTACTGATAGGAGGTCTACATCTGGATATTGTTTCTTTGTGGGAGGTAATCTGGTTACTTAGTGTAGCAAGAAACAGAATGTAGTGGCTAGGTCAAATGCAGAAGCTGAGTTTAGGGCAATAGCCCAAGGGATTTGTGAGCTCTTGTGGATTAAGTCTCTGTTGAAAGATTTTTGAAGATTGAGTTGAAGGATCCCATGAGGCTTTACTGTGATAGTAAGTCAGGGAACAGTATTGCTCATAATCCAGTTCAACACGATCTAACTAAAAACGTGGAGATCAACATACATTTTATTAAGGAGAATTTGACTAGTGGTACCATCTACACTCCGTTTGTGAAGACGAGGGTACAACTTGATGATATCCTTACTAAGGGAATTGCGAATCAACAATTTCATTCTTTTTTGAACAAGCTGAATATAAAGGATATCTTCATATCAGCTTGATGGGGAGTGTTGAGAGTTTATGCCTTTAAGTGTCTTTTATATTTGTTTCAAAGTTTAAGGATCTCCATGTAATTATTATTTTCATTATTCCTTGATTAATATAAAAGGGTCTAACTCATTGTTAGCCCTAACTTTTACCCCAAAATACAAATACAACAGGTTTGAGTCGAATAATAACTAATTGAAATACTGCAGGTGATCAACTCAAAACCAAAATTCACAATCAACGTCTCTATTTTTCTTTTTCTCTCTCGTATCTCTCTCTATCTTTTTCCTGGGGGCCTAGTTGGACAGAGAACTTTATGATTGGTGGGAAAAGTATGTAGGCTCATCGTCTCTAAGGAGCTAGCAAACAAATGGTTCAATTGCTAGTTAAGGAAATTTTCATGGACACCTTTTCACCCTCCTTATTGCCACATTATGCTGATAAGTACCACCTGATAAGAAGACAACTGTTGGAATGTCCCACATCGCCCATTTATGGCCCCTTTGTGCGATTTATAAGGCTTTAGTTTCCCTCTACTTAATACATGGGTTTTAAGGAGTTGAATGGGCTGGGTCTTACAAGTGGTATCAGAGCTTGGTTGGACTTGTCTTCTGGCGTGCCGAGTGTCCGGCTGCTGTGGTCCAGGGTATGCCGAGCGTTCGGCTCCTGTGGTTGAGGGGGTGTGTTGGAATGTCCCACATCGCCCATTTATGGCCCCTTTGTGCGGTTTATAAGGTTTTAGTTTCTCTCTCCTTAATACCTGGGTTTTAAGGAGTTGAATGGGCTAGGTCTTAGAAGTACAATTATCATAGCAAAGCTATTATTCATAAGCTCTTTATGCCTTAAGCCAAGACAATACCATGAGTTCTTTATGCCTTCAGCCAAGCCAATAGCAACTTCAATGTCATGTTCAGATTCGTGAATTGCAATCTCAAACGAATAACAAAGTCTCATAATCATAGAAAGTAACGTATTTCTGACGTAGACACAGGTATACTAAATCTTTCGCTATGAACTTGTATTAATCGTAAGCAACAAATCTACCAAAATAGTTTTTTAAAAATATGTTGATGAGATCTTTATGCCATTAGTAAGAAGCGGAAAAACCTGTCATTAGCCTCAAAATTTAGCCACTGTGTGTATTTAGATTAGACAAACATATCATGTTATGAAATTCGGGAACTTCAAGATATATGAACTCCGAACAAATAAAAACTGCACGTTTGGTCTGCAATACAATGAGCAAACATGATTTCCAAAACAAGATTCTAAGATATGCATACTATAAATGTTGCAACTTCGATATTAAGTAAAAAAAAAAAATGCACTGTAAGACTATCTGATTATATACCTGATGACCCTTTCTTGCAGCAAACCTGGGCATGAGTTCTAAATCTTGTCGAGAAAAAATAGCAGGACTACGAGCAATGACACTAGAACCAGGAAACCACTTCTGGGTGTTCCACCAATAGGTAAGCCATGGGATGTAGTGAGCAACACGAAGTGTCCATTGGTCCTGCGGCAACTGCAGGTGGTAGGCTTCTTTTGACAAGTTTGCAGGTAAACCAAGCCACCAGTAGTTGACAACTGGCGCAATAAGCGTTGCTCCGGCTATCCTGTTTTCATAAAAAATATTCTTAATATTGACAAAGGAAAAGACTTAGGGCCCGTTTGGATTTGATGTGGATTTTGCGTTCAAGAAGAAGTAGAAGCCCGAATCAGGATCCGATGGTAATTAAGAAAAATTGATTAAAACCCAAATATGCCTCTCACACATCACACTTGGGCTGAAGCACCCCAAATGTGGTTTTGAGCTCTAACGTACGCCTTAAAATTAATCCAAACATGATAAAATATGCTATAAAGCACATTTGGCCCAAACGTGTGCTTGGGAAATGAATCAAAACATGCCCTTAGACAGATTTCATTGTGTTTTGAGATGTGGGCGGTTCACATGTACAAATTATTTATTTGTCTACATGACATATGTGTGGCAATTACATGGACCAACAATATCTTAGAATAAAATATAATGTACACAAGGAAATGAACAATGAGCCAGAATCCAACTTTTACATTATAGAGAAAACTCTTCATATACACAACTTGGTTGAACCATACCTGTGAGGAATATACTTGAGGCATGTCCAAACTACCTGCCCACCCATGGAAAACCCAACAATATAGAATTTGGTTCCTAGACCTAGCTGATCAGCAAGCTCCTCTATATCCAAAGCCAAACTCTTCTCCGTGCGTTTTGGATTAGGATCACTCTCTCCATAACCGGATCTATCGAATGACACAATGTAGACACCTAAACTTTCAACAACATCCTACAAAAACCAAACAATATAAATCCAATCAATATCAACTATAGCACGTTGGGAACTGCTATTCGCACTCCATGAATTACTAAATCCAATCCATGGAGTGCATTTAGTAACTTTTGAGCAAATAACATTTCCCTAACACATTTAAACACAAAAGCTCCCAAGAAAATTCTACAAAAGAACCATATAGAGTAAAGGAAGTATCAGTACCGTACCGGGGATATGTTTGTGGCTATAACAGCATCGTGTCTACAAGAGTCAAAGCCATGAACATACACTATTTTATACTTGGCTTCATTCTTTGGGACACCATGCTCTTTGTAGGCCAAATGCCTTCCATCACTAAGTTTAATTCTACTTGCTGTAACAGGGGGGCCATCTGGAGAGCCACATATACTGGATTGAGGTGGTTGAATTGCTTGGTAAGCCCATGCCAAAAACCCCGTCAAGGCCACCACTAGTATTTTCTTAAATATCCCTGAAATGTTTTAAGTTCTGATTAAAAAACAGGTCATAAAGTTGGGGGGAAAAGGTAGTTTCATTCTTACCTTGAAAACAAAAATTATGATCAAACTTTAGAGGAAAATTACATTGCCAAGCACACAAAATCATCTCCTAAAAAATTGCGTAAAATGCATTTTGTCCCTTCAAACTATACACGTTGTTGCAATTCACACCCCGAACTTCAAAAAATTGCAATGTCCTTCCTGAACTATCTTTAGGGTTGCAATGTCCCCCGTGAATTTCAAAAAGTTGAAATGTCCCCCCTTAACTATCGTTTGTGTTGCAATGTTCCCCTTGGATTATCTTTCGTGTTGCAATGTCAATCTTACCATTACATTCCGTCAAGAAATGTGATGGAATTTGCTTATGTGGGACGCACATGCTAAATTTCAAAGGCATTTATGCCATTTAACTATCCCCTTCTAAATTAATAATCACAAAAATCATAAAAACTCTAACTTTTTCTTGCTACACAACAAATTAACAGATTAAAGAAAATGACAGCCTAGTGAAATTAACTGAATTTTGATGATGTTTATGGGGAATTGCTATGTACACTGCTACTTTTGCTATGTACACCGCTCAACTTTTTAAAAGTGAGAATTTTTCGAAGAAAAATGAGTAGATAAAGGAATTTGGATGTACATAGCAAATACACGGGTGTACATAGCAATTCCCTACTTATGATTCTTAATTTAGAAGCCAAAGGTGAAATGTCATAAATACCCTTGAAATTTGGCATGCGCGTCCCACATGAGCAAATCCCATCACATTTCTTGACGGAATGTGATAGCAGGGTTGACAACTTGACATTGCCACATGAAAGATAGTTCAGGGGGGAAATTGCAACACCGACGATAGTTCAGGGGAGACATATAAACTTTTTGAAGTTCAAGGGGGGGATTGCAACCCTTATGATAGTTCGGGGGTGGGCATTGCAACTTTTAAAAGTTCGGGGTGTGAATTGCAAAAGCGTGTATAGTTTGCGGGGGGAAAATGCTTTTTACCCAAAAATATATATCTATACTAATATATAAAGGCAAAGACAAGGGTACCCAAATACATTTTACCACTACCCATATTTACACAAAAATCTATAATCTTTCCATTCAAAATACAAAAATTAAGAGTCCTAAACTGTCAATGACAAAATAAAAACAAAACTTAAACCCACATCTCTCTCATTTCTCTAAAACTGAACCTGAGACACGCATTATGAGACGGTGAGTATTAGTGGGGCCGGCCATTTCCTAAAAAGTTGAAAAAAAAAAAACGATAGCAAAACAACCACCCTGGGAGGAGTAGTTCTAAACTAGCGAGATTGTTGGATTAACCCAGAAGTTAGAGAGAAACTGTGATCAAACCCAAATTTTGTGTGTGTGTGTGTGAGAGAGAGAGAGAGAGAGAGAGAGAGAGAGAGAGAGCTTAGTGAAATCGAACAAAGAACAAAACTGAAGGCGATGTTCTTCTGCAATTCTTTAAGGTGGTGTTCTTCTGCATACTATTATTGTTTCATATGTTTCTTCTTTTTGCCTATCAAAATGACTAAAAGGGCTTTTGACCTCTTTCTATTATCTATGTTTCTTATGAAATTTCTTTAAATTGTCTGACCTTATAGTTACAGACCACGAAACATCATCGTTTGGTTGATGAAATTATGAAACTAAAACGCAACTACACAAATACTAAATCAAAAAAGTTGTAAATCATAAAAGTTGTTCTCATGTTACCCAAACAGCCTCTAAATGACATTATGTGGGTCAATGTAAGTTCCTTTTATTTGAACCTATTTAGATGTATTTCAAAAAAAAAAAATTAATAATAATGATTTAATCTGATTTAAATTTATGGGAAGTGCTGCTAATACAGTGTTTGTGTGTGTGTTTGTGTTTTTGTTTGGTCAAATGGCAATATGTAGGGATGACAATTGTTTCTGCATGTTGTCACGCATGGGAATGTGTGTTTCTATTTTACTATCAAAATTATTCTTCATCCAACTATCAAAATGTAATTTTCTTTTGCAAGGGAATACATAACAAATACGTACGTATTTATTTTGTAAATGAAAGGAAGGGAAGTATTATTTTGTAAATGAAAGGAAGGAAAGTAATGGTTGGTTCAAGTTTTAGATCTTGAGTATGGTCTCCCTTTAGTCCAGTTCAAATTTTAGTAATTAGAAGGTTTGAGGAGTTTTATTTTTTATGTAATCGTTTGATGACTTTTTCTAATGTGAAGTGGATTTGTAATTGTTTATGACTTCACTTATTATTATTATTATTTTTAAATATATCTTTTTATTGTTTTTTCTCGGGTTACGTTGGGATCAACACTCAAAGGATAAATGATGATGTACTTAAGGATGAATCATAGAATGAGATACTTGCTGTAATCTCCCTTGGTTATACGGTAGTGGACCCATATTTTAGTGTCAAAATTATTTTTCATTGTTTTCTTTTGAGGTAATTTATGAATGCATAACAAATACACACGTTGCACAAGCAAGTGTGTGCCTCGGTTGCTAGTATATATATATACATATGCAAAGGAAGTTATGCTTGTGGAAACATGGAATTTGAGCCTTGAAATTGGAATTGCATGAAATAGGACGAAAATGTGGATAATTCGAATCCCAGGATCCCAATTTCACGATACTAAAAGCGGCACTACAATAGATGGCAAGAGAGGTCAACAACTCTCAGATATCACCACATAGAACTAACAACTGCATCACATTTCACTTCGAAAGGAGAGCCAAATGACCATCTATCCTAACCCATGGACTAATTGCATGTTTGGCTGTCACTTTGAATTTGAATAGCCTCATTCATCATTCATAACTTGCATAGTATATTAAAGTAAAACCCCACATCATGAATAAATTCACTTGAATAAATAGAAGACTTTACCATATATCTCCCTCATATAGCCATTTCTATGTTTCCTTGGAATGTCAAAAGTCATAATTTTAAGCACAATTTTTCTGAACCTATTTAAGATCCCCTCTTCTTTTTAGTCAAAAAAAATCTATACAGAAAGTGAATGCAATTATGGTATACGCGGACAACCAAACAGGCCCTTTTTAGTGTGTGAAATCACTTTAACTACTAACAGCAATATCATAATTGATTGTATATGTATATGGAATTTCAATGGACAACCGACATTAGTGTGTGTGTGTGTGTGTGTGTGTGTGTGTGTGTGTGTGTGAGGATCAAAAGGTAAATCAAAATGTAGAAAACGTACCAGAAGGAAGTTGAAGAGAATTGTTCTGCTTTCCCTTTCTAGTGTGAGCCCTAGCTGATGCTGCTGATATCTTCCTACTCGTTCCTGCCGCCATTTTTTCTTCAATAACCCCCCTAACCCACCTCTTGTATAGGGCCCTCAAAGAATTCCCACTTACCAGATGCCCTGTAACTCAGAATCTTAGAGAGAGAAAGAGAGAGATCTGGATTTGTAGAAGCCAACCGGCCAGGTAAATAGACCTGGACGTATATTGACTATTATTCTCTGTCACTACTCTCTCTCTCTCTTTTTTTTCTTTTTTTCTTTTTTTTAAAATTGAATATCTATTTTGTAGAAATTTAAGCAAAATGTTTAAAGTCTAATTTAATTTTTAATTTATTAAAAAATCTCGTGGTTTAAGAGAAATTTCATTTAATATTTTTGTATGGGGAATTTTTCCCTAATCTGAAATTTTAATTGACTTTAACTCTAAAAAAATATTATCATAATGTCATTGGGGCGAAGTGGTTTCTCGCCCACTTGAAACAAAATTTTCTTGATCATTAGATGAATTAGAACTCTTATCTTGATAGGACACGCGGCGAAGATGGTTTTAAACATTGGTTTGTACATTTTATACAATTTTTTGAACTTTATTAAGTAACGTTTGGCCTTTATTAGTCAACATTTATACTTTATTAAGTAAGATTTGGACTTTTTAAGAGACTATTTATACCTTGTTAACAAAGCTTGGGATTTAGTTATAATTACAAATAGGGTAAATTGCATTTTGCACCCTCAAACTATATCATGTTTTGTACTTTGGTCCCTAAACTATCATTTTTCGCATTTTGGTCCTTCAACTATCATTTTGTGGCAGTTTGCCCCCTCCTTCACTTTCAGTGACGAAAAAAGTCACTTTTTAGTGACACCAAAAGCGACGCTAAAAGTGAGGGAGGGGGCAAACTGCCACAAAATGATAGTTGAGGGACCAAAATGCGAAAAATGATAGTTTAGGGACCAAAGTGCAAAACATGGTATAGTTTGAGGGTGCAAAATGCAATTTACCCTTACAAATAACATAGGTACAAAAAAATCTTATCAAGGTACAAACTAATCTTGTCAATATAAAAACTAATCTTAACAAAGCACAAACCAAATTAAGAAAGGTACAACCGACAGATACATTAATTGTTCGTCAAATGTAATAATAGACACCAACTTTTTCTCTTCTTATGCACCACATCGTGAACGGTGGTTTGGATTCACGTGAAGCCAAACAAGTAGCTCATGAGGCGCCGAGCGGGCTGTAGCTCAATTGGTATAACTGGACAGTAATATTTAAAAATTGGCCATAATTTTACAACCATTAGGTCAATTTGAAGAAATATTATTGTCGACGACACATTACTGTTTTTTTGTTCAATACCATATTGATAATCTTTAATGGTATGCTACTGTTTTTTGTATGACGATAGTTTTTACAAATAATAATATCTACTGAATGGACTTAATTTTGCAACTTTTTGCAATAATGATGATACTATCTTTGTAAAAACGTTTAGTTTTTTATAATATGCTACTGTAACTACTTGAAAAAGTATAGTAAAGGCAGTATCATCTAATAAAATGATAATTATTTTGCAATTATTTGGTCAATTTCAAGAAATATTACTGTCGACAGTATCATGTTACTGTCTATACCCGGGCAGCATTTAAAGACACTAATATGTTCTAAAATGACCATAACTTTGCGATTTTGTGGCCGATTTAGATGATTTTTTTTCTTTTTTGTTTTTTTGATTTGGGGTAATTTTTCGAGATCTAAACAATGGAAGTGTTGGTTTTACAAAAAATTTAATTTGTTGATATCCGTTTGTGAGCTGCAAAATTTTGATTTTTTTTTTTTGAATAATTTTATAGACACTATAGATTTTGTTTGATAGATCTGGTTTTGTAAATTACGAATATATAATTTTTATGAAAAATTAATTTGTACTTTTGAAGTTATGACAATTTAAAGTTTGGAAAGTAAAAAATAACTTTCCTTAGATTATGGGCTGAGGTAGCATATGTGTAGTGTAATTGTTGAACATAATGAAAGTGGACATTTTCGTCCACTGAAAATCACAGGGACCTTTGACACCAAAAAAAATTTGTGGGGATCTATCTCCTATTACGGTCCAACATGGGGTTCTATGGTCGGCCGCCCCTTTTTTTTTATACATATTTAATTTTTGAATATCTTAATAGAGATAAATAATTATATATATTAAAACATGATTGATTATATTCCACAATTGAAGATTACAATGAAACACAACGCACACATAATAATTTCATACATAAAAACTACAACTTCCAAAAAAAGGGGGGGAAAAATACAAACACACAATGAACAATAACCGTAACTTACAATACTAAAATATGATCTTTGCTAATCATCCCCTCATATTTTATGAACACTCCTGGTTAAATGAATTATCATCGAGTCTGTCCCATAAATGCTTGATCAATGCATATCAAAGTGCATGACAAGCCACTTTATCTTTGATTTGCTTATGTCGTCGACTTAGAAAGTGTTTGAATTTTACATTTTCATCTTCCGTTTCAACATCTGGGAGAGGTACTTCATTAGAATCGATGACATCTTCATAATTACCAAACTCATTCTCCACAATCATGTTTTGCATTATGATGCATGCAAACATGATATCATGAAGTACAGATTTAGCCCAAAAGTGTGTCGGTCATTTGATAATGGCAAATCATTATTGGAGAACCCCAAATACTCGTTCTACAACTTTATGGAGGTGGGTACGGAGGAGATGATTTACCTGATTACTAGCATATGTAATGTCACTAGTCTCGGTGAATGTTTTATTTTAAGGCGAGTTTGTTTCTTATTAGTTTTAATTATCGTTTGCTTTGTATCTTTAATTTCAATGTTTTTTTTTAAGTGTGTTTGATAAATTTGTAGTTGTTATGTCAATTTATTTTTAATGAATTGCATTTTAGAATTAAGTGGTCAAATTAGTTGTTTTTAAAATTTAAAAATAAATAAACAAATCAAGTTTGAATAAAAGTTTATTAGAAAATTAAATAATGTATCAATTAATTGTGAACAAAATGTAATTATTAAGTAATTTTTGAAAAAAAGAGTAGTAATTTGGAGAAATAAATTGTAAAATGGAGAAGGGATGGTTGGAGTTGAGTTTTGAAAATGGTGTGGCAACCACTCCAAATTTGGAGAAGATGCCAATTAATTTGGAGACTAAAATATGGGTTGGGGTTGCTCTTAGGCTTAGTTTGGCCCCCATGTGGCTTTTTAAAAGGAGCTTATGAAATTTACTACTAAGTTGTTTGATAATTTTGTACAAGTGACACACTACTCCTCAAAAATATATCATGAAACCAAAAAGCCACCTTGAGCTTTTAAAAGCTCTATTCTAGAGCTTTTAAAAGCTCCCCCAAAAAAGCCCTAAGTTCAATTTTTACAAAGCGCATAAACTAGTTACCAAATGAATTAACATGAAATTGTGCTTTAAAAAAGGAGAAGCACCAAAAGGGGGGCCAAACTAAGCCTTAGTACTTTTAGGAATCAATCATATTAGTCATTTTATTCTAAACCATTTATAATGTAATGTTAACATATTAAGTGTTTCAATTGCAGTTGTTATCGCTCTAATAGTTGTTTTAATTCTTTGCTACACCTGCCAATATATTCATAACATCTGGATGAACATACAAGGCTTGTTTGGTTTCAACTTCAGCTTTTGCGGTTCATTTAAAAAATTGTTTAGGCAAAAATTGCAATTCGTTTAGAAAATTGTTTAGACAAAAATTGCCCAAAGTAACTTTTAATCAAGAAAAAATTTCTGAGATAAACTAATTTTTTATTTTTTTTAATGATTGAAATGCAAAATATTGCTTACTCCAACAAAATTTGTTGCCAAAACGAACAATAAATGTCACCTCTACAACATGACACAGAATCGAACCGTATATTTGAGACACATGTATATTCATAGCATCACATCTACATTGCTTTAAAATCATAACCGTAAGATTTGATATGAAACTATGAGTAATACTCAGCTCACAATCTTTGTTTATAATCTATATTTTGTGTCTATTTGGGTTTTACAATGACAGTGGACTCTATAATGTCCACTAAGAGAGAGATATGCTCAAGGTTGTGGAAAGGTTGTGAGCTAAGTATTACTCATTGGATATTATCATCTTTTTCCACTTTTGTATGGTTTGGTGCAACTCCCAAAAATTTTCATGGAATCAATTAAGGTAAGGGATTCGAACAGCCAGGGGCGGACTCAAAATTTTTGGTTGGGAGAGTCTAGACTCTATGGTGGTTCGGGGCAGCGTCTTCGAGATGATTTTTTTTTGGGTCTATTTATAAATAATTATGTGTAAAGCTGTAGAAGTGGTTTAACAACTCTAATTTGGTTAAATTATATAATTTTAGATTGCCTTTTTTCTTAAACTTAGAACATATTACATGTAAATTTAGAATTTTCAAAAGTCCAGAGGAGGGGGATGGGGTGTCTAAAACCTATAAAATATTACATACAAATCTAAAATTCTTCAAAAGGTTAGGGGGACCTGTGTAAATTTTATGAAAGCCTATTTCTAAAATCTATAAAACATTACATTTCGTAATTTTTAAAAGTTTAAAGGGAGACTGGACCCACCCTGACGGGCCTAGGCAAACGGCGACGTCTTACCAAATTGAACCCACTTTCAAGTTTTCAAGTTTTGCAAGTTTATGATTGCTTCATTCTCTATGTGCATTGTACAATCCACCCACGAAACTTACATTTTGGTCCTAAAAATATATAGGATAAATTACATTTTGGTACTCTATAGTTTGGACAAAGATTCACTTTAGACCTTTGATTATTAATTGCAACACTTTGGTACATATAGTTTTGGATTTGTTATAATATAGGTCATGCATCTAATTCCGTCAATGTAACTTGATGGAACACTCACGTGCATTGCACGAGTCCACTTATTAGAAAATTTTGGTACCCTATAATTTGGGCGAAGTTTTACTTGGGCCTTTGATTATCAATTGTAACACTTTGATCTCTGTAGTTCCCAATTGTAAGTAATTGTAAATTTTTTTTTCTTTTTTCTTTTTTTAATAAGATAAGCAATTGTAATTAGTGTTAAAAATTGTAGGGTTGATGGTAGCAAATTATCATGTTTGGGCTAGCTGAATTTTAAAAATTAAGTGATGAATTGAAGATTTAAAGAAATAAACATGATTATTTTGTAAAATGCAAAGTGGTTGGGTTAGCTTAATTGTTCAACGTTTTGCGGATTTTAATAAATAAAATTGACTATTTTACAAGTTAGAAAAAGTAAATTATTTGAAACAAAAAAATCATGACTTTTTTTTTTCACTTTAAAAGCAAGTAAAAGACAAACATAGCCCTTCCAAGACTTTAGTCGAACAAGACTATAAGTAAGGCATAACTAGTAAGACAGAAAAGAAAAGGAAGAAGATAACTATTCATTGTTGGTGGAAGCTTCGTTCTCCTCTACCAACCTTAATGCCTCTCTCATGTTCTTTTTGGTCAATTTATATGAACAATCACTTAAAAAAAAAAAAATTCCAAACATCCTTATTCAGAAAATTTTCTTATTCCCTCGACTAATCCAAACACTTAACAATTTTTAAAATAATCTCTAAACAAATAATCACTAAAGAAAATCTCTAATTATTTCATCCTAAGTTGATGGTCCCACATTGCAACCAGTAGCAATTCTTCACCAACACAACAAATAAAAGCATTCAGTTGGTTAGAGGTAGGTGTCACATTGCAATGAATCTAAAATTAAATGGACAAAAGTGTTGCAATTGATAATCTAGAGCTTAAAGTGAAACTTCGCCCAAACTATAGGAAATGTCTCTAACAAGTGGACTCGTGCAAGGCACATGAGTGCTCCGTCAAGTTGTACTGGCGGAGTTAGAGGTCTGGCCTATATTGCAACAAATCCAAAACTATAGGGATCAAAGTGTTGCAATTGATAATCGAGGGTGTGAAATTTCATCCAAACTACAAGGTACTACAATGTAATTTAGTCAAATATAAACCAATTGTCTTTTAAACTTTTGGGGAATTGCTATTTGCACTCCATGGAATACATTGACGGCATGGTACTATATGGTGTGTCAGCAGTACCACAGAGTGCATTAGTTCAATTTTGGAGTTTGAATAGCAATTCCCAACTTTTTTTTTTGCTGTAAAATATCCTAAGGGTAAAGACTATTTAATTTTGGGGTCGTTCAGCCAAAGGCCCCTATAATCTATGGAATAAATTTTAAAGCCCAGAGCCCAACCAGTAGTTTCGAAACCCCCTCCAATGATAAAGCGATAAAAATAACCCTCTCTCTCTCCATAAACCCAACACACGAGACAGAAATTCAAAACCAGATAAATGAAAAACCATGATGGAAATGACGTGGAGGTACTGCGAATGTAGATGGAGGTGGCAATGGTGATGGTGCTGCGATGGTGATGGAGGTGGCGATGACGGTGGTGTTGTTGCGATAGTGATAGAGGTGACGTGGTGGTGGAGGTGTTACGATTGTAGATGGAGGTGACGATGGTGGTGGTAGTGGTGCTACTACTGCTGCGACGGTAGTGGTGGTACTGTGATGGTGGTGGTGCTACGATGGTGGTAGTGATGACGGTGGTAATGGAGGTGGTAACGGCATCGACAACGACGACAGTAACGGTGATGGTGGCGCGATGGTAATAGTGGCTTGAGCATGACAGATAATATTATATATCTGTGAAATTATCAGTTTTGATGATATATCTGTTGAGCATGATAGATAATAACATCACAATGGTGTTGTCATGGGGGTGCTACGAAATTATCTATTTTCGAAAACAGATAAAATAATTTTGTCAAAATTGATAATATTATCTGTTTTAAAAAACATATAGTAATATTGTAGTGATGGTGGTGGTCATGGTAGTGCTGTGATGAAGCAGCCAACAAAGAAGATAGTGAAGAAGAAGAAAAAGTCAACAAGGAAGAGTGAAGAAGAAGAAGAAAAAGAAGACCGAAGAAGAAAAGTGATCAGAAAAAAGAACAAAAAATGTATAGAGTTATGAACCAGAAGAAGAATATGAACAACAAGAAGAAGATAACGATGAAGAAAAGGAAGAGAGTGAAGAAGAAGAAGAAGAAGAAGAAGAAGATGAAGACCGAGGAAGAAAAATGATTAGAACAAAAAATGAAGAGAGTTACGAACAAGAAGAAGAAGATAGCGATGAAGAAAAAAAGGAAGAGAGTGAAAAAGAAGTTTAAAACACTTTATAATAGATAAATTTATATGCTTTGGCATTTTATAACAGATAATTTACTCTCTTTTGTCACTTTATAACAAATTAAAATACCCCCAAAAACAGACAATATTATCTGTCCCGGACAGATAAAATTAAACAGATAATATTATTTGCCTAGATCATAATATTTGTTTTCTCTATATGAGGTTTAAAATTATCAATTTTTTCAAAATTTAGCAACTCCAACACAGACCTTGACAAAAATGCATGAAACCAAAAAAAAAAAAAATCATCAAAAAGGCCAAAAAAATATTATAGTAGTTTTGTAAACAGATAATATTACATATTTGACAAATAGATGTTATCTGTTTGTCAAACATATAATATTATATGTGTGTATATGTATACATATATCATCTTCTTCAGTGGCGATGGTGGTGGTGGCGGTGCAATGGTGGCTGCGGCGGTGGCGGTGCGATGGTGATGGCGATGGTGGTGGTGGAAACGATAATATATGTGTGTATATGTATATATACATATATCTATATATATCATCTTCTTCAATGGCGATGGTAGTGGTCGCGGTGTGATGTTGATGGCGATGGGGGTGGTCTCTCTATGAAGGTGGTGGCGGTTACGGTGTGATGGTGGTGGTGATGGTGGTGGCGATCTCGCAACGATGGTGCTGGTGCTGGTGATGGTGGTGGTGGTCTTGCTGCAATGGTAGTAGTGGCGGCCACCGGCGTCAGGGAAATTTCATCGATGTCGGGGGGCAACGTCGTCATTAAAATAGAAAAAAAAAACAACAAACAAAAATGGTTTTTGGTTGCAAACTTAAAACGTGCGTGGGCTTTAGATTAAATAAGAAATTGACTGGGATTTGCACATTATTGACTAATTTTAAGGGATTTATTTCCAAATTTCCCTTTATTTTGTATGTTTTAATGGATAGCTGTTAAATTAAGTGGTATGCCATTATACAAATTATCTAGACTACGGTATCAAGGTAATATATGTTGTTACTTTTGAGGATATGATTCAATGTTCTTAATTTCAAATCCTAAATTTTCATTTCAAATGATGTAGCAATTGTAATACCCCAACCCGCCCCGGTGGATTGGGATACGTGTAACAAGACTATATGTGTCTCAAACTACACTAATTAGGAAGAAAACATGAATTAAACCACTTAAAGAACTTTCTTGTGACAAAATAGTCCCAAGGGCAAAATGGTTAATTAGAAAATATGAACAAATTTTATACCAAAAGATAGATCTTTGAGTCCCGGTTCCAACGCAAAAAACGGCGCGCGAATACGAGTTTTCTGTAAAGAGTTATGCACGTTTCCGTAAAAGTCGACGTGCTGTGAAATTTATAAGCGGATTGATCCGCCCTTTAGCCCAGATCGATCCATGTCAACATTTCTTCCGCAGAATGTCCTTCCAGAAGTCTGGATCGATCCGCCCTTTAACCTGGATCGATCCGGGTTCTGCAGAATACAATTCTGCTGCTAAAACCCCCTGTTTTTCATGTTTAAAACATACCCAAACTAACCAAACATCATAGGATATTGGGAAATCATTTCAAAATCATTTCCAAACATTCTTAAGCATTACCAAGCATTAAAATCATGAACTCAAATTCTCTTGAATCAAGTTAAGCACTTGAACTCAAGTTTTCACTTAACCAAAGCAAGCATTTACATAAAACTTTCCGACAAGGATCTCAAACATTTGTTTACAAAACGGAACTTGTTACATAAACCTTATATAACATTTGTTTACAAAACGGAGCTTGTCCCAAAACTTGCAACACATGTATCCGGACTTGCCGGAATAATCCAAACATACAATATAAACAATCCATAGTTGACACTTAAGGAAAATACATGCATGGAATCCACAAGTGAAACTCCAACCTACTAACTACTACATTACCAAATGAGTTCCAAAAATCCCAACAAACCACAAGTTACATGTTCTAACGAAACTATAAACATATTAACAAGATCCAAATCTCCTCCACTTCCACGTACATGTCATTTTCTCTCCAAGTATTGCTCCGAACATGCGGTGGTTGTTATGTATCACAACAGAAAATGAAAACGATTTTCTTAAGCATTACGCTTAGTGAGAAATCTAAACAGGATTGAATGCTTAACATGTGCAATGCTACAAATGTACACATAAATCATATTCGTAATCTCTGAACTACCAGTTTGATGATTCATTCAGACCCAAAGACCTTTCTTTGGCCCTGTGGTCATTTCTATTCCTTGGACTTCCATTCTCAACGGATTCTTCTCCTTAACCATCCTTATTACTCCCAACAATGAATTATTTTTCTGGTACTCATTGATTACCATATAAGCACATAGACATATAAGCATGTCAATTTTTTTTACACAATTGGAATGATAATCTTAAAACTAGCATTTTCATGGCTTTTAAGCATGAATTATCATCTCTAAACATCATTGAAGCATTAAACACATTTAGGCATAATCAAATTTTAATTAGAAAACTCACCTTATATGATTTCTACCCCAATAAGCTAGAAAATGCAGAATTTCTTAGCAATTCTTACCCAAATCTTATAAGTGTTCGGCAATTGCGTGTCACCTATTAGAATGGGCTATCAAAATCCAACGATAAAAACGTAAATAAAAAGTATTGAAATGATCGTCTCACCTCCACGAGTTCGATACGGCTTCGGTTCACGAGTTGGACAACAAACGGTGACAGAGCGGCGAATTAATGGCGTCGGCAACTCTCGTCTTCTCTGTTCTCTCTTTTGCTTTTATTTTTTTGTAAATTTCTGAGGATTCTAACCTCTTGACACACATACAATGCATGTTGTGTGTGTTGTCAATTTCTCACAATTTCTCTCTTTTGTTGACAACCCCGGTACTCTTAAGTTCTTATTATGAAACCCCCAAATACTTTGTTAACTACCCAATTATCTAAGTGGGTGTTTGTCTAAGACCCGTATGAGTCTCAAATATTTTGTGAAGTTACTATCGTACCTACTAATTATGCACCTTTTTGCAAAAATGCCCTTATTGGATTAATAAGTAGATATCAAAAGCTAACATATTAATAATTTGATATGAAAGCAACAAAAATATTCCAAGTAGTTATATAAAATGCATCTAATCATTTAAATGTAAATTATTTTATATTTTATCTGGACCCTTCATTGGGTCCTACTTCCAAACCTGTTCCACCTCACTGGGGACTTTTTCAACTGTGTTCTTCTCTGAACATTTTTCATACGGGTGAGTCCAAAGCTTATCCCCTTAATGCATTTTATACACTAATTATATAAATTAATGCACATTAACATAAAAATTAACCAATTTTCTGAGTACGGGTGTTGCAGGTAGTAGGTAGAGGTGTCAATCGGGCCGGGGCGGGCAGAGACGGGCTTCACCTAATCCAGGCCCGGGCTTGGGAGGGGAGGGGGGGTGTCCGCCCCGGACCGGTAGCCCGAGCCTACTAGGGCTGGGCCGGGCTTCGGGCTAGGGGCGGGCTTAAAAAAAGTTGGGCTTTCGGGCTGGGCCGGGCCATGGACAGGAATGGAGCTGTCCACCCTGGACCGGACATGGTGGCTTGGGCCTACAGGTCTGAGCTTATAACCGGGCCGGGCCGGACTTTTAGCCTGAAAAAATTTGGCCGGACCGGGCCAACTCGCCCCAATTTGACACCTTTAGCAATGGGCCACTGCATGTTGATTTGAGGATGTTGAAGACTTGAAGTATGTAATACCCTGTATTTTCAATAATTATTTAATGTAGAGAGATTCTATATATTTCCTTTAGTCCTTCATGAAATTTCATTTTCGATCGATCGAAGCTCATTCGAGCGATCGAGCATACCAGAAGTTCAAGCGATCTTTGAGCGATCGAAACCCTACCGACCTGAATTTAATACGTGGTCCCCACTTCAAGCGATCAAACCTTTTTCAATCGATCTAAACTGGCCGAGCTGAGTTAAAGCGATCGAACATCTTTCGATCGATCGAAACCTATAATCATTTGAATTCCTAGGTTTCCACAGAAACGGCCATCTACCCTCTCTATTCTCTATATATATGTTGTATTCGTGTGTGAGAGAAGTTTGTTGATGCCCAAGCTTTGAGAGAGTTGAGATAGAGTTGTGAGTTGTGTTTATATATATATATATATTTATATACACATCCATACATACATCCATACATATATCTATATATATAGAGAGAGAGAAGAAGAAGAGAAGAGCAGGAGAAGAAGAGGAGAGAATGAGATAGAGACAGAAGAGAGAGACAAGGACAGAGGCAGAGAGAGAAGAGGCAGCCATTGGAGGGAGCTCCAAAAGCTAAGGACTTGCTAAACGCACCCTTAACGATCTTTTGGTGAGTTCCAAACTCACTCAGTAACTTAGTAGTGATGTTTTACCTATTCCGGACGTATTAAGTGTGGCACAAACAACCCCTACCAAATTCTGCACGTTTACTGTAGAATCTGGAGAAGATAGAGTTCGAGCGATCGAACTGAGTTCAATCAATCGAACATCTCTGAGTCTCAATCAATCGAAAGGCTTTCAATCGATCGAGACCACCTTCACTTCGAGCAATCGAACATCTTTCGATCGATCGAACATCACTTTCCTTCAAGTGATTGAGATGACTTCAATTGATCGAAACCTAGCAGAACACGATTGTTTCCTTTGACTTTATAATTCATAATGCTTAGCTGTTAATTGTTATTCTATGCCCTATTATGCGATATTATGGGTTACGGAGATAATGGGATACGATAATGAGATTGAGATAATTATGGTGAGTAATGTAGTCGAGTTCGGGACGTTAATGTTAGTGCGACGTGATAACAAGATAAGGTTTGAGGTTTAAATGGGTAATGTTGGATGACTGGGGTTTGAGTCAGTGGAATATTAGTATGTTTCGAGGTTGTGTGAGTCGAGCTGATGATTCGCTCAGGTTGAATCCAATAAGTGAGTTAGAAGGATTTGACCAGGATCGTGAGAGCTATGGGTGCACAGTACTCACAAGCGTTCTTAAAAGCGGTGAACAGTAAGAATTCTTAAAAGAGGTGAACAAGAGTATGGGTACGTCCATGGACTATTCATTATATGAGAACGAGGTACTGTGCTCGTAAGAGTTCTTAAAAGCGGTATAGCGGTGAACAAGAGCATTCGTACATCGTGATGATATATCAGTTTGAGATATTCAGTCGGGTTTTGGTATAATCAGTCTTAGAGTGAATAGATGATGAGAATCAGTTAATGATGTGTCTGAATAAAAGAAGAAGAGATAATTAGTATCATTGATTTATATATCATTCGTAATTGCTTATTATGTTATTTCTATGAGACTGTGTTAGTTAGTTCTCACTCAGCTTTCAGTAAGCTGACGGCCTTTATTGCCTAGGCATTCCCCATCCAGACTACCCTATCCTTAACAATGTAGGTGATGGAACTTACAACGACATCTACTACCCTGAAGGGGACTATGCAGAGGATGGCCCTACTGATGCCGGTAATGTTGGAGAAGGCTGCTATGCTGCCGACTATCCGTGCGCTAGTTGAAGACTGAAGATAGTTATATTAGTTTTATGTTTCGGTTGAACTCTGTTTTAGTTTAACGGGTACTTGGACATATGTTGTCTCCGGACCTGTTGTGATCTTGTGGACCACACTCTGATGTTTATAATAATATTAATGTTGTTATATTTCAGTTGTTTACGGTTCCTGTTTGGACTAGTACTGTGTGGTATGGATAGTTAAGTGACTTTCACCCGTCATTCCCTATGGACCCATAAAGGAAATTTATTTTTCTCTATTTATGCTGTTCTGGGGCGTGACAAATAATGATCAGTGGATCTACTAGATTTTGATTGGTGCCATATCATTTGAGATAGGAATTTGAAATTTGAATTTGGGATTTGAATTTGGAAAGCATAGCATTACTCCAACGTACAAACAGATACATCTTCTCTCTCCAGATCACCACATATTTTCCCTCTCTCTCACTATCACCACATATTTTTCCCTCTAGAAGAGAAGGAAAAAAGCATGTGTAACTGAACTCCAACTTAACTAGAGCTGAGTAATGAATGAGAGACCTAGAGATGGAACAAACCAAACCAAACCAAGCCTTGTATCCCAATCAATTGGGGTCGGCTGTATGAATCTTTTTTCTCCATTCTGCACGATCAAGAGCTATATGCTCATTTAAATTATATATATTCATATCTTGTTACACTACATATTCCCAAGTCAGTCTAGGTCTGCCTCTCCCTCTAACCATTCCAAGCACTATAATCTTATCACTCTTTCGTACAGGTGCATCTACAGGTCTTCGTTGCACATGGCCGAACCATCTAAGTCTATTCTCCCTCAACTTATCCTCAATATGTGTCACTCCTATAGTCTCTCGGATGTACTCATTTCCAATTCTATCTTTCCTGGTCTTACCACACATCCATCTTAGCATCCTCATCTCCGCTACACTCATTTTGCTAATGTGTTGTTTCTTAGTTGCCCAACACTCTGTCCCGTAGAGCATAGCTGGCCTAATAGCTGTCCTATAAAATTTTCCTTTCAAATTTGCTGGTATTCTCCGGTCACATAATACTCTAGAAGCACTCCTCCACTTAAGCCAGCCCACTTTAATTCTATGGGTCACGTCATCACCAATCTCTCCGTCTCTATTGATCATTGAACCTAGATAGAGAAAGTGTTCCCTCTTTGGGATCTCCTGATCTTCGATCTTCACTGCTTCGTTGTCTCTACTTCCACTATTGCTAAAAGTACATTCCATGTATTCTGTTTTCGTCCTACTTATCTTTAGCCCCTTAGTCTCTAGTGCTTCTCTCCAAGCTTCTAGTTTAGTGTTGAGTCCCCTTTTAGTCTCATCAACCAAGACAATATCATCTGCGAACAACATACACCATGGGACCTCATCTTGAATGTGTCTAGTTAATTCATCCATAATTAGGGCGAACAAATAAGGGCTCAAGACTGAACCCTAGTGTAGGCCTACGGCAATTGGGAATTCGCTTGTTTCTCCGGCTGGTGATCTAATTGTAGTAACCGCTTCATCATACATATCCTTTACCACGTCAATATAACCCTTGGTCACTCCTTTCTTCTCTAGCACCTACCAAATTAAATCTCTAGGCACTCTATCATAAGCTTTCTCTAAATCAATAAAAACCATATATAGATCTCTTTTCTTCTCTCTATACTTTTCCATTAGTCTTCTAAGTAAATAAATTGCTTCCATAGTTGATCTCCCAGGCATAAATCCAAACTGATTTTCTGACACTGATGTTGCGCCTCTTAAGCGATGCTCCATCACTCTCTCCCATAGCTTCATAGTATAGCTCATCAAGTTAATACCTCTATAGTTGTTGCATTGTTGTACATCTTCTTTACTCTTATATATAGGCACTAGGATGCTCTTCCTCCACTTATCAGGCATTTTTTAGTCATTAAAATCCTATTAAAAACTTTTGTAAGCCAAGATGCCCCCACGTCTCCCAAGCATTTCCAAACCTCAATGGGGATCCCATCTGGTCCTAAGGCCTTGTTGGGTTTCATCTTCTTCAAAGCAAATTCCACCTCAAACTTCCTTATTCTCTGATAGAATCTGTATTCTCTAGTTTCATCATAACTTCCAGTTTCTTCTTCAATTGTGTTATCCATATGTTTTTCATTCAGCAACTTCTCGAAATAGATTTTCCACATTTCCTTAATCTCTTCGTCATTCACTAATACCCTAGAGTCATCGCTTTTTATACACTTAACCAGATTAATATCTCTTATTTTCCATTCTCTTGACTTAGCAAGCTTATAAATACATTTTTCTCCCTCTCTAGTGTCTAGTTTGGTGTAGAAGGCATCATAGGCTTCCATTTTAGCAACTCTAACTGTACTTTTAACCTCGTTATTTGCACATTTATAGCTTTTGAAGTGTTCCTCACTTCTATCATTTTGCCACTTCATAAAGCAATCCTTTTTGGTTTTTACTGCAGCTTGTACCTCTTCATTCCACCACCAAGTATCTTTAGATGCTAACCCTCTTCCCTTCGACTCTCCGAGGACCTCCTTCGATATTCTCGTGATGCACCCTGTCATTCTATCCCACATAGTATTGCTTCCATCTTCTAAATTCCAAGGTGCTTCTGTATACATTCTCTCTTGAAATATTGCTAGTTTATCGTCTTTAAGGTTCTACCACCTAGTTCACGGGTTTATAGGGTCTTTTCTAGTACAACATTGTCCTTTTATATGGATATCTAAAATAGTAAGTCTATGTTGAGATGTTAAACTCTCTCTTGGGATGACCTTACAGTCTTTACATGCTAAGTGGTCTGCCTTTCTCACAAGGAACAAATCGATCTAGCTTCTATTAGATCCACTCTTAAAGGTTATCAAGTGTTCTTCCCTCTTTTTAAAAAAGGTGTTTGCTACTACAAGATCATATGCTACAACGAAATCTAAAATACTCACCCCTGCCTCATTCTGATCTCCAAAACCATACCCCCCATGCACCCTCTCATATCCAATTCTATCTTTGCCTACATGGCCATTAAAATCTCCACCTACAATTATCTTCTCTCCTCCCGGTATTTCTTGCATTAAAGCGTCCAACTCATCCCATAATTGTCTTTTAGTGTGATCATTTAATCCTACTTGGGGCGTGTATGCACTAATCGCATTAATTATATCCACTCCAACTACAAGTTTGATAAGCAATATTCTGTCTCCTTTCCTCGAGACTGTCACAACTTTATCCTTGAGGTTCTTGTCAACCACGATTCTGACACCATTTCTATGCCTATCTTTCCCTGTATAGAATATCTTATACCCGGTCTTTTCTACCTCCTTAGCTTTCTCTCCAACCCACTTTATTTCTTGTAAACATACTATATTAACCTTCCTTCTAATCATAGTGTCTATTATTTCCATAGCTTTACCTGTTAAGGTTCCTATATTCCAAGTTGCTAACCTAAGCCTATAGCTCTAGACTAGCTTCTTTACCCGCGGTGGCCCAGATGAGTGCGGGAACCCTTGCTTATTTCACATCGCACCCGGGCGTTGATGCGGTGCCCCTTGCACATTTTTCGAAACACCCGAAGGCGGGCGCAACGCGTCACTTAAAGGGAACGCCCTAGCATTTACACGAGTATTCATATTTGGATTCATATCATAAGGATCTGACAATTTTTTTTACGTGCTGGCTGTTGAGCTACCTAACGCACTAACCCTCCTCTTTTATCCGGGCTTGGGACCGGCAGTGTTCAAACAACCCAGGCAGAGTTTAGAGATGGAACAAAAAAAAACCTACTACATTTAACAAGATTAAAAAGGGGAAATTTTATGATAGATGTATCATGTATTCAATTGGTTTTAGTACTAAAATGTTGTACTTGATAGATAATAATTTTACCATTTACCTATTTGTGCCTTTCAAAAACAAAGTTTTTTTTCAACCGTTGGTTCATTTTTAAATTTACAATAATTTAGCACAAGTTACTATATTTTGACACCAATATAGTGGTAATTAAACTACAAATTGGACTGCATGATCTGAGATCTGATTGAAAGCAACATTCTGGAACTCAAAGTGTAGTTCATCCCAATTTATCCAACTGGTGAGTTCGTCACTAGTGAATTTGGGAAAATATAACTTGAGGTCGGAAGGGCGAAGGGTGGTGGTTGGGGAGTAGGCGGCGTCCATTGTTGGGAAAAGTGTTACGGTTAGACTCGCCGGTGGCGAATGGGTTAATATCGGCCATATCAGAAACAGAGTATTGGGTGTTAGTGACTCGTAGGACCTACAATTTTGATAAGGACCGATTGAAGGGTGGTATTGACTTGGTTGAACAAGTGGTCGAACGGTTGGGGTAATCATGACGGAAAGTTTCACCGCAGAAAAATGACTTAAAGAAGACAGGTGTATAGTATAAAAAGAACTATTGTAATAAGGATATATAGTATATAACTATATACTTCCTGGGGGTGTGGCTGAAAGCCTGAATGATAAGGACATATATTAAGAGGTAAGTTTCATAGGTTCAGGTCCCGACCCCCTAACCCGGTGTACGGAAGGTATGTAAGAGGCCCAATTACGGAGGATTACCCTCCATGCATGGTTGGCTCTTTGAGAGCATTTTTGTTCACTATTTTTTTGCTCATTCAAGCATTACTGGGTGGGTGACATGTATGTGTTTGATTCCATTATCATTTATCCCTGTACGTATTATCAACATGATTATTCAAATTGGACATGTGTGCACCGAATAAGCTTAGGTGAACAAAAATGCTATCCGACCCCATTGAAGGGATCCTTTTCAGGAAAATAATATATGTACATGCATATATATGTAATGTTTGTGGCTCCTTTTCTTGGATTTCATTATGTTAACTGATTCTTCATAGTGATATGAAGTAATTCCGAGAATTGATTATAATGAATAGGAGTACATAATTTCTTACTGACCTAGCCACAAAAAAAAAAAAAAAAAAACACATTGATTACACATTACAAGAACATAGGCACACTCAACACAATAAATAAAAAAGAGAGATCATGGGCATGCATGAAAATCCTATACTGCAAGGTCTAGAAAGGGTTAACTATATATATATATATATATGAATGGTAAGGATATTTATGTAATTATGATGACAAAAGATGGCCAAAAGCCACAAAACAGTATACATGTGAGTATAGCCCCAAACGGTATTAGAAACTACACATAAAACCAAAACAATAAGTAAGTTCCACTATATATAGCAATTCAAAAGATAAAATCCAAAAGCATAAGTCTGGCTTGCAGAAAGCCTGTTCCTGCAATTTGAAGGCGAGAGATAAACATCAAATATTTATTCCAAAAAGATTGATGCTATAGCTCTTCCATAGACATCTTTGAAATTAAAAGCGATGATGTGAAATTTAGTGAGTATTAAAACTACTAATTAAAAATAAAATATTTGTGAGGGTACGTAAGGGAGATAATGTTAAAGAATGAGTTAAAGAAAAAGTGAGGACGAAACATGGTGTGTCCCGCTTTGGTGTTTTAATTAATGATCAAATGAAGGGCGGGGTGGAATAATACATCTAGAAAGAATGTTTTTGATGATTAGGGCACTTTTAACCCTTGATGTGTCATTATTTAAGGCTTCAAAATTGTTACCCTGTCACGCCCCGGAGTAGCAGAAATTAGGAGGAAATTAAAATTTTCCTTTCTGGGTCCGTAAGCTATGACTAGTTACATTAACCAATTGTCCACAACACACTAGATAACAAAAGAATGACTTAAGCAGAGGCATAAACTAAATATATACATTAAAAGGTTACCAGCTATTACATCAGAGTTTGTGGTTTCAAAAGGTAAAATAACAAAGGAGATTAAGGCGTTAGACGCCGTTTACATCTTTACATGTGAGAACAAAAGAAAGTGTAAGATCGTTAAAGTAAGGCGTGTGACGCCAATATACAACTTAGTATAACTGGACAAAAATCTATAAAGGACAACTAAGTCTTCTATCTTGAAGTCGCGCCTCTAACTGGCGTAACCGTAACCTTCATCGTTGTAGGCTTCCCCTTCGAAAGCTTCCTCTTCATAGGCTCCTTCCGAATAGTGCTCCTCCGGGTAGTCATATCCTGTGAAGCCTAGACGTGGGAATGTCCAGGGCGTAGTATGCCGTTAGCTTTAATAAAAGCTAAGTGAGCGTCCTAACTGAACACTCCTACTAAAATACGTATCCGAAAGTACATAGTGAATAGTTATGACTATTGGAAGCATTATAATGAGACCGTGCGTGAACTATGCATCATCGATATATTCGACTTCACTCGACTTAACATCTGACCCACTTGACTTTGTTACATTACCAGTGTAACGCCGTTGGCTTAGAGTGACTCGCCCAGTGGGTCGAGCTATGGTTACTTTACTATCGTTATTTGCCTCTCCGTGGCCACAGTAGTAATCTCGCTTTACAAGCTAACCAATTACTCTAGGTCCCCGGGACCTTGCCTTATGAATATCGTCGCCGATTTGCAAAACGGTTACTTTACTATCGTTGGTCGTCGCGACCGCAGCAGTAATCGCGCCTTACAGGCTAACCGTGTTTATTCATTTCTCGATTGTTCTTATCAACATGGTTACTTTGCTATCGTGTTTGCCTCTCCGTGGCCATGGTAGCAATTATCGCCGACATGTGATCCTGTAATTCCATTTGGTAGTACCGACTCACTACATATCAACTTTCGGACCTCCGCGGCCGACTACACATATTTCCAAATGCATACGGACTTGGTCTCCGTGACCGTCCGACTCTATACCCGTACCCGTCGACTTGACGTTACAACACCGACTTCTATGTGAGGTGTTTTATATGACATGCACGACGTACAAGTTAATTAAACAGGTGCTAATCTTGAAATATAGTACGAGCCCTAAGCTCGTAGTACAACACGTTAAAGCATGCGGTAAAATCAACTGATAATAATAATAATAATAATAATAATAATAATAACGGAAATAATATGTTTGGGGGACAACATATTAATATTAATATAAGGCTAAACTTAGAATAAATGATAATAATAATAATAATATAAATAATTAACAGAGTAATAATAAAGTGGACATTAATAAGTTTGGGGTACAACCTATTAAAGCAGGATGTTCATTTAGAATAAACAATAATACTAATAATAGTAATAATAATAATACTAGTAGTGGCAATATAATACGGTCATTAATTTAGTATAATGTATTAAGCATGTGTTCTAACCGTAATAAAAATAATAATAATACTACCAATAATAATATTATTATTAACGGAACAATAATAAGGACAGTAATCTACGGGGTATATATGTTAAACATGAGATTTACTGTGCTGTAATAATAATTAACAAAAATAATAATAACAATAATAATAATAATGTTAACAACAATCATAATATGGACCTAGATTAGGGTACCAAATATTGAACACAAGATTGAACAGTTAACTAATAAAATAGTAATAATAATGAATAATAATAACAATAATAATAATAATTAAAATAACGGAACACATAATACGGACATTAGTTCGGTACAACTAATTTAAGCATGGTATCAACCAGAATATAATAACAAGATAAAGATAGTAACAACAGACTGATAACATGGATCTAGGTTAGGGACACCACATGTTAGGCATAATTTCTTGAAAAATAATATAGACATTATCTAATATACCAAGTGAGTTAAGAACTCACTGTAGGGTCGGGGTAGCAGTGTAGCTCGGAGGTGAGCTTTCCTTCTCTTCTTTCTCTAACTCTCTCAGGCTCCTCTCTATTTTCTTTTCTTTCTTCTTGGTTAATCCCAATAAGAGTAAGGGAGGTAGTGGATTTATATAAAGGGGGAGGGTATAGGTTTATCACATAATATGTATATATATATATATACCATACACAAGTACTCATGTATAATATATAATTATACATACACACACTCAACATGCACACACCATACTACTCACTGCCCCAACACACATACACACGCAACACACACTGCACACTACTCAACACTCACACTAAGCACTCTTATACACAACCACTCACTGCACACATATATTATATATTTATACTACACACTATACTCACACATACACTCCTCTCACACAAACCACACGCCACACACATGACACACATCACTCACTACACCTTACTCCCTCATGATCACACTACACACTCACAGCAGGCCCTCACTCACACACTGCACACTCACATGCCACACACATTGCACACTACTCACTCTCTATAATTAACACACTCACATACATGTATACTTAAGTATGTAAGGGGGTTGGTTGAGGGATGTAAGGGATTGGTATGGTGAGGTGATAGGTTGAGTGTGCAAGGGGTTTAGGTGGTTGGTTGCTTTTCCAAATTCAAGGGATTGTGACCGATGTGATTGATGTGACGTGTCTCGAATTGCGTGCACTCTTAGAGTACGTGCAACACAGGTATAACTACGGGTTTGCGTGTAAATCTCAGTCCGAATTCTAAATACAGTCCGGGTAAAAATGCATTGATGTTAAAACTATAATATAAATTATAACTCTGATAAAGTCACGACACTAAAATTAGAAGCTGCAGTTTATAAATACAGTCCGAAGATTAAAATTTAAATAAAAGAAAAATACAGGTATTACAATATCCACCACCTATTAAAGATTTCGTCCCCGAAATCTGAGCTAGCTAGTCACTAAACAAGGCTGGGAACTTCTCTCGCATTTCTGATTCTAACTCCCAAGTAGCTTCGCGTTCGTCATGATGTCTCCACTGAATTTTCACAAGAGGAATTTCTTTAGTCCTCAGTTTCTTGACTCCTCGATCCAAAATTCAAACTGGTCCTTCAGTATAAGTCAGGTTGTTGTTCACCTCGATGTCCGTGAAGTCAATCTCATGTGACGGATCATGTATAACCTTCCTTAGCATGCTGATATGAAATACATTGTGTACTCCTGACATCTTGGGTGGCAGTGCAAGTCTGTAGGCAACTTTTTCCACGCGCTCTAAAATTTCAAACGGTCCAATGTAGCGCGGTGACAACTTTCCTCGTTTCTGTCCGAATCTGACAATGCCTCGCACCGGAGATACTTTGAGAAGTACGTGATCTCCAACACTGAACTCCAATTCCTTGCGGTGCTTATCTGCGTAGCTCTTCTGTCTGGTTTGTGCTGCTTTCATCTTCTCTTTCACGATGTTGATCTTTTCATTCGTCTCCCGAACTATTTCTGGTCCCAAAAGTTTGTTGTCTCCAACCTCAGTCCAGCACAACGGTGATCGGCACGGTCTCCCATACAAAGCTTCAAAAGGTGCCATCCTGATGCTAGAATGATAACTGTTGTTGTAAGCAAATTCTACCAATGGTAGGTGCGTCTCCCAAGAACTCCCAAAGTCTATGGCACAAGCTCGGAGCATGTCTTCCATTACCTGGTTGACTCGTTCTGTTTGTCCATCGGTTTGGGGGTGAAATGCTGAACTTAACTTTAATGAAGTTCCCATTGCTGCTTGCAAGCTTTCCCAAAAACCTGATGTAAAACGAGAATCACGATCTGATACGATTGATACGGGCACTCCGTGTAGTCGTACGACTTGTTGTAAGTACATTCTGCTCATCTTCTCAACCGGGTACGTCATGTTGTAGGCGATGAAATGAGATGATTTGGTGAGTCGGTCCACGATCACCCAAATAGCGTTATGATTTTGTTGTGACCTGGGCATTCCTACAACGAAGTCCATAGTTATGTGTTCCCATTTCCATCCAGGAACTGGTAGTGGTTGTAGTAATCCTGCTGGCCTCTGGTGTTCTGCTTTGACTTGTTTGCAGGTTAAACATTTGGATACGTGATCCGCCACCTCTCTTTTCATTCCTTCCCACCAAAAGTTCCTCTTTAAGTCCTTATACATCTTTGTTCCTCCAGGGTGGATAGTCATTCTTGACTTGTGCGCTTCGTTCAGTATGTCCTTCCTTAAATTGTCCTCATTAGGCACACAAAGTCTATTGCGGCATCTAAATCCTCCGTCTGCTCCAATATTCCATTCTACTGGGTCCTTTGCTGATGCTTTCTCAAACCACTGACGAAGTCCTTCGTCCTTTCCTTGAGCTTCAAGGATGCGATTGATAAGTGTCGGTTGTACTACGAGACATCCAAAAAGTCATCCTTCACTAGATTCGGTGGTCTGAAAGTCAAATTCAGCTAGTGTTTCCAACACTCTCCACTCTTTGACCATAAGAGAGGATATGATCAGGTTGCGGGGTTTTCGACTTAGTGCGTCAGCAACTACGTTTGCTTTACCAGGGTGGTATTGCAAAGTGAAATCATAATCCTTCAACAATTCCATCCAACGTCGTTGCCTCATGTTCAGCTCCTTTTGAGAGAACAAATATCTCAAACTCTTGTGATCTGAAAACAGGTCGAACTTCTCTCCGTAAAGGTAATGTCTCCAAATCTTGAGGGCAAAAACGATCGCGGCTAGTTCGAGGTCATGCGTAGGGTAGTTCATCTCATGTGGTTTCAGTTGTCGTGATCCATACGCTATCACTCTTCTATCCTGCATGAGCACACATCCAAGTCCTTGGTGTGATGCGTCGGTATAAATGGTGAACTGCTCACCACTCTTTGGTATCGCAAGCAATGGCGCTGAGGTCAATCTTTTCTTTAGCTCTTGAAACGCGCATTCATGCTTGTCCTTCCATTCGTACTTCACATCTTTCCTTGTCAGATTGGTCAAAGGGGATGCTATCTTAGAGAATCCTTCAACGAATCTTCTGTAGTATCCGGCTAGACCAAGGAAACTTCTAACTTCGGTTGTAGTGTTTGGCCTATTCCAATCCAGAACAGCATCTGTCTTCGTTGAATCTACAGCTATCCCATCCTGTGAAACAGTGTGACCCAAGAACTTGACTTTCTTTAGCCAAAATTCACACTTGCTGAACTTCGCGTACAAGTGGTTGTCTCGAAGCGTCTGAAGTGCGATCCTCACATGTTCTTTGTGTTCCTCCTTGGTCTTTGAGTAGATTAGGATATCATCTATGAACACAATTACGAATCGATCCAAGTAGGGCCTGAACACCCTGTTCATTAAGTCCATGAATACAGCTGGGGCATTCGTTAGTCCAAACGGTATGACCAGGAATTCATAGTGCCCATATCTCGTCCTAAAGGCTGTCTTTGATACGTCCTCAGGTCGAACCAATAGTTGGTGATATCCAGATCGTAGATCTATCTTGGAGAAGGTCGTCGCTCCATGTAATTGATCGAATAGGTCGTCGATTCTGGGGAGTGGGTATCGGTTTTTGATTGTAACCTTGTTCAACTCTCTGTAGTCGATACAGAGCCGAAGTGTCCCATCCTTCTTCTTAACGAATAGCACCGGCGCTCCCCAAGGCGACGTGCTTGGTCGAACGAATTCGAGATCCTCAAGTTACTGGACTTGCTTCTTTAATTCTTGCATCTCCGTCGGGGCCATCCGATACGGGGTCTTGGATATTGGTAGGGTACCGGGTACCAACTCAATACAAAAGTCGATCTCTCTCTTGGGTGGTAGTCCTGAGATGTCCTTAAATACGTCCTCAAAGTCTTGGACTACGAGGATTTGTGCAATCGGGATTTCTGAACTTACGCTTCCAAGAGTAGCTAGACAGCTGGTGAGGAAAGTGTCGCACAATGGATCGCATAGGAATCTAAATGGTTGGCTTCCGGGTATTGAAAGAGTAATAGACTTGCTAACACAATCTAATTTGGCATGGTATTTTGTAAGCCAATTGATTCCTAATATTAAGTCGAATTCCTTCATCGATAGAACTATCAGATCAGCGGGAAGGTTCTGATCTCCCAAGTTCAAAGTGCAGTCCTTACACACTTTTCCCAACTTAATGTTCACTCCTAAGGGGGATATAACGTTCAAAGCTACATCAAGCGCCTGGGGTACTAAACCCAATCGTTGTACAATTTTAATAGCAATGAAAGAGTTGGAAGCACCAGTATCAAATAAAGCTTTAACTTGACTGTTAAACAATGTGAGGGTACCTTCCATATTCTGCTGTTCTCCTTCATCGAATCCGGCTTCCTCCGGAATAATGGCGTTCAGGCGGGCTTTCTTGGGTTGACCCTGAGTAGATGCTCCATAGTATCCACCTCGAGGTGCTCGACAGTTCTTGGATATGTGGCCCTTTTTGCCACAATTGTAGTAGACGGTGTCCTCTCGGCTTCTCCTTGGAGCTCGGCAGTCCTTGAACCTGTGTCCTGGTTTCCCACAATTGAAGCATCCATCGTTATTGGCTCCAATGGCAGCGGGTGGTCCTGTTGGGGGTTGTGCTTGGGGTACAGCTGGTTGGTTCTGGGGGAACATGACTTGTGGCTTCCTTTCGCCAGTCCAATTACGTTTATTCCCTTGGAATTTTGTTGGGAGTCTCGATCCTTGGTTACTTTGATTGCTCCTGAATAGTGGTCGGTTCCCAAAACGTCCTTGTTCTCGACCATTGATTTCTTCATGTGCAATTGCCATGCTTACCAGGGCTTTGAAGGTCAGGCCTTGATTGTTGAGAGTCATACGCTGAAGTGGTAGCGAGAGGCCCTGGTGGTACTGTCGATTTTTCTTCTCTGGGGTATCAATCATGTGACGGGCAAAGCGGGACAATCGTTCAAATTGCACTGTATATTCTCTTACGGTTCGATTTCCCTGCGTCAGCTCGATGAACTCTCTCTCTTTCTTGTTCCTCTCTGTCTGCGGAAAATAATTCTCCAGGAACATCTCTTTAAATGTAGCCCAGGTCATCCTTCTTACTGCCGCTTCTCCTACAGTTGCTTTCTCCGATTCCCACCAATCGGCTGCAGCGTATGTCAACTGGAAGGTCGCCAGTCGACGCTTCTCAATCTCCGTACATCCCAGTGTGTCGAAGATCGACTCTATTTCCCGGAGCCACTGTTCTGCTTTCCAGGGCTCGGCATCACCGTCAAACTTCTCAGGACGAAAATGACGGAAACGTTCTACCACTCTATCTTCTACAGGTCTCGGAGGTGGTGCGGGGTTGTTGCCATTATTCGCATTGTTATTCACGTTGTTGATGCGTTCTAGCCTTCGCACAAAGGCCTCGAATAGGCCAGTAGGATCAGCAGCTGTGGGTGCTGGGGGTGGGGCCTCAATCTGCTCAACTGGACGATTACGAGCGGGTCTTCCTGCCATAGTGATCTGTGTGTCGGTGTACCTACATAAACATCTATTGGTTACTACTAGCACACACGCACTCATCTACAAGTTTTTAATGTAGTGTACATTGAGATATGAAATTTAATGAGGTAGTAAAATTTTAAAATACCAAGATCATGGAACACAATATATACCAAAAGATAGTTTTCATTCATAGTTAGAGGTTACAGAGCCGATTTACATCATCTAAGATGCATGGATTACAAAATTGGGAATATTACCCTAACACATGCATCTTACAAAAGAAAGGGTTACTAACCCGAGCTAATACATATATACACATAATAGTGGGGCTATCAGCCCATTCTAATACATCACTCCTAGACACTAAGGCTTGCGAGCCCTAATCCAACTCTTGCGGATATTACGAGTCTTGTTCCAATAGTCACCATCATCATCAGACTCAGGAGGTGGAGCATCATCTCCATTGGTGATTTCCTCTGGTGGGACCCAATCAAGGTATTGGTCGAACTCATCCTCCTCATCATCCTCATCATCGTCGACCTCGCCTACTATCCCAAAATGCCACCAAGGAAGCGGACCTATCGCTTGGGGTACCGGGGCTTCTTCTATGTCAACTTCCTCGATAATTAGCTCATCTCCCCCTACTAGCTCTTCCTCCACTGGCTCGTCCTCCACTGGCTCATCCTCTACAAGCTCCTCATCTGACTCACCTTCATCTAGCTCATCCTCATCTGGATCATCCTCCACTGGCTCGTCCTCTATCGGTTCCATCTCCGGCTCTTCGTCGTCGCTATCTCCCTCATTAGGATCTTCCTCAGGATCCTCATCCTCATCTGACTCTCCCTCCTCATCGGAATCTCCATCATCATCGGAATCTCCCTCATCATCAGAATCTCCATTGTCATCAGAATCTCCCTCTTCCTCTACATTAGCCTCTGCTGGTGGAAGTGGGGGTGTCTGCGGTGGTGATCCTACCGGAGGTGGCGGGGGCATCAACTCTACTCGAAAGGTAATGACATGAAAAGTATGGCGGTCCTCTACCATATCAATTGCCTCCTGATGAACGAGCCTCAGTGTATTCTCACTGTAGCGTGCCTCTATTTGTAAGATTGCTGGATCTTGAATCCCCCTTAGGTACATGTCATTCCACATTCCCTCCTCTACGTTTTGCAGGGCCCTCTGGCGAATCCTCTAGCGGTATAATACTGGGTCTGCTGGCTCTATATGATCTGAGTATATCAGGTGTCCCCCAAATCCATCCTGGACATGAAAAGGTTCCATGCTAACCTGTTCCACACAAAACTATCATATGGTTAATATCTTCAGAGACGGAAAGGTCCAATGGTTTATAACTTAAGTGTGTAAGACAATTGGTGTACACGTCTTAACCTAGGGCTCTGATTCCAAAAATCCTGTCACGCCCCGGAGTAGCAGAAATTAGGAGGAAATTAAAATTTTCCTTTCTGGGTCCGTAAGCTATGACTAGTTACATTAACCAATTGTCCACAACACACTAGATAACAAAAGAATGACTTAAGCAGAGGCATAAACTAAATATATACATTAAAAGGTTACCAGCTATTACATCAGAGTTTGTGGTTTCAAAAGGTAAAATAACAAAGGAGATTAAGGCGTTAGACGCCGTTTACATCTTTACATGTGAGAACAAAAGAAAGTGTAAGATCGTTAAAGTAAGGCGTGTGACGCCAATATACAACTTAGTATAACTGGACAAAAATCTATAAAGGACAACTAAGTCTTCTATCTTGAAGTCGCGCCTCTAACTGGCGTAACCGTAACCTTCATCGTTGTAGGCTTCCCCTTCGAAAGCTTCCTCTTCATAGGCTCCTTCCGAATAGTGCTCCTCCGGGTAGTCATATCCTGTGAAGCCTAGACGTGGGAATGTCCAGGGCGTAGTATGCCGTTAGCTTTAATAAAAGCTAAGTGAGCGTCCTAACTGAACACTCCTACTAAAATACGTATCCGAAAGTACATAGTGAATAGTTATGACTATTGGAAGCATTATAATGAGACCGTGCGTGAACTATGCATCATCGATATATTCGACTTCACTCGACTTAACATCTGACCCACTTGACTTTGTTACATTACCAGTGTAACGCCGTTGGCTTAGAGTGACTCGCCCAGTGGGTCGAGCTATGGTTACTTTACTATCGTTATTTGCCTCTCCGTGGCCACAGTAGTAATCTCGCTTTACAAGCTAACCAATTACTCTAGGTCCCCGGGACCTTGCCTTATGAATATCGTCGCCGATTTGCAAAACGGTTACTTTACTATCGTTGGTCGTCGCGACCGCAGCAGTAATCGCGCCTTACAGGCTGTAACGCCCTGTATTTTATTATCATTAATAAATAAATATTGCGTTTCATTTCCATGAGTATTTTAATTTAATTTCTCTTTGTAATAATTATCTGGGGTCAAACTGTAATTTCCAAAATACTTTCTATGGTTTCAAAATCGATATCTATATTTTGTATAAACTGGGAATTTAATTCCTACATTAGTATAATTTTCTGTATTTTATTTTAAACCAGAAAATACCAGTTTATGATTTAATCTGCATCCTTATCGCAGTTTGGGTGAGGGAGCACGTGAGCTCAACCTCACCGGAGGATTTCTTTGCCTTTCTTGGAGCCCAAACATATAATTGTATATATATACTTGTGTTTCTCTCACAGTACACACATATCTCTCTCTCACAAACTCTCTGCATCTATAAATCCTCTCATTTCTCTTAAATCTCTCAAGACACTAATACACATATATAGTTTATACATTATATTCATACACACAGTCATATAGATACATGGATACATATATATAAATCAAGAACGGAGGAGTATAAACTCTATTGACGGAAACTTCGACGGATTTTTACGGCGGATATTATCGGTCTCAAATTCTTTGTACTAACGCCCTCGGTGAGTAAATTAAACTCACTCTCAACGTATATATATATAAATTTCAGTGTATATAGTTGTATATATGCATATATATGTATAAACACCATGAAAGCTTGAAAGTGGAGTTTTGTAAAAGTTAACCAAAATCGATTCTGTAAATTGGGAATGAAAGATCTTAGTCCCAATAGACTACGGTTCAAATCCTACGCAATAATTCATCCGTATCGCGACGTACCGTTGATTTTAAGTTTTGACACCCTCACTTTAATCGCGAATATTTAGAGATATAATCCGTATTAGTTAAAATTGATCGCGTATTCGTAATCTACGCGGAAAACTGAAGAGATCCATATATTGCACGACATAATTGAAACAGAAAACAGAAATGGGTAAATTTCAGTCCAGGAATTGAAAACAGGGGAAAAACGAGGAAGATGATGAAACTGCAAGAACTCGCGCGCGCGACCCGCTCGCGCGAGGCTCGCTCGCGCGGCCCGCTCGCGCGAACCATTCCCCCCCTTCGCGCGCGCGATCCGCTCGCGCGACCTTTCCAGCCCCTCCGCTCGCGCGACCCGCTCGCGCGATCCGGCCTTCCCCTTCGCTCGCGCGACCCGCGCGCGCGACATCACCTCTCCCCCGCTCGCGCGACCTGGCAGTTTGAGCAGTTTCTATGTTTTCTTATTAGGGACTGTTTGGAAAATGTTTTAAAAGTTTTTAAAGAACAGTTTGGCAAAAATATTGTTTTAAAGGTCTATGTTTTAAGGATTGTACGAAACAAGAACAACTTAGATCGAAATTTATGCTCGTACGATTATCCGGCTTTGTGATTTATTAAGGGTGTTATTTATGAAACATTGACATACATATTAGGGTTGAGGTTATGTCAACATGCATGTGTGTGAGAAAGTGTGAAAAGAGTAAAGGGTGGCGGTCTAGTGTGCGACCTCAATATCGATCGGATAGTATTCCTGGTATTGGAGGCGGCAGTGTTGTGTACGACTTGGATATCGATCGGATAGTATTCCTGGTATCTAAGGCGCGCGTTTCGGATATTGATCGGATAGTATTCCTGATATCCGAAGCGATGGTGATAGTGTTGTGTACGACTTAGATATCGATCGGATAGTATTCCTGGTATCTAAGGCGCGTGTTTCGGATATTGATCGGATAGTATTCCTGATATCCGGAGCGATGGTTGGTGGTGATCGATCTAGATATCGATCGGATAGTATTCCTGGTATCTGAGGCAGTAGTGTGGTGTGTGACTTCAATACCGATCGGATAGTATTCCTGGTATTGGAGGCGATAGTGTAGCACGTGAATTGGATGACTGAATACTTATTACTTCTGGTAGCTGAAATGATGTGTTGATTTAATTGGATTGTTCTAAAAGAAAGAATTGGCAAAATAAGATGTTTCACAATTCATGTACAATTTCGTATTTAATTCTTACTATATTCCCCAGTGAATTATGTTGGAATTGGAACCTTGAATATATTACTGTTAAAGTTAAATGGTACCGTTGTTTATTTGCTTATATATACATTGCGAGCACTTGTTTATTTTACTCACCAGCTTTCATAAGCTGACGGCGTTGATGCGTCCTGGACTGTATGTCCAGATTTTCAGGGGCAGGAGCAGCCAGGGTACTTCGACTATGCTAGTTAGAGGCAGGAAACTTTCCAGGAGGCTGCTTATTATTTTTTCCTATGTCTTTCATTTATGAAGTTGTAATAGACTGGAGAATAGCTTTGAAATAAGGGCGTTTTGTGCCTAAGACATTGACTTATGTAATAGTTTAGCAAGTTTTAAATTTCGGAGCTTATGTTTATTAGTATCCTTTCTTTTAGAAATGTTGTTAAGTTATTTGTTGCAGGGACAATTGGTCATACTCACTTGTCACGACCTACGAGTCCATAAAGGAAATTAAATGCTTTCCTGAATTATGCTACGTCGGGGCGTGACAGGCTTTTTGGTATCAGAGCCAGGTTATGGCTCGACCAATTGTCCAGAACACCTAGGATCTGCCGTTAAGATAGAATTGAGATAAGATAGTTCGACTTTATTCCGTGTCTAGTCGCTTTCTATCGTTTAGAGTTTTCTTTCTTCTCGAGGGGTTGACCGAATTCTATTGATTGATGGATAGGTACCGTTCTCTCGATCAGATGGCTGGAAGAAATCTCAGGAATCGTCCCGCTATTGAAGATGCACCCCCGGTAATAGATCCAACCGGAATGTTTGAGGCTTTTGTAAGAAGATTGGAGAGGGTTAGTGATCAAAATGTGTCACGCCCCGACGTAGCATAAATATGGAAAGCGTTTAATTTCCTTTATGGACCCGTAGGTCGCGACAGTTTGAAGGATCGATTCCGTCCCAAAATGTCGAACATCATAAAACCATTAATCAGAGTAGGGCAACCTGGGCTTATAAAAATTTTCTAACTTATTACATCCTATAGTACAGGGTTTACTAAGGCACAGACCGCCTTGAAATAAAACAATAACTTAAAGTCTATTACAGTCATCCTTATTACAAACCAAATCATAACACATAAACATAAAGCATATAAGGGTAACATCTCTTCTCAGCAACAGATCTTAATTAGCATAGTCATACGGTTCTTCTTGATTATAACCTGCAAAGCCTAGACACGAATGTCCAGGACGCATCAACGCCGTCAGCTTCAAGAAGCTGGTGAGTATTAAAAACATAGCTTTGAATGTAAAAACATGCCCATTTACCTTTTTCCCATTTCCATTTAAATACCACAAGTTTATATTTATGATAAAGAGCTTGTTAGAAAAACAACCACAACAATAATTAAAAGATAAATTCACACATATGTGACCGTGTATGAGAACAATGCACAATCTCATCTAACCGACTCTTTTCTCTCGACAAAACCCAACAACCCTCTATCCTACTCCTGGTATCTTTGAAATACTAAGATAGCCACACTTTAGCAACGGGGCGCCAGGGAGTGTCCAGTTTGCCTCACACTTTGGTCCGGGGTACCAGGGAGTGTCCAATGCCTCACACTTTGAATACCCTAACCGCCATGCAAATACCGGGGCAACCCCCACACAGGTATCCAGACTCGAGTCATTCAGGGAGTGTCTATAGGCCACACTTTAGCACTTCCATGGGTGCCAGTGAGTGTCCAAGTTCGGCTTCACACACTTTAACGCTTCCATGGGCGTCAGGGAGTGTCCATTTTTGCCACCTTCGCATTTCAAAGACACCCTCATCCTCTTTTTCAACTCCAACCACAATCACATCCACAACCACAACCATAACCACAGCCACAATTACAACCACAACCACAACCACAACCACAACTCAAACTCATACTCTTTCCACACAATCATTACTCTTTTCCACACTATCATCACTCTTTTACACACTACCAACACTCACCATGCCTGTACAACTGACTCCACATGAATGTCATCAAACTTTAAACATAAAGGAATTCACAGAATTAAAGAAATAATACGCGTACGGGGATTGAAAATTCGTAATTCATTGCCTTAATCATTTTAAACATAACTAATAGCATTCTAAAAACTGCTACTGAAATCCTCGTTTTCTGTCCAAACGGTGCAGAATCTGAGAAAATTGCATTAGACGAAAAGTGTGCAGAATCGAGTTTTGCTTGGGACAACGCGGACAGAACCTTAAATTTCATTCGTTTTCCTAACAAAAATCTGAAAACAAAATTCTGCTACTGTTAAAATTAAAAGAGAAAATATTAGATTGAATTTCTAATATACTTTTTCTGCTACTGTAATCCTCATTTTCTGCCCAAACGGTGCAAAATCTGAGAAAATTGCATTAGACGAAAAGTGTGCAGAATCGAGTTTTGCTTGGGACAACGCGGGCAGAACCTTAAATTTCATTCGTTTTCCTAACAAAAATCTGAAAACAAAATTCTGCTACTGTTAAAATTAACTACCTAAATCAGTAAATAAGGAATGAGTTACATTTTGAGTGAGTTAGAAATACTCACCGTGATATAGATTGAAGAAATTGTTGAGACAGAAATATAATTACGAAATTCCCGAATTCCAAGCTTTGGCTATGGAGGATTGAGCTCTTCTCTCTCTCTACGAAATTGAAGAACTCTCTGCACTCTCTAAACTCTCTGTGAATTCTGAAATGTGAAGTGCAGAATGTGTAGTGTGGTTGGGTGTATAAATAATCAAACTCCCACTTAGAAACATTGGCCTAACTTCCCACTCATGAACCACTATCCTCCATTTAATACAAGGGATGTGCAGAAATGATGTGTAAATATACACTACAATTCATAATGCTCCATTGATAATTGAAAGGGTAGGTGGAGTTGGTGTGGGTCAAGGTGTGTTTGGGAATCAAGCTTATGGCATTAGGACAACACACATACTACAAGCATTTGCCAAACAAGTCCTAAGGGAAAACTTCAGCAATAATAATTGAGTATAAAGAAATTTGTCCAATCAGTTACTCCCAAAATTCTATGGAAGTTTAACATTGCGCGGACAGTTTTAAACCTAAACTGGTATTTTCGTGACACGGTGTTTATCACAAAAATACAGAGAATTCATTTTAACGTTAGAAATAGTTTTCTGATTTTATAAAAATACAGTTTGAGTTTAAAAGAAATAATTCCACCGTTTTGAAATATAGTTTTGAATTTTAACACAGGTATTGCAAGTTTTTATGAAAATTGCATTTTGACCCCAAAAGTAATTTCAATTAGTCAAGAATTAAACTTTTCACATAAGAATCGAAATTAACATATAAACAGACAATATATATTAAATTTTAAATATGATAATGCAAATGATAATGAAAATAAATTTTAATTATGATCATGCAGGAAAATGCAGGTTATTACAAAATGCGAGGAACAATAATCAGAATGGGAATTACAATGGGAATGGAAGGCAAGCCCACCAGACTGGAAACAAGCTTCTCAAAGAGTTTCGCGCCCTGCGACCTGAGTATTTTGCGGGGACTGATGAACCCTGGCAAGCGGAACAGTGGCTACGCCAGATGGAGCGTATCTTTGAGACCATAGAGTGCACTGATCTGGAGAAGAAGCGTCTGGCTATCTTTCAGCTGTCTTATGCAGCGGCTGATTGGTGGGATGCTGAAAAAGCGACCATAGGGGAAGAAGCTGCAAGGAGAATGCCGTGGGTGGTGTTTAAAGAAAGATTTCTCGAAAAGTATTTTCCTGAAGAAGAGAAGGACAAGAGAGAGAAAGAGTTTATGGAGTTGACTCAAGGGAATCTGACTGTCCGAGAGTACACTACTCGATTTGAGCGTCTGTCTCGCTTTGCTCCACATATGGTGGACACACCCCAGAAGAAAATCAAGAAGTATCACCGGGGTCTCAACCTGTCTCTTCGCCATCTGACTATGGGGCATCTGGGCCAGTCATTTGAAGCCCTAGTGAGATTGGCTACGCGGTTAGAGAATGATGGTTGTCAGAACTCGAAGCCGTTTGGAAATCGACCTCCGCAGAAGGGATATTCAGGACAGAAACCTGGGTACCCTCAAGGACAGAAAAGGACCTGGGATGGAGGAAAGAAACCACAGCAGACACAAGCAGTTCAGCAGTATCAGCCTCTAGCAATAGAAGGGGCCAAAAACAATAACTGCTTCAATTGTGGAGTTCCCGGTCATCGAGCTAAAGATTGCAGAGCACCTAGGCGTGCGGATCATCCAAGAGTCGTGTGCTATAACTGTGGCATGCCCGGTCACATAAGTCCGGAAGGCAAGGCTCCTAGGAAAGGCAACTATGGTCAACAAGGACAGGCCCGCCTGAATGCTGTTATTCCCGAGGCTGCTGGTTATGAAGAAATAGGGTATGAAGGAGGTGCTTATGAGGAGGGACTGCCTGAGCAACGAGCAATAGAAGGTACTCTAACCTTGTTTAACTCTCATGTTAAAGTTTTATTTGACACGGGTGCTACACATTCCTTTATATCTGTTAAGATCGTTCAGAAGTTGGGTATAGTACCGCAACGTTTAGAGGAAGCTTTGAGTGCTGTCTCACCCTTAGGGACCACAGTCAAGTTATTACATGTGTGTAAGGATTGTCCTCTTCGGTTAGGAGACCGCGAACTTTTGGCAAGATTGGTGGTTCTGTCGATGAAGGAGTTCGATATAATCCTGGGAATGGATTGGCTCGAGAAGAATGATGCGAAGTTGGATTGTGCAAGGAAGAGGATCACATTTGCGGACAAGGGGAATCGACTCTTCGATTTCCAATGTAACCCTTCGGGTGATATGTTCCTCACTAGATGCCTAGCAAACATTGAGGTTGTCAGTGCAGAGGTGACAGTATCATCTATACCGGTAATCAAAGAGTTCGAGGAAGTATTCTGAGATATTTCAGGATTACCACCGGAAAGGGACATAGAATTCTGTGTGGAATTGGTGCCAGGTACTCGACCTATAACCAAGGTTCCCTACAGGATGGCCCCTACAGAGTTGTTGGAGCTGAAGGAACAAGTTCAAGAACTTGAGAAGTTGGGTTTTGTTCGTCCAAGTACTTCACCCTGGGGAGCACCAGTATTGTTCGTGAAGAAGAAGGATGGGTCAATGCGGTTGTGTATTGACTACCGAGAATTGAATAAGGTTACTATCAAGAATAAGTATCCTTTACCTCGGATAGACGATCTGTTTGATCAGTTGCAAGGAGCCACGACCTTTTCTAAGATTGATCTACGGTCAGGGTATCACCAGTTGAGGGTGCGGAAGGAAGACATACCTAAGACTGCTTTCAGGACGAGATACGGACACTATGAGTTTTTAGTGATGCCGTTTGGGATGACGAATGCTCCAGCTGTGTTTATGGACTTGATGAACAAAGTATTCAAGCCCTATTTGGATCAATTCGTTATTGTCTTTATTGATGATATTTTGATCTATTCCAAGTCAGAGGAAGAGCACGAACAACACCTAAGGATCGCGTTGCAGACTCTCAAGGATCACCGCCTGTATGCTAAATTCAGCAAGTGTGAATTCTGGCTTCAGGAAGTTAAGTTTCTCGGGCATGTGATCTCTCAACAAGGAATCGCGGTTGACTCATCAAAGACCGATGCAGTGGCGAATTGGACTCGGCCGACCAATGCTACAGAAGTCAGAAGTTTTCTGGGACTAGCTGGTTACTATCGGAGATTTGTAGAAGGTTTCTCCAAGATAGCAGCCCCGTTAACTGGTTTGACTAAGAAAGATTTGAAGTTTGAATGGACTGATAAGCATGAACGCGCTTTTCTGAAATTGAAAGAGAGATTGACAACAGCGCCAGTGCTTGCGATACCAAGGGATGGTGAGAAGTTCACTATTTTTAGTGACGCCTCGTATCAAGGATTGGGATGTGTCCTTATGCAAGACGGAAAGGTTATCGCCTATGGTTCGCGATAGTTGAAGCCGAATGAATTGAATTACCCAACTCATGATTTGGAGCTGGCAGCAGTAGTGTTCGCGCTTAAGATCTGGAGACACTACCTCTACGGGGAGAAGTTTGACTTGTTCTCGGACCACAAGAGCCTTAAGTATTTGTTTACTCAGAAGGAGTTGAACATGAGGCAACGTAGGTGGATGGAGCTGATTAAGGATTACGACTTTACATTAGAGTACCACCCCGGTAAGGCTAACGTAGTCGCCGACGCCCTAAGCCGGAAACCTCAAGGAATGATTGCTTCATTGATGTTGAAGGAATGGAAAGCTTTAGAGACAATCGCAGAATTTGATGTGCAGATTTCTGAGGGAAGTGTCGGGCAACACTTTGGATGCTTGGTAGTACAACCGACACTTGTGAGTCGAATCATCGAAGCCCAGGGGGAAGATGAAAAATTTCAAATATGGTTCGCCAAGATGTCGAAAAAGGACCCTATAGAATGGAAGGTTGGGACCGATGGAGGATACCGATGTCGAGACAGATTGTGTGTGCCAGATTTGAGAGAATTGAGGAAAGATATTCTCGAAGAAGCACATAAATCAAGACTGACAGTACACCCAGGAGGAACAAAGATGTATAAGGATTTGAAGAGAAACTTCTGGTGGGAAGGGATGAAGCGAGAAGTAGCCGAGTTTGTGTCTAAATGTTTGACTTGTCAACAAGTGAAGGCCGAACATCAGAGACCCTCGGGATTGTTGCAACCCTTACCTGTTCCAGGATGGAAGTGGGAGCACATAACTATGGATTTTGTGGTTGGATTACCCCGGTCACAACAGAATCATGACGCGATTTGGGTAATTGTGGATCGTTTGACAAAGTCTGTACACTTTATCGCGTACAATATGACTTACCCAGTAGAAAGGATGAGTCGAATGTACCTACAGCAAGTGGTGCGACTGCACGGTGCGCCTGTGTCGATTGTATCAGACCGCGATGCACGTTTTACCTCGGGATTTTGGGAAAGTTTGCAGAAGGCTATGGGAACTTCGCTCAAGATGAGTACTGCATTCCATCCTCAGACCGATGGACAGACCGAGCGTGTTAATCAGATTATGGAAGATATGCTCAGAGCTTGTGCAATTGACTTTGAAGAGTCTTGGGAGACGCACTTACCGTTGGTTGAATTTGCGTATAACAACAGTTATCACTCAAGTATTGGAATGGCGCCGTTCGAAGCTTTGTACGGACGACCTTGTCGATCTCCGTTGTGTTGGGCTGAAGTGGGAGACACGGAACTTTTGGGACCAGATTTGGTGAGAGAGACCAATGAGAAGATTTCACTGGTCAAGGAAAGGATGACAACTGCACAGAGTAGACACAAGAGTTATGCGGATCGACGACGAAAGGACTTGGAGTTCAGTATCGGTGATCACGTACTCCTTAAGGTTTCACCTGTTCGTGGAATAGTACGTTTTGGTCAGAAGAGAGGGAAGCTGGCACCTCGTTTCATCGGACCGTTCGAGGTTTTGGAGCGTGTTGGGAAAGTGGCTTATCGGCTCGCGTTGCCACCAAAGATGTCTGGTGTTCATAATGTGTTCCATGTCAGTATGTTAAGGAAATACATACGGGATCCTTCACATGTGGTTAATTTTGATGATATTGAGACGAGTCAGAATGTTGTCTACAAGGATAGACCTGTGAGGATTCTTGACCAGAGTATCAAGAGGCTGAGAAGAAGAGACGTTCCTTTGGTTAAGGTTCAGTGGAGGCATCATGACGAAGGAGAAGCGTTGTGGGAGTTAGAGTCAGACATGAGGATTAGATACCCCGAGTTGTTTCAGGATTAGTTAGCTCAGATTTCGGGGCGAAATCTCTGTTAAGGTGGGTAGGGTGTAACGCCCTGTATTTTATTATCATTAATAAATAAATATTGCGTTTCATTTCCATGAGTATTTTAATTTAATTTCTCTTTGTAATAATTATCTGGGGTCAAACTGTAATTTCCAAAATACTTTCTATGGTTTCAAAATCGATATCTATATTTTGTATAAACTGGGAATTTAATTCCTACATTAGTATAATTTTCTGTATTTTATTTTAAACCAGAAAATACCAGTTTATGATTTAATCTGCATCCTTATCGCAGTTTGGGTGAGGGAGCACGTGAGCTCAACCTCACCGGAGGATTTCTTTGCCTTTCTTGGAGCCCAAACATATAATTGTATATATATACTTGTGTTTCTCTCACAGTACACACATATCTCTCTCTCACAAACTCTCTGCATCTATAAATCCTCTAATTTCTCTTAAATCTCTCAAGACACTAATACACATATATAGTTTATACATTATATTCATACACACAGTCATATAGATACATGGATACATATATATAAATCAAGAACGGAGGAGTATAAACTCTATTGACGGAAACTTCGACGGATTTTTACGGCGGATATTATCGGTCTCAAATTCTTTGTACTAACGCCCTCGGTGAGTAAATTAAACTCACTCTCAACGTATATATATGTAAATTTTAGTGTATATAGTTGTATATATGCATATATATGTATAAACACCATGAAAGCTTGAAAGTGGAGTTTTGTAAAAGTTAACCAAAATTGATTCTGTAAATTGGGAATGAAAGATCTTAGCCCCAATAGACTACGGTTCAAATCCTACGCAATAATTCATCCGTATCGCGACGTACCGTTGATTTTAAGTTTTGACACCCTCACTTTAATCGCGAATATTTAGAGATATAATCCGTATTAGTTAAAATTGATCGCGTATTCGTAATCTACGCGGAAAACTGAAGAGATCCATATATTGCACGACATAATTGAAACAGAAAACAGAAATGGGTAAATTTCAGTCCAGGAATTGAAAACAGGGGAAAAACGAGGAAGATGATGAAACTGCAAGAACTCGCGCGCGCGACCCGCTCGCGCGAGGCTCGCTCGCGCGGCCCGCTCGCGCGAACCATTCCCCCCCTTCGCGCGCGTGATCCGCTCGCGCGACCTTTCCAGCCCTCCGCTCGCGCGACCCGCGCGCGCGACATCACCTCTCCCCCGCTCGCGCGACCCGCTCGCGCGACCTGGCCGTTTGAGCAGTTTCTATGTTTTCTTATTAGGGACTGTTTGGAAAATGTTTTAAAAGTTTTTAAAGAACAGTTTGGCAAAAATATTGTTTTAAAGGTCTATGTTTTAAGGATTGTACGAAACAAGAACAACTTAGATCGAAATTTATGCTCGTACGATTATCCGGCTTTGTGATTTATTAAGGGTGTTATTTATGAAACATTGACATACATATTAGGGTTGAGGTTGTGTCAACATGCATGTGTGTGAGAAAGTGTGAAAAGAGTAAAGGGTGGCGGTCTAGTGTGCGACCTCAATATCGATCGGATAGTATTCCTGGTATTGGAGGCGGCAGTGTTGTGTACGACTTGGATATCGATCGGATAGTATTCCTGGTATCTAAGGCGCGCGTTTCGGATATTGATCGGATAGTATTCCTGATATCCGAAGCGATGGTGATAGTGTTGTGTACGACTTAGATATCGATCGGATAGTATTCCTGGTATCTAAGGCGCGCGTTTCGGATATTGATCGGATAGTATTCCTGATATCCGGAGCGATGGTTGGTGGTGATCGGTCTAGATATCGATCGGATAGTATTCCTGGTATCTGAGGCAGTAGTGTGGTGTGTGACTTCAATACCGATCGGATAGTATTCCTGGTATTGGAGGCGATAGTGTAGCACGTGAATTGGATGACTGAATACTTATTACTTCTGGTAGCTGAAATGATGTGTTGATTTAATTGGATTGTTCTAAAGGAAAGAATTGGCAAAATAAGATGTTTCACAATTCATGTACAATTTCGTATTTAATTCTTACTATATTCCCCCGTGAATTATGTTGGAATTGGAACCTTGAATATATTACTGTTAAAGTTAAATGGTACCGTTGTTTATTTGCTTATATATACATTGCGAGCACTTGTTTGTTTTACTCACCAGCTTTCATAAGCTGACGGCGTTGATGCGTCCTGGACTGTATGTCCAGATTTTCAGGGGCAAGAGCAGCCAGGGTACTTCGACTATGCTAGTTAGAGGCAGGAAACTTTCCAGGAGGCTACTTATTATTTTTTCCTATGTCTTTCATTTCTGAAGTTGTAATAGACTGGAGAATAGCTTTGAAATAAGGGCGTTTTGTGCCTAAGACATTGACTTATGTAATAGTTTAGCAAGTTTTAAATTTCGGAGCTTATGTTTATTAGTATCCTTTCTTTTAGAAATGTTGTTAAGTTATTTGTTGCAGGGACAATTGGTCATACTCACTTGTCACGACCTACGAGTCCATAAAGGAAATTAAATGCTTTCCTGAATTATGCTACGTCGGGGCGTGACACAGGCTAACCGTGTTTATTCATTTCTCGATTGTTCTTATCAACATGGTTACTTTGCTATCGTGTTTGCCTCTCCGTGGCCATGGTAGCAATTATCGCCGACATGTGATCCTGTAATTCCATTTGGTAGTACCGACTCACTACATATCAACTTTCGGACCTCCGCGGTCGACTACACATATTTCCAAATGCATACGGACTTGGTCTCCGTGACCGTCCGACTCTATACCCGTACCCGTCGACTTGACGTTACGACACCGACTTCTATGTGAGGTGTTTTATATGACATGCACGACGTACAAGTTAATTAAACAGGTGCTAATCTTGAAATATAGTACGAGCCCTAAGCTCGTAGTACAACACGTTAAAGCATGCGGTAAAATCAACTGATAATAATAATAATAATAATAATAATAATAATAATAATAACGGAAATAATATGTTTGGGGGACAACATATTAATATTAATATAAGGCTAAACTTAGAATAAATGATAATAATAATAATAATATAAATAATTAACAGAGTAATAATAAAGTGGACATTAATAAGTTTGGGGTACAACCTATTAAAGCAGGATGTTCATTTAGAATAAACAATAATACTAATAATAGTAATAATAATAATACTAGTAGTGGCAATATAATACGGTCATTAATTTAGTATAATGTATTAAGCATGTGTTCTAACCGTAATAATAATAATAATAATAATAATACCAATAATAATATTATTATTAACGGAACAATAATAAGGACAGTAATCTACGGGGTATATATGTTAAACATGAGATTTACTGTGCTGTAATAATAATTAACAAAAATAATAATAACAATAATAATAATAATGTTAACAACAATCATAATATGGACCTAGATTAGGGTACCAAATATTGAACACAAGATTGAACAGTTAACTAATAAAATAGTAATAATAATGAATAATAATAACAATAATAATAATAATTAAAATAACGGAACACATAATACGGACATTAGTTCGGTACAACTAATTTAAGCATGGTATCAACCAGAATATAATAACAAGATAAAGATAGTAACAACAGACTGATAACATGGATCTAGGTTAGGGACACCACATGTTAGGCACAATTTCTTGAAAAATAATATAGACATTATCTAATATACCAAGTGAGTTAAGAACTCACTGTAGGGTCGGGGTAGCAGTGTAGCTCGGAGGTGAGCTTTCCTTCTCTTCTTTCTCTAACTCTCTCAGGCTCCTCTCTCTTTTCTTTTCTTTCTTCTTGGTTAATCCCAATAAGAGTAAGGGAGGTAGTGGGTTTATATAAAGGGGGAGGGTATAGGTTTATCACATAATATGTATATATATATACCATACACAAGTACTCATGTATAATATATAATTATACATACACACACTCAACATGCACACACCATACTACTCACTGCCCCAACACACATACACACGCAACACACACTGCACACTACTCAACACTCACACTAAGCACTCTTATACACAACCACTCACTGCACACATATATTATATATTTATACTACACACTACACTCACACATACACTCCTCTCACACAAACCACACGCCACACACATGACACACATCACTCACTACACCTTACTCCCTCATGATCACACTACACACTCACAGCAGGCCCTCACTCACACACTGCACACTCACATGCCACACACATTGCACACTACTCACTCTCTATAATTAACACACTCACATACATGTATACTTAAGTATGTAAGGGGGTTGGTTGAGGGATGTAAGGGATTGGTATGGTGAGGTGATAGGTTGAGTGTGCAAGGGGTTTAGGTGGTTGGTTGCTTTTCCAAATTCAAGGGATTGTGACCGATGTGATTGATGTGACGTGTCTCGAATTGCGTGCACTCTTGGAGTACGTGCAACACAGGTATAACTACGGGTTTGCGTGTAAATCTCAGTCCGGATTCTAAATACAGTCCGGGTAAAAATGCATTGATGTTAAAACTATAATATAAATTATAACTCTGATTAAGTCACGACACTAAAATTAGAAGCTGCAGTTTATAAATACAGTCCGAAGATTAAAATTTAAATAAAAGAAAAATACAGGTATTACATACCCTCTTCACTATTTTATTATATTAATCTAATTTTAAAAGTTTGAAACTCCCCTCAACGAGAAGTTTTTGAGTACCTTAAGGGTGTCACGTGGCATGCTTATGTGCAGAGAAACTCTATTATTGCCATTTTTGTACATTCAACGTACTCTACGGATAGAGGAATACATAGAGTTGAACATAGAAATTGAAAGATTTCGTTGAAATTGTTCGTTTGGAAATTTTTCGAAAAGCTAATCATAGGTTGTTCTCCATCGGAAAAATAGGGCTGTTGTGCTCATTACTAAATTTGTTTAAGAGATGAAATATAACCAAGATATATCTTTTTGATCAAATGTTGAATCGATCATCAGAAGAAGAATTAGGCCAAAAGTTAGAATACATTCTAGGAAAATAAAACTTCCTATAGAAGAGAATCAAATGAAAGGCTTTCATAAAAATTCTCGAAATCGAGAATGAAGTTTTCATTTGATACATGCCAGATCGATCATGAATTAGTAACTGGAGTCTGGATCCAATTTTCGAAAAAAATTCTAATAGTTTCGAACTTTCTATTTTTAGAAATGGAATATTTACGAAATCTCCATGAATAGGATTAAACTTTATTCCATGGTGTGGTACACTCTAACCAATGAAAGAAAGGCTTTTGGGTGGGACATGCATCCTCTACATGCAGGGCCCCACCTAAAAGACTCTCTCATTGATTGGAGACTCTCTATTTTCTTTAGCAATAATGATATACCCACTCACTCAATCGCACCTCCAATCACATTCTGTCTCTTAGTTATAGTGGGTCCTATGTGGAACTCATGTGGAACCCACCAAAATTAATTAAGAACAATCAAGGGTCAGAATGTGCTAAATGTGGTTTGGGTTATGGATGAGAGTGAGGGTGTATCATTATTCTTTCTTTAGTGCATGTGGGCACAATTTCTAGCGGTGTATATATAGAAACACACAAAGTAAGATTTTGGATCCTAAGACCAACTGTATTGGGGGATTTAAATAGCTATCCAAAATCAAAAGATGCCAAAATGAATCCTTCATTTCAAAAATTGCACTCCAATGGGGAATCCATTATAGAAACTCATGGTTTAGGTCTCCAAACTTACAGCCTTTGGAAAGAGAAAGTGAGGGGATCCATAGTTGGTGGAAAGATCATAACCATTGATTTGTGATTAAAATAATGTTGGATAAAAATTAATTTTGGCCATGTTTGAGGTCAAATAAATGTGGGACCTATTTAGAGTTTGAATGGGGTCCTTGTGGATTTGTGTTCTCCTCCATGAGGAGATGAACTTTGGATATGTACATGTCCAAAATTATTGTGGAGTGAATGAGAAATTAATCCATTGAATACATATAGATAATGTACATGCATGAAAAATGTACATACATGAATGAATGTATAGATGCATTTATTCTCATTCATGTGTACATGCATAGAAAATGTACATACATGAATGAATTTATAGTTGCATTTATTCTCATTCATGGATAATGCACATTCATAGATGCATTGCACTTATTCTCATTCATGGATAATACACATTCATAGATGAATCATGTATATACATGGATGACTCTATAGATTCATAATGTACATACATGGATGAATCCACAAATACATGATGTACATCCAATGAATCCTCTCTCCCCTTAGTCATATATATTCTGAGCTTTCTCCTCAGAAATTTTAGAGTCAGAAAAACAAGAGCTATTTCATTCCTTCCAATATTCCTTCCTGAGAGAGACACAGAAAATAGTTGGTTTGCTGGAGCAGTCGAACACCGTGCTTGTCTACTGCTGGTTATTGCCGATGTATCCTGGGAGACAGACGTCGGAGATATCCTCAAGCACTTCTGGTGAGGCGGCGAATCTGTTTTACGAAAACTGTGAACTATCACAGGCCTCGGTTTGATCAATTCTCAGTTTCTATTTTCTTTTAGTTACTATAATTTTGTTTTCTATAAGCAGTTTCAATTTTTGTGTTATCAGATTATTTCTTATACTGCCTCTGTTTGTAATCCAGAATCTGTTTATGTTTAATATAATTTTTCCAACAATCTTAAAACAGATTCTTATAAAACAAAACAGATTCGGATTTAGAAAAACAGAATTATTTTTGGAAAAAAAAAATCTTACAAAAACTGCTACTGTAATTCTTGTTTTTTGCCCAAACGGTGCAGAGTCAGGGAAATTGCATTAGACAAAAAGTGTGCAAAATCGTGTTTTGCTTGAGACTACTCGAGCAGAATCTTAAAATTCCTTCGTTTTCCTAATAATAATCTAAACACGAAATTTTGCTACTGGAAAAAAAAAAGAAAAAATAAATAAAAGGAAGGAAAAATAAAATATTAGATTTAATTTATTTTCTCCTTTGATGATATTTTCAGAAATGGAAAATCAGAATGTGAACACTGCTGCAAACCCACCTGTTGTAACCGACGTTGCTACAGGCTCCAACACCGTGGTGATTAGCTCCATACCTGTGAAGGTTCCCTCAATCTAAACAGTTGCTGTGAACCACAGGAAGAAACCCGAGAAGTTTAATGGTGTGGATTTCAAAAGGTGGCAGCAAAAGATGCTGTTCTACCTTACCACCTTGAACCTCGTGAGGTTCTTGAAGGAAGAGGCTCCTGTGCCTAATGAAAATGAACAAGACCGAGCGGTTGTGCTAGCTATTGATGCTTGGAAGCACTCGGACTTTCTGTGCCGAAATTATGTGTTGAATGGCCTACACGACATACTCTATAATGTGTATAGTGTTAAGACCACTGCTAAGGAACTATGGGAGTCCTTAGACAGAAAGTACAAAATCGAGGATGCCGGGTCAAAGAAATTTGTAGTGGGGAGATTCCTCGACTATAAGATGGTGGACTCGAAGACTGTGATCAGTCAAGTTCAAGAGCTGCAAGTAATCTTGCATGAAATCCATGCTGAAGGAATGATCTTGAGCGAAACTTTTCAAGTTGCTGCTATAATCACTACAAGGAAAAAGGCTATTTATGTCACTTAAAAAGTGACATAAATAGGTATTTATGTCACTTTTTATAACAATAAAAAGTGACATAAATGGAGGCGATATAAATGTTTTAAAAGTGACATAAATGTTTTAGAAAAGTGACATAAATGTTTCATAATACCAACACATATGTTAATAAAAAGTGACATAAATACTTAAAAGTGACATAAATACCATTTTATTTATGTCACTTTTAACCTAAAGTGACATAAAAGTAGAAAAGTGACATAAACGTTTCATAATACCAACACATATGTTAGTAAAAAGTGACATAAATACTTAAAAGTGACATAAATACCATTTTATTTATGTCACTTTTTAACCTAAAGTGACATAAAAGTATAAAAGTGACATAAATACCAAACAAAATTATTACATCAAAGTCTTAAAAGTGGCATAAATAGGTATTTATGTCACTTTAAAAAAAAACGACATAAATGTGACATAACAATACTGATTCAATACCACCCTGTAAAAACAACATATAGTATCCTGTATATATATATATATATACAATATCACCCTGTACAAAATTAAATCCAACTCAATTAATGATCTATTTCAACTACTAAATTTCATCGATACATCTAAATATCAACCAATTAATATATTGGAATGAACAAAAAAAATATACAATCGATCCGAGTCAAGTACGTACTGCTAAACTAATAACATATATATACATATTACATATTCATAAAAAATTAAAGCACTAAGAAAACTATGAAAGCAACAACAAAAAATTAGCCCGATAAAAAAGTGGTTCACTTGTTAGAATTTCCATCAAAATGTGAAACTTTGTACCTACAAAAAAAGAAAAAGTTTTCATTAATTAGTTTTATATATAAAATAATAAAAGAGTACGTAAAACTATGTTTGGGGGTTTTGAGAGACCAAAATGTGTTCAGGGACTCGGAATGATGCAAGAGTCATTTTTTTTTGCATTATTTGTGAACCGTGAATCCGTTATGCATTCTGTTAGTTCCCGCAAGTTTATTTAGGAATGTTCGAGGAGCGTGTAAGGTTTCGTGGCATTTGGTTAAGCGGTTTATAGTTTCACGACTCAAAACCCCCAAAACTAAGCTTTTTCAAGCCTAAGTGATGTAAGGGTCATTTTTTCGTGTTATTTGTGAACCGTGAATCCGTTATGCATTCCGTTAGTTCTCTCAAGTTTATTTAGGCATGTTTGAGGTGCGCATAAGTTTTCATGGCGATTGGTTAAGCGGTTTAGCATTTCACTACTCAAAACCAATAAAACTAAGCTTTTTCAAGCCTAAGTGATGTAAGGGTCATTTTTTCGCGTTTTTTGTGAACCATGAATCCGTTTTGCATTCCGTTAGTTCCCGCAAGTTTATTTAGGCATGTTTGAGGTGCGCGTAAGGTTTTGTGGCGATTGGTTAAGTGGTTTAGCATTTCACTACTCAAAACCCCCAAAAAACTAAGCTTTTTCAAGCCTAAGTGATGTAAGGGTCATTTTTTCGCGTTTTTTGTGAACCGTGAATCCGTTTTGCATTCCGTTAGTTCCCGCAAGTTTATTTAGGCATGTTTGAGGTACGCATAAGGTTTCGTGGCGATTGGTTAAGCGGTTTAGCATTTCACTACTCAAAACCAATAAAACTAAGCCTTTTCAAGCCTAAGTGATGTAAGGGTCATTTTTCGCGTTTTTTGTGAACCGTGAATCCGTTATGCATTCTGTTAGTTCTCGCAAGTTTATTTAGGCATGTTTGAGTTGCGCGTAAGGTTTCGTGACGATTGGTTAAGCGGTTTAGCATTTCACTACTCAAAATGAATAAAACTAAGCTTTTTCAAGCCTAAGTGATGTAAGGGTCATTTTTTCGCGTTTTTTTTGTAAATTGTGAATCCGTTTTGCATTCTGTTAGTTCCCGCAAGTCTATTTAGGCATGTTTGAGGTGCGCGTAAGGTTTTGTGGCGATTGATTAAGCAGTTTAGCATTTCACTACTCAAAACCAATAAAACTAAGCTTTTTTAAGCCTAAGTGATGTAAGGGTCATTTTTTCGCGTTTTTTGTGAACCGTGAATCTGTTTTGCATTCCGTTAGTTCCTGCAAGTTTATTTAGGTATGTTTGAGGTGCCCATAAGGTTTCGTGGCGATTGGTTAAGCGGTTTAGCATTTCACTACTCAAAACCAATAAAACTAAGCTAATTTTTCAAGCCTAAGTGATGTAAGGGTCATTTTTTTCGCCTTTTTTGTGAATCGTGAATCCGTTATGTATTTTGTTAGTTCTTGCAAGTTTATTTAGGCATGTTTGAGATGCGCGTAAGGTTTCGTGGCGATTGGTTTAGCGGTTTAGCGGTTCACTACTCAAAACCCCAAAACTAAGCTTTTTCAAGCCTAAGTGATGCAAGGGTCATTTTTTTTTGCGTTTTTTGTGAACCGTGAATCCGTTATGCATTCTGTTAGTTCCCTCAAGTTTATTTAGGCATGTTTGAGATGCGCGTAAGGTTTTGTGGCGATTGGTTAAGCGGTTTAGCGTTTCACTACTCAAAACCCTTTTCAAGCCTAAGTGATGTAAGGGTCATTTTTTTTTGCGTTTTTTTGTGAAAAGTGAATCCGTTTTGCATTCCGTTAGTTCCCACAAGTCTATTTAGGCATGTTTGAGGTGCGCGTAAGGTTTCGTGGCGATTGGTTAAGCGGTTTAGCATTTCACTACTCAAAACCCCCAAAACTAAGCTTTTTCAAGCCTAAGTGACTATGACCTTGATCTCGACGATATCGAGTAACGATAGGCTAGCAACAATGATGTAGTGGACCTAGTAGTTATTTTGTGCACACTTGATAGTTGATATAAACTTGAATTTTGTGATGAATCTAATTATGAATTAATGGTATAGTAAAGTATACTTCATTGCACTTATGTATTTGTTCTAAGTGGGATCCGAACGCACATTTCGTGTCATTAACACAATTGTGTGTCTTATATGTGTGCCTTATTTGTTCTTTTGATGTGCTTTTCTTCTTTTTTCCTACAAAGTTTTCTATCAGTTTTCTAGATTTTTCTTAATTTGCCACTGAACATAGAGAGAAAGCAAGAACACATAAAACTCCACCCCGCAGGCGTACTCGTTAAGGTTTACAACCCTAAATAGCAAGTAAAACATATAAAATGCCACCCCGCAGGCGTACTCGTACTAACATGGAGTAAGAAGGACCACTTGTATCTAGAAATGCCACCCCTCCACAAATATTGGATGCTCCCAGCCTATAAATGAAAGAAGGATAGCATTATAATAAATGTTGACACTCCAAACAACAATTTTAAAACTTGAAAATCTAACAAAAAAGTAAATCACAAATTTCAAACCGGTTTGATGAGTAATAAACTCAAAGTAACCATGAAAAAATATGGCGCTCTAAAAATATAAGTATCAAAACATGTTGATTATGCAACCATTGGAGAAAGACATAACTTGTATAATTAACATAGCAACACACACATGTTGAGTAGGCATTGGGTTGAAAATTAATGACACGTAAAAAGTTCAAGTAATCATATTTGCACTATAGTTAGCTTCATCTTATTAACCAAAGATATATGACTTTGCTCTCTAGTTAGCTTCAGTTTTTTATTGAGGAAGATCTGCCATTGGTTAATAAATTCATCTCATATGTCAATGAATCGCAATCAATCCCTCTCTACCATGTTATAAATTAGAGCACTCCCGTGACTATATAATATCTATCATTCAACTATAATGGAATTATGTTATCCTATATATTGTATTGATGCTGAAAATCATGTCCAACCAATGGAAAATGGCTATGTAGCTTTTGGGTTGGGTTTCACAAATCTTAAAAAATTGTCCCAGTTTACAACTGGTCAAGAACTCTCTGTGGAGCTAGAATCCCTACAAGATATATACACAAACATCTATATTCATGTATGTATACATGCATACTTATAAAATATGGTGCAACTTTCATTTAATATTCTTTTTGGCTGCTTTTGCATGCACAGAGAGGCAATTAAGAGCGCACACAAACACATATTGGGTTGATCAGTCACATGAAATATGTTATATTCTTTTATCTCTTTTGTAGTAAGTCCGTGTAGCCAAAATGTGAAAATAGACTTCCAGAGTTTCATTGCCTTTTGTAGTCCTCATACATCACCAGATTAATGGTTATTCTCTATTACGGTTCACTACATATATACCACAAGCCTGCTGGCTAAACTTGAACTAATAGTCTAGCAACATAGTCCAAAATGCTTAAGTCCAAATTACTAGTAGCAAGCTTGAGGTGTTAGCACCTTCCATTCTCCTACGGCTCCACTCTCCACAACTGGTGCGACATGTGGCCCCTAATGAGTAACCACAGGTACGGTATTGCACCGTCGTGACCAAAGCCTGGTCTGATACCATTTGTAACGTCCTAAGCTTTTTGGCCCACTAACTTTGATAAAGAGCCTAACAACATGAGTACTAAAAATGCTTAACTCTAAGCTACCACTAGCAAGCTTGTGGTGTTATTATAAGCGACTCTTACTTCTATTAATAAGTTATGTGGATCTCATAGTGTGAGAAGCCTGCAAGAAATTAACCAAAGAAAATTGTATATATAAGATGATATTAACGTACCTAACTAGTAAATTTATATTTCAAATTTGATTTCCTATGCATGTGACAATAGTGCCACATTAATTATAGTAGGAACACTTGAATTTCGCTGAAAGTTGATTAAGTGGTCCCACTATTATCTGTACTTGGAACCGAAATTGAGAACCAAAACATTACTCGGCTTTTATTAGTAACTATTTGGCATAATTCATTGCTCTTGTTGATTCACCTTTTCAAGAAAAGAAAAAAAAGAAAAAAATAATAAATTAAAGGGTTAATACAGTTTCCTCCTGCCTGTTTTTACTTTATCCCTATAATTTAAAAGTTGACACTTAATCGGTTAAGCCATGATGACAAGTTCTTGAAGGTAAGAAAAAAGAAAAATGTAAATTTGATGCAGCAATGGTTTCCTATTAGTTTCTAGTAGGTAAATCAGGCAGAGTATCCACTTTTTTTACCACACTTTGTGGCTGATCTAGTATTAGGTTGGAATGATAATAGTTACATATCACAAGAAGCATCTTAAAAACTCATGCAAGAGATGCAAATTAAAAAAAACAAGAAAAAGGCAACTTTCATGACTAGCTCTACTTTAAACTGCTTATCATATGCCTAAAATTGAAGTAATTTAATGTAACTAGCTTATCAATCTACTTAGCCTTTTCCAAACACTACTTCTAATAAATCCCAAATCTCATTCATAAAAAACCAAAGCCTTTTTTCAGACCTCTAAAACTGTCCAAGAAAGGGCATCAATATTCTATTCCCAAAGGAAGGTCAACTATAAAGCAGTTAGTACACATGATATTATTTATTGGCTTATATTATTAATTTGTAAACTTTACTCAACTCTCAAACACCTATAAATATTTTTCTCCTTGCAACTGAGGTTGATCCACAACCACATGTAGGTTGAAACAAGTAGAAAGAGAACCCAAATCTCCTTTTATTTATTTATGATTTTTTTTTTTTGGATTAAAAGGAAGAAGAACAAAACAGCTAGCTTCCTGTCGGGAAATCAGTACCAATACAATTGCAAGAAGTAGCAAATTCAAGTACCTCGGCACTCGGCAGGTAATTCAAACTAACAAAAGGTCTATCCTGAATGACACTTAAATTATCTAGGCTATCTATCAGTACATTTTTTTCCTTCCCTTTTCACATGATTTACCTTTCCTTTCACCTCCCCCAGGAGCAAAAGACAGTCCTCTAAAATATATCTTAGAGGCCGATTCACCTTGATTACCCAAATTAACTTACTTTTGTCTTTCTTTGTCAAAGAGACTTATGTAAATTTTTTTTTGAGGTACATGAAATATTATTTGAAGATGAGATTGTTTTAGTAGATGAATTTGTTCTCATAAACTACACATAAGCCGTATAAAGTGCACCAGATAAAACTACACGTTTTAATGGTGCCTATCCCTTGCCAAATCAAATATATTTAAGTGCTTGATGCCGGTTTCTCAATTTCTAAGATTGTATGCTTTAATTCTTTGAACTACTTACGAAAGAGTAAACAAATTGGTCTAGACAATTAAATTGTCCATCCATGTGAAAGCTTTGTTGCTTATTTCTTCCCCAAATAGATGCATTTATCTTGAAAAAGGCATATTCGTGTAAATCCACATTAATTCGTACTCAAATTAATAAGAGGTGACAAACAAAAGGCCAATCAAAATCTACAAGAAGCAAACAAATGTCCCAAATCTCATTCATAAAAAGACAAAGTCTTTACTCATGTTAATGCCCCGTACATATATAAATGTGTGTGTGTGTGTGTGTGTGTGAGAGAGAGAGAGAGAGAGAGAGAGAGAGAGAGACCTAGAGATCAAGGAGGAGAAGCTAGGCAAAGCAGCACAGAGCAGCGGCGACGCAGAGTAGCGACGGCGGCGGTGGTTGAGTGGTTTGGGTTTGGGTTTGGGAATGGAGATGGAGATAGGGTTTGGGTTTGGGTTTGGGAATGGAGATGGAGAGAGGGTTTGGGAATGGAGATAGAGAGAGGGTTTGGGTTTTCTCATTCCTGCACTTTTATCAATTCCCCCGCCCTTTCCCGCACGCAAGATGACTTTTATGTCACTTTTTGTAAAATGTTTGTCAATTTTAAAAAAAAGTGACATAAAAAATTAGGGTGCTTATAAGTAATATGTATTATTTATGTCACTTTTTACAAAAATCGACATAAAATTTTTTGTATTATTTACAAAATTGCCACCGCGTTTTTATTTATGTCACTTTTTTGTCACTTTTTAAAAGGTGACATAAAAGTATTATTATTTATGTCACTTTTTAAAAAAGTGACATAAATAAAAAATTTGTATTATTTACAAAATTGCCACCGCGTTTTTATTTATGTCACTTTTTAAAAAAGTGACATAAATATGTTATTATTTATGTCACTTTTTTAAACAAATGACATAAATAATAAAGCATTTATGTCACTTTTTTAAAAACCGACATAAATACTAAAAAAGTGACATAAAAAGACCCAGCAAGAAATAATTATGTCACTTAAAATAAAAGTGACATAAATACAAGTTTTAAAGTGACATAAAAGCCTTTTTTCTTGTAGTGAATTGAAAAGCTACCCCCTGCTTGGAAGGACTTCAAGAACTATTTGAAGCACAAGCGAAAGGAGATGAAAATTGAAGATCTCATTGTCAGGCTTCGAATTGAAGAATACAACAAAGGGGCTGACAAGAATTTGGGGAACTTTGTGGCCAAGGCTAATGTGGTTGAGCACGGTCAAAGTTCGAAAGTGAAGAAGAAATCATCTTCTGGCAAAGGATACAAAATGGGGCCAAAAGGTGGTATCGCCAAGAAGCCAAAATTTCAGTTTCAAGGAAAGTGCTACAACTGTGGCAAAATTGGACACCGGACTTCTGAATGTCATCTGCCACAAAAGAGAGTCCAAAATAATCAAGCTAATATGACAGAGTTAGATTCTATCTCAAGGGATGTCTCTGACATTAATTTGTCTGATGTGGTCTCTGAAGTGAACATGGTGGATTCAAACCCAAGGGAATGGTGGATAAACACTGGTGCTACTCGCCACATATGCTTCGACAAAACTATGTTCACTTCCTTCGAACCAATTACAAGTGGTAAGAAGATGTATATGGGAAATTATGCTTCTTCATATGTTGAAGGCCAAGGAAAAATAATTCTGAAAATGACTTCATGAAAGGAGCTAACTCTCAACAATGTCCTTTATGTATCGAAAATTCGCAAGAATTTGGTATCCGGATCTCTCCTAAGCAAGCATGGCTTCCGAATGGTCTTTGAGTCAGACAAGGTGGTGTTGACCAAAGTGGGAATGTATATGGGGAAGGGAAATATGTGTAATGGGATGTTCAAACTTAATTTAGCAACTGTATTCCCAAAAGTTAATAAAATGAGTACCTCTTCTGTTTACTTGCTTGAGTCTTCCAATTTGTGGCATGGTAGACTAGGACATGTTAATTTTAATTCTTTGCGAAGATTAATTAAATTAGACCACATACCAAAATGTCATATTGATGCAAGTTATAAATGTGAAACTTGTGTTGAAGCAAAGTTAACAAAGACTTCATTTCAGTCAATTGAAAGAAGCACTGAACCTTTGAAATTAATCCACACTGATGTATGTGATTTAAAAATGGTTCAATCAAGAGGTGGCAATAAGTATTTTATTTCTTTTGTTGATGATTGCACTAAATACTGTTATGTGTATTTGCTAAATAGTAAGGATGCAGCTTTGGATAAGTTCATTCTATACAAGACAGAGGTTGAAAATCAACTAAGTAAAAAGATTAAGGTGTTGATAAGTGATAGGGGTGGTGAATATGTAGCGCCATATGGTGAGTTTTGTGCACAAAATGGAATTATTCACCAAACCACCGCACCTTATTCCTCTCCATCAAATGGAGTTGCTGAAAGGAAAAATCGTACCTTAAAAGAAATGATGAATGCTATGTTAATAAGTTCTGGATTGCCACAGAACTTGTGGGGGGAGGCAATTCTCTCCGCAAATTATATTTTAAATAAGGTACATCGAAAGAAAGTTGATCCAACCCCGTATGAACAATGGAATGGTCGAAAACCTTCCTACAAGTTCTTACGAATGTGGGGATGTCTTGCAAAGGTTCTTGTACCTACTCCTAAGAAAAAAAGGATAGGTCCAAAAACTGTTGATTGTTTATTTATTGGCTATGCACATAATAGTAGTGCGTATCGGTTTCTTGTACATAAATATGAAAACCCAGATATACACAAGAACACGATCATGGAGTCTAGAAATGCGTCTTTCTTTGAGAATATATTTCCTTGTAAAGAGGAATATAGTTCTAAAAAACGCACATTTGAGGCTGTTGGGGAAACTAGTAAAACCCAAGAAGAAAATGTTGATATTGAGCCTAGACGTGGGAAACGAGCTAGAACCTCAAAATCTTTTGGTCCAGACTTTCTAACTTATGTAATAGAAAGTGAGCCTCAAAGCTATAATGAAGCTATTAGATCACCAGATGGTTCATTGTGGAAAGAAGCAATCAAGAGTGAAATTGATTCTATCCTACAAAGCCATACTTGGGAACTGGTAGATCTTCCTCCTGGTTGTAAGCCGTTGGGTTACAAATGAATTTTTAAAAGGAAAATGAAGACGGAAGGTACTATTGATAAGTATAAGGCAAGGCTTGTCATCAAAGGGTATAGACAAAAGGAGGGTCTAGACTACTTTGATACGTATTCTCCTGTTACGAGAATAACATCCATTCGTATGATTATTGCGATCACCGCATTGCGAGATCTCGAAATACATCAAATGGATGTTAAGATTGCCTTCCTTAATGGAGATTTGAATGAAGAAATCTACATGGAACAACCTAAAGGATTTTCTGCTCCAGGGCAAGAAAATAAAGTGTGTAAGCTTATCAAATCATTGTATGGCTTAAAGAAAGCTCCAAAACAATGGCATGAAAAAAATTGAAAAAGCTATACTCTCTAGTGGATTTAAAATCAATGAGTGTGATAAATGTGTTTATGTCAAAGACACAATTGAAGGCTATGTCGTATTATGTCTTTATGTTGATGACATGCTCATAGTGGGTAGTAATGACAAGATCATTAAATCTACTAAGAAAATGTTGAATTCTAAATTTGACATGAAAGATATGGGACTTGCTGATGTTATATTGGGCATCAAGATCTCTAGAAATACTAATGGACTTGTTCTGTCATAGTCACATTATGTAGACAAGATTCTAGAGAAGTTCAACAAGTCTGATACTAGTATAGCCAGGACTCCTGTGGACTTAAGTCTTGTAGCACCCAGAATTTCCCTAGAAATTTCACGCAAGAATTTAGAAATGATGACATCACCATAGTACGGTTACAGAAGATCCATTAGGGTAAACCTAATTAGGAATCCTTACCAGGTTCTATAGTAATTGTCTTGACGATGACGACAACGTTAGTAATAACCTAGTGTCTATTAGTATAGATGTAACCTCAGCATGGATAGTTTCTAAGTTAGAATCCTTAGACAGACTTGAATATAGGCTTGTGTATAGCCCCGTTCATTCATATCTTATATCTGCGTTCACTTTCGCAGTATTGCACTTATACTATGACTCAGCAGCACATTCCAGTATACCGACTCAAGAGTGGGACCCATATCACCAACCTTATGTGGACCACACCTTTATGATCTACCCTTAGGTTCATACAAGCACACATACTTGTATACACGTGGTGCACCCAACATATGGGATAAACAATTCCCCCTCACCCCCTCTATATAAACACCATCACCCCCTCATTTGACTTCCTTTCCAGCCACAATCTATCTATACAGATTGTTTATAGAGAGAGAAACCAAGTGAGATTAGAGAGCAAGCTTGAGAAAAAAAACCCCACCCTCACCCCATCACATTTTCGGCCAATACACAACATACCCCCCCCCCCCATACATTGTACACACTCATACACCCCCTCTCTGTAACCTCTCTGTCTTAGCCTCACTACCACACGCACATGCAGAGAAGCTGGAGAAGGGGAAAAGAGACGCAGCAGGAGGGAGAGAGAGGGAGAGAGAATAATTGATCGGAGAGAGAGGAAAGGAAATTGAAGCTCCTAGAGGTAAACCAACACTCCCCTTTCATTTCTGCACCATTGCATGTTACTTAGAGGGCCTCAGGACCACATGCAATGAGCCAAACAGAGCCTGGTGCTCTGGTTAAGCCCATACGCCATTGGAGCTTCTCACCAGAGCTCGGATGTTCGAACTTAACCAAACGGGCCCTAAGTTATATCAATCTGACCCTGATGAACCCAGATAGACCCCCTTATAGCAGGTTTGGATTTGGGCGATGTTTGGATGGCCATGCAGGCCATTATTCTTTGAAATGACCGAAAGAATAATGGCCTGGTAGGAGACCCAAACGTATAAACCAGACTGTGGGTTTATACTATGTTGTAGAGGAAAGAGAATCGATCCATTTGGCGTTGGAATGAGGTGTTTTGATGGAGAAATGAGAGAGATGTGAGCTTGGAAAGTTTTCCGGCGATGCCCCAATTTTTCGGCGGCGTTGCTTCGCCGGAGAAGATGAAGGGGAAGCGGGTTATAACACCCGGGTTTGGGCCGGGTCGGGTTTAAGTTAGGGTGGGTTAGGATGTGTGTAGAAGTGGGTAGGGTCGCGGTTCGGGTTTGTTTTAATAAAACCCGTGGGTCAACTTAAGTGGCACGACGTCGTTTTGACGTCGGGCTGGGTTTCGGTCGGGTTCGGGTAAACAGAGCGGGTTAGTGTGTGAGTGTAGATGGGTACGGGTAGTGGGTCGGGTTGTTTAATCAACCCGTGGGCAAGTTTAAGTGGGATGACGCCGTTTTGGGCGTCGGGTTGGAGTTCGGGTCGGGCTGGGCAAATGGGACGGGTCACGGTGTTAGTAGAAGTGGTTCGAGTGTGGATCCGGGTTCGGTTCGGATTGAGTAAATGGGTAGGGTTAGTTTGTTAGTATTATTTGGGTCTCGGTCTCGGGTTTGGTTCAACCCGAATAACTTGTGGGTTGGGTCTAGTTGAGTGTATAATTGGATAGTTCAATTAGTTAGGGTCGGGTCGGGTCGGGTCGGGTGTGACCCAGCGGTCCAGCCCAGTTGAGTTTCTTCGTGTGTGTAAACGGGTTACCCGTTTAATCTCGGGTCGGTTCGGGTTGACCCGTCGGGTCTGAGAATATTATTATTATTATTATTATTAGTATTATTAGTTTTAATTAGTATAAAAGTTTTTTTTTAATCGTTTTAATAATTATAAATAGTTTACAATTAATACCATTAAGGTTTTATATTATAGAATTGTCACGCCCCGGAGCAGCAGAAATTAGCAGGAAATAAAATTTTCCTTTCTGGGTCCGTAAGCCATGACTAGTTACATTAACTGGTTGTCCACAAACACACTAGATAAATAAAAGAGTAACTTAAACGGAAGCGCAAACTGAATATATACATCAACCGATTACTAGCTATTACATCAGAGTTTGTAGTTATCAAAAGATAAAGAACAAAAGAGCTTAAGGCGTTAGACGCCGTTTACAACTTACCACAAAAGGACAAAAGTCTATAAAGAACAACTAAATCTTCTTTCTTGAAGCCGCACCTTTAACTGGCGTAGCCGTGACCTTCAGCATAGTAGGCTTCCCCTTCGTAGGCTCCTTCCAGATAATCCTCCTCCGGACAATCATATCCTGTATAGTCTAGACATGGGAATGTCCAGATCGAGCGTAGTATGCCGTTAGCTTTAATAAAAGCTAAGTGAGCGTTCTAACCGAACACTCCTAATAAAAAATATGTATCCAAAGTACACAATGGCTGATTACGACGATTGAATGAATTATAATTAGACCGTGCGTGAAACTATGCATCATCGATATATTCGACTTCACTCGACTTAACATCCGACTTACTTAACTTTGTTACATTACCAGTGTAACGCCGTTGGCTTAGAGTGACTCGCCCAGTGGGTCGAGCTATGGTTACTTTACTATCGTTGTCTGCCCCTCCGTGGCCATAGTAGTAATTTCGCTTTACAAGCTAACCATGTACTCTATGTCCTCGGGACCTTGCCTTATGAATATCGTCGCCGGTTTGCGAAACGGTTACTTTACTATCGTTGGTCGTCGCGACCGCAGTAGTAATCTCGCCTTACAGGCTAACCGTGTTTATTCATTTCTCGATGTATTCTTATCAACATGATTACTTTGCTATCGTGTTTGCCTCTCCGTGGCCATAGTAGCAATCATCGCCGGCATGCGATCCTGTAATTCCATTTGACAGTACCAACTCACTACATATCAACTTTCAGACCTCCGCGGTCGACTACACGTATTTCCAAATGCATACGGACTTGGTCTCCGCGACCGTTCGACTCTATACCCGTACACGTCGACTTGACGTTACGACACCGACTTCTACGTGAGGTGTATCATATGTTATGCACAAGGTACAAGTTAATTTAAACAGTTACTATATTATTCTTGAAATAATGTACGAATCCAAAATTCATAGTACTGCATGTTAAAGCATGAGGTTAACCGGAATAAATAAAAATAATAATAAACAGAAAGAATTACCACATGTTAAAGCATGGAGTTAACCGGACTGATAATAATAACGAACAGAAATATTAATAATAATAATAATAATAATAATAATAATAATAATAATAATAATAACGGAGATAATATGTTCGGGGTACAACATATTAATATGAGGTTAACCGGAAAGTGATATCAATAATATTAATAATAATATTATTAATATTATTAATAATATTAATAATAGTAGTGGGATAATTTGTTCAGGGTACAACATATTAAAGCCTGCAGTTTAAACAACAATATTAATACTAATAATAATAATAATAATAACAATAATAGTATCATTATTATTAACGGAAAAATAAAACGGATATTAATATGTTCAGGGTACATATGTTAATCACGAGGTTAACTGGACCATAATAATAATAAGCGGAAAATAATAATAATAAATAGTAGCGATAATAACAATGATAATGAAATCATAATACGGACCTAGATTAGGGACACCACATGTTAGGCACAAGATTTTCCATAAAATAATAAACGGAAGATAATATGGACATTAATCTGGTATACCAAGTGAATTAGGAACTCACCGTAGCTTCGGGGTCGTGGTGTGATTTGGGGTAGTAAGCTTTCCTTTTCTTTTCTTTCTTCTCTCTCTATTTTTTCCTTCCTTCCTAACAACTAATGAGGGTTCCTATTTATAGGGGGTGGTTGGGTTTTTATAATATATATATATATTACACACACATATTAAATATATACTACACCAACATACAAACACACACAACGCCACCTTGCCACCCCACGCCACATACATAGACACATGCACACACATGCACTCAAGTACCCACACACCTCACCCCTACACCCTACACACTAGCCCACCCAACTGACCACCCTACAACACACCTCACCACTCTACCTCCTTTTTTTTGTCGGCACACACACACCAATAAATTGATAAGGGTTGTTTGGGGGGTTTGGTTTAGGGTACAAGTAGGGTTGGTTAATACATGTATAATTATGGGTTCAAAAATAATATTTAATTATAGTGGAAATTTTATAATTACTGTCTAGAACTGGAAACTATATTTAATAAAAAATAAAATTACAGGTATTACAAGAATATTATTTTAATATTCTATATATCATTATTATATTATATATTATATATTTATTATTTCTATGGGTAATATAAATAATAAATATAAGTTTTAAATAGTTAATAAATACCTATATGTATTTATAAATTTTAGAAAATTAGGGTAATGACCCTAGAACTATTTTATTACATAATGTAAGTTATAAAGCTATAATATTATAGTCCAATATTTTTAATAATTAATAAGGAGCTATTTTATGAGTATATTAATTATTAAAAATATCAAACGAGCTCCGAAAATTATGAGATAAATACTGGTAGTGTATTTTAATATCTAGTATTTAATAAAAATACTTTTAAGTACTGATTTCTTTGTATAATTATAATTATGTATTTAAATCCCGTTTCGGGTATTTTCTGGTATATATTATCTTCAATAATTCATAATAAATAATCCAGGACTCCGAAAATTACGCGGTCAGTTCCCAGAGTCTTAGAATAATGTCTAGAACATTCCCTTAAAGTTTGGTGACTTTTCGACTCGGTCGAAAATACAGCCTGTCTTTTAGGGCCCGCATTAGTGCAATAAGCCCTGCATATTACCTCGTAAAACGCAACGGACTCCGATTTGAGTCTAGTCAATGGCGTTGGACTTAAAATGACACGTAGATCACTACCTTGAGGTTTATGACTTCATTTGGTAAAATTACCATTTTGCCCCTATAGTTGTACTCATACATTATTACTGTTTATTCCGTTTATTGTTGTAGAACTTGACGGTTATCTGCTTTCCAAGGATCGGTGACTCGAGGTGAGTTTCCTAACCTCACTCTAATCCTAATAAGATTAATATAAGATGTTTAAAAGCTACCTGTATGATATTTTGTATAAGTAATATGCTGATTTATGATGTCACGTGTAGTTCCAATAATTGTAAGACTATGCAAAGCATGTTATGGTAGTGCTATCGCATACGTGAGCATGTCAAGCATTTTATCTATATGATTATTGGTATCAAATCCATATTATGTGATCCATATTTTATATATTACGTTTCTGCTGCTAACTGTTAAAGGCACGTTTTACGATGATTATTAATTGGAATAGATAGCGCATGCTATGTTAATAATAAAGAGAATGAAAGTGGTTTTGCATATGGGTATCGGTAGTGGACTCACTTGCATTTCATGACATGTGTTAGCATGCATTGTATGAGAAAGAGAGGGGTTTGATGAGAATGTGAATGATATGAGATATGTGAATGTGATTGCTAGATCCGATGGATCAACGGCTGACGAGCCGGGTGGACATGAACGGTTAGGGTTCCTAGCGCGCCTCTCGCCGTTGAAGACGTCCGGTGATGCACATACATGGTTGAAGACGTCCCATGTATCGTTGAAGACGTCCTGCTAGTGCTCTAATATACTTCTCAGCCGTGTAGACGACCGGTGAGAGTATACACATGGTTGAAGACGTCCCATGTGCCAGTTTGTTTACAGATTGTGTGCACCGTGAAGACGTCCGGTGGCCTATCAAGGGATGAGTATGAATTGGCTGTGATAGCATGTTGTCATCCTTGATATACCGCGTGTTGTCAAGTGGATGAGAAAGAGAAAGTGAATGATGAGATTGAATTGATGAGCAAAAAGGGTTTGGTTCAAATGATTTGGTTTTGGAAAGTTTTGGTTTTAAAATGAAATGGTTTTGAAAAAGTATCTGTTTTTAAAAAAAAGAGTTAGGAGTGAGTCACATTGGTCATGCATTTGCACGCACGATGATATAATAAGGAGAATGTATTCTATGATGTTATGCTTATCTGTTTACCTGTCTTGTTGAGACCTCTGCTATGCCCGTGGTAAGAATGCGTCTTTTGATAAGAGAATAACCATACCTTAAAATATTAAACTATGACGTGAGTTGAGAGATGTTATGTTATTATTGATTATTGTGCGATTGAGACTCTCACTCAGCCTTGTTCCAAGGCTGACGACATGTTACGCCCTGGGCATTCGTATGCCCAGAGTATTGCAGGTTTGGAGATAGATAGAAGAGTTCAGGATGCAGTACCGTGGAGCCAAGGAGGATAAAGCCTTGCCCAAGATCTGATAGATAGTTTCTCAAGTTTTAAGCTTATGTAAATCGTTTAGTATGACCTCTTGTATTAGGATTAAAGTTATTGTAACCCTTGTTTAATTTCCGCTGCTGTATTTATACTCTGATAAGTTTAGATCATGCTTATGCTCCAGCATTCCCCTTATGATTGCTTGGTGCGGAGTTAGAAGGACAGGACGGTTAACAAACTAGTCATGTGTCTACGGACTCATAAAGGAAAATTTTTATTTTCCCTATTTTTGGCTTACTCTGGGGCGTGACAAGTCTACTCCTATCTAAGAATACTGGTGAGAGTGTTTCTCAACTAGAATATTCTTGAGTGATAGGAAGTTTGATGTACCTAATGAGTTGTACACTGACATTGCTTATTTTGTTAGTAGACTGAGTAGATACACTAGTAATCCTAGTGTTAATCAGGGATAGTAAGGGTACTGCGGTACTTACGATATACACGTGATCAGGGACTGCACTACATGAGATATCCAGCTGTATTGGAAGGATTCAATGATGCAAACTGGATATCCAATATGAAAGATTTAAAATCTACAAGTGGATATGTTTTCACACTTGGTGGTGCAGCTGTATCATGGAAATCTTCAAAACAAACTTGTATTGCTAGATCAACAATGGAATCTGAATTCATTGCGCTAGACAAGGCAGCTGAAGAGGTTGAATGGCTTCGCCATTTTGTAGAAGATATTCCAAGATGGTCAAAACCTGTGCTAGCTATTTGCATACACTGCGATAGCCAATCTGCTATTGGAAGGGCACAAAGTAATATGTATAATGGTAAGTCTAGACATATTCGTCGTAGACACAATACCATTAAACAACTACTCTTAAGTGGGATTGCATGTCACAATTGACTATGTAAAGTCAAAGGACAATATTGCGGATCCGCTAACCAAAGGGTTAAATCGAGAGTTAGTTAATCAATCATCTAGAGGAATTGGACTAAAGCCTATGACGTTACAAGGGAATGGAATGGAAACCAAACCTAGTTGACTGGAGATCCCAAGATCTAGGTTCAAAGGGACAACCTAATTTCATGTACCTTAAGAGAATCACTGAGAAGAAACGTTCTTCTGCCCATTTCTATGATTCAATAGTAATACCTGCATGGTGTGAGGGTAAGCTTAGCTTTTAATGACTATGTGCGTTAGTATAACCAAGCGGAGTATAGCAGGATACTCTAAATAGTCACCTATGTGAATGTGAAGTGGGGCCGCTTCTAAAAGAATTTAAGAAGGGCAAAATTCTTTGATAAACATTCACTGAACCAGGCGAGTGTTCAATGCCAAAATGAACACAAGTGTAAGAACTAAACTACGTTTGGAAAGCTCCTCTGTGAAGTCTGTCGGTTGTTTACACTAACGGCAATCAGTTCAAGACTACACGTTCACTGGTCAGCCAATAAATCTGATAGATTTTCACAAGGGAAGGTTCAAAGCCAAACACTATCTATCTCTTTGCAGGAGTAATTCGTTGTGGTCTCTTTTGTTAGTCGTCTCACATCGTTTCAATTAATTTCATTCATGTGGGGGATTGTTGGATAAAAATTAATTTTGGCCATGATTGAGGTCAAATAAATGTGGGAACTATTTAGAGTTTGAATGGGGTCCTTGTGGATTTGTGTTCTCCTCCATAAGGAGATGAACTTTGGATATGTACATGTCCAAAATTATTGTGGAGTGAATGAGAAATTAATCCATTGAATACATTTAAATAATGTACATGCATAAAAAATGTACATACATGAATGAATGTATAGATGCATTTATTCTCATTCATGTGTACATGCATGGAAAATGTACATACATGAATGAATTTATAGTTGCATTTATTCTCATTCATGGATAATGCACATTCATAGATGAATTGCACTTATTCTCATTCATGGATAATACACATTCATAGATGAATCATGTATATACATGGATGAATCTATAGATTCATAATGTACATATATGGATGAATCCACAAATACATAATGTACATCCAATGAATCCTCTCTCCCCTTAGTCCTATATATTCTGAGCTTTCTTCTCAGAAATTTTAGAGTCAGAAAAACAAGAGCTATTTCATTCCTTCCAATATTCCTTCCTGAGAGAGACACAGAAAATAGTTGGTTCACCGGAGCAGTCGAACACCGTGCTTGTCTACTGCTGGTTATTGCCGATGTATCCTGGGAGACAGACGTCGGAGATATCCTCAAGCACTTCTGGTGAGGCGACGAATCTGTTTTACGAAAACTGTGAACTATCACAGGCCTCGATTTGATCAATTCTCAGTTTCTGTTTTCTTTTAGTTACTATAATTTTGTTTTGGGTAAATTGCATTTTGCATCCTCAAACTATACCATGTTTTGTACTTTGGTCCCTAAACTATCATTTTTTGCATTTTGATCCTTCAACTATCATTTTGTGGCAGTTTGCCCCCTCCTTCACTTTCAGTGACGAAAAAAGTCACTTTTTAGTGACACCAAAAGTGACGCTAAAAGTGAGGGAAGGGGCAAACTGCCACAAAATGATAGTTGAGGGACCAAAATGCGAAAAATGATAGTTTAGGGACCAAAGTGCAAAATATGGTATAGTTTGAGGGTGCAAAATGCAATTTACCCTTTTGTTTTCTATAAGCAGTTTCAATTTTTGTGTTATCATATTATTTCTTATACTGCCTCTGTTTGTAATCCAGAATCTGTTTATATTTAATATAATTTTTCCAACAAATAATATATTTAGTGTATTTATTGATTGAGATACATCAAAATATATTAAACAATAAAATGACTACTTTTTTTGGTACTATATATGGTTGGAGTCCATAAAATTTATTTAGTACATAAAACACTAAGCAAATAACTAAATAACATTTTGAACTCCCAAATTTAATTACTACCCTTAAAAATGCTCTAATTATGTAAACCCACATTCTTGTCTTACCAAATTAAGAACAACTCTGAATCTCTTTTTTCCCTTGAAATGACCTCTCAGCACCAACATGAATACTGTGTGTAATGTGTGGGTGGAGTTCCTTTATGCCCTGAGCAGCACTGCCATTTTCAAAGAATCTCTGAACCAATAAATAACTTAATATATGTAAATTAGGAAGGTTCTAAACAAATCCCATTGACCAAAGGTTCCTTGTAATTACCTGAAGTGTAAAAGATTGGTTCTTCTCTTTATCAGTTTTGGGAATGTTGAAGCAGAAAACACCCCCAAACAATTAGTGTCAGCTTTACTATTTTTTTTCAACAAGAGAGCATAACTATGGCAACTTGCTTAGTTGGGAGTTGGGGACCACATGGAGCTGATCATATCAATATACGAGTATATAATATCAAAAATGCAACACTCATCAGTTTTAAAACGTGCTAGTCAGGTGTCCAGCTAAGCAAGAACCAATTCGTAGGGACCCATGGTGAGGAGTGAGTGAGTGCGAGATCGATAGTCAAAAAACAGAAAGAATAATATTAGGTATACACATTTTTCTACATAATTTTTGACATATTATGTTTTAAATGTATGTATCTTGTATTATTTAAATTTTTTATATTTTTTTGTGTACCACTTATACAATACTTATATAATACAAGGTATATATATTTAAAACTAAATATAAAAAATATATAAAAAAAATATGTGAGTGTAATAGTGCTCAAAACATAAATGATATCATTGAAAACACAACACGTACACTAGTCTGTATATCACAATTATTTTCATATTTTCCTGTAGCTTTAAGCCCCCATTAGACTAGTGTCAAGTGAGGAGTGCTTTACCACACACACTCTCTCTGATTCTCTCTCTCTATATATACATGGGGGAGTGAAACTTCAACTTCCATGTCCAATAGGAATTCAATCCTGCAAATCCTCTCTCTCTCTCTCTCTCTCTCTCTCTCTCTCTCTCTCTCTCTCTCTCTCTCACACACACACACACACACACACACATATACACAAAACAGGAATGGCAAGAATGTCAGAGCCTCTAATTGTAGGGAGAGTGATTGGAGAAGTGGTGGATCCATTCACTCCAACCATAAATATGTGTGTGACTTACAACAACACAAGGCAAGTCTGCAATGGGCATGAGCTCTTTCCTTCTGCAGTCACCAACAAACCTAGGGTTGAGGTTCATGGAGGTGTTTTGAGAAATTTTTTTACACTGGTATATATATTATTTCCACAAATACACCTATAAATGTTTCTCTGTACCTTCCCATTGATCTTTTGATACCCCAAATGTTAATTATTAACTTGGGAACTATATTAACAATTATATATATATATATATATATTTTGCATTTTGTTAGTTCAATCTCTATATATTTTCTTGAGTGCAGGTAATGACAGATCCAGATGTTCCTGGCCCTAGTGATCCTTATTTAAGGGAGCACCTGCACTGGTATACCCTAAAACACACCCAATCATTAGTAAATTAATTGAATCAAGCTAGCAATCTTTTTTTTTTTTTCCCTCCTGGGTAATCTAATCAAGCAAAATTCACAAAGCTGAAAATTGTGAAAATATAAATCCATATTGTTGAAAAAATTTCACAAGTTTGCTATTTCGCAAGTTTGCTAGAATAATCTTGATGAAATGATCAATATTTTCAAGTAGGTGGTTAGTATTTCTATTGGTTGATTGGTATTCCTAGATGAATTAATTGTATCTCTGGGGTTCATTCTGTAATCTTTCTAGCTTATCAATGAAATCCTTCTAGTGATAAAAAAGAGAGCATGAATGAAATGTAAATTGGTCTCCTTCTTCTGGAGGAAAATGTAAATTGTGATGCTTTTGGCTTTGTAATTGATTATATAAATGAAATTTGCCCGTAAAAAAAAAAAAAAAGAGAGCATGAATGAGTGACTATTGGTAGTGAAAAGTAAGCCCAAAAAATGGCTAATTAAGACCACATATATATATATATATAGTCTGATCTTAAAAAGAGCTTAAATTACTTAAATTACGAGTTTGGAACGGAATCGTTTTTAGGGACGTAAAATCCTCACCGTATATATATAAATAAGTTGTGAGATGTATGTACTCTAATTGAAATAGCAGTATAAGAAGTAAAATAATGAGTGTCCAAAATCTAATACGTATGCATATATATATATATATATGTATATGTGTGTGTGTTTTGCCAAAATATACACACACGTACACTAAACCTTATGGTACAAACAACCACTAAATGCTTGAGCACAATGGGGAACTGATATATCGATCATTTCGTTTTGCAGTGTGAATTACGAGCATTTTACTCTTACTATTATTTCCGAGCACACAAATTTTAGGGACAATTAAATAGAAGTCTCTACTTTAGATAGGAAAAAGAAAATAAGTACAAGTGGTTTGAATTTAAGAAGATACGGACAATCGTATTTGAACTGCATGACCATATATAAGTCCATTTTTAACTTGAGAATAAAGATATATATTGGCAGATTTGCCCCCGTCACCCATGCATTGCTGTTTTATCATCTCATCATGTTCTTCAATGAAGTGTTTCTTTTTTTATTTTTCAAACTTTAAAATGCCATAACTTTCAAACCACAACTCTATTTTGAATAAAATTCATATATTTGTAACCTAGAAGGAAAGATCTATCAAACAAGATCCATTGTTATTATGAAAAAAATGTAAAAAAAAAAAAAAAAAAATTCATGTTACTGTCGGATCTTTATAACATAATATCATTGTCTCTTTTGCAACAGTGACATGATACTTCCTACCTTTGATACTTTTTTTTTTTTTTTTTTTTTGCATTTGATGATATGTTACTATCTTTAACTGGACAGTAACATCTTAAGATTGGCCATAATTTTGCGATTATTAAGTTAATTTGAAGAAATGTTATTGTAGATGACATATTACTGTTTCTTTGTTCAATACCATGTTACTAATCTTTAATGGTATGTTATTGTTTTTTACATGGGGATAGTTTTTAAAGATAGTAAAATATACTAAATTACCCTAATTTATAACTTTTTGCAACAATGATGTTACTATCTTTGTAAAAACGTTTAGTTTTTGATAATATGTTACTATATTATTTGAAAAGTATTGTAGATGTAGTTCATATGATGAAATGGCCATAATTTTGCAATTATTTGATCAATTTGAAGAAACGTTACTGTCGATAGTATCATGTTACTATCTCATGTTACTATTTTTACTTGGGCAACGCTTAATTAAAGACATCGATTTTTTATTTTTTTTAAAAGAATTTTATAGGCACTATGGATCTTGTTTGATAAAAGCTTATTTTTGTAGATTATGAATATATAATTTTTATGAAAAAATAATTTATAGTTTAGAAGTAATTATGACAATTAAAGTTTGGAAAACAAACAACAACTACCTTAATTAAATTATGGGCTGAGTTACTATATATGTAGTATAATTGTAAAATATAAGAAAAGTGAGCATTTTCGTCCACTAAAAATCACAAAAACTTTGACACATATACACAAAAAAAAAAAAAAAAACTAACTGTGTGGTCCAACGTGTAGATTTTTGGCCAACCCGGCCCCCCTAAATTTTAAGTACTATCTATCTCTATATACATACTATACGTTTATGTTCTAACATGTAAAACTACGTACCACGATTGGACTTGTGGGAATGATCCACTTTCAGCTGCATACAAATCATTTATCAGCTGCATACAAATCATTTATATATCCACTTTCATTTGTGGGACTTGTGGGTTTGGCAGCTTTTATGGAGTGCCCTTTGGTTGTATTACTAATGGACTTTTGTCCATTTTAATATTAATGAAACTGAGCAAAAAAAAAAAAAAAATCATTTATCAGCTGGGGGTGTCGGAAAATTCTATCTGCACACCCACCTATTTTGTTCCATACACCACCATTAATCTAATTTAAATTAAAACAATTTACTCTTAGGGCTTGATCAAAAATAAAGTCACGTTTAGGGCTTGATCTGAAAATTCTGGGATAGCTTTTGAGTCTGAACTTCCAATATATATATACATGCAGTAGCTCTATATGGGATCGGATGGAGAGAATTTAGTGAAACTACTTGGACGAAAGGTATATATTGGACTTGGAAGTTAAAAAAAATGTGAGTAATAAGAGTCACTTGATCTGAATACAATGATTGTGAATAGGATTATGATAATATATGCCAACATAAAATAGTAGGGAAAAGAGTTCAGCTTAGAAATCATTTTGACACTAGCTAGGATTGCTTTGTTTCTGCATTTGTGCCTTGCACTCTGACACGATCGATTTCAAGTCTTCAACCTTTTACGTTAATTTTGTGCGTTAAATTCTTCAGATGTCCACTGTGTTAAGTTCTTCAGATTCTTCATATGTAAATTTATTTTAGGTTAATTTGATCTTTCCCATGTGTCTCAAGAGTGTCTCAGAGTTTCATTCCAAAAAAATTACTTTTCAATCTAGGATTTATTGATGTAGCTAACTCTTTTTATAAGTTTGTTCTTATATATATGTTATTTTACACAGAGATACAATTGTAATGTGAAAAATTCATTAAAATGTGAATCTAAAGAGTAAAGTAGGTAGTGTATATAAAAATTTTCCCCAAGTGTTATTGAGCAAAAATAAGTTACCCTAATTGCCCACCTAGAAAAAGCTGGCTGCCCTAGGTGTGTATATGCATGGAAAAGATTGCACATAAATTTTTTTTCTATGTTTGGCTTGTACGCATACATAAATTTACCAAATGTGAAGAAACATAATTAAATAAAGTTTTTTAGCTTATTTAATTAGCTAGGCAATGATTTTCTTCAGATATGTACATATACACCAGGGAGCTGGATTGAGAAGTGATTAAGAAGAAAATTTGTTAGAACCAAATTAGTAGTTAGGGTGCATGGGATACGTTGCAGTTAAGCCAAAATATTACATATCATTTACAAACAAAACTCATTTTTTCCTCAAAATTTTGAGTGAGCTATAGCCCTCTATTACATCAGGTCCTTACAGAATTAGCTAGGGACATTTGAATCTTTACAGAGTTTTATTAAGAAAAAAAAAGGAAGATAAAAATGAGAAAAAAAGGGGATCGATCTTAAATAATACATGCTAGTGTTTTTGGATAAAAAATGCAATATTTTGACACCAAAGCACTTTGGTGTCAATTGTTGTAACTTTTTGCCAAATGACTCTGTATAATTTTGAAAACCAATCTACTTTTAAAAAAAAAGAAAAAAAAAAGAAGGTAAGAAAGAAATAAAGAAAGACAACATTTTTCAAATGGTATAATGTTTAGCACCAATTTACAAGTTTGATCATATGAACTTCTAATAGCAAGTTTGAAGTGACCATTTTTCAGGATGGTGACAGACATTCCAGGCACAACAGATGCCTCATTTGGTGAGTACACACACATACACACATCATGTACTTATATATACACACACATGTAGATATATATGCATATATATATATATATATATATAGAGAGAGAGAGAGAGAGAGAGAGAGAGAGAGAGAGAGAGAGAGAGAGAGAGAGAGAGAGAGAGATTTGTTTGTTTGTTTGTAATTATAATAATGTTGGTTTTGGTTTTAAACAGGAAGGGAGGTGGTGAGCTATGAGATTCCAAGGCCAAACATAGGAATACACAGGTTTGTGTTTGTTCTATTCAAACAAAAAGGAAGACAAACAGTGATAAACCCACCTTCTTCAAGGGATCACTTCAACACTAGAAGCTTCGCAGCCGACAACAGCCTCGGCCCTCCCGTGGCCGCCGTCTTCTTCAACGCCCAAAGAGAAACAGCCGCCAGAAGACGCTAGCTAGCCAGCTAATTAAATATCCCACAAACTCCATTATTTTCAGTAGTACTGCTGAAGATCAGATTACGTCCTCTATGATTTAATATATTTTAGTGGTGGTCATGAGCTATAAATAAAACTTCCTCTTACTAGCTTGTAACAATTCCTATATTCAAGAGCTAGTGCTCTCTCTCCTTCTTTCTCTCTCTACGTACGCATGTGAGAAAAATAAGCTAGCCACCTGGAAATGGGAATGAACCGTGATATAGATAGATATATTTGGGTGCTGTAAGTTAGTAATAATGTTCATGTTTGAACAAAAAAAAAAAAAGTTTGTAATAATTTAATGTTTGATTTCCTAGACTTCATAGACTTCATAGACTCCTTTTTTTAGCAATATTGATTCTTATACCAAGTTGACTGCACCTTTTTACTTTTCCGTGATTCTATGATACAATCAAATTACTGGATCCTATCATACATACAAAACAAATTTACATCTCCTTTTGTCCAAATTAAAAAGTCATTTAATTTCTTTTTTTATGTCGCATTTGAAAAGTCAGAATACTTTAACTACACATTTTTTTTTGCATTTATACTTTATAATATAAAACTCTTGTACTTTTTCTTTAATGTGACACTAGTAATTTGAAATATTTCAAAAAGCACAATAATAAAAAGTTGAAAATTTTTGCCACTTAAAAAAAGATTCCTTAATTAAGAGGTTGAAATGCCCAAAAAAAAAAAAAACTCTTAATATGGGACAGAGATTATACATATTAGTTCACTTACCTACGTACGTAGTAGTAACGATGAAAAATACATTAATAATGCTAGACACACAACACATTCCACTATAGTACTTTAAATGTGTTGTATCCTATGCTGTTTGAATTTTTCACACTTTTCTATGCACAACTTACATAACACAGAGTACATGCATTTAATGCCCTGTTGTGAAATTTGTTGTGTATCTAACATTTTTGAAATTAAACACTATAATTTCAAATTTTTATTCCAAAGTTAATTCTTGGTCAATATATGTAGCAAGTGGGTCCAGAACCCACCTAATTTTTGTTAAAAGTTTATGGAAATCTAATTTTGAAAACCATAACATTATTTTCTCCCTCTACCAAGACTAGAACACATAAACTAGGGGTTAGAAACGTTCATCCAATAAACAAGGGCAGCTGATACCATAACATTATTCTACTATTCATCAAATGGCTGATAAAAAAAGTTATTGTCAACTGTCAACACATTTACTAAAAAGGAGAAAGCTTTGGTATGTTTGGTGGTTTTGGATGTATATACCCCAAACCACTTTGTCACTTGTTAAACTTGGAGTGGAGGGAAAGCGAAAAGCTGGGGATGAAGTGATGGCTGTCTGACGCAGTGATGACTGTCTGACGCGCAATAAATGCGAGGGAAACCTACTATGGCTGGTTCTGAAGTAATACTTGTTCCTTGATCAGGAACGATTGTTCCATCCCATGAAATGTTGTTCCATTTTACATGTTTGTTCTGTGGTGAGAAATAATTGTTCCATGTTACAAATAGTTGTTCTCCGTGGATTGATTTGTATGCTAATCATGCAAGAGATTTACATTTATGTATTAAATCTTGTATAATATCAGAAAATTTTATTTTTGATGTATAAGCATGAGTGATTTATTATGGGTATGTAGTTGCATAAATTATTTTAAATCGCAACCATATTAATTCTCCAACACAACTTTGTTCCAAGGACCATAAAGAGTTGTTCAAAAAAACATGTTAAGCTTGTTCCAGCAATCAAGAAACTTGTTCCCTCCACAAAATTAATGTTGGAAGCTTTTAGTTCGTATACCTACTTGATGTAATACTTAATAATTACAATTTTAAGGTAGGTAGTTGCTTTAATTACATTAAATCTCAGTCATATTAATCTCCAACACTACTTCAACTTCAGTTAAGAGAAACTTGTCCCCTCCACAAGGTACAAAGTTAAGAAATTTACATTTATGTATAAAATCTTTGACAATATCAGCAATTTGACTTTTGATGTATAAGTATGAGTGATTAATTATGGGTAGGTAGTTCCTTTAATTACATTAAATCTCAGTCATATCTAATCCTCAACATAACTTTGTTCTTGAGACCATTAAGAGTTGTTCCAAAGGCATGTTATGTTTGTTCTAGCAATAGATAAACTTGTTCCCTCCATAAAATTAATGTTGAAAGCTTTCAGTTGGTATACCTATTTGGTACTTAATAATGAGATTTAAGGCAGGTAGTTGCTTTAATTACATAAAATCTGAGTCACTGCAGGTACAACCAAAAAACATATTACATCGCATTCATCATATAACTTTCCTTGCCTACTCATCTCATCATCAACCTGCATATATGAAATATAATCTACTTATCAAAATTCAATGACATTGACCAGGAAAGCCGAACACTCAAAACCTACGTTGTTAGGTTTGTGCCCTCAAACCATTACTTTATGCATGAGACATTGATATTTTAATATATGTATATCAGCTTTACATTTCATTATGTATGTTTCTTTCATGAAATGATTGTTAATCCTTAATTATCATAGTAAGTAATTCGTGTATGTATGAAATGCATACGAGTAAGATATGAATTATTATTCATTGATACTTAGAATTTGTCACAGTGGATGATGAGATTGGATATCTCATCAGGTTTACACTGTAGCATGATTAATTACCATTGGATGGAGTGATGAATCTCAATCACTAGAGTTTAGCTCTTAGTTAATATGCTAGTACTTATAATGCATTGAAGGACTTGAGCTTTCCTATTGACACTTAAGGCTCTCAACAGTCAATAGGAACTCATAACTTGTATAAGGTACGTGTTCTCAATCATGAGACGATTATGAACACAAACTGTGGATATGAATGCTTTGACTTACCAATCAGTGAAGTCTATAAAAGATCAACACCTGGGTATCTTGGGTATGTCATCTTCCCAGGGTTGTGAACATATTTTGATGCTCTGGAATAACATTTGATGAAAATAGAACAACATTTTACGATCCATTGAACAACATTTGACGATGCATGGAACAACATTTGATTTGCACGAAACAACATTTGATGCAAATAAAACAACATTTGACGATCCATGGAACAACATTTGATTTGCACGGAACAACATTTGATACTCTGGAACAACATTTGACGGTCCATGGAACAACATTTGATTTACACGGAACAACATTTGATGCTCTGGAACAACATTTGACGGTCCATGGAACAACATTTGATGAAAATAGAACAACATTTTACGATCCATTGAACAACGTTTGACGATACATAGAACAACGTTTGATTTGCACGGAACAACATTTGATGCAAATGGAACAACATTTGATGATCCATGGAACAACATTTGATTTGCACGGAACAACGTTTGACGGTCCATGAAACAACATTTGATTTGCACGGAACAACATTTGATGATCTGGAACAATACTAGACGGTCCATGGAACAACATTTGATTAAAATAGAATAATATTTTATGATCGATAGAACAACATTCGACGATGCATGGAACAACATTTGATTTGCACGGAATAATATTTGATGCAAACGGAACAACATTTGACGGTCCATAGAACAACATTTGATTTGCACGGAACAACATTTGATGATCTGGAACAACATTTGACGGTCCATGGAACAACATTTGATTAAAATAGAACAACATTTTTTGATCGATAGAATAACATTTGATGATGCATGGAACAACGTTTGATTTGCACGGAACAACATTTGATGCTATGGAACAACATTTGACGGTCCATGGAACAACATTTGATTTGCACGGAACAACATTTGATGATCTGGAACAATATTTGACGGTCTATGGAACGACATTTGATTAAAATAGAACAACATTTTACGATCGATAGAACAACATTTGACGATGCATGGAACAACATTTGATTTGCACGGAACAACATTTGATGCTATGGAACAACATTTGATGGTCCATGGAACAACGTTTGATTTGCACGGAATAATATTTGATTTGCACGGAACAACATTTGATGATCTGGAACAACATTTGACTGTCCATGGAACAACATTTGATTAAAATAGAACAACATTTTACGATCGATAGAACAACATTTGACTATGTATGGAACAACATTTTATTTGCACGGAACAACATTTAATGCTATGGAACAACATTTGACAGTCCATGGAACAATATTTGATTTGCACGGAACAACATTTGATGATCTAGAACAACATTTGACGTTCCATGGAACAACATTTGATTAAAATAGAACAACATTTTTCGATCGATAGAACAACATTTGACGATGCATGGAACAATATTTGATTTGCACGAAAGAACATTTGATGCAAACGGAACATGATTTGATGATCCATGGAACAACATTTGATTTGCACGGAACAACATTTGATGATCTGGAACAACATTTGACTAAAATAGAACAACATTTTATGATCGATAGAACAACATTTGACGATGCATGGAACAACACTTGATTTGCACGGAACAACATTTGACGCTCTGGAACAACATTTGACGGTCCATTGAACAACATTCGATTAAAATAGAACAATTTTTTACGATCGATAAAAAAAATATTTGACGATGCATGGAACAATATTTGCTTTGCACGGAACAACATTTGATGTAAATAGAACAACATTTTCTCATCATAGAACAACATTTGATTTGCACGAAACAACATTTGATGTACTGGAACAATATTTGACGGTCCATGGAACGACATTTGATTAAAATAGAACAACGTTTTATGATCGATAGAACAACATTTGACGATCCATGAAACAACATTTGATTTGCATGGAACAACATTTGATGCAAATAGAACAACATTTTCTCATCATGGAACAACATTTAATGCAAATAGAACAACATTTTCTCATCATAGAACAACATTTGATTTGCACGGAACAACATTTGATGCTCTGGAACAACATTTGACGGTCCATGGAACAACATTTGATGAAAATAGAACAACATTTTACGATCGATTGAACAACATTAATTGACAATGCATGGAATAACATTTGATTTGCACGGAACAACATTTGATGCAAATAGAACAACATTTTCTCATCATAGAACAATATTTGATGCACTGGAACAACATTTGACTGTCCATGGAACAACATTTGATTAAAATAGAACAACATTTTACGATCCATAGAACAACATTTTACGATCCATGGAACAACATTTGATTTGCATGGAACAACATTTGATGCAAATAGAACAACATTTTTTCATCGTAGAACAACATTTGACGGTCCATGGAACAATATTTGATTAAAATAGAACAATATTTTACGATCTATTGAACAACATTTAGATGGAATCCATGGCATAGTACGGTCCATCCTATTCATATTACTACATCTGACAACATGACTACTCAATGCACTATTGACTTGACAATTCCTTCACGCACTGATAAGGCTCCATTTTCTTGATTTCCTACGTATAATGAATGGAATCCTATTCATAGTATGGTCCATCCTATTCATATTACTGCGTCTGACAACATGACTACTCAATGCACTATTGACTTGACAATTCCTTCACGGACTGATAAGGCTCTATCTTCCTGATTTCCTACATATAATGGATTGATTTACTCCAAGGAGCACAACCATTTGCAATCATTAAGCAATATACTCGCTACATGGAAAATTCCTACACATGGAAAGAGGTGAGTCTTCCCGTGGTTCATCATCCCGACGTGGTTTAACTCGAGTTCCGACGAGGGGTATCCTTGGCCTGGCCAGTTTCCTCAGAAGGGTCTTACGAGAAGAGCCCACCGAGGATGATACATTCCGAAAAAACCTTGGATGAAAGTAGTCAATTTTGGGTACTTAGACATGGAAGGGTGGATTCCCATCCAGACACTAATACCCCAAAATGGCCCTTAGTTGGCAGATTTTGTCGTCGGTATTTTGGAAAGCTTAACCCACATAGATGTCAATGATTATCATAAAGACATTTATTTGTGTGTTATTAAGGATCATACTAGAAAGATCGTTGGTACGATAGAGCACAAGATTTATGCATTGGGATTAACAGGATTACAATCATGAGTGACGATGACCAAGATTTATTGCCACACACACGAAGAATGAATCAAATGACCGAAAAATGATTGGGAATATGGGAGATGTGATATGGAATATAGCGGAGCGATTGCCTCTAATGCCTCTAATTGAACCAGCACCGGTAGCCATGGTACATGCACCTGAAAATAGGGGTATGAGATCGGTGTCTGAATAATTTGCTAGGAAAAAGCTGACAGAGTTTCATGGGACGTCTTACACGACGCTGACAGAGCATTGGGTTATGGATATGGAAAGGATTTTCAAATCTATTCTGATGACCAATAGGGAGAAGATTGAGAATGCTAGTGATACACTTAGAGGTTTGAGGCTTAGAATTGGTGGGTGAATGTCCTAGATCAGGGAGCACCGATAACTTAGGAGGGATTCAAAGCGGAGTTTAATCGACGATTCTTTCCGAGGGCTGCTCTTAATGCGAAGAAGAGAGAATTTGATAATTTTCGACAAGGGGATATGACTGTGACAGAGTACACTTCAAAGTAAAACGCCTTGTTAAGATTTGGAAAGGGGTCTGTGTTGATAGAAGAAGACAGAGCAAGAAAGTACGAGGATGGGTTAAGAGATAATATCCGTCTGAAGGTGGAAACCTATGGACATTCGACTGTTGATGCGGTACAACAAACGGCACTTGTAGCCGAAAGTGGTATGGAGAGATCAAAACAAAATCAGCAAGACCCACAAGGAAAGAGAAACCACGAGGGTAATGACCGGATCTATAGTGAATCTTTTAAGAGGTCATTTGCAAGGGGCTCAAATTCTAGTTTCAGTGGGTTCAGAAACTGGTTAGTAATATACCGTTATGTCCACTGTGCAACCGACCACACACTGGCCAATGTTTTATGACAAATTTCTTGAACAAAACTCAAAGAGCTAACAGTGCAAGTGCTACACCGGATATGAGAGACAAGTGCTACAATTATGGAATGTTTGGACATCAATGCAAGGAGTGTCCGAGGAAATGCCCACAACAAGGAGCTAGTTCTATGGCTTCTTTTGGTTCGAAGCCTAGACAGACCAACGATGGGGGACAAAGGATAGAGCAACGTCAAGGAAGGTCATTCCAGATGAACCCAGGAGATATGGCTGCTTCGGAGACAGTGGTCTTAGGTATGGTGCTTGTATGTTCGCACTTAGCATGCATACTTGTTGACTCAAGATCTACAAATTCATTTGTATCGCATGATTTTGTTGAACATTTGAATGTTAGATCAGAACCTTCGAGGATGAACCAAACGTATCTTTGGCAGTTACGCCTTGGTCATATTAATTTGAAAAAGATTCAAAGACTGGTTCAAAATGGGCCATTAGGCTCATTGGAAGTGGAGGCATTTCTAGTCTGTGAATCCTGCTTGGAAGGTAAAATGACCAAGAGGCCGTTCTCGGCCAAGGGCTATAGAGCAAAAGAGCCGTTGGAACTGGTTCACTCTGATTTGTGTGGTCCTATGAATCCTGTGTGTACAAGAAACATGATGGAAGCGTGGTGGTGTTCTTAGTACTATATGTGGATGACATCTTGCTAATCAGAAATGATGTGGTGGTATTATCTTCTGTAAGGGTATAGTTGTCCAGTCAATTTGATATGAAGGACTTGGGAGAAGCCGATCACATCCTAGGGATCAAGCTTATGGGAGAAGCCGGTCACATCCTAGACCTGGCATATGCTTTGCTGTTGGCATGGTTAGTAGATATCAGTCTAATCTAGGACAAGAACATTGGACTGCGGTGAAAAATATTCTCAAGTATCTGAAAAGGACTCGAGACTATATGTTAGTTTACCAAGCAAACAGTCTTGTACCCATTGGGTACACAGATTCTGATTTCATGTCAGATAGGGATTCCAGAAAGTTTACCTCAGGATATGTGTTTACTTTTGGAGGTGGAACCATTAGTTGGAGGAGTATCAAGCAGTCATGTATTGTTGATTCCACCATGGAAACCGAGTATGTGGTTGCTTCGGAAGCCACTAATTAAGGAGGCCGTTTGGCTCAGAAACTTCCTTATGGATCTAAGAGTAGTACCTGCGGTACAATTGGTAATTACCCTTTATTGCAATAATAGCGGAGCAGTTGCTAACTCAAAGGAATCTAGGGCCCATAAGAAGGGAAAACACATTGAGCGTAAGTATCACCTGATATGAGAGATCGTGCAAAGAGGTGATGTTGAAGTGACCAAGATAGCATCAGCAAATAACCTGGCAGATCCTTTCACCAAGAGCTTACCGGCCAAGACTTTTGATAGTCACGTGGAAGGGATAGGAGTGAGGTGTTTCGCATCATGGCTTTGAGTCTAAGTGGGAGATTGTTAGGGATATATACTAAACGTCATGCTTTATGGAGTTGATTTATTATTCATTCAATAAAACCAGTTATTCCTTTTTTATGAGAATTAGTGTGGGCAATGTTTGTATTATATTATTTATTTAATATTATGCATGTGTGTCTTTCATTCTATATAGTAGGTGGTTTGGTGTGTAGAGTTTGGCTTACACACGGAAGATCAGACAATCGGATCTTGTCGAATGTAAGATTTTGGTTTACAGTCTTAGATGGGATTGGACACACCATTGGTAGGATTGTAGCGTGGTATTGTAGTAGGTTTGTCTTGACTGCGGGAAATGGTATAGTTTCAACTCACTATGCTGGTACACTTTATGTATTAAACGGGACCGACTTGGGGTAATTATCTTTATACTGCCTTATAAGATAATTAATACCTCATGGCTATTATGAGTGCTTATGCTCTAAATCCTAAGTTAATTTATAAACACGTACATTTGATATTTATACTTTGATCCCTGAAATGGTGAGATCCTTGAATGGGTCAATATCTCATTGGATTGGGTGACAATATTGATTGTGTGGTGGATATAAATTAATGATGGAATCATGATTGCTATGAGTTTCATGAGCTTTTTTATGATTACTTGTACTTAAAATTCATGTTTTTCCTATGAGTTTGAGTGTGGTTTGTACGTTTCCTTTCTTCTTAAATCCTTTTCGCATGCATGTGGAAGCGTAGGTATGCGCTATTCTCCACACATGCATGTGGAAGCGTGGTTTGCACGTTTCTTTTCTTCTTCTTAAGTCCTTTTCACATACATGTGTAAGCGTAGCTGCGTAGGTATGCACTATCCTCCACACCTTCACTGCTTTAGCACGTGCAATGTGTGTAGTTTGCTTGTTGTTATGCACATATTTTCTCTTTCATGTTTCTCGGAGACCAATACATTTCTCTTCTTCTTTCTCGGCGTCTCTCTCTCTCTCTCTCTCTCTCTCTCTCTCTCTCTCTCTCCTCTCCTGTGTTTGTTATGAAGGGGATAGTTTATAATAGTAGAACAACAGTTACTGATCTTGGAACAATAGTTACTGATCTTGGAACAACAATTTCTAATAATGGAACAACAATTAATTATGTTCATGGGACAACAATTTCTAATCATTAGAACAACGGTTACTGATAATGGAACAACATTTTGTAATCCTGGAACAACCGTTCATGATAATAGATCAATAATTTCTAATAATGGAACAACAATTACAGATCATAGAACAACAATCTGGGTAAGTTCTTGACAAGTCCTTTTTGTTTACCTCTTTCTTAAATCATGTAGAAGTATGTATAGGTTGATAATATCGAATTTCTGATAATAGAATAACAATTACTGATCATGAAATAATAATTTCTAATCATTGAACAACAATTTAAGTTTATGGAACAATAGTTATTGATCATGGATCAACAATTCATGATTATGGAACAACAATTTATGATCACGGAGCAAGAATTTCTGATGATGGAACAATAAGTTTTAATCATAGAACAACAATTTGTGTTTATAGAACAACAATTACTGATCATGGAACCACAATTTTTAATCATGGAACAACAGTTACTAATCATGGAACTGTTATTTGTGATAATGGAACAACATTTACTGATCATGGAATAATCATTTTAAATGGAAGAACAATTACTGATCAGGGAATAACAATTTGTGTTCATGGAACAATAATTACTGAACATGAAACAACAATTGTGTTCATGGAACAACAATTCATGATCATGGAACAACAGTTTCTAATCATAGAACAATTCATACCATACACATTAATTATAGTGCTCCTTATTATAATATCTCTAACCCATCTTCTTCATTTCGTTATACTGAAACAGAAACCCCCTGTAATATCTTGTTTGGGTGTAAGAAATGAAACACTCACAACTAGATCATTTCTCAACGAAATAATGCAAGTCCTATATGAAAATTGATCCTCTCAACGATCCCTATCCATATAAATTGGTTTGGTGTCCCAAGTTTTATTAAATAACACGAATTTTGGATAAAACCACAAAGTGGGTCTATGGAAAAATCACAAATTCGTGATGATTGGCTAAGAATTTTGAAAAACTGTTCTTATGGGGTTATAAGCGAGCTAATATTGGCCTTTTGACATAAGTTTCATGAGTTTTGGTGGTGGTCAATAAATCAAGCTTTAATGGCAGACGGCCATGGCTAAGCTTAAGGTTCTGTTTTCTTTACCTAAATTGTCTTTGTCTACACAAATTAATTGCAGAAAGAATAAAAATAGAAGGAGAAGGAGCTCACCTAAGGGTTTAAGAGTCTCGGTTGATTCTCTCTCTCTCTCGCTCTCTCTCTCTATATATATATCTATGTTTTTGCTTGTGTGTGTATAGACAAAGGGGTGAGGGTGATGTTATGTTGCAGTAGGGAGATTGTGGGATGAGTCAGTGATGAGAATGTTTGGTTTGATTGGGTCATGGATGAAATGAAAATTGGAAGGGAAGAGAAAGGATGGAGTTGGGTGGGAGGGAAGAAAGAGAGAGAGGGCCAGAGAATGGCTACCGGATGAGAAAAAGGGGGAGAGAGAGTGTGTGTTTGGTCCGTACAAAACCACTGTGGTTTTGTTTTCAAATTGGATTTCACACGTGGATGGCTAAGATGAGGGGCATCTCTCATCCAATGGCTGAGATAAGTTTGGGTGTATATACACCCAAACCGCCCAAACGTACCAAAGTGGGCACCTACAAAAAATACACCTCATTACAATATAAGGACATAGGAGGATGAATTGTGGGATTTCCCATAAATTTCAGCATGATTAGATTATCTCTGTGTGTGTCTATGTGAACAGAAGCAAGTCTAGGGTTTCCATAAAAAAGATAAAGAACTCGTGGCTGTTAGAACTGCACCCTGTGGTATAGATTGCTCTGATTTTCTCTTCGAGTATCAATTGCATCGGGTAAATTATAATCTACACCCTTATGGTTTGAGTATGATTTTACTTAATTTGGTTCCTACAGTTCCAATTTGGTCAATTTGTGTTAGAAAAAAAATTATATATATATATATGTGTGTGTGTGTGTGTGTGTGTGTGTGTGTGTGTGTTGATATTCCAAGCAAACAAACAGATCCTTAAGTTACATTTGATGAAAATAGAAAGAAAAAGAAATTAAAACTAGAAACATAATTATAACAAATGAAAATTGGAAAAATAGAAACTGGAAATAGATCGAAATGCAAACCGAGGCCTGTGATTTACACAGTTCTTTAAAACAGATTCGCCGCCTTACCAGAAGTGTTTGAGAATTTCTCCGACGTCCGTCTCCTAGGATACAGTGGCAACAACAGTTGAGAAGCACAGTGTACATCCGTTCTAGCGAACCAACTATGCTCATAACTCTCTTAGGAACAAAAGTTGGAAGGAAGGAAAGTGAATTATCATTTTTTGGCTATGTAATTCTGATGAACAAGCTCAGAATATATAGGATTGAGGAGAGTGATGATTTATTGGATATTCATATATATGTATCCATTGGATGTACATTATACATATGTACTCATTGGATGTACATTATACATCTACATCTATATTCATTGAATGTACATTATACATATGTATTCATTGTGGGACAAAGTAAGTTGTGTTATGCCAACAACCCTTTGTATGGAGCAACATATCCAAAGTTTATATCTACATGGAGGCCAGGAGAACACAAATTCTCAAAGACCCCATTCTAACTTTAAATGGGTCCCACTTTTATTTGATCTCAAATATGGCTCAAAACCAATTTTATCCAACAATTTGGTATTTACAGGTTCAATTTAGGTTCAATGTAGTTCATTCATCAATTTTTCTTACAATGTTGACAAATTTAGGTTCAGTATAGGTGTGTAAAGTGTAATTTCTCTAAACAAAATTTACCATTATACCCTAACGATGACTTATTTCTGTAAAAAATTATAAGAAATTTTCATAAATAAACTATATTGAACCTAAACTGAAATTGTAAAAATTAAAATGACAAATTTAAAATTGTAGAAACCAAAATAAAATCACATCCAAAGTGGAAAGTTACGAAATGTGATTTACCCCAATTATATCTACTTATTTTCAACAGGCGAATTATGTAGGCCAGGACACGCGGCCCCAAGCAAGTGGAAAAGTATCAACTTTTTTTCATTTGCTTCAGTCTAGGGTTTGGACTGATCCATCATTGAATTGTTAAAGAGAAGTTGGCATGGGGTCACCAGGCGCCAATTATGCTTCAACGATATCTGCACAGGGGCGGACGCATAGAGAGACTAGGGGGGTTATGGCCCCTGCAATATTTTTGAAAATTTTGGGGGTTTATGTAGAATTTTAAAGATTTGATAATATTTTACATAGTACCCCCAAATTTGTGACTTTATATGTGTAGGTTCTTAACACATAGTGTCTACTTGACTTTCATTATGTTGAAATGGTAATGTGTTAGGAATCACATTTTAGGGATAAAAAAATTTGGGAACAATAACATTGCAAGATTAATAACAATATTCACTAGTGTGAGCGTGTGACATTAAAAGTCTCCATTAATAATAAAGGGGAAGAGTAATATCTCATTCTTCAACTCAGGAGATAAACAATGCCTAAATCCAATTTGCCACAACTACTCGTTCGACTATCTGTCTCACTTAAAAATAAAAAATATGTATAAATGACCCCAAAAAAAACTTTTCGGGGGCAACCCCCGCATAGAACTTAACCCCCTCCTAACACAAAATCCTGGGTTCGCCACTGCATCTACATGTAGTTAATTGGGTTCAAATGATTGAACAAAAATTAAAAAACTAAAAAGCAAAATAAATGGGTTCAATTGAATTTATTGGATTTTCTAAAGAACTTTTTTCCTCGCACAATTAAATGTATGAGAGTTGTTTTTTCTTAAGTTGATCCCACCATAACATAGAAAAAAGTAAGAGAGTGGTGTCAACGTGTAATCATGATCAATTCACGTATTTAACCAAATACGTAATTAATAAATAAATAATTATTTGATTACACATCGAGAAAAATGTATTTAATAGATTGCGTAAGGTACTGTTTGTTAGTTATTAGTTGGAGCATTTTCTGTTGAATTAGTGATATTAAAGTACTCAAGTTTATTTTCTTTCATTTAGATTAGATTTAGAAATCTTTTTCTTTGTTGATTTTGTTGAAGACAGTTCAACTTGTAAAAATTCATTTTAATGCAATGTTAAGTTATTTAAGACACTTTAATTTGGAAGGTGTCACATCATCCAACTAGTTTTGGGTAAAATATATGCACGCTACTCTCCTGGAACATGTTTCCCATATTGCATAAATCACTGGCATCTAGCTATATATCATCATACATATAGAAAAAGGAAAAAATTGGGGAGACTCTCATTTGGGACTCCTTTGGCCCTAATTTGTCATAAATGGCAAGAAAAATAGTTTTCAATGCAAGGTAGGTGCATTGGAAACTGTTTTTCTTGCCATTTATGACAAATTCGGGCTAAGAGAGTCTCAAAATGAGAGTCTCCCTAAAACTGCTCATAGAAAAATTCTTAAATACTTTTACATTCTATTTGTTTAGGATGTATCATGCATCCCAAGTCACAATAGTTTAGATATGTTAAATTGTTGTAACTTAAAAAGCCTCTTCATTTCTGAAGAAAAAACAAAGCACTTTGTTTTTAAAAATCACTGCTTTGTAAATGGTATAATATTTTAGCACCTAAGTACAATATTTTAATATCAAAGCCAAGGATGTATCATAGAAGTGTTATTCCTAATAGATAATTTGTATAAATAAACTGTAGTTAAATCAAACTCACAGTAAGATAAACAGAAACAAAATTTGAGAAAGAATCCGAGCCCAGCAAACTATTTCCTTAAGATGAATTTGCTCCATCTCGGTGCACAAGGTTGATGAACAATCGTCTCCCAAGATAGAACGGATTTTCAATTCTGCAGAAATTGTACTTCAATCTCCAGAATACAGCGAACACAAAACAGTATTAATACTTGAATAATTATGATATGATATGCAGTGCGAGAGAGAGAGAGAGAGAGAGAGAGAGAGAGAGAGAGAGAGAGATTAATTTCGTCGTTATGAAATGAAACTAAAGGAAAATATATAGACAGTCTGGTGACTTTACGAATCTACATATCCAAACAGAGCATTGCAACAATTAAAAGTGGTGACTGTACGAAAACAACACAACCAAACAGAGCCTTATTCTGGAGGGACATGACTGCTTGAAATAAACTGGAGGAAAATTCAAATAAATTTACTCCAAAAAGATTAGTTATTGTTAGGGATGGCAACGGGGCGGGTATGGGACGGAGTCCCCATACCCCGCCCCCGCCCCGCTTCAGTGAACCCTCCCCCCGCCCCCGCCCCGCCCCGCATAGTGATCTCCCCGCCCCCGCCCCCGCCCCGCCCCCGGGGTCCCCGACCCCGCCCCGCCCCGATTATGTTTTTTTTTGGTACACAAATTGAAAAAGTAATTTTTTTAATGCATTTTTTTCTCTAATAGTGTAGTTTTTTTTTAACTTATCCAATTAGTTCCCTAATAGTGCAGTTTTTTTTTTTAAAATGGTAATACACATAACTATTGAGGGGTAAAAATATAAATACAAGTATATTCGGGGCGGGGGCGGGTTTTTTGACCCTACCCCGACCCCGACCCCGACCCCGACCCGGGTTTTGAAAACCTCCCCCATACCCGCCCCTAACCCTATTAAGCCCCCCCATACCCTACCTATTAGGGGCGGGGCGGGGCGGGGAACCGGGAAAACCCACCCCATTGCCATCCCTAGTTATTGTTCAAAGAAGCCCAAGCCCAGATCTGACCAGGACCAGGACCATGGACCGTGGCAGCATGCGTGTATGTGATAAATCCCACAAAGGCCTAGGTCCTCCCCTCTTAACAAAAATGGGTACCCCAAAGGGGCATGCCCCTTAGGAGACTTTCCTCTTAAGTATACTCTTAAGTTCTTTGTTGTTTTTCCTATGTGGGACAACCAAGGTTTCTCACATTTTCCTCCTTCACCAATGTTTCACATAGGTAATTTTGGATGACAATTTCTTATTCAACTCTTATTGGATTTCAACATGTAAATATACGGCGTCCATCTTCTCACGGAGGAGAACGCATTCCAATGTGGTCCCGCCCCAAAGGACGTGTGAGACCCACCTTAAATTACAGCCAAAATTTATATAAAACTAATTATATGAAGTCCAATTTTCCAACATGAATTTCACTACATACATACTCGTTATGCAACCAATATATATATATTACACTAGTTGTAAGTCTCTCAAGAAGTTCACTACATACATACACATATATACTCGTTATGCAACCAATATATATATTACACTAGTTGTAGGTCTCTCAAAATTTCATATATATTACACTAGTGCATGTTAGATTAAAGCTTAAGTTAGTGAGGGAAAAAAATATAGAGGAAAATATTTTTTTTTGTGTGACTAATAAGCAATGTTTGGTTCCTAATAAGGAAAATATAAAAGGAAAAAAAAAAGAATTAAATTAAACATTTAAAATTTTATGAGTCATTTTCTTATTTTATCAGTCTATTTAAAAAAAAATGCAATTTGTAATGTTATTTAAATATGCAGAAATATATAAGAGAAAATACCACAAAAAAAAAATAGTAATAATAATTTTCTTCAAATTTTCTTCCTCTAAATCACAAACTATACATAGGCTTGTGACGAAACTTTAATTGTATTAGGACGAAATTACCCTGCCATAACCTTATGCAATATTATAGGCTTTCTTGTTTGCTAATGGCTAAAGCTGACTTTGCAAGGACAAGTTCATGAACAGCCAGTAGGAATTTCATAGTACTTTCCAACTAATCTCGTGAGGAATCATTCTTTTTTCGGTGTACTATCTTTAATAGTATCTAGGGAAACGAGGCTAGCTTTGTCGTTTTCAAGAGATCAATTAAGTAGTTGGGGGGGATGAATGTGAATCTCATAGTTTGGACTTTGGAGAAGTTATTTCATGTAACCCGTTCACACTAGTGTACGACTGATACAGACATCTCCATAATTTCTAATTTGTTTTGACAAAATAACTGTTTGATGAACTATTTCATAGTCATCAAGTTTCGAGCTAGTCTTGAATCATTTGATTTAGGTATCATGAACTTAAAGAGTAATCTTTATGATACAAAAAACATTCATACGAAGTTGTTCACAAAAAATTGACTGTGTCAATCTCTTTTCTAGTGGATCCGCTGAAGAGAGGTAGACATCGAAGTTCTTATAAATATTTTTTTGTGTCCCAAACATTACTCGAAATTAAATTGAATCAATGGTGGACTTATTTCTGAAACACGAGTTCCATAAAAAGTTTACACTGTGCAAGTGATCATATTGTAGTAAGTTTCAGCTCGGGAAAATCTTTAAGAGTGTGTTTGCAATTGGCAGCAGTTTTTAGAGTAGAGGAATGTTTGGGTCACACCTTTAGAGATAGAGACGGACCAATGAGAAAATGTTGATGCTTTTTGGCATCTCAGGGTGTGGATGTTTTTTGGGTGTGTAAGAGAATACCCCTAGCACTGTTGTTTTAGAGTATTATGAAACTCTAAAATCACAAAAACGAAAGGTGCGGCAAATGGACCCTAAATGGGCTACTCCAAAACCAACTTATAAGTCTCTTTTTATTGGTCTATCTCAAGGTGTGGAAGTTTTTTGTGTATCTAAGAGTATACCCCTAACACTGTTGTTTTAGAGTCTTATGAAAGGAAAATGCTACCCACATAGTGAACCATATATTTTTTCCACACAGAGCTTTAAATACTTGTACTTTGTGCTGTTTGAATTTTTTTACACTTTTTTGTGCTCAACTTATATAACACAGGGTACATGTATTTAAAATTGTGTGAAAAAAATGTATAATTCACTGTATGATCTAGTAGTGCTCATTATGAAACTCTAAAATCACAAAAAAGGAAAGGTGCGACAAATGGACCCGAAATGGGCTTAGCCCAAACCCTGCTTATGACAATTATTCATTCATTTGTTGAGTTTGATTCAGATCCACCAAACCATGAAAAAGATAGTCAGAGAAAGTAGAGCTAACCACTTCAACAGAACTAGAATAGAAGATAATATTAATGAACAGTTTTCAAAAGTAGAAAATTAGGTGACTGGTTTTCTAGTTAGTTGTCTGTTCTTATTCGCTAAATGCTTGAGTTCGAATTCCACTAGTTTGCTTGTTGGGCTGGGTTATTAGGTTAATCATGATGAGAGATTGGGTTATTCTGTCCTGCTCCTATAAAAATAGTGTTAGTATATAATTCCGTCTAAAATGACGGTAAAATTTGAGCCGCGAAAGAGAGGCACTGAGATTTATCCTTGTCTTCCAAAAGGAAAAAAGGAAAAAAAAAAAAAAACATGTCTACTAGGCGTTAGAAGCTATGTATATGAAACAAAACAAAGCAGTGACTAGATCGAGCACGCAAAGCGTTGTCCGAAAAACGAATTTACATTCCACACTTAGTTGTTTGTGGACTAAGATGTATCGTTATTGAGGATACTACGATCTAGTATAATAGAGAACAAACTCTATTATACTCTGCAGAATATATGTATATAAATTGCTTTTAATTGACTCTAGAATAGATGAAGAAGAAGGAGATAAACTCTGGAAAAATTATATCTCAAATGACTAATTACTTAGAGTACATATAGAGGCGTCTATTGGGTAAGAGATGCCTCAAATGGTTGTGTCTCAACACTTATATATTACATATATATAATAATATATACGTTTATCAGCCATTAGATCGAACAGATGAAGTTCAAACTAATTCGAAGTTACAACATGGAGAGTTGTCTCTTTACAAACAGGGTCAGGTTGACCGGTCGAACGCCCCTCTACCAGAACTTGTTTAAAACTTCATATAGCCGTTGACTCGGTCGACCGGTTGAAGGGACTTAACCGGTCGAAAATCTCTCTGCTAGAATCTTGAAACTTAATGTTCCAAGCCTTTCCCTGAGCATTAAGCAGGTCCACAGCGATCCTAACGATCCCCTTGAGCTTACATAAGCTCTCATTTATACTCTGAATCTAACAATCTCCCACATGTGAATGATAATGCCTAACTAAACAAAAACGAAATACAATAAAAGTACGAGAGCAATTCACGGACTTGCAATGCATTAGGAGAGTGTCTTTTGGACTTGAACTTTCCCTAGTTAATATCTACTAGATTTACTCGGTGATGCAGTATACATTAAGTATTGAAATGTTCAACCTTTTAGTGTAAATCAACACTAATTAACACTCACCATATATCCTTACAAATATTAATTCATTCGATTGTGTTCATTTTGGTCCTTAACATGATCCCTATTCATGAGAACTCTTAGAGAACCAAGCCTTTGAAGTTCTTATAGAAGCGACCCCACATTCATTCTCATATAGGTGATACCAATTAAGAGTAATATCATTACTCATCAATATCATTAAATATAAGTACATAGCATCAACAAATTTTATTACACACTTGAACAATATACATGAATGATGTCACAATGAATGTGTGTTTACAACATGAACTTTCCCAACTAGTTTTCCTATTCAACCTAGATCTTGGGATCTTCAGTCAACCAGGTTAGATTTCCCCCAGGTTGTTGAAAGTATTGGTTTTAGGCCCATTCCTTTCGTCATATATTAAACTTGATCTCTAGGCAATCCTTTCGTAAGAGGATCCACAATGTTTTCCTTGACTTGGCATAGTCTATCGTGATTATACCACTAGAGAGCAACTACTTGATTGTGTTGTCTCTTCATCTTATATGCCTTGAGTTGCCATTATAGACGGTATTCTTAGTTATGAAAGATGCCGCATTGCAGTCACAATAAACAAATATGGCCGTTATTGGTTTCAGCCATAATGGAATATCCTCTATGAAGTTCCGAAGCCATTTGGCTTCCTCACCCGCCTTGTCTAAGGCTATGAACTCCGATTCCATAGTCGAACGTGCTATACACGTTTGCTTAATTGATTTCCTAGAAATCGCAGCTCCACCTAAAATGAATATATATCCACTTGTGGACTTAGTCTCTTGACTATCTGAAATCCAATTTGTATACCGGAATATCCTTTTACCACGGGTGAGTATCATGTACAGTGCAATCCATAACTCATGGTATAGTTTAGATATCTTAACACTCTCACAAGAGCATCCAATGATCTCTTCCCGAATTGCTAGTATATTTAGCAAGCCTTCCCACCGAATATGCAATATCCGGACGTGTACAATTCATGATGTACATCAACCTCCTTATTACTTGCGAATATTCAAGTTGAGAAATGCTTTCACCCATATTCTTCCTCAACTTAAAATTGGCATCAAACGATGTTACAACTAACTTGCTATCCAATTGTCCAAACTTCTTTAATATTTTCTCAACATAATGTGATTGTCACGCCCCGACGTAGCATAAATAAGGAAAGCGTTTAATTTCCTTTATGGACCCGTAGGTCGCGACAGTTTGAAGGATCGATTCCGTCCCAAACGTCAAACAACAAAACATAATAATCAGAGTAAAACAATCAAGGCTTACAAAAATTTCCTATCTTATTACATCTTATGAACCGGGGTCAACTAAGGCACAGACCGCCTTGAAAATAAAATAATATCTTAGAGTCTGTTACAGTCATCCTTAAAACAAAACAGTTCATAACTTAAAACAGATAAACTTAAAACATATAATAAATAGTTTCTCGTCCCAACAGCAGCCATTCTTAATTAGCATAATCGTATGATTCCTCATGATTGTAACCTGAAAAGCCTGAACACGAATGTCCAGGACGCATCAACGTCGTCAGCTTCAAGAAGCTGGTGAGTATTAAAAACATGACTTTGAATGTAAAACATACCAACTTACCTTTTTCCAATTCAAGATTAAATCCACAAGTTTATAATTATGATTAAAGAGCTCGTTTAGAAAAACAACCACAACATTATTTAAAGAGGGTAAATTTACACAGATGGGACCGTGTATGAGAACGATGCACCACGCTCATCTTGCCGACTCTTTTCTCTCGACAGCCACAACAACCCACTATCCTACTCCTGGTATCTTTGAAACACTCAGATAGCCACACTTTAGCAACGGGGCGCCAGGGAGTGTCCAGTTTGCCTCACACTTTGGTCCGGGGTACCAGGGAGTGTCCAATGCCTCATACTTTGAATACCCTAACCGCCATGCAAATACCGGGGCAACCCCTCACACAGTATCCAAACTTGAGTTATCAGGGAGTGTCCGTAGGCCACACTTTAGCACTACCATGGGTGCCAGGGAGTGTCCGAGTTCGGCTTCACACACTTTAACGCTTCCATGGGCGTCAGGGAGTGTCCATATTTGCCACCGTCGCATTTCAAAGATACCCTCTTCCACAATCTCAACCACAACCACAACCACGACCACAACCACAAACTCATACTCAACCACAATCGCAACCACGACCACAAACACAAACTCATACTCTTACCACACCACCATTACTCTTTTCCACACAGACTGACACCCCTATGCATGTACCACTGACCCACATGAATGGTATGCACTTAAACAAAAATGCTGAATTAAAGGAACAACACGCGTACGGGGATTAATGAGTCATACTACAATATTTTAATCATTCAAACATAACCAAATAGAGTTCTGATTAACCAAGTTTCCCAAACAGAACCTCAACAGTATATAAATTTCATCCAAACAGTCCCTTAACAGAAGAACAGACAAAAACAGAAACTGCAATACCTCGCGCGCGCGGGCCGCTCGCGCGAAGGGTCGCTCGCGCGGGCCGCTCGCGCGATAAGCCCATTTTTCCTTTTATTAATAAACTTTTCTGTCTGCCTGAGGAAAGCAAGGTCGCGCGCGCGGATCGCTCGCGCGAAGGGGTTATCGCGCGACCCTCGCTCGCGCGACCAGCCAAATTTTCAATTATATATATATAAACTCTTACGTCTGCCTGGGGAAGCCTACCTCGCGCGCGCGGGGTCGCTCGTGCGGGCCGCTCGCGCGATACTCGCGCGCGCGATCGTGGCGCGAGATGAAGCTGAGGCTTCATCTTCTCCGCAGAAACTGCTCTGGTTCAGTAAAACAGGGGTCTTTTTGACCCATTTTCAATTCTGTAAGTATGTATGTCATGTTATATATGGATCTCTTCCTTTTTCAACGAGGATTAAGAATCTATGGTCAATTTAACATGATTCTAACTATAACTCTCCAATTTTATGATAAACTAAAACATGTCAAAATCTATTTTCTTATATACTTTTCCATATGAACAAATTAGGCTTTAAAACTTCAAACATGGCATGTAGGATGTATAATCTATCATATTCATCTCTAAAAACGAATTTAGATTAAGGTTTGAAAATCTTGATTTCAAGCTATGAATTTTCATACGTAGGATAAACAATGGTGTATTACAAAATTAAACAAAACACAAAGTTAATAGACATGTAATTACATTCTTAGTGAGTTAGTAATACTCACTGAGTTCAAGAATGAAGAGGTTGTTGAGAAAGAATAAGCAAATAAGAAACCAATTTCAAGCTTGGCTATGGTGGAGAGCTTTCTCTTTCTACAAATTCTGAAGAACTCTCTACACTCTCACTGAAACTCTCTATGTTTCTCTGTGTGCAGAATGTGTGAGTGCAGTATATATAGCAAATGCACTTGATGAACTTGGTGGCCAAGTCTTGTGTGCTATACTCAACAAAATCAATTTGGTATTTAAATCTTGATTTGGTTATCAATTATACAAGCTGGAGAATATACACAGATGCATACATACGTGAATGTATATAAATCAACTGTAGAAGGATTGAAAGGGTGTTATAGGTTAGTAGGGGTCAAATTGGGTTGTTTGGGAAAAACAACTTATGACCTTAGGAATACATACATACACTAAGCATTCCCAAACAAGGCACAAGACAATGATGAGTTGCCATAATTGGAAATAAAGCAAATGTCCAAATCGGTCACTTCCAAAATCTGTGGAAGTTAAACACAACATGGACAGTTTTGAACATAAACTGGTATTTTCGGGGCGCGGTGGTCACCACAAAAATACAGGAATTTCATTTTAACGTAAGAATTGATTTTCTGGTTTTATAAAAATACTGATTGAGTCAATAGAAGTTATTTTCACCGTTTTGAAATACAGATTTTGAAATCCATACTGGTATCACTAACTTTATAAAAATTACAATTTAACCCCAACAACATTCTTAGCTTGCAATAAATCAAGGAATAAAATTTAGAATATGAGAAATGAAATTTAAATGAAGCAGTCAATACCCAATGAAATTAAATATACAATGCATTTGCCAATTAAATATGAAAATGAATTTTAAATTAAATGGAAATGCAGGTTATTACACCCTTCCTCCCTTAAACAGGATTTCGTCCCCGAAATCAAGACTGACTAATCATGAAACAACTCCGGGTACTTCTTCCTCATATCAGCTTTAACTTCCCACGAGGCTTCGTTCTCGTCATGGTGATTCCACTGAACCTTCACCAATGGGATATCCTTATTCCTCAGCTTCTTGATACTCTGATCTAGAATCTTCACAGGTCTCTCCTTGTAAGAAATGTTATGACTCGTCTCAATATCGTCATAACTAACCACATGCGAGGGGTCGCGTATGTACTTCCTCAACATACTCACATGAAACACGTTGTGAACCCCAGACATCTTTGGTGGTAGCGCCAGTCGATAAGCTACTTTCCCGACACGTTCCAAAATCTCAAACGGTCCGATAAAATGCGGAGCTAACTTCCCTCTCTTGAGACCAAAACGTACCACTCCTCGGGTTGGTGAAACCTTAAGGAGTACGTGATCTCCAACACTAAACTCCAAGTCCTTCCGTCGTCGATCAGCATAACTCTTATACCGGCTCTGAGCGGTTCTCATCCTCTCCTTGACCAAAGTAATCTTCTCATTGGTTTCTCTTACCAAATCTGGTCCCAGCAACTCTGTATCCCCAACTTCAGCCCAACACAAAGGGGAACGACATGGTCGTCCGTACAGTGCTTCGAACGGAGCCATACCGATACTCGTGTGATAACTGTTGTTATAGGCGAATTCAACCAACGGCAAGTGTGCCTCCCAAGATTCTTCAAAATCGATCACACAAGCCCTGAGCATATCTTCCATGATCTGATTAACACGCTCAGTTTGTCCATCTGTCTGAGGGTGAAAAGCAGTGCTCATCTTGAGTGAAGTTCCCATAGCTTCTTGCAGACTTTCCCAAAATCCAGAGGTAAAACGCGCGTCACGGTCTGACACTATTGACACAGGTGCACCGTGAAGTCGTACAACTTGTTGTATGTACATCCGGCTCATCTTCTCTACCGGTGTGGATATCGCAGGTGGTTCTCAAAATTTACCCACTTTTAAAACAAATATTTTCAATTTTCAAAGAGTCGCCACTTAATTTTTAAAAGGAAAAATTAAGAAACCATTTTAAAAGCAAACTGATCTTTTGCGAAACCAAAGATAAACTGGGTCCGGGGATTATGGAATGAAAGGGGAAGGAGCCCGGCGGACTAAAACACCCCCTTTCATCCTATCTCACGATAGGCCTCTACTCAACATCCTTTTTAATCAAATTAATAATCTAAGCATGCCCTCAATTAATACATATATGTAGGTATACATAACACAAGCATATTGAAAGGGTGCAAAATTGCTAACGGTAAAATATCATTCATAAGTCACATAATTCAACTAGCAAACATCATGATATGCACTAGAGAACTAGAAAACATACCCGGGATCCGGCCGCGAATATCAAACGTGCAATGCATGCAAAAATAAACCTAAGAAAGGTCTCTAATACATATATACACATAAGGCAAAACCTAAGCTAAGGTGTCGCACATGGGGTCGGAAAATCAATAAAATAGATTAAACTAGAGAAGGGTTGAGAAATTGTACCTCAAAGCGCTACAAAACAAAAGTTAGTACACATGCCTTAGACAAGATATAATATCATAAATAAGTAAATCCTAAGTCATGTTCAATTAGATACATCTTAGGCAAGAGATAAGTCCTACTTATGGATATTAACATGTATGAATGAATGCATGAATATGAACAAATATGGGACATGAATTTATTCACTAATTTGGATCCCTAAGCCTCTGGATTTAATCTAAATTATCATTATTCAAAACATGGTTTGGGTCTCAAGAGATTAGGAGACCATTTGAGTTAAAATAAATAAGATTAGATGAAAACAGTAGCAGTTTTTGTGATTTACAGAGAGCAGACCTGACGTTCAAAAATGGATATAAAATACTTTTGACGGTTGGATCTTACTGATTTTTGGATATGTTATGCCTCTGTGAGTCTAGTTTCTAACCCAAAAAGAAAATCGAGGTTTCAACGGTTAGATCTCCGGGAATACTGAAAATACTAGACCTCACTCAGGATTCTGCAACTCTCTGTCCAGAGATATTGTATGATTTTTTAAAAATAGTAAAAAAATGAGAAACACTTAGATCTTTTTAGGGTACCTTCCTAACACATTAAGGTACTTATAAAAAATTATTTGAGACCCCGAAAACTTTATTAGGGTTCTGATTTATTAATTTCAAAACGGACTTATTATTCTGAAAGTATTCTAGAACTCTGGACAGATTATGATTAGCTCACAAAAAACCATGATCAAACCCTTCTAATCACAAGATCTTGCTAAAATAAAAATCACAGTGGTAAAACAATGTGTTATGAACATTTTCCCGTTGGTTTCATTTGATTCCAACGGTCGGATTTCAAACTAAAAATCTTTGATCACAGAGGGTTTAAGAATTCACTGCACCAATATTGAAGTTACGTTCACATTTCAAATCAAACTTAATCCATGACTCTAGAGAGAGCTAGAATCAAGTATGATTATGACCATTAAAATGAATAATGAAATATAAAATGATCCATAGACTTATCCTTGGAGAACCTCATACTTAGATCTCCAAATATAGAGTCCTAGTAAGAATACCCAAGGTTTTACTCAATCTAATAGACTTTTAAACATTCAAGTTCCATAGATTTCATCAAACTATGAAAGCTTACACTCAAATCCTCTCCCAAACATATGGTCCTTGAGGAGATTATAACCATGAAATCATACTCTCCTCCCAAATCAATGGCCCTTGGAGATTAAATGAGACTATGATTTACATAAACCTCTATGGAACATGGAGTGAGTTCCATAAGATTCATAGTGAGATCCCCTAGCCATGAGTTAAGACTTGTATCTCACCAACTATGGGTAGATATGACCATGATCAACCTTAGTCTCCATATAAATCATAGGATCATAGGAGACTAGAGGATCAAACTCAAGAGGATCCAATGAGATATTAAAGATCTCATGGATCTCAAAAGGAAAATAGAGACAAAGAGAAATAGAATCAAAGTTTACTTGAAGAAAACCAAGTGAAGATCCCTTCACAAACTAGTTTTATTTTAAACCTAAGGCTCTTATTAAGATCCAAATCAATGAAAGCAAGTAGGAATTCAATCACAATTCTATGTGGTGTGTGATGAAATGAGGTGGGAAGAGAGGTTTTGAAAATGTGTAAAAGTCCTAGATCTATGAATTGTGATTGAATTACATATAATAAGTATAGGGATAAGGATTTAACCTCTAGATCTTCTCAGGATTTGATTGATTTGGAGAGATCCAAGCCTTACAAGCAATGCTCTTCTTCTTCTTCCTTGAAGCTTCAAGGTTCTTCAATGGAGATTTGAGGAATTTGGATGAATTGGGTAAGATTTCTATGGGGTCTTTGGGTTTCTCTCTCTATATTTCTCTAAGAACAAACTCTATCTTCAAAATTCAGCCTTTCTCTTTTAGATTCAAGTCTCTCTCTCAAGATTCAAGTCTCCAACCCCCCCAAAATGAGAGAAAATGGGGGTTTTATAGACTTTCATTATCTTAGGGGCTAAGATAAGGGTAGATAGGTCAATTAGGGATGGTGGGGGCATGGTTTGCATGACCTAGGAGTAGTAAACACGTATACAAAAAACGGCATCGTTTGGTGCATTCATTTGATCAAAGATTGAAAAAGAATTTTGACTTAAAAATGCAAATCAGCCCAGGCCGGCACTCGATGAGATGAAACGGCACTCTCTGAGTGCCGCGCGGCACTCGCTGAATGCCGGACGGCACTCAGTGAGTGCCGCAGCGGCATTCACTGACTGCCGTTCGGGCACTTTGAGTGCCGCTGCAAGCAATCCAGCACTATTCACAGCAATTCAGCACCTTAATTTCATTTCATGTCATTTAAGTAAATGTCGTTTAATTTATGTATTTACTTAAGACATTAAATGTAATTAAGGAAATACCCCCCATTTGGATTCAATAAAAATATCTAGAAAATCAAAATCCTTAAGGAAAAAAAGTCAACTCTCCCTCCGAAGGCAAAATTTCGATTTTCTGCACGATTCTTCTTAAAAGCCTTTCAATTTCACCATGATTCCCTTCATTTAAAAATTCTAAAAAAACATTTCTAGCATAAGGGAGACCCAATGAACAATTACCGGGACTTTTCATCTTGAAATTCGAAAATTTTACGATTGACTCCCTTTTGACCTGTTGACTTTTCACTGGGTCAACTGTTGACTTTTTCTTTCGGGGTTCTTGCTGAATTACTCTCTTTTTTGAAAATGATTTTGAGATGCTCCGAGAACATTGCCGTATTCCTATACGTGTCCAAAACTCATGGTCTACAAGGTGACGAGTAGATGAGAATTTTGGTCTTTTGGCTGAAAATGGTGATTTTGAACCGAGATTCTTCTAGGAAGAGAGTCAGATTGCTTGTAAGAGTCTTGATTCCGTCGAGACATATTCATCATTGATCTCTAGAGGTAAATCCCCCTAAGTTTAATAGTTCGGTCAAAATTGGGGTGTCTACAGTTTGCCCCTCTTCGGCAGAGCTTGTGAAGCAACGCGTATCACAAGTGAATGTCGAAGCCTGTGTGAAGACAAGCCTTTGACCGGGCTATTGAACTTAGGTAAAAACAAAACGCGTTGCAAAAACATTTGCAGAGACGGTCGGTGCTGGTCGTGCTCAATGGTGAGCTGCCTACGTATCCCAACGGGAATCAGACCAGGACGTAGTTCGGGTAAGGGATAACACACAAATGCAAATAATCACACGGATGAATGCTCTTATCTTATCGTGATGCACATGCTCATGCAAATCGGTGTCCCATGCTCCTAAATGTGATGGTACAGAACTATGCTCCTCTCTAGCATCAGAAATGCACTAATACCTCAAGCTTTCCTATTATGACATCGTCCTATTCTGCGAACGCGTGCATGCTCTATGCGAGTTTTGAGAATCGTCTGATTTGACTGAGCCGCTTTATGTCTTACGCTCCATAGTCGAATCAGGTAGCACGCTGAAAGATTGAGCCGCTCTATGCTCAAAAATCTCTCAAAATCATCTGATCGGCTAAGCCGAATCAGGTAGCACGCAGAAAGATTTGAGCAGCTCTATGCTCAAAATCCCCAAAAATCATCCGATCGGCTAAGCCGAATCAGGTAGCACGCAGAGAGATTGAGCAGCTCTATGCTCAAAATCCCCAAAATCATCCGATCGGCTAAGCCGAATCAGGTAGCACGCAGAGAGATTGAGCAGCTCTATGCTCAAAATCCCTAAAAATCATCCGATCGGCTAAGCCGAATCAGGTAGCACGCAGAGAGATTGAGCAGCTCTATGCTCAAAATCCCCAAAAATCATCCGATCGGCTAAGCCGAATCAGGTAGCACGCAGAGAGATTGAGCAGCTCTATGCTCAAAATCCCCAAAATCATCCGATCGGCTAAGCCGAATCAGGTAGCACGCAGAGAGATTGAGCAGCTCTATGCTCAAAATCCCCAAAATCATCCGATCGGCTAAGCCGAATCAGGTAGCACGCAGAGAGATTGAGCAGCTCTATGCTCAAAATCCCCAAAATCATCCGATCGGCTAAGCCGAATCAGGTAGCACGCAGAGAGATTGAGCAGCTCTATGCTCAAAATCCCCAAAATCATCCGATCGGCTAAGCCGAATCAGGTAGCACGCAGAGAGATTGAGCAGCTCTATGCTCAAAATCCCCAAAATCATCCGATCGACTAAGCCGAATCAGGTAGCACGCAGAAAGATTTGAGCAGCTCTATGCTCAAAATCCCCCAAAATCATCTGATCGGCTAAGCCGAATCAGGTAGCACGCAGAAAGATTTGAGCAGCTCTATGCTCAAAATCCTCCAAAATCATCTGATCGGCTAAGCCGAATCAGGTAGCACGCAGAGAGATTGAGCAGCTCTATGCTCAAAATCCCCAAAATCATCCGATCGGCTAAGCCGAATCAGGTAGCACGCAGAGAGATTGAGCAGCTCTATGCTCAAAATCCCTAAAATCATCCGATCGGCTAAGCCGAATCAGGTAGCACGCAGAGAGATTGAGCAGCTCTATGCTCAAAATCCCTAAAATCATCCGATCGGCTAAGCCGAATCAGGTAGCACGCAGAGAGATTGAGCAGCTCTATGCTCAAAATCCCCAAAAATCATCCGATCGGCTAAGCCGAATCAGGTAGCACGCAGAGAGATTGAGCAGCTCTATGCTCAAAATCCCCAAAATCATCTGATCGGCTAAGCCGAATCAGGTAGCACGCAGAGAGATTGAGCAGCTCTATGCTCAAAATCCCCAAAATCATCTGATCGGCTAAGCCGAATCAGGTAGCACGCAGAGAGATTGAGCAGCTCTATGCTCAAAATCCCCAAAATCATCTGATCGGCTAAGCCGAATCAGGTAGCACGCAGAGAGATTGAGCAGCTCTATGCTCAAAATCCCCAAAATCATCTGATCGGCTAAGCCGAATCAGGTAGCACGCTGAAAGATGAGATGCAAATTTACTGCCTCACCAAGTAAAATCAAAGTTGACTTGGTTCAATTCATAATTCCTAACTTTCAGGAGCTGATTAAATTTCAAATTAACTTTCCTAAATCTGGAAACACTTGGATTCATATTCGCTTTTAATTTCCGAAATCGAAGATCAATCACATTAAAGTCGGCTGAATTTTCTCCTAACCTGGAGTCGAACCAAATCAATTTTCAAAGTTCCAGAATCAAACAAGACTCTCATATCAAATCAAATTCCAAAGAGTTGAAACCAATTAGGCTCAAATCAAATCTATTTTCAAAGAATCGGAGCCAATCAGGCTTAAGTCAAATCAACTTCAAAGTTCTGGAGCCAATCGGGCTCAAACCAAATCAATTTTCAAAGAATCAGAGCCAATCAGGCTCAATTCGAATTAATTTTCAAAGAATCAGAGCCAATCAGGCTCAATTTGAATCAATTTTCAAAGAATTGGAGCCAATCAGGCTCAAATTAAACCAACTTTCAAAGAGTCAGAGCCAATCAGGCTCAATTCAAATCTATTTTCAAGGAATCAGAGCCAATCAGGCTCAAATCAAATCAATTTTTTAAAGAATCGGAGCCAATTAGGCTCAAGTCAAATCAACTTTTAAAGAATCAGAGCCAATCAGGCTCAAATCGAATCAATTTTCAAAGAATTGGAGCCAATCAGGCTTAAGTCAAATCAGGTTTCAAAGTTCGGAGTCAATTAGACTTCGGTTGAATACATGCTTCCGCAAATCCCAGAATCAATCAGACTCTTAATCAGATTAAACTTCAAACTTATTCTAATTTATTTAATTTTCCAAAATCGGAGTTAATCAGGTTCTAATTTAACAAATTTCCAAAGAATCGGAGCCAATCAAGCTCGAACCAAATCAATTTCCAAAATTTCGGAGTCATTCAAATTCGAAATCAACTCATCTTCTCAAAATCGGAGCCTTTCAGACTCGAGTCAATTCTTTCTTCTAAAACCAGGAGTCCGTCAGACTCAAATAAGCTTAGATTCAACCAAACTCTCATTTATTCAATTTTCCAAAATCAGGAGTCAATTAGACTCTTAATTAAATCAATTTTCAAAAGCCCGGAGTCAATTAGACTCTAATTTACTCTAATTCTCAAAATCCGGAGTAAATCAAACTCCTAATCAAATCAATTTTCAAGAGTCCGGAGTCAAGCAGACTCCAATTTATTCAATTTTCCAACAATTGGAGTCAATTAGACTCTTAATCAAATCAATTTTCAAAAGTCCGGGGTCGATCAGACTCCAATTTATTCAATTGTCCAAAATTGGAGTCAAATAGACTCCTAATCAAATCAATTTTCAGAAGTCTGGAGTTAATCAGACTCCAATTTATTCAAATTTCCCAAAATCGGGAGTCAAATTAGACTCAATTTATTTCAATTCAGTTCATCAGAGTTAGTCAAACTCAGTTTTATTCAAATTCTAAATCAGAAGTTAGTCAAATTCAATTCAATTCAATTCAACTTTCAGAATCGGGAGTCAATTAGGCTCAATTCAATTCAATTTTTCAAAATTTGGAGTCAATCAGCCTCATTTCAGTTCCATATTCTAAAATTGGAATTCAATCAGACTTAAATAATTTCTATTTCACCAATTCAAAAGTCAATTAGACTTAAAGAATTTCTGTTTCACAAAATTGGAGTCAATTCGATTCACAAAAAATTTTGAATTTCCAAATCAGGAGTTTGAACGAGACTCAACAAATCATTAAGGACTAATGCGAATGCGAGGTTGCCATTGAGGAGTAATACCAATGATGCTGCCATTGAGGACTAATGCAAAGTTGCCGTTGAGGACTAACACCGATGATGCTGCCATTGAGGACTAACGCAAGGTTGCCATTGAGGACTAACACCGATAATGCCGCTATTGAGGACTAACGCAAGGTTGCCATTGAGGATTAACAAATAATGCTGCCATTGAGGACTAACGCAAAGTTTGGGAGTCTCCTTGGACTCAAAGAATTGGAAAGAATGATTCTCTGTATCTGCGGACCTTTGGAAGAAACATATCAATTCTATCAAAAGAGGGAAGTCACCTTTTTCCCCTAGTCTTGGACCCTTCATATTTCCACTTTAGCATTGTGTTATGATAGTGTTTAAAAATCCTGCTTGCATTGCTCTTGGGATACTCATGGAGACTCTTCAAATCTTTATTCATCATCTTAAACCCACACAATTGAGACCATTATTGACTCATCAAGGGGGGACAATCTTGACGAAGTGATTACACAAGCGACTGACTCAAACTCTGTATTATTATGAATCAATGTGCTTTCATCGTGAACAATGTATCATCTTACCTTTCATTTATTCATCATCTTACAATGGTAGTACTTCACCAACAAATCTAAACTTTGAAGATTCTCCCCTTTCGAGTTAGCTGGTTCTTTGCCTATCCAGAGTGTGCTTCAAATTAGTGCTTTAGCTTAGAGAATAAAAGACATTCTATTTCAATCCATTCAAAACAAACTCGATTACTTGAGAACTTTTCTCTGACATAGAGGGATTTTTGACAAACGAAGTTTGCCCCTAGTTTGAATAGGACTCGAAGGCCTTGCTTCTGGGATTAAATAAGGTGTTCAGAAAATGAAGCTTGCCCCTAGTCTTAAGGGCAAATAGGCTTATCCAAGGGTTTTGAGAACATGATGGTGCAGGATGCCTGCAGTGCATTTACTCCCAACCTAGAGGTAATCATCATGAATGCGGTGGGTTGAAGTAGGACATCCCAATGCTGATGGGCAAACTTTGTTTGCCCCTAGTTTGGCAATATATATGTGGCTTCAGGCAAACTTACGCAAGTTTGCCCCTAGTCTAAAGGAAGGAAACCAAAGGCACAAAGGGTGATGCTTATGGTTTAGGGATGGTTATGGACCGAGAACCGTGGGAGGTTCGCCTACTTATCCCCGAACGGGAATCAGGCCCAAAGTAGTTCGGCTAAGGCCTGAAAGAAAGTGCCAGATCATAGCAAGGGCGGTGACCGAACCGGGTAGGCTGCCTACGTATCCCCGAGTGGGAATCAAGTCAAAACGTAGTTCATCGATTCTGGAGGTCTTGAAAGAATAAGGCTTCAAGAATTATGGGCTTTTCGAGCCATGTTTTCATTTGAGTCCAATGAGTGCTTTTTTCTGGGCAAATTTTTTTAAAACAGATTCCTTGTGGTAGCTTTTGAACAAAATGATGAGAACATGAACTACGTCTCCCTTTTATTATTTTTTTTTCTTTTATTCTCTTTTTTTTTTTTTTTTTGGCGGTTGATTCTTTTCACCTTTTCACTAGCCAGTCAATCTTTACAACTATCATAACACATCGTGTTTGAATCATACTCTACCATACTCATAAAGCAATAGCAGCCCTCCAAATCACTCTTTATTTTTCTTAAAGATACTTTTGCATTGTTATAGGCCCACTTATCCATGAGCCTCTCACAAAATTTTGATACTAATTGATACTTTCAAATCTCTCTTTCCAATTTATTTTCTTTGTTGAGAACAACACAAAGCTTTGGGATAATTCATCTACCAATGATGTACTTTGAAGTGCTCAAGAATTCTCAATCTTATTTATTCTTTGCCTTTTCTTTTCTCTTTCCTTTCTTTTCTCTACCTCACTATCTCTTATTCTCTTCATGATTTTGACTGGCTAGGATTCAGATTTTGAAATGAACACGCATCTTATTCTTGCTCTAACTTTTGCCTAGGCGCCCTTTCGGGTTTTCATCCTAGCGAGCTCCTTCATCTTCATTTTTTTTCTTTTTCTTTTTTTTTTTTAATTTCTCTTTTTTTTTTCGTGCTCTCACTTTTGCCTAGGCGCCCTTTTGGGTTTTCATCCTAGCGAGCTCTTTCTTTTCTTCTTTTTTTCTCTTTTTTTTTTTGGAAGAAGAAGTTCATTTAAAACATTTGGCTACCATCAAGGATCAAGTTATGACTTTGGACTGGTTGGGCTCATCTTTTAGGCCTGGTATTTAAAAAAAGGAGATGGTGAGCAAGCTTCAAGTTCCAAGTTCATCTTTTCAAGATTAAGCAAGAGCATCTTTAAATTCTTAAAGTAAAGCAAATCAATTCTCTGCTCCTCCTTGGATTTGGCACAGAATTTGCTTTGATCATTTGGGGATCCTTTTTAATGCAAAGATTTATTAACAAAGTATTTTCCATGATCATTTGAAAAATGATTTTTATTTTTTCTCTCCTTTTTTTTCTTTCTTGGCTTAATGATCCATACATTCACGACTTGGCACACTGAATCAAACAGAATGAGATTTTATTCAACTAGTAGGGAAAAAGGATTACATCACTTGACTCGATAAAAAGAAACTTAAAAAAAAGAAACTCGATAACCGACTGACTCAAAGACTCGACTGAACTTGACACTTAACTCCTACTTGACATGACTCGACTACCGGACTAGACTTGGTCTCAACTGGAGTGTCACAGATGATTTTCAATTTACTGGGTCCCCAAGAGAATCCACATTCGCTTCAACAACAGTATTCCCAAACACTATCACCCTACTATCATCATTTGAACCTTCGAGTTCACCACTCTCCAACAACATGTGTGCAAAAATATTTTCTTCTTTAAATCAAGAAAGATGAACCCAAGAAGATTAGAAGTGTCCTCACTAGGAGATCTAGTTGTTCCACTCTTTCTACAAATTCAACAACATACATAGGTAAAAGGTCCGCATGCAGAATTTATTTTCAGGAGGCAAGGAATTTTGAGGAATCATTGGATTACTTTATGAATTTGTATTTTACATGCATGTAATGATATTGACTGATATGATGAGAGTGACAAAATGTACATGCTTTAATGTTTTGATGTGGCTAAATGCATGCACCGCACACATGACACACGGATGAAATGCAAATGTGTGTGTGCCTATTCTATATGCAAAAGAAAGGAAAATTCTAGTCCTAGCACATATAACATATAAGCACATAAAATCCTCATCCATGTCAAGTGCGCTTAACTTCTCCTTTCATCGTGATCCTCATTACCCCTTCAAGGTTTGAAAATTTTAGAATTTTTGAAATCCATTTGACAAGTATTTCCCCTAGATGATGGGCTCTTTCAAATTCTTAAGGAGTTTTCCTTTGAAGGCAACATTTCTGAACAAAAGATGATTGGGTTGAAACTTCGCTTTAAAGTTCATTTGAAAAGCATTTCTTTAATTGGAGAGATCTTTCAAAAACAATTCTCAAGGATTTTGAACCTTTTATTAAAAAAGAGGATATGAAAATATTTCTCAATAAGAAAAATGATTTGGGTTTTACTTGAAAAATGAACCTTAAACATTTTTTTTCTTTGAAAGGGTAAAAAATTTTCAAAACAATTTATTCTTCTTTTGGATAAAAGATGATGATTAATCAAAAATTTTCATAAACTATGAACTTTGGATTCTTGGGTAGGAGCATCACACGATTAGATAATCATCGCACTTTTCATGAATTCGGATGCATACAAGGTCAATGATGCTTAGCTAAACATGATACAAGAGATGTAATCTTATAATCAAGATTCGACTTATTCTTAAATGTCATAGGACATGAAAAGGAATCGCCCAAAAGTGATTAAGAGGTTACATATCTTTTATCAAGTAAGCAACGTCATCATCTCAAGTAATCCCTTTCGGGCATACAAAACTCCCTAGCACATAAATCCTAATCAAGAATTGAATTCCTAATTTTGAAAGGTTCTATGGAAACTACTATGCAAAGGCTGGGTTTTGGTCAAATAAGGGACCCTTGACACACACCCGATAGGATGCTTCATATACCAAAACATGGTACGAGATCAAGGGTGATCACACGGTCCCATGATGACTTGACCGACCGGGTTGCCCCGAGCCTCCAAGGTCATAGTTCCGTGCAATCGACTGGCGAGACATGCAAGTGCAATGCAACGGGCACACAAAAATTAATTAATTCAATTAAAAAGGATGCTTTCAAGTCTAATCCTCGAGTGAACCCAAAATCAGAATTCTGGTCTGCGAAACCAGAGATTCTGGGTTCGATCCCCAGCAGAGTCGCCAGATTGTGGATATCGCAGGTTGTCTTCAAATTTTACCCACTTTTAAAACAAATATTTTCAATTTTCAAAGAGTCGCCACTTAATTTTTAAAAGGAAAAATTAAGAAACCATTTTAAAAGCAAACTGATCTTTTGCGAAACCAAAGATAAACTGGGTCCGGGGATTATGGAATGAAAGGGGAAGGAGCCCGGCGGACTAAAACACCCCCTTTCATCCTATCTCACGATAGGCCTCTACTCAACATCCTTTTTAATCAAATTAATAATCTAAGCATGCCCTCAATTAATACATATATGTAGGTATACATAACACAAGCATATTGAAAGGGTGCAAAATTGCTAACGGTAAAATATCATTCATAAGTCACATAATTCAACTAGCAAACATCATGATATGCACTAGAGAACTAGAAAACATACCCGGGATCCGGCCGCGAATATCAAACGTGCAATGCATGCAAAAATAAACCTAAGAAAGGTCTCTAATACATATATACACATAAGGCAAAACCTAAGCTAAGGTGTCGCACATGGGGTCGGAAAATCAATTAAAATCAATAAAATAGATTAAACTAGAGAAGGGTTGAGAAATTGTACCTCAAAGCGCTACAAAACAAAAGTTAGTACACATGCCTTAGACAAGATATAATATCATAAATAAGTAAATCCTAAGTCATGTTCAATTAGATACATCTTAGGCAAGAGATAAGTCCTACTTATGGATATTAACATGTATGAATGAATGCATGAATATGAACAAATATGGGACATGAATTTATTCACTAATTTGGATCCCTAAGCCTCTGGATTTAATCTAAATTATCATTATTCAAAACATGGTTTGGGTCTCAAGAGATTAGGAGACCATTTGAGTTAAAATAAATAAGATTAGATGAAAACAGTAGCAGTTTTTGTGATTTACAGAGAGCAGACCTGACGTTCAAAAATGGATATAAAATACTTTTGACGGTTGGATCTTACTGATTTTTGGATATGTTATGCCTCTGTGAGTCTAGTTTCTAACCCAAAAAGAAAATCGAGGTTTCAACGGTTAGATCTCCGGGAATACTGAAAATACTAGACCTCACTCAGGATTCTGCAACTCTCTGTCCAGAGATATTGTATGATTTTTTAAAAATAGTAAAAAAATGAGAAACACTTAGATCTTTTTAGGGTACCTTCCTAACACATTAAGGTACTTATAAAAAATTATTTGAGACCCCGAAAACTTTATTAGGGTTCTGATTTATTAATTTCAAAACGGACTTATTATTCTGAAAGTATTCTAGAACTCTGGACAGATTATGATTAGCTCACAAAAAACCATGATCAAACCCTTCTAATCACAAGATCTTGCTAAAATAAAAATCACAGTGGTAAAACAATGTGTTATGAACATTTTCCCGTTGGTTTCATTTGATTCCAACGGTCGGATTTCAAACTAAAAATCTTTGATCACAGAGGGTTTAAGAATTCACTGCACCAATATTGAAGTTACGTTCACATTTCAAATCAAACTTAATCCATGACTCTAGAGAGAGCTAGAATCAAGTATGATTATGACCATTAAAATGAATAATGAAATATAAAATGATCCATAGACTTATCCTTGGAGAACCTCATACTTAGATCTCCAAATATAGAGTCCTAGTAAGAATACCCAAGGTTTTACTCAATCTAATAGACTTTTAAACATTCAAGTTCCATAGATTTCATCAAACTATGAAAGCTTACACTCAAATCCTCTCCCAAACATATGGTCCTTGAGGAGATTATAACCATGAAATCATACTCTCCTCCCAAATCAATGGCCCTTGGAGATTAAATGAGACTATGATTTACATAAACCTCTATGGAACATGGAGTGAGTTCCATAAGATTCATAGTGAGATCCCCTAGCCATGAGTTAAGACTTGTATCTCACCAACTATGGGTAGATATGACCATGATCAACCTTAGTCTCCATATAAATCATAGGATCATAGGAGACTAGAGGATCAAACTCAAGAGGATCCAATGAGATATTAAAGATCTCATGGATCTCAAAAGGAAAATAGAGACAAAGAGAAATAGAATCAAAGTTTACTTGAAGAAAACCAAGTGAAGATCCCTTCACAAACTAGTTTTATTTTAAACCTAAGGCTCTTATTAAGATCCAAATCAATGAAAGCAAGTAGGAATTCAATCACAATTCTATGTGGTGTGTGATGAAATGAGGTGGGAAGAGAGGTTTTGAAAATGTGTAAAAGTCCTAGATCTATGAATTGTGATTGAATTACATATAATAAGTATAGGGATAAGGATTTAACCTCTAGATCTTCTCAGGATTTGATTGATTTGGAGAGATCCAAGCCTTACAAGCAATGCTCTTCTTCTTCTTCCTTGAAGCTTCAAGGTTCTTCAATGGAGATTTGAGGAATTTGGATGAATTGGGTAAGATTTCTATGGGGTCTTTGGGTTTCTCTCTCTATATTTCTCTAAGAACAAACTCTATCTTCAAAATTCAGCCTTTCTCTTTTAGATTCAAGTCTCTCTCTCAAGATTCAAGTCTCCAACCCCCCCAAAATGAGAGAAAATGGGGGTTTTATAGACTTTCATTATCTTAGGGGCTAAGATAAGGGTAGATAGGTCAATTAGGGATGGTGGGGGCATGGTTTGCATGACCTAGGAGTAGTAAACACGTATACAAAAAACGGCATCGTTTGGTGCATTCATTTGATCAAAGATTGAAAAAGAATTTTGACTTAAAAATGCAAATCAGCCCAGGCCGGCACTCGATGAGATGAAACGGCACTCTCTGAGTGCCGCGCGGCACTCGCTGAATGCCGGACGGCACTCAGTGAGTGCCGCAGCGGCATTCACTGAATGCCGGACGGCACTCAGTGAGTGCCGCAGCGGCATTCACTGACTGCCGTTCGGGCACTTTGAGTGCCGCTGCAAGCAATCCAGCACTATTCACAGCAATTCAGCACCTTAATTTCATTTCATGTCATTTAAGTAAATGTCGTTTAATTTATGTATTTACTTAAGACATTAAATGTAATTAAGGAAATACCCCCCATTTGGATTCAATAAAAATATCTAGAAAATCAAAATCCTTAAGGAAAAAAAGTCAACTCTCCCTCCGAAGGCAAAATTTCGATTTTCTGCACGATTCTTCTTAAAAGCCTTTCAATTTCACCATGATTCCCTTCATTTAAAAATTCTAAAAAAACATTTCTAGCATAAGGGAGACCCAATGAACAATTACCGGGACTTTTCATCTTGAAATTCGAAAATTTTACGATTGACTCCCTTTTGACCTGTTGACTTTTCACTGGGTCAACTGTTGACTTTTTCTTTCGGGGTTCTTGCTGAATTACTCTCTTTTTTGAAAATGATTTTGAGATGCTCCGAGAACATTGCCGTATTCCTATACGTGTCCAAAACTCATGGTCTACAAGGTGACGAGTAGATGAGAATTTTGGTCTTTTGGCTGAAAATGGTGATTTTGAACCGAGATTCTTCTAGGAAGAGAGTCAGATTGCTTGTAAGAGTCTTGATTCCGTCGAGACATATTCATCATTGATCTCTAGAGGTAAATCCCCCTAAGTTTAATAGTTCGGTCAAAATTGGGGTGTCTACAACCGGGTATGTCATACTATAAGCAATGAAATGAGCTGACTTCGTCAATCGATCCACGATTACCCAAATAGCGTCATGATTCTGCTGCGACCGTGGTAATCCCACTACAAAATCCATCGAAACGTGCTCCCACTTCCAACCAGGAATAGGTAGCGGTTGCAACAATCCTGACGGTCTCTGATGTTCAGCTTTGACTTGCTGACACGTCAAACACTTGGATACAAATTCGGCCACGTCTTTCTTCATACCTTCCCACCAGAAATTTCTCTTCAAATCTTTGTACATCTTCGTTCCTCCAGGGTGAACTGTATATCTTGACTTATGCGCTTCTTCCAGGATATCCTTCCTTAACTCTTCATTACCTGGCACACATAATCTATTCCTGCACCGATATCCTCCATCGACTCCCACTTTCCACTCTGTCGGGTCTTTTTCTGACATCTTCACGAACCACGTCTGAAACTTCTCATCTTCTTTCTGAGCTTCAATAATGCGGTCGATAAGAACAGGCTGTAGGATAAGACATCCGAACAATTGTCCTTCTCCTTCTTCAGCACTCTGTACATCAAATTCCGCCAAAGTCTCCAAAGCTCGCCACTCTCTAACCATTAAGGAGGCTATCGTCCCACGAGTCTGTCGACTCAGGGCATCAGCAACCACATTGGCTTTACCCGGGTGATATTCTAACGTGAAGTCGAAATCTTTGATCAACTCCATCCATCTGCGCTGCCTCATGTTCAACTCTTTCTGCGTGAACAAGTATTTCAAACTCTTGTGATCGGAGAACAAATCAAACTTCTCACCGTAGAGATAGTGTCTCCAAATCTTGAGTGCGAAAACTACTGCTGCCAACTCCAAATCATGAATGGGATAGTTCAACTCATTCGGCTTCAGCTGTCTGGATCCATAGGCGATCACTCTGCCATCTTGCATAAGTACACACCCTAACCCTTGATATGATGCGTCACTAAAGATAGTGAACTTCTCATCAGGCTTGGGTATTGCTAGTACCGGTGCGGTAGTGAGTCTTTCTTTCAACTCTAGAAAGGCTCGCTCATGCTTCTCTGTCCATTCGAACTTCAAATTCTTCTTCGTCAACCCAGTTAAAGGTGCTGCTATCTTTGAGAATCCCTCAACGAATCTCCTGTAATAGCCTGCGAGTCCAAGAAAACTCCGAACTTCTGTAGGGTTGCTCGGCCTAACCCAGTTTGATACAACATCGGTCTTGGATGAATCCACTGAAATTCCTTGAGATGACACCTTGTGTCCCAGAAATATCACTTCTTGCAACCAGAATTCACACTTACTGAACTTGGCATACAACTGATGGTCCTTGAGCGTCTGCATCGCAATCCGTAGATGTTGTTCGTGTTCTTCTCCTGACTTAGAATAGATCAAAATATCATCAATAAAGACGATGACAAACTGATCTAAATAAGGTTTGAACACTCTGTTCATCAAATCCATGAATACTGCCGGGGCATTCGTCATTCCAAACGGCATCACCAGAAATTCATAATGACCATATCGGGTTCTGAAAGCAGTCTTAGGTATGTCTTCTTTTCGTACCCTCAACTGATGATATCCCGACCTAAGGTCTATCTTAGAAAATGTCGTAGCTCCTTGTAGTTGATCAAACAAATCGTCAATCCGAGGCAAGGGATACTTGTTCTTGATAGTCACACGGTTCAGTTCTCTGTAGTCGATACACAATCTGAGTGTCCCGTCCTTCTTCTTTACGAATAACACCGGTGCTCCCCAAGGCGATGTACTTGGGCGTACAAAACCTAGGTTCTCGAGCTCTTGAACTTGTTCCTTCAATTCCAACAGTTCTGTGGGGGCCATTCTGTAGGGAACCTTGGTGATTGGTACGGTACCCGGTATAAGCTCAATACAGAACTCTATACTTCTCTCGGGCGGTAGACCAGAAACATCTTCAAACACTTCTTCGAAGTCCTTGACTACAGGTATAGATGACGCTGTCACCTTTGTACTGACGACTTCGATGTTGGCTAAGCATCTCGTGAGGAACATATCTCCCGTAGGGTTACATTGAAAATCAAAGGGTTGATTCTCATTGTCGGGGAATGTAATTCTCTTCCTCGCACAATCCAACTTCACTTGATTCTGAGAGAGCCAATCCATTCCTAGGATTATATCGAACTCCTTCATCGATAGGACGATCAACCTAGCAGGGATTTCACGGTCTCCTAACCGTAAGGGACAATCCTTGCACACGTGTCCTAATCTGACTGCAGCTCCTAGTGGCGAGGTAGCCTTCAAAGCTTTCTCTAAGCGATGAGGTAAAATACCCAATCTTCGAATTGTATTAACAGATATGAACGAAAGAGCAGCACCCGTATCAAATAACACTTTAACATGGGAGTTAAACAGAGTTAATGTACCTTCTACTGCTTGCTGATCAGGTTGTGCTTCTCCATAATTCCCTTCTTCATATGCAGTTCCATCATATCCAACGGCATCAGGGATAACGACATTCAAGTGAGTCTGACCCTGTTGACCATAAGTCACCTGCTTAGGAGCAGTACAGAACCTGCTGATGTGACCTGGTTCACCACAGTTGAAGCAGACTATCCCTTGCTGAGTAGCACGCCTTGGTGCCTTACAATCACGAGCCACATGACCAGGGTTGCCACAGTTGAAACACTTTCCACTACTACTTCCTTCTCCTACTCGGGGTTGAGTCGGATAGGTAATAGCCTGGGTCTTCTTGCTTCCGTCGAAATTCCTCTTCTGCCCTTGGGTACGGTTTATTGGTGGTCTATTCCCAAAATTACCCCTTTGAGGCGGTCGGAATTCAAATTGTTTTCGGCTCACTCGAGCATCCTCTTCCAGATCAGTAGCCAAACCAACAAGTCCTTCAAACGATTTATCCTGGTGGCCGAGAGTCAAGCGGCGAATTTGCGGTGTCAGCCCTTGATTATACTTGCGGATCTTCTTCTCTTCAGTATCAACCAGGTGTGGAGCAAACCGAGACAGTCTTTCGAACTGTGTGGTGTACTCTTGCACCGACTTGGTTCCTTGCGTCAGGTCCATGAATTCCTTCTCTCTTCTGTGCCTCTCCGTAGCCGGGAAATACTTCTCCAAAAATCTCCCCTTGAATGCAGTCCACGTCATTCCCGCTGCAGCTCCATTCCCGATAGTAGCTATGATCGAATCCCACCAATCTGCGGCAGCATCGGTCAACTGAAATGTAGCTAATCTTCTCTTGTCTATCTCGTTACATTGGACAGCTTCAAACATCTGGTCCATCTGTCTCAACCACTGTTCCGCCTTCCAGGGTTCCGCGGTACCCGCAAACTGTTCGGGCCTTAGAGCACGGAATCTTTCTAGCAACTTGTCTCCCGTTTGACGGTCTCTTCGGTTGTCGTTCGTATTACCGATTCTTTCTAGCCGTCTGATAAATGCTTCAAACATCCCCGTAGGATCAGCAGCCTCGGGCGCTCCCTCGATCAGGTTCCTGTTCCTCCTGACTCCTCCAGCCATTCTATGCATGATAGTGGTAGTAGAATGAGAAACATGCATGCAACAGTGCTATGAAGTAATTTAAATGACAACAACATTCAAAAGAGTATATCTTATATATATAACTTCTGTCAAGTTGATACAAAAAGCATGTATGGTCAGATCAATGCCTACCCTATCTGTATGGGTTAGGACGCATGCGAGAGTTAATGTTACAAAAATGGAGTCATTGCCCTACACTCTAATGCATGTAATTACAGCTTGCAAAAAGAGATATAGCTAATAGTCAAAACAGTCCATATGTACAAGGCGATATCTAAATAGTCAGTCATCGCCGTAGGTAGCCATCAACAGGTCAAGCGAGTCGGCCTGATGCAGTCGCTGAACATGGGAGGGGCCTGCCCCAAAGTTACAGCTGTGAGAGGTCATCAGTGAAGCAGGTCCAGGGACATCTGCCTCAGGCAAGGCTGGCTCAAGTGCAAGCGCCTCCTCAAGGTCGACCGCAAAGTCGTCCCATCCTAAGCCATCCTCCTCGGAAATAGAAGCGAGCACAATATCAACGTCACCGTCATCCTCAACAGCAGGGACGACCGGTGGAGGTACCTCCAGCTGTGCAAGGTGGGCCTGCACAACCTGAACCTCAAGGGGAAGATAGAAGGTATCGCTATTAACCAAGCGAACCATCTCAACGAGTACTAAGCGCTAGATCTCTATGAAGTAAAGAATCTCGAGGCGAGCACGAGATAGGTCGACCAGTCCTAATATATGAATCTGATGCCAGAGGTCTAGCTCGACGGTAGCAGCTGCACGCTGCCCAATAGCAGTGAAATAAAGGGTCGCCGAGGCCGGTACTATAGCTCCTACAGTAACCCAATGCCCTCCAAAAGGATCAGGTACAAACAGGGGCTGAGCTGGATCCATACCTGAAAAGGTACTACTTAAAGTCAGAACAGAATAATCTTAGGCGTTTGGGTTCTGAGTCTATCCCCCCTGTCGTATCATCGGGTGTGTAACACTTAATGGAATGTGGGATCGGGTCTATACTGGTAAACCCTAACCTGGCTAAACTATCTTGTGATAAATAATAACCTGGCTCTGATACCACTAAATCCTGTCACGCCCCGACGTAGCATAAATAAGGAAAGCGTTTAATTTCCTTTATGGACCCGTAGGTCGCGACAGTTTGAAGGATCGATTCCGTCCCAAACGTCAAACAACAAAACATAATAATCAGAGTAAAACAATCAAGGCTTACAAAAATTTCCTATCTTATTACATCTTATGAACCGGGGTCAACTAAGGCACAGACCGCCTTGAAAATAAAATAATATCTTAGAGTCTGTTACAGTCATCCTTAAAACAAAACAGTTCATAACTTAAAACAGATAAACTTAAAACATATAATAAATAGTTTCTCGTCCCAACAGCAGCCATTCTTAATTAGCATAATCGTATGATTCCTCCTGATTGTAACCTGAAAAGCCTGAACACGAATGTCCAGGACGCATCAACGTCGTCAGCTTCAAGAAGCTGGTGAGTATTAAAAACATGACTTTGAATGTAAAACATACCAACTTACCTTTTTCCAATTCAAGATTAAATCCACAAGTTTATAATTATGATTAAAGAGCTCGTTTAGAAAAACAACCACAACATTATTTAAAGAGGGTAAATTTACACAGATGGGACCGTGTATGAGAACGATGCACCACGCTCATCTTGCCGACTCTTTTCTCTCGACAGCCACAACAACCCACTATCCTACTCCTGGTATCTTTGAAACACTCAGATAGCCACACTTTAGCAACGGGGCGCCAGGGAGTGTCCAGTTTGCCTCACACTTTGGTCCGGGGTACCAGGGAGTGTCCAATGCCTCACACTTTGAATACCCTAACCGCCATGCAAATACCGGGGCAACCCCTCACACAGTATCCAAACTTGAGTTATCAGAGAGTGTCCGTAGGTCACACTTTAGCACTACCATGGGTGCCAGGGAGTGTCCGAGTTCGGCTTCACACACTTTAACGCTTCCATGGGCGTCAGGGAGTGTCCATATTTGCCACCGTCGCATTTCAAAGATACCCTCTTCCACAATCTCAACCACAACCACGACCACGACCACAACCACAAACTCATACTCAACCACAATCGCAACCACGACCACAAACACAAACTCATACTCTTACCACACCACCATTACTCTTTTCCACACAGACTGACACCCCTATGCATGTACCACTGACCCACATGAATGGTATGCACTTAAACAAAAATGCTGAATTAAAGGAACAACACGCGTACGGGGATTAATGAGTCATACTACAATATTTTAATCATTCAAACATAACCAAATAGAGTTCTGATTAACCAAGTTTCCCAAACAGAACCTCAACAGTATATAAATTTCATCCAAACAGTCCCTTAACAGAAGAACAGACAAAAACAGAAACTGCAATACCTCGCGCGCGCGGGCCGCGACCCTTCGCGCGGGCCGCTCGCGCGATAAGCCCATTTTTCCTTTTATTAATAAACTTTTCTGTCTGCCTGAGGAAAGCAAGGTCGCGCGCGCGGATCGCTCGCGCGAAGGGGTTATCGCGCGACCCTCGCTCGCGCGACCAGCCAAATTTTCAATTATATATATATAAACTCTTACGTCTGCCTGGGGAAGCCTACCTCGCGCGCGCGGGGTCGCTCGTGCGGGCCGCTCGCGCGATACTCGCGCGCGCGATCGTGGCGCGAGATGAAGCTGAGGCTTCATCTTCTCCGCAGAAACTGCTCTGGTTCAGTAAAATAGGGGTCTTTTTGACCCATTTTCAATTCTGTAAGTATGTATGTCATGTTATATATGGATCTCTTCCTTTTTCAACGAGGATTAAGAATCTATGGTCAATTTAACATGATTCTAACTATAACTCTCCAATTTTATGATAAACTAAAACATGTCAAAATCTATTTTCTTATATACTTTTCCATATGAACAAATTAGGCTTTAAAACTTCAAACATGGCATGTAGGATGTATAATCTATCATATTCATCTCTAAAAACGAATTTAGATTAAGGTTTGAAAATCTTGATTTCAAGCTATGAATTTTCATACGTAGGATCAACAATGGTGTATTACAAAATTAAACAAAACACAAAGTAAATAGACATGTAATTACATTCTTAGTGAGTTAGTAATACTCACTGAGTTCAAGAATGAAGAGGTTGTTGAGAAAGAATAAGCAAATAAGAAACCAATTTCAAGCTTGGCTATGGTGGAGAGCTTTCTCTTTCTACAAATTCTGAAGAACTCTCTACACTCTCACTGAAACTCTCTATGTTTCTCTGTGTGCAGAATGTGTGAGTGCAGTATATATAGCAAATGCACTTGATGAACTTGGTGGCCAAGTCTTGTGTGCTATACTCAACAAAATCAATTTGGTATTTAAATCTTGATTTGGTTATCAATTATACAAGCTGGAGAATATACACAGATGCATACATACGTGAATGTATATAAATCAACTGTAGAAGGATTGAAAGGGTGTTATAGGTTAGTAGGGGTCAAATTGGGTTGTTTGGGAAAAACAACTTATGACCTTAGGAATACATACATACACTAAGCATTCCCAAACAAGGCACAAGACAATGATGAGTTGCCATAATTGGAAATAAAGCAAATGTCCAAATCAGTCACTTCCAAAATCTGTGGAAGTTAAACACAACATGGACAGTTTTGAACATAAACTGGTATTTTCGGGGCGCGGTGGTCACCACAAAAATACAGGAATTTCATTTTAACGTAAGAATTGATTTTCTGGTTTTATAAAAATACTGATTGAGTCAATAGAAGTTATTTTCACCGTTTTGAAATACAGATTTTGAAATCCATACTGGTATCACTAACTTTATAAAAATTACAATTTAACCCCAACAACATTCTTAGCTTGCAATAAATCAAGGAATAAAATTTAGAATATGAGAAATGAAATTTAAATGAAGCAGTCAATACCCAATGAAATTAAATATACAATGCATTTGCCAATTAAATATGAAAATGAATTTTAAATTAAATGGAAATGCAGGTTATTACAGTGATTGTGTGAGAAGATATTCTTCAAAAGTTTGTCTTACTTGTATACCAAGAATAACATCGGCTTTAACTATTTCCTTCATGTTGGTTTCATTGATTACTTTCTTATTTGTTCCCGTAATAAGTCAGTCATCAACATACAAACATACAATAATACATGAGTCTTCAAACTCCTTGACATACACACACTTATCGCATTCATTGATTTTGAAACCATTTGTGGTCATGGTGTGGTTGAATTTCTCATACCATTGCTTTGGAGCTTGTTTCAAACCATTAAGAGACTTAACGAGTCGACACATGTTATGTTCTTGTCCCTGGTTATTCTATATAGATCCCCATTGAGGAATGCGGTCTTCACATCCATTTGATGTAATTCTAGGTCATAGGCGGCGACTAAAGCGATTACCATCCTAATAGAAGTAATCCTAGTAACCGGGGAATAAGTATCAAAGAAATCTATTCCCTCTTTTTAACTATAGCCTTTTGCAACTAGCTTAGCTTTGTACTTTTCTATGGTACCATCGGCTTTGAGTTTATTCTTAAAAATCCATTTGCAACCAATTAGTTTACTACTTGGAGGCAAGTCAACCAACTCCCATGTATAGTTTTGCATAATGGAGTCCATCTCACTATTTACTGCGTCTTGCCAATAATGGGCTTCGGGTGTACTCATTGCCTCGTTAAAGATTTAAGGTTCACCCATGGTAACTAGTGTCACAAAATCTGGTCCAAAAGAAGTACCTTTCCTGGCTCTTTGCTCTTTCTAGGAGCAACTTTGATTTCTTTATCGTTCTTAGAACTTTTAGAAATCTCTTCAATGCTTCTTTTAGGTGCTGAATTTTGTCTTTCTTCCCCTAAAAGGAAAGACATTTTCGAAGAACTCGACATCTACCGATTCCATGAATGTATTGACACGAATGTCTACATTCTCAGACCTAACCACAAGGAAATGATATGCAGCACAATTATTATAATAATTGATAAATACACAATCTACAACCTTAGGTCCTAGTTTCGTTTGTTTAGGAAGCAAAACTTGTACCTTAGCTAGACACCCCCACACTTTGAGCTTTTTATACGAGGGTACTCTACCTTTCCAAATTTCATAAGGAGACTTTCTACTCTTCTTATGTGGAATTCTATTAAGAATGACATTCGCCATAAGAATGGCATCCCCCCATAAGTTGTGTGGCACTCACGAGCTAATTAACATATCATTTGCCATTTCCTTGAGGGTTCTAGTTTTCCTCTCGGCTACACCATTTTGTTGTGGTGTATATAGCGCAATGGTTTCATGAATAATATATCCCATTAGTAGCACAATACCCGGCTAGTAGAATTGAATCATATTCACCTCCTCTATCTGATATAACTCGTTTTATTGTTCTAGATAATTGATTTTCAATTTCAGCTCTATCTATCTTAAACATATTCATTGTGTCATCTTTAGATTTAAGCAAGTAAAATAACAATATCTACTACTATCATCTATAAATGTAACAAAATATTTCCTTCCACTTCTTGTTGGAGTTAGTTTTAAATCACATAAGTTGGTATGAATTAAGTCTAGTAATTCACTTGTTCTATCTATGGATTTAAATGGCTTTGTAGCAAATTTTGATTCTACATATGTTTCACATTTATGTGACTTGTCAATTTTAAATTTAGGTAATAATCCTAGATTAACCATTTTATGCATGTATTTGAAATTCACATGTCCTAATCTATAATGCCACAGTAAACATAACTCAACAATATAAGAAGGAACTATAGCATTCTTATTACTAATAATTTTAGGAGTACAATTGATCTTGAAAAGCCCTTCATTAAGGTAACCATTGCCTACATACATTCCACCCTTAGTCAAAACAAATTTATCGGAATATTCGAAGACTTGCTTGAATCCTTTCTTACTTAGCATAGATTCGGACACCAAATTCTTGAGAATTTCTGGAACTTGGAGCACATCTAGGAGGGTCATCTCTTTTCCGGACGTGAGCTTAAAATCACATTCTCCTTGCTTTCAACAGTTGAAGCTGCGGCATTGCCCAAAAAAGCTTGTCACCACTATCCACCTTTGTATAGGTAGAAAATATATCTCCATCTCCATAAATGTGTTTAGTGGCCCCGGTCTATCCACCAATCCTTAGAGTCGGTCACCACACAATTTTCCATGACCACTGCTGCAAGATCGTCAGTCTCCATCATGTTAGCTTGATTGGACTTCTTGTTTCCTCTATTAGATGATTTCTTGTTTCGACACTCGCTTGTACGATATCCGGATATTCTATATACCCAACAATTCCCTTTAATCTCCTTGGAATCGCGATACTTAGACCCGTTGTATGTAGACTTCCTCTTGCCTCCTTTTAGAACTTGATTTAGGCTTTGATTTTAAAAACTCACCTTCAACGAGATTGGCTTTCAACTCCGTAGATCCTTGCTGCCCATTCTTATCTCCTTTCCGATTATCTTTCTCAATCCTTAAATGAACCACAAGATCCATTGTTAATTCCTTACGCGTGCATGAGATATATCTTGAATTCCTTCCACAAAGGCGGCAATTTTTTTAATTATGGATGCCACTTGGAATAGTTCACTAATCGTCATTCCTTCTAATATAATTTGGTTAATGATTACTTGAATCTCTTCCAATTGCTTCACTATGGGAATAGAATCTACTACCTTCAAATCTAGAAATCTCCTAACAATGAATTTCTTAGTCCCCGCATCCTCAGTTTTGTACTTTTTCTCCAAGGACTCCCATAACTCTTTGGTGGTAGTAAACGTTGAATAGCCCATTTAGAATGTAATTTCGACATAGAAAATTAGAATGATTCCATACTTCTAATGCAGCTTCTTGTTCTTTTGAAGGATTTTTTGTAGGAACCGCCAGCTTCTCTTATCATATGATGTGTGCAAGATTGAGCATTGTGAGATAGAACATCATCTTCATTTGCCATCTCTTTAAGTCTTCTCCCTTGAACTTTTCGGCCTTCTCGGCATGTCAGTTCTTGATAACAATTGTTGTTTCAATGGCCATACTTAATATTCATTTTTTGATTGTTGGAAACTATATATATGAAACAAAACAAAACAGTGACTAGATTGAGCAAGCAAAGCATTGTCCGAAAAATGAATTTACGTCCCACACTTAGTTGTTTGTGGACTAAGACGTATCGTTCTTGAGAATACTACGATCTAGTATAATAGAGACAACAAACTTTATTATACTCTACAGAATATATGTATATAAATTGTTCTCAATTGACTCTAAAATAGATGAAGAAGATGTAGATAAACTCTAGAAAAATTGTATCTCAAATAACTAACTACTTAGAGTATATATAGAGGTGTCTATTGGGTAAGAGATGTCTCTCTACACAAATGGTTGTGTCCCAATACCTATATATTACACATATATATATATAAGTATATACACGTTTATCAGCCATTAGAACAGATGATGTTCACACTAATTCGAAGTTGCAACATGGAAAGTTGTGACTCTTCACAAAGAGGGTCAAGTCGACCGGTCGAATGCCCTTCTACCAGAAATTCTTTAAAACTTCATGTAGTCATTGACCCGATCGACCAGTCGAAGGGACCCGGTCGACCTGTCGAAAACCCCTCTACTAGAATCTTAAAACTTAATGTTCCAAGCCTTTTCCCTGAGCATTGAGCTGGTCCATAACGATCCTAGCGATCCCCTTGAGCTTACATAAGCTCTCATTCATACCCCGAATCTAACTTTAGGATCTCTTTATCTACTCTTGTTCCTCACATTCATGTGGTAGCTATTTTTGCACGTAAATAGAAATTTAAGGTGCGCTTGGTTCACACAAATTTTTTAATTTTGTGAATTATTCTATTTTAAATTAGTTGATTTGAATTTGAAAATTCACTAATGATTTAATTTAAATTTATATATTGTTTGGTTTTGTTAACAATCTTTTCCAGACAAGTCTGTACATATATACGTGACTAGATGTGGATCATATACGATGAGAGAGAGAGAGAGAGAGAAAGAGAGAGAGAGAGCATGATTGGAAAACAAAGAAATCAAAACCATATATGACAAGACAATAAAGAAATCAAAAAGGAAGTCTTGAGCCTATCGGCAATTATGATGTGTAGAGCTTGAATTTCTCCATCTTGAATTAGGTCTTTTCAAGTTTTTGGATAAATTATCTTTTTTTTTTTAGTAAATCGAAAATTGTGTTTTATAATTTGCTAATGTTGATTTTGACAATCAAACACTACTAAATAGGCTATTACGTAATGAGCTAAATTAAATACCCAATTTGCAATTCTGTGGACGTTGTATTTGAGCATAAACATATGAAAATGAAGATATAGAGAGGGTTGAAGCAGTATTTTGGGTCAGAATGTTCTTTCCCATAAATTGACTGAAAGTTTTGAATCGACCTTGAAACTCCAATGTCATGTTTGAAACATGGTGTGGAGCAAAATTATTATTATTGTTATAATAAAGAATGAATAAAAGAAAGCAAAAAAGTAATACCAGAATCAAGCAAGCTTTTCTCATTGATATGTTCCCTATTTATAGGGTAAGGTAGGGGTGTGTGAATAAATATCACTTTACAATTAGATCCCTAACCTAATACAAAATGTGGACAGCCACACATAAATATGTACTATTTACAACACTCCCCCTTGGATGTCCACCATTAAATGATTGTTGCCTCATTAAAACCTTGTTAAGGAAAATCCCGTGGGAAAAAACTAAAGTTAAGGAAAAAGAGTACAACGTTCTTCAGGAACTTGGTGGATGTGCATAATAGCTACCTCATTAAAACCTTGATAAGAGAAAACCCTGTGGGTAAAAAACTCTAATAGAAGGAAAAAGAGTACAGCGCACCTAAATTTCAAATATTGCATACTTCAAGATGCTTCTTTTATGATCACTCCCCCTCATTTAGAGAAAACTTCAGCTTGTCTGATGATGGAGACGACTCATGCCAATTCCGTACACCAATTTCTAAAAAGTTGACTTGGGTAATGCCTTAGTAAAGAGATAAGCAAGGTTAGTGCTTGATCGAATCTGTTTGACCTCAATTTCACGATTCTCTTGAAGTTCATGTGTGAAGAAAAATTTGGATGAAATGTGTTTGATCTGATCTCCCTTGATGAACCTCCTTGAATTTGAGCAATACATGTAGCATTGTCGTCATAGATAGTAGTCGGCTCATCAACGACTAGAGTTAATTGACAACTACTCTGTATATGTTGAACTAATGATCTTAGCCAGACACACTCCCGACTTGCTTCATGGAGTGCTAGAATTTCAGAATGGTTGGAGGATGTAGCTATTAAAGCTTGTTTAGTAGAGTGCCAAGAAATAGCCGCATTATTGTTCAGAAATACATAACCTGTTTGTGAGCGACCCTTATGAGGGTCGAAAGGATAACCTGAATCTGCATAACCAATTAAGTGAGAATGATTAGATAAATCAGATAAATAAAACAAGCCCATATCAATGGTCCCAAGAAGGTATCTAAAAATGTGTTTTATTCCAGTCCAATGCCTATAGGTGGGTGCAGAACTAAATCTTGCAAGCAAATTCATAGAAAATGTAATGACTGATCTTGTACTTTGAGCCAAGTACAATAGTGCACCAATAGCACTCATGTATGGTACTTCAGACCAAAGATTTCTTCATTTTCTTCTTTTGGTCTGTATAGATCTTTCTTGACATCTAGAGACCTGACGGCCATGGGTGTACTTAGTGGATGAGATTTGTCCATATTAAAGTGCTTCAACATCTTTTCAGTATAGCTTGATTGATGAACTAATATTCCACTAGTACTTTTCTCGAACTGCAGGCCGGGACAAAGTTTTGTTTCCCCAAGGTCTTTCATTTCAAACTCTTTCTTTAAATAGCTAGCAGTTTTCTCAAGCTCTTCTGGAGACCCATTTAGATTTATGTCATCCACATAAACTACTACTATGGTAAATTTGCAAATTTCTTTATAAAGACACATGGACAAATGTGATTATTTTTATACCCTTCCTTAGATAAATATTCACTAAGACGGTTGTACCACATTCTTCCGGATTGTTTCAAACCGTACAATGCACATCTTAGTTTGATCGAGTATGTACTCTTTGGTTTTTCTTTAGGCAAAGCCAATCCTTCAGGGATCCTCATATAAATATCTGTGTCTGAGTCCCCATATAGGTATGCAGTTACTACATCCATGAGTCCCATGTCTAGTTTTTTAGAAATAGCAAGACTTATTAAATATCTTAATGTGATTGCATTCATAACTGGGGAGTATATTTCTTCATAATCAATCCCATGTTTCTGCTAGAAACTTTGTGCTACAAGACATGCCTTATATCATGCAATATCATTTTTCTCATTCCTTTTTCTCACAAACACCCACTTAAAACCTACCGGGTTTACATTCTTTGGTGTTTGCGCTATAAGTCCAAATACGCCACATTTTTCAAGAGATTTCAATTCTACTTGAATTGCTTCTTTCCATGTTGGCCAATCATTTCTTTGTCGACATTCATTTATACTACGTGGTTTAATATCATCATTTTCATCATCACCCTTGGATATTCAATAGCTACAGCATAAGTAAATATGTCATCGATGACTAATTTCTTTCACTCCCACGTTTCTCTTGAAAATATATGGAATATTGAGATCTCACTATTATCAGGTACCTGAGTCATAGTTTCTTCAATGACTAGTGCCTTGTCTAAGGCATTATCTTCCGTGAAGATTTCAGGAAAAATGGGTTTTTGGTACATAGCCTCTTCTAGATCGCTATAAACATCTTCTTCTGGAGCTTTATTGAGGCATGGTTTTTCATTCACTCTCTGCTTTCGGGGAGCTGAATCTTTGGAACCTATAGGTCTGCCACGCTTCCGGCGTGCAACAGATTCATTTGTTGTCGTATTCAAAGTTCGTCCTACAAGGACACTAATTCGAGCTGGTGTATTCATAGCTGGCACATGTGACTTTGTCACCTTAGTTGCATCATTAAATGAATCAGGTAAGTGGTTTACAATTTCCTATAAATGCAATATTCTTCTTACCTCATAATCACATTGAGAAATTCTTGGATATAGATGAGACAAAGTAGAAGTAGTCCACGATAATTCACGCCGTTCTTCGGGAACAAGTTGTTTGCTATTAATTTCATTTTCTCACCCTAACGGCAGGAAGACTGTCTCATCAAATTGGCAATCTGCAAACTTGGCAGTAAATACATCACCTGTTAATGGTTCTAGATAACGAATAATAAAAGGTGAGTTAAAACCAACATAAATTCCCAACCGCCATTGGGGGACCTATCTTTGTACGTTTTGGGGGTGGTATAAGAACATGTACTGCACAACCAAATTTTCGCAAGTGTGAAATGTTAGGCTAACAACCTGTCACAAGTAGTGTTGGTGAAAATTGATTATAAGAAGTGGGTCTAAGTTTAAGTAACATTTTAGCATGCAAGATAGCATGTCCCCATGCACTAACAGGGAGTCTAGATTGCATAAGCAAAGGCCTTGAAACAAGTTGAAGGCGTTTAATTAGGGATTCTGCTAAGCCATTTTGTGTGTGTACATGTAGGATAGGATGTTCAACATCAATTCCTATGGATGAACAATAGTCATCAAAAACTTGAGAGGTAAATTCGGCTGCATTGTCAAGTCGAATAGACTTAATTGGTTGGTCCAGAAAGTGTGCCTTAAGTTTGACAATTTGAGTAAATAATCTGGCAAAGGCAAGATTACGTGTAGAGAGCAGGCATACATGTGGCCATCTAGTGGAAGCATCTAATAAGACCATGTGTGGATACCGGGCTTCGGACCACTTCTCTCTGGTTTGAGATTGTTTAGAAATTGATTTGAATCAAGGAAAGAAAACGAAAGGTCTGTTGAAAACAGATACAGAGTCGCCACTTGGTCTTTAAGGAACCAAGAAACCTAATTTTGACTCACCCAAGCGGATAAGGGCACCGGCCCTTCATAACCAAAGAACTTGGTTCGGGGTTTTGGTACGAGAGAGGAAGGAGCCTTTGTCGCGACTAAAACACCCTCTACTCGCCCCGTCTTTCGACGGGCCTCAATTAGCATCCAAATAATCATCTTATACTAGGTTTGGTTCGGCAATTAATACTATGATAGTATATTACATCACATAAGAATCTTGAAATTGAAAATCAAAAGATAAGACATCATTCATAAAATCTAAGTCAAATATCATACAATGTAAAGTGAAAATCACACAAATAAACCTAGGAAAAAATCGTCTAATCATATATCAATTAATCAAGTTTTCCTAATCTAAAGGGGACATGAATTGTTCTTGAAGCAATTAATTAAAGAAATCAAAATATGCTTAGCAAACTAGAATGATGCATGTTATTTTTTTGAGAAAAGAAGATCTCTCAATCCCCGGGACGGATGAGAAAGGATGATTAGATCGAGGGGAAGCACGAACGTGTGATCAAGTTCATTCCTTATAATCTTCTTGGATTAAGAGTTACAAAAACCCCAAATCTTGCATGAATGTATTGTATGAACCTAAAAATGTGCAAAGGTTGTAGTGTGTTTGGTGTTCATGGATTTCTAAAATGACTTAGAAGTCTAAAATGTGCATGAATGAATGGATTAAATCAACATGGGATATATACAAATGTAGTATGAACTACTTCCTAAGATGTGAGCTAATTTGGAATGCATATGAGCATCAAATCAAAGAATAAAAGTTGAAATGTGCTTGCTGTGAATAGTGGACAGACTGCATATGACACTTTGCAACATTATAATGGGAGGTCAAACGTGCCTAGCAAAATGTGAGAGAAATCTGAGATCATTCTTATTGTGTCTAGAAAATAACCCAAAAAGCCAAACATCAATAGCTATCACAGATTAAAAGAAAAAAATCAGAATGTACACATGACTCAGAAACAAAAGCTGCACTGTTGACTGATTTTGTATGATTTTTCATAAATCAAAGAAAAGGTTTATGATGACCCATTATATACCAAAAGTTTCCTAAGACACCCAAGTTTTATAAAAAAAATAGAAAAGGTATATGTACAGTGATGAAAATGTCCAGAATAAGTGCAAGAAGTTGGGTGAACATTCTGTGAGAATAGAGGCAGATTATGAATGTGAACTTCTCACATCCAAAACAAATACTCTCATATTTCTATAATTGATGGGAAAAATTAGGGACAAACTATGATGTATTAGGAAGGTTTTCCAAGTGGTTTCATCATCATAACTTGAGTATTTAATTCAAAACAAATCTCTGAATCTGAACAGCTCACTGTTTTGGGTCATTGTTTTAGAGATATTGAAGAAAACAAAGTTTTATTTCTTGAAATCAAATGAGAGGGATTGAGAGGGGGTTTTGAAATAGATGTTTTGAAAACATATTTCCAACACTCAATAAGGATTATGACCACTTAGAATACTAACACCAAACTCATCATTAAGAATCTCCAAGATTGTTGGAGAGATTTATTTTATTTTTGGGTATAACTTCAATACATTCCAAGAATACCTTGGAAGTATTGAGGTTATGATCATCATCTATCAAACATGTTTTTGAGGTCAAGAGCTACTATCCATAAGGATTCACTCACCCCAAACTTCATGTCATCACTTAGATGATGATGAACTAGTAAGTAAATAAAGAAAATAAAAAGAAATGAGATGAGGAGAGATGAACATATATATAATCAAGCAAGTAGATGATAATCAATAGATGATATTCATGAAGCATGAGACTTGTAGATTGGTGTATCACTCATATGTAATGACACTAGACATGGAAGAAGCTTCCACACTCTTGAATGCTCACTAAAATGGTGGTTGGGAGTATTGAATGTTGAAGTAAATGGAAGTAATGAAGTAAAAACAAAGTTAGAAACTCACTTTTGTTTTGAAAAATCAAAGAAGAAAGCTTCTTTTCTCTCCACTCTAACCTTATCTCTACACTTTCTCTCCCAAACTTTCTCTAAACTTGCATTTGACTCCCCCAAAATGAGGAGTAATGGGGTGTTTATATAGGCCAACTTGGGGTGGTTTTGGGATTTTAAAAGTGTTCCCATTGGCTCCAAACATCTGAAATCATAAAACTATGTCGTTTTGGCTTTTAATTAATCAAAATGGGACCACAAAAATAATTACAAAAACTCACTGTTCTGGGGGAGAGTGCCGCGGCGGCACTGGGCCACTGCCGCGGCGGCAGTGGGCCAGTGCCGCGGCGGCACTGCTCCTCCCTTCGTCTGGATAATGCTGTTTAGGCCCCCTGATGTTCCGGTATTCGCGAAAAGGCCCTATTTCGTCCGAAATTCACAGAAAATGCGTATGAACTCCAAATTGAGGTTGTGATATGCCGTTGGAAAGGTAATGGAGTCTACTTTACATAAAAAATAGTTCGGGGATAGGTCACTTTGAAAAGTTTTGCGGTATTCGCGATAAAAGCCGATTTGATCGCCTTTTTCGCCTTTGGAAATTCATAATAAATTCGTTTTAAATCCAGAAATTATGTGCGATATACCGTTGGAAAGCTATTGACCTCTAGTATCCATGAAAAATATTTTAAAATTGTTTCGGCACCCCGGTTCCAAAGTCAAATTCTGGTCAAACCTGGGATTCCCGGGAAGTTCTAGAAACCTCCGGGAGTTCCCGGGAGCTGGTGTTTTCGCTCGATTTTCTTTTTGGAACTTGTTTTAACACTTTTCCCGTGATTTAAAATGATTTTGGTGAATTCGGACGATTTCGGTCAAACTTGGTCAAACCTGGTCAAACCTTGGTCAAACCTGGTCAAACCTTGGTCAAACCGGTCAACGGGGACTTTCCGGGAACTTCCGGGACTTCCGGGGGTCTCTGGGAGCCGACGATTTTATCTGATTTCTCTTTAAAACTCTTTTTATCGCTTTTCTTATGACATAGTATGTTTTCAGAACTTTGGGACCAAATCTGGGAGTTTTCGGGCTTTTAGGGGCATTTTGGTCACCCTGAGCATTCTGAGAGATGGAGCTGACTTCCGAGAGTCTTTTCGAGTCTTTTGCGATCATTGTGAACCACCAAGCTATGGGTCTCCTAAATCCGATAGCCGACAAAATGGGGTGTCTACAGTTTGCCCCTCTTTGGCATGAACTTGCGAGGCAACGCATGTCGCAAGTGAGTGCCAAAGTTTTGAAGAGACAAGACTTTTTGGAGGCTACGGATTTAGGATAAAAAGCGTTGCAAAAGATGCAATGACGATGAGGTTAGTGCTGGTCGTGCTCTGCGTGAGCTGCCTACGTATCCCGAGGGGAATCAGACCAGGACGTAGTTCAGGGCAAGGAACCGGTCTTACATGCACGTACACACAATCGGGCGGATGCTATGCTAGAAGAGTGATGTGCAATGTATGGATGTGGTATGAATTGTGTCATGAGTCCTATCACGTCTAGTGTTATGACCTTAGTATGAGCAAGTGCTGTGGGGTGTGCCACTCCGAGTGGGCTGGTGTTGTGCTAGTGTTTGCGACCGTGATGCGGTGGATGATTCGGACAAAGACACGGAGGTTTAGAAGACTCCGGGTCTAAGGGCAAACTTTTGGAACGAGTGAGATAGGTCAGAAGCGTTTCGTTTAGAAGACAATGACCCAAGGTGCCCGAGAGATCTCGTGATAGAGCTGTGAGAAAATTCTTGACAAACAGGAGATCTGGGTGCAGGCGATGTTCAGATTGTTCCTGACGGCCGACTTTCGGGTATCGGCTCCGGCTGGTGGTAGTATCTTTCGTATTTATCCTTGGGGATGCCGTAGGGTTCTTAGAAAATTCTTATCTTCTTGATCGGGAACCAGGATCCATCTCTGAACCTCTCACGGTTGATCAGATCTTTCGGCGCTCAATCCGAGAGAGCCGGTCAGGGCCTCCGGGAGCTGGCATCTGTCTGCTGTTGTCCTCGGAGGATGATGCAGGGTTCTCAGGGAATCTCTTTTCTTGATCGGGAACCAGGATCCGTCTCTGAACCTCTCACGGTTGATCAAATCTTTCGGCGCTCAATCCAAGAGAGCCGGTCAGGGCCTCCGGGAGCTGGTATCTGTCTGCTGTTGTCCTCGGAGGATGATGCAGGGTTCTCGGGGAATCTCTTTTCTTGATCGGGAACCAGGATCCATCTCTGAACCTCTCACGGTTGATCAAATCTTTCGGCGCTCAATCCGAGAGAGCCGGTCAGGGCCTCCGGGAGCTGGTATCTGTCTGCTGTTGTCCTCGGAGGATGATGCAGGGTTCTCGGGGAATCTCTTTTCTTGATCGGGAACCAGGATCCATCTCTGAACCTCTCACGGTTGATCAAATCTTTCGGCGCTCAATCCGAGAGAGCCGGTCAGGGCCTCCGGGAGCTGGTATCTGTCTGCTGTTGTCCTCGGAGGATGATGCAGGGTTCTCGGGGAATCTCTTTTCTTGATCGGGAACCAGGATCCATCTCTGAACCTCTCACGGTTGATCAAATCTTTCGGCGCTCAATCCGAGAGAGCCGGTCAGGGCCTCCGAGAGCTGGTATCTGTCTGCTGTTGTCCTCGGAGGATGATGCAGGGTTCTCGGGGAATCTCTTTTCTTGATCGGGAACCAGGATCCATCTCTGAACCTCTCACGGTTGATCAAATCTTTCGGCGCTCAATCCGAGAGAGCCGGTCAGGGCCTCCGGGAGCTGGTATCTGTCTGCCGTTGTCCTCGGAGGATGATGCAGGGTTCTCGGGGAATCTCTTTTCTTGTTTATTTGGTGCCTTGGCTAGAAATCAGGATCCGTTACAGGAATTCTCGCATCTGATCGAATCTTGCGACGGTTGTCCTGAAACGACCGATTCGGGTCTTCGGGAGCCGATTTTTCCCAGTTTTTGCCTGCTGGAGGTAGTTCTGACAACTTTTAGTCTGCTTGGGGCAAAACCTCATAGATCTTGACTGGACTGGGCCACAGGGGCTGATCGGGGTCAAAAACGGGCTGAAAAAGGCCAAAACGGGTCAAAACGGGGCAAAACGAAGCGAAGCGGGGCCCACGGGGAGCAGTGCCGCGGCGGCACTGGGCCACTGCCGCGGCGGCAGTTGGCCAGTGCCGCGGCGGCACTGGGTGGCCGGACTCCATCTTCTTTTATCTCGGGTTTTTGAGCTTTTGGAGCTCATTCTTGGTCATTTTGGGGTGTTTTTGAAGCCAAAATTCATCAAAACGCAGCTTGTGCGCGCTCAGGTGAGTAATCTTTCCCCGTAGTCGGATTTTTGATTGGTGTTTTGGTTTGCCCAAATTTTTAAGAAGAAAGTTTGAATGTGACTTCCATTTTTCTTGTAGATCCATGGCTTCGAGCTCAAGGAGACCTTCTAAGAAGGCCAAGGGACGGATGAAGGCTGAAATGCAAACCCCGGACTTGATTCTACGGGACCCCCAACGCCATCTTTCGGCCGCGGCTCTAGCGAGCTTGGTATGTGAAACTTTCGACATTTTAGGACCACTTTCATGTATTGCGCTAGTTTTGTGAGCCGTAGTGTGCACCTAGAAATTGTTAGGAACCCGATTTGTGCTCAAATGTTGATTTTTGTGAAATTTTGCTCTCGGGCCGTGAATAGTGATTTTGTGCATTTTTGTTGTTTTTGTTGTGTGCAGGTGCCGGAAGTGGCCTTGAAAGGCCATGGTAGCCTTGCCCACGCCTTCTTGTGGTATACACAGCTTTCGCCCACTGTTAAGAGGATGGTTGATGATGCCGGGTTCAGAGGCTTCGTCCGTCTGGTTTCGAAAAGCAGCAATGATTTGGCCCATTTCTATGCCCTGGCTGAGAGGTGGTGGGATACCACCAATACTTTCCACCTTTCGTTCGGAGAGATGACAATGACGCCCTTTGACTTCTCCATGATTACAGGCTTGAGGGTCGGCGGGAAGCGCCTGATTCTGGATTACTTTTACGAGATCGACCCGGAGGCGGTGGAGATGCTGATTGGGGCTGTTCCCCCTAACCTGGAGAGGCATTGGTTTCCTTGCGGCTGGCTTTACCGGGCCTATGGCAGAGGTAATCACAATCTGAACAATTCCCAACTTTTGAGGGTTTATCTTCTGTATGTCCTCGGGTGCTCAATCTTTGCGACAAGGAACGACCGAGTGAGCTTGAGGCTCCTTTCTTGCCTGGCGACCATTGGTGAGATCCCCTCCTACAACTGGGGCGGTGCTGCCCTGGCTCATCTCTACAAGCATATGGGGGAGGTCTCTCGGGGTGATGTTAAATCTACTGGGGGATTCTGGCGAGCTTGGGAGGTACGGATTATTTCTTCCTTTATTTTCCATCTCTTTGATCTCCATACTTGCTCTGATTTCTCCTTTGTCCGTGCAGCTTTGGAGTTTTGAATACTTGAAGATGTTGGCTCCTTCCCCGGCGGATGAATCAGGCGAGGATGAGGATGGCATGGCTCCTGTGCCTTTATTCCCACGAGGTTTGAGGTGGCGGAGGGACGTTGTTGGGGTGAAGAGTGGGGCCCATCGGATTGTTTTGCTTAGAAACTTCCTGACTGAGCTGACGGCCTCTGATGTTGATTGGACGCCTTGGGAGGGCGTTGTTTACGCCGCCCCAGAGGAGATACAAGCGGTTAAATCTCTTACCTCTTGCCGCCTTTTGCTGGAGAGTACCGAGTGTAGGCAGTGGTTCCTTGGGGAACGGGTGTCTCGGCAGGTGGTTGGTGGCTCCCGGTATCGCGTTCCCCATAATCCTCCTGTGATGGATGCTAGTGACCTCTCTGGTGATGCTCTGTCGGCGGCCTTGGCTGGCACCGACGTCTGGGATCATTTCCTCTCTGAGACCGGGTATGAGGCTTACCGTGGCGGCTCCTTGATGCCCAACTTCCCACTCCTGGAGGTGAGTTTCTTGTTATATTTTTGCTTTTCATTCATTGCCTATGTTTTTGACTTGCCTTTAACTTATTCTGTGCCTACAGCTTCGCGAGATGTACAGGAGACAGGCTCCTCAGGCTCCCGACCCTATCCCTCCTTGGGATTGGACCGTCAATGTTCTAGGCGCTGATGGCACTCCCCAAATGATGGAGGTGCCGCGAGTCACATGTGGGTACCCTACTCAGCTAGCGGGCGTCCTCAATGTCCCTTGGAGTTACGCTGAGGAGGGTCATGCCTTGGCAGCTAGCTTAAGGTCCTTGGTCCTCACACGAGATCACCGGGTACGTCTTTAATTTTGCACTTTCTTTTGGTTATGAGGTTCTAACCCTAGATTTTACCCTTGACAGATGGACGGTATGCGGCAATTTGCCGCCAACCAGATGGCATCCTTGGTAAGTCTCTGACTCGACTCTGTTTTTGGCTTTTCTTTCTTTTTGTTATTTTCTTTACTGATTGCCTTCATTTTCTTGTGTGTGCAGTATCGTGGAGGCGGGGCCGGCTCATCGAGGACTGGTCCAAGATGCAGAGGTGGCAGGAGAAGGCCGTCGCCGACATACACTCCGGGCAGTCCGACAGAGGACGAAGAAGAGGAAGACTGATGCCAAGCGGGCAATATTATTTTATTTTCTGTTTTCGATTGGGTTGTACTGGGAACATGATTATTTGGACAGTGTAGGACGAAGTATGGAACAATTTGTAACCTTTTGACAGAGTATTATGATGTTTTGCCTCCTAGGCCGGATATCTTCCGGTTTAGAGGCGCAGTGGTGTGCTTGTTTTAGCTAATATATGTACACTGTGACTGTTGAATGCTACTGCGATGGGCAGTTTTGTGATGGTGAGTGCTTTTTGCCTTGCAGGTGGGATAGTCCGTGAAACGGGGAGGTGCTGCCGAAATTTCGAATTTTGCTAGAGCCGCGACAGAAAGATATGGCTTTGTATGATCCCGCTCAACTCACAGCCTGGCTGAACATTACGGATGGCGTGGAGCGGATCAACCTCTTCAGCTATGGCTTGACCGAGCTGTTTTCTCTTCGCCAGATGACCCTGAATACGGAGTTCTTGCGTGCTGCCATTGCTTACTGGGACCCAGTGAACCATGTCTTCAACTTCAACGGCCTGGAAATATGCCCCATGCTTGAGGAGTTCTGCGCTATTCTTGGCTATGATTCTGACTCGGACTTGATTCTCCCTTCTGTTGATACCCTCAGCCCTACGCGAGCCTTGGCTGAATACCTGAATTGCTCTGTCACTATTTCCCGCCGGCTGATTCAAGGTGAGGTTCTCAACATTGCTTCTATTATTGCCCGGTATGCCAGTCCTGGGAATCCCAGCATGTATGATGCTTCCCGTGGGGCCGCTTTGATATTGTGCATGACTTCGCACTTCCTGTTCTCGAGCACTTCCGTTGACTTGGTGCATGTGTGCCTCGGGCTGAAACTTAGCAGGAATCCCATGGCCATGGTTCTAGCTGAAACTCTGAACGGTTTGGATAATGCCTTCAATCAAGGGACTCCTCTTCTTTCTGGGGCGCCTTTGGTGTTACAGGCTTGGCTTTACGAGCGCCTTCAGCTGTGGACGGGCCGTATACCACCGATTTACTTTCGTCGAGCCGTGCTTCATTCTCACTATACCTTTGCCGATTGGGTGGGCATGATGAGCACCTTATCTGAGGCTGACATTTGCTGGATCGTGAGGCGTTGGGGCCTCTATGCTATCACCACGAGCCTCAGGGGTCACCAGAGAGTGTGGTTGATGGGTCTGAGAGAGACTTCTTTCTATCATCCTCGCCGCTTGGCCCGACAGTATGGACAGGTTCAGGAGGTTCCCCGGGGGTTTACTGAGAGGGTCTTTGCTTCCAGGATCAGAGCTACCACTATTGCTGCTTTTACTGATGGTTGGACTGACCGAGTAAAGGCCTACTTCTAAAGACCTTTGAAGACACTAAGACGAAACTAGTCCTGACTGATTTTGCTCATTCCCCCAAGTGTCTTTGAACATGTGGTTGCTTTTTGAAAGACTTTTATTTCTTTGATTATTCCTGCTTATGTAATATTCAAAGTTTGCTTATCGGTGAACCTTGGTTATTTTGGGAATCTCATTTTATGCATTTTAGCTTTCTGAAAACATGTTGTAACTTGAGATTTCAATTAGTTGTTGCTTTTGGTACTTGCTTGAGCATGCTGGGGTTGTTAGAGGCAAACGAGGCGGGTAGCCGAAGTTTGCCCCTAGTTTGGGATATAGATGGTTGTGAGGCAAACGAGGTAGATGACCGACGTTTGCCCCTAGTTTAGAAGAGGTTCAGGCAAACGAGGCGAGTGGCCGAAGTTTGCCTCTAGTGTGGAGGGTGGTTTTTTGGGTTATGGTAAGGACCGCGACTTTATTTTCTCACGTGCTCATAATTTTTGCCTAGGCACCAAGGAGGTGACCTAGCGAGCTATTTTCTCTCTTTTGTTATTGCTCACTTTGGATTTAGCTCTAATTTTTGCCTAGGCGTCCTTTCGGATTTTCGACCTAGCGAGCCATCCTTCTTTTTCTTTTTGAAAGTCTGCCTACGTACCCCCGAGCGGGGATCAGGTCCAACGTAGTTCGAGCCAAGGTTTTGAAAGGAAAGGTTATTTTTGTTGGTGGAGCGACCGAACCGATGTGGTTGCCTACGTATCCCCGAGTGGGAATCAGGTCGAGCGTAGTTCAAGGCAAGGCTTGAAAGAAATGGTTATTTTTGTCAAGCATAGTACTTTTTGAGGCGATCCATGTTGATCGGTTCTCTGAATTCGACACCATCGAGGTCCATGAGGTAAGCTGCTCCTCCAGAAAGGATTGTTTTGACGATGTAAGGGCCTACCCATTTAGGTTTGAACTTCCCACGGGGGTCAAAGATCGGAGCTCGCAATTCCTTAAGGACAAGGTCGCCCTTGACAATCTTCCTTGGGCGAACCCTTTTGTTGAAAGCACGGGCTATTCTCTTTTGATAGATTCGGACATGGTCCACCGCCGCTAGGCGCTTTTCATCTATGAGGGCCAATTCCTCGTATCTTTCTTTCAACCAATCTGATTCTGAAATTTCACATTCTGCCATCACGCGTAGAGACGGCAGTTCTATCTCGACCGGGAGTACCGCTTCCATCCCATATACCAGCGAGTAAGGAGTTGCTCCCGTGGATGTCCTTATCGACGTTCTGTATCCCCAAAGCGCGAACGGTAGCTTTTCATGCCAGTCTTTGTAGGTATCGGCCGATTTCTGCAGTATGGCCTTGATATTCTTGTTTGCAGCTTCGACTGCCCCATTGGTTTGCGGCCTATACGGCGACGACTTGTGATAAGTGATCTTGTATTCCTCGAACAGATCCCTGACTTCTGCCTTGAAATGACTTCCGTTATCCGAAATAATCTCATGAGGAACTCCATAACGGCAGATGAGATTTCTTTTGATGAATTTGGCCACTTCTTTGGCCCCCAACTTGGTGTAGGATGCAGCTTCTACCCATTTTGTGAAGTAGTCTATGGCCACCAGGATGTACCGATTTCCATTTGAGGCTTTCGGAACGATCTCGCCAATGATGTCGATTCCCCAGGTTGAGAATGGCCAAGGCGAAGTCATGCTGTACAGAAGGGATGGCGGTGTATGCATCATGTTTGCGTGAATCTGGCACTTGTGACACCTCCTCACGTACTCACAACAATCTTTCTCCAATGTTGTCCAGTAGTACCCTTGTCTTATGATTTTCTTAGCCAGCATGTGACCGTTCATGTGTGGACCGCATACCCCCTCGTGTATTTCTTCCATCATTCTTTTGGAACTCTTTCCGAACAAGCAGGTTAGGTTGTGACCATTATATCCTTTCTTCAGCAATTTCCCACCGCAAATGACGAATTGTGCGGCGAATCTTCTAATGGCCCTTTTGTCTTTCTCGGTGGATTCTTGGGGGTACATCCCTTTTTCTATGAAATCCCAAACATCCCGATACCACGGTATTTCATTCTCTTCTTCTTCGATTGTGGCGATCATATTGAACGAAGGCTCGTACCTCTGCTCTATTACCAAAGGCATCATCTTGACCCCCACAGGAATCTTGATCATGGAGGCTAAGGTAGCCAATGAATCTGCCAACTGGTTCTCTTCCCTGGGCAAGTAGAGGAATGTGACACTCTTGAATTGCCTTTTGAGTTGGTCGAGATGATCATGGTAGGGCTTCAACCTTTCTTCTTTTACTTTCCATTCCCCTCTGGCTTGCGATATGATGAGGTTTGAGTCCCCGAAGACGTCTAACTTCTGAACCCTCAGTTCTAAGGCTGCTTCCATTCCCAGAATGCACGCTTCATATTCGGCGGTGTTGTTGGTGGAGTTGTAGTTGAGCTTGACCGCTAACGGGGTATGATCCCCGCTTGGTGATACGAGAATCATCCCTACTCCGTATCCTTTCATGTTGGCCGCTCCATCGAAGTACAACTTCCACTGTTCTTCCTTGATTTCCATGATATTCTCGTCCGGAAACGGAAAGTCCCCATTTTCTTCGGAGTCAACGGCATGCTCTGCGAGATGCTCAGCTACGGTCCTCCCTTTTACTGACTTGCTTGTAACATACTTGATATCGAATTCGGATAGTAGAAGTAACCAACGGGATATGCGACCGGTCAGGGCGGGTTTTTCAAGGAGGTATTTTAGAGGATCCATGCGGGATATGAGCACAACTGGGAAGGCCAGCATGTAGTGCCTCAGTCGGCGAGTACACCAAACCAAGGCCCAACATGTTTTTTCAAGGGTAGAGTAGTTGAGCTCATACCCAGTCATCCTCTTGCTAAGGTAGTATATGGCTTTTTCGGAGTGGCTTTCTTCTCCTTCTTGGGCTAGCATGCAACCCATGGCATTTTTGGAGACAGACAGGTAAAGGGATAAGGGCTTACGAGGAGTAGGTGGTGAAAGGACAGGTGGATTTTGAAGGTAGGCTTTTATTTTATCGAAAGCGGCTTGGCATTGGTCATCCCATTGGAACTTCTCCCCTTTTCTCAACAATCGGAACAGAGGATCGCATGTAGCTGTGAGTTTAGAAATGAAGCGGCTGATGAACTGGATTCTTCCGAGGAACCCCCGTACTTCTTTTTCATTCCGTGGTGACGTCATTTCGAGGATTGCCTTGATCTTAGAGGGGTCCACCTCTATTCCCCTTTGTGTGATGAGAAAGCCCAGGAGTTTACCGGAGGTTACACCGAAAGTGCATTTCTTTGGATTCAGCCTCATCTTGTATTTGCGTAACCTTTCGAAGAACTTTTCCAGCGCTACCAGGTGCCCTTCTCTATCCTTGGATTTTACAATCATGTCGTCTACATATACTTCTACCTCTTTGTGAATCATATCATGCAGCAGAGTGGTGGCAGCTCTTTGGTACGTTGCCCCCGCGTTCTTGAGCCCAAAGGGCATTACTCTATAACAGTAGGTCCCCCAAGGGGTGGTGAACGTCGTCTTTTCCCGATCTTCTGGCGCCATTAGAATCTGATTATACCCTGAGAAGCCATCCATGAAAGACAGTAGCTCATGTCCTGCGGTGTTATCTACCAAAACGTCAATGTGGGGAAGCGGGAAGTCATCCTTGGGACTGGCCTTGTTTAGATCACGAAAGTCGACGCACACACGGACTTTCCCATCCTTCTTCGGGACTGGCACGATGTTGGCAACCCATTCCGGGTATTCGGTGACAATGATGAACCCTGCCTTGAACTGCTTCTCCACCTCTTCTTTAACCTTGAGTGCCCATTCCGGTCTCATGCGCCTCAGTTTCTGCTTGACAGGTTTAGAATTAGGGAGGAGAGGAATATGATGTTGGACGATGTCGGGATCGACCCCAGGCATGTCTTCGTAAGACCAAGCAAAAACATCTTTGAACTCTTTTAGCAAGAGGGTTAATTTTTCTTTTTCTTCTTTATTAAGGGTTGAGCCAATTTGCACAATCTGTGGATTATCTATTTCACCTAGGTTAACTGATAAAGTATCTTCGATTATTTCATAAGCAGGTGGTTTTTCAATTAGTTGCTTTAGTTCGATTGGGAGATCCTCGGAGGGATCTGTGCATTCACAAGTGTCAGACACAGAGGAGTAAGCAGAATCGTCTTTCATTTCATTCATGACAGGTGGAGTGAATACATTGGATAGTGGTGGGCTTACAGCAGCCGACTCCAGTACAGACTCGATAACTGGTAGTACAGACTTTGGGGGGATAGGGGATTGGGAGACACAGACAGATGACTCTACAGCCTGGTTGCTCAGACCCTCCTCAGCAGGCTTGATCTGATCATCTTGGCTCTTGGCCCTCTTCTTCTCTTCCTCTTCAGCGGATTCTTCCCACATCTTCTTGATCGCCTCAGTGTCAAGGTATTTTAACCAGTCTTCCTCTGGGGTCTTTCCAACTTCTTCGGGGTAGAACGGGTCTTGATATGGGGGTCTCTCGCAGTCAGCGAAGATTTCAAGCCCAGGGTGCCTTCTCCCGGTGGTTCGATGGATCCATGGTTCAGGGAACCCGAAGTAAGGGAAATCATCCCCTTCCTTGACGAATTGTCCATTTAAAGTCTTGCGGTATGGCGGGAGACCCTTCACCCTCTTCTTCCATGGCCTTTGTAGCTCGACGTCCTCATCAGTGGGCTTGTACCCCAACCCGAAAGTGCCTTGTTGTCCTTTGATCTGCGGGAATTCCCGAATTCCTTGCTGGCGTCGACCCAATCCCATCCCGGGGAAGTAGTTCATCTTGCGAACAATGTTGACAACTGCAGAGTGGACCTCAGGGAATCGATCTTCATCATTGATCACATGGACTTCTTCCATGAAGAATCCTCCGATTTCTCCTTCTTCCAGCTCAGGTATTTGGACTTCGAAAATGGGAGCGTAGTTTGGGAAAGCTTCGTTACCCCAACTATTACCGAGGATGATCTTTACTTCCTTTTCATGAATGTACTTGATCATTTGATGCACAGTGGATGATACAGCTTTGTTGGCATGAAGCCAGGGCCTTCCAATCAGCAGATTGAACGAGGCAGGTATGTCCATGACTTGAAAGATCTCAGTACTCGCCAAAGACCCTACCCGGATTTGTAGAGAGACAGTCCCCATTACATTTCTTCTAGTGTTGTCATAGGCCCTCACGGATTGCACAGATGGCGTAATGTCGAGGATACTAACCCCCAAAGCAGTGGCAGTTCTTAAGGCACAAACATTCAAAGCAGAACCTGTATCGACTAGACAAAACGGCACCTGTTGCTCCTTACATCCCACAGTAATGTATAACGCCTTGTTGTGCGCGGATCCCTCTGGCGGCAAGTCCTCGTCGGAGAATGTAATGATGGGGTTGGGGGTAAGTGCACCCAAGAAAGTTACCATGTCCTCTGGCGCGGCGTCGATGGGGACTTCAATCCCAGCCAAGGCATTTAACACGGCTTGCCTGTGCTTATAAGATGTCACCATAATATCCCACATCGAGAGATGAGCTTGGGTTTTCTTTAGCTGCTTGATCAGCTCATTGTCTTCTTCGATGACCTCATCCATCTTGCCCTTCCCCTTGTCTTTAACTGGACCTTTTTCGATGGCTTCGGTGGCAGGCTGTGGAGGCTGGTAATGGCGGCCTGACCTGGTTAGGTGATCAATCTCAGCAGGAGTAGGCCCTTCTACAGTCCCATCCTTTTTAAACCAATCACAATCCGTTCCCACAAATGGCTTTTCTGGCTCGTTCCAGATGGAAGCATCACTCTCGTTGTTAGGATCATACCATTTGAGGTCTACCGCCCCTAGGTCATGCTCTTCCAGGAAAAACAAGTCTTGCTCGTCGTCAAGTTGCTGCTGCCACTCGTCATTCTCCCCTCCGATCAGATGAATCCCCTCAGAATCCGGGATGTCAATGTAAAGCAAGGGTTGTCCTAGGGGGGTGATATAGGTAGCAGGGTTGAAGGGTACGGGACTGGACTCAATGAGGTTGACATTTTGGTGGTTTGGTAGAGGATTTTGGGTGATATGAGGCTGCTTTGGTGGCGGCTCGATGATATTCTGGTCGATGAGGTCTTGGATGTCGTGGCGGAGGCGCATGCAATCATCAGTGTTATGGCCGGGGGCTTGGTGGTAAGTACATCGCTTGGACATATCGCAGTTAGGCGGGAGCGGGGTATTTCGAGGCTGGAGTAATTGGAGATGGCCTTTTTTGAGGAGGCGATCTAGGGCTGAGGAGAGAGAGATTTCTAGCTTGGCAAAACTGCGAAGGGGCTTTTTCTGGAAAGGGCGGTTGGAGGATTTTGCCTGGTTGGAGGGTTGGTATGGCCTTGGAGGATATGCCATGGGTTGGCCGCTAAGGGCATTGACATCCGGGGGATTCCGGGAGTAGTTGGGCCTTCTTGACTGGCTCGGAGGGTCTTCCTTCTTGATCTTCCCTTCCCTGATAGCATCTTCGATTCGGGTTCCGACTTCAAACAACTCCTCAAAGGTGGAGATGGACTGGTAGAATAATTTCTCATGATAGAGCGGCTGCAGATTCCGGATGAGCATCCTTACCTGTTCTTTCTCGATTGGCCGGTGGGTCATTTGGGCTACCTTGTTCCTCCATCTGCTCAGAAATGCAGCGAAGGATTCATTGTTGCTTTGCCGGGTTGTTTCCAAATCCCTGACGGTGACGTCCAGCTCTTGATTGTAAGAGTAATGATCGACAAAAACTCGGACAATGTCCTCCCAGGCCCGGGTTTTGGAGGCTTCCAAGGTTAGGAACCACGATAGTGCAGATTTTGCCAGAGTTTGCGGGAATAGCATCGCAATGTGCTCGTGGGTGCAACCCATGGACTGGAAGATACTCATACATAGCTTCACGTGGCTTTTCGGGTTTCCCGTTCCATCAAAGCGATCGATGGCAGGCATTTTGAAATTCTCTGGCAGTTTCAGCTTGACAGGCTCGAAGAGGCCTTCCAGATCCAACATGTAATCGTCGATACCCTTGCTTTTTCAGAGTACGCTTTCCAGTTTATCGACCTTATCCAACTTTTCTTGGAGCTTTTTCTCATACGTAAGCGGTGGGACCCCTTGAAACCAGTTTTCCTCCCCATTATTCTCGTGTAGAGGAGGCTCAAACCCTGGTGGCGGAAACTCGGGCGGAGGTCGCGGCTGTTGCTGCTTCAGTTCTTCCATGAATTTTAGGACTTGGGCTAGACTGTCTGATTGTTGGCTTATAGTCGCTCCCAATTCAGTAACCTTGTTTTCCAACTCTTCCCTATTCATGCTGACGTAAGCTGTCGGACTGATTCTGATTAACCGATTATCCGCACTTCTGACCCACGAATAAGACCCTGACTGCTGACCTTGGGAATCTATACTGACCTGATAGATTTTGAAAGGGCTAGATTAGATCTTTGACAGTGGTGACTTTAGGCCGACAAAGATAGTGATGTGGACCGACTCGAAACAGTGCGTGCAAATTGATGGGGAATGGTGCATGCAAATGGGACAAACATGCGGATGTAAGTCCTAATCTATATGATGCTCCTATTTCTAACAGATAGCAGCTAAACAAATAAGGTCCTAGCCATACAGAGTGTGCTAACCTTACTTTCTAGTATGATCACCAAGGGATAACACGGATTTCCAAGATACCCCGGAAATTCGGACAGAGTTTCTGGGAGAAACTGGTTAATGTGGTTATATCTGGGATATTCAGGCAGAGTTTCTGGGAGAAACTGGTCAATGTTGTTGTATCTGGGATATTTGGACAGAGTTTCTGGGAGAAACTGGTCAATGTGGTTGTATCTGGGATATCCGGGCAGAGTTTCTGGGAGAAACTGGTCAATATGGTCATATCTGGGATATTCGGACAGAGTTTCTGGGAGAAACTGGTCAATATGGTCATATCTGGGATATTCGGACAGAGTTTTTGGGAGAAACTGGTAAGTGCGGTTATAGTGATCATACTTTCTAGCAGGTTTTCATACTCCTATGTCTCAAGACCGACAAACAAGGTGTGCGGTGTATATCTTTGCGAGCATGGAGCAGACATCCTTGTCATGATGCTTAGGCAGGTCAACTCAATGTGACCACATATGAGTGATTGCCTTGGGAATCATAAGAAAGAGGTTCTGTTCTATGTCACACAAGCGTCTACATCGCTCAGGTAATCCCATCAGGGCATACAGCAGTTATATCATGTTGTCCTATCTGAAAAGATAAATGAACAGTCCTATGAAAGGTTCTACAGGAATCTATATGCAAAGGCTGGGTTTAGTCAAAGAGGGTCCGTTGACGAGAGTTCCAATATACCGTCAGGGAGACAGTACGGAGGTTTTTACTCTTTTTGATATACCTTGGAAGGTACAGTATCAACGGTGACTTGTGCCCTGGCACAGCAAGACCTGAACAATGTCAGCGCCGCGTTTCAGACACAGTCGAAGGGGGGGAATGCAAGAGTGCAATGCGGTGAACCAAACACAGTAAAAAGATGATTTTAAGGATGCTTCTTATGAGTCAAACCTCTGTATTATTTTGTTTTTAAAATAAAATCCCCAGTGGAGTCGCCAGATTGTGGATACCGGGCTTCGGACCACTTCTCTCTGGTTTGAGATTGTTTAGAAATTGATTTGAATCAAGGAAAGAAAACGAAAGGTCTGTTGAAAACAGATACAGAGTCGCCACTTGGTCTTTAAGGAACCAAGAAACCTAATTTTGACTCACCCAAGCGGATAAGGGCACCGGCCCTTCATAACCAAAGAACTTGGTTCGGGGTTTTGGTACGAGAGAGGAAGGAGCCTTTGTCGCGACTAAAACACCCTCTACTCGCCCCGTCTTTCGACGGGCCTCAATTAGCATCCAAATAATCATCTTATACTAGGTTTGGTTCGGCAATTAATACTATGATAGTATATTACATCACATAAGAATCTTGAAATTGAAAATCAAAAGATAAGACATCATTCATAAAATCTAAGTCAAATATCATACAATGTAAAGTGAAAATCACACAAATAAACCTAGGAAAAAATCGTCTAATCATATATCAATTAATCAAGTTTTCCTAATCTAAAGGGGACATGAATTGTTCTTGAAGCAATTAATTAAAGAAATCAAAATATGCTTAGCAAACTAGAATGATGCATGTTATTTTTTTGAGAAAAGAAGATCTCTCAATCCCCGGGACGGATGAGAAAGGATGATTAGATCGAGGGGAAGCACGAACGTGTGATCAAGTTCATTCCTTATAATCTTCTTGGATTAAGAGTTACAAAAACCCCAAATCTTGCATGAATGTATTGTATGAACCTAAAAATGTGCAAAGGTTGTAGTGTGTTTGGTGTTCATGGATTTCTAAAATGACTTAGAAGTCTAAAATGTGCATGAATGAATGGATTAAATCAACATGGGATATATACAAATGTAGTATGAACTACTTCCTAAGATGTGAGCTAATTTGGAATGCATATGAGCATCAAATCAAAGAATAAAAGTTGAAATGTGCTTGCTGTGAATAGTGGACAGACTGCATATGACACTTTGCAACATTATAATGGGAGGTCAAACGTGCCTAGAAAAATGTGAGAGAAATCTGAGATCATTCTTATTGTGTCTAGAAAATAACCCAAAAAGCCAAACATCAATAGCTATCACAGATTAAAAGAAAAAAATCAGAATGTACACATGACTCAGAAACAAAAGCTGCACTGTTGACTGATTTTGTATGATTTTTCATAAATCAAAGAAAAGGTTTATGATGACCCATTATATACCAAAAGTTTCCTAAGACACCCAAGTTTTATAAAAAAAATACAAAAGGTATATGTACAGTGATGAAAATGTCCAGAATAAGTGCAAGAAGTTGGGTGAACATTCTGTGAGAACAGAGGCAGATTATGAATGTGAACTTCTCACATCCAAAACAAATACTCTCATATTTCTATAATTGATGGGAAAAATTAGGGACAAACTATGATGTATTAGGAAGGTTTTCCAAGTGGTTTCATCATCATAACTTGAGTATTTAATTCAAAACAAATCTCTGAATCTGAACAGCTCACTGTTTTGGGTCATTGTTTTAGAGATATTGAAGAAAACAAAGTTTTATTTCTTGAAATCAAATGAGAGGGATTGAGAGGGGGTTTTGAAATAGATGTTTTGAAAACATATTTCCAACACTCAATAAGGATTATGACCACTTAGAATACTAACACCAAACTCATCATTAAGAATCTCCAAGATTGTTGGAGAGATTTATTTTATTTTTGGGTATAACTTCAATACATTCCAAGAATACCTTGGAAGTATTGAGGTTATGATCATCATCTATCAAACATGTTTTTGAGGTCAAGAGCTACTATCCATAAGGATTCACTCACCCCAAACTTCATGTCATCACTTAGATGATGATGAACTAGTAAGTAAATAAAGAAAATAAAAAGAAATGAGATGAGGAGAGATGAACATATATATAATCAAGCAAGTAGATGATAATCAATAGATGATATTCATGAAGCATGAGACTTGTAGATTGGTGTATCACTCATATGTAATGACACTAGACATGGAAGAAGCTTCCACACTCTTGAATGCTCACTAAAATGGTGGTTGGGAGTATTGAATGTTGAAGTAAATGGAAGTAATGAAGTAAAAACAAAGTTAGAAACTCACTTTTGTTTTGAAAAATCAAAGAAGAAAGCTTCTTTTCTCTCCACTCTAACCTTATCTCTACACTTTCTCTCCCAAACTTTCTCTAAACTTGCATTTGACTCCTCCAAAATGAGGAGTAATGGGGTGTTTATATAGGCCAACTTGGGGTGGTTTTGGGATTTTAAAAGTGTTCCCATTGGCTCCAAACATCTGAAATCATAAAACTATGTCGTTTTGGCTTTTAATTAATCAAAATGGGACCACAAAAATAATTACAAAAACTCACTGTTCTGGGGGAGAGTGCCGCGGCGGCACTGGGCCACTGCCGCGGCGGCAGTGGGCCAGTGCCGCGGCGGCACTGCTCCTCCCTTCGTCTGGATAATGCTGTTTAGGCCCCCTGATGTTCCGGTATTCGCGAAAAGGCCCTATTTCGTCCGAAATTCACAGAAAATGCGTATGAACTCCAAATTGAGGTTGTGATATGCCGTTGGAAAGGTAATGGAGTCTACTTTACATAAAAAATAGTTCGGGGATAGGTCACTTTGAAAAGTTTTGCGGTATTCGCGATAAAAGCCGATTTGATCGCCTTTTTCGCCTTTGGAAATTCATAATAAATTCGTTTTAAATCCAGAAATTATGTGCGATATACCGTTGGAAAGCTATTGACCTCTAGTATCCATGAAAAATATTTTAAAATTGTTTCGGCACCCCGGTTCCAAAGTCAAATTCTGGTCAAACCTGGGATTCCCGGGAAGTTCTAGAAACCTCCGGGAGTTCCCGGGAGCTGGTGTTTTCGCTCGATTTTCTTTTTGGAACTTGTTTTAACACTTTTCCCGTGATTTAAAATGATTTTGGTGAATTCGGACGATTTCGGTCAAACTTGGTCAAACCTGGTCAAACCTTGGTCAAACCTGGTCAAACCTTGGTCAAACCGGTCAACGGGGACTTTCCGGGAACTTTCGGGACTTCCGGGGGTCTCTGGGAGCCGACGATTTTATCTGATTTCTCTTTAAAACTCTTTTTATCGCTTTTCTTATGACATAGTATGTTTTCAGAACTTTGGGACCAAATCTGGGAGTTTTCGGGCTTTTAGGGGCATTTTGGTCACCCTGAGCATTCTGAGAGATGAAGCTGACTTCCGAGAGTCCTTTCGAGTCTTTTGCGATCATTGTGAACCACCAAGCTATGGGTCTCCTAAATCCGATAGCCGACAAAATGGGGTGTCTACACCATGTAATATCTAAATGGGCCACTAGAAGGGTGAATTGGACCACAAATGTCACCATGTAGCCTTTGTAAGAAGGATGGCGACTCAGAAACAATTTTAAGAAATGATGGTCTAGTAATAAGTTTTCCTTCTGAACAAGGAATACAAAGGTGTCTGCTAGGCAAAATTAAATGTTGGTTTGCTAAAGTATCTTCTTCTACATTGTAAACTTAGGATGATCCAAATGATCATGCCAAAGAGTTAAATTTCTTGGGTCTTTAAGCTTCTAGCTTCCATTAAGCTTCTGGCTCATAATGGCATGTGATTCAACAATCTCAATTGTTGTGTAATATAATCCCAATGAGAGAATAGAGATTTTTTCTAATGTAAGCTTCTGGCTTCCAACATCAGAAATTATGCATGAAAATTCTTTGTTACCTTCATTTTTAGTTTCAATATGATACCCATTCATGCATATATCTTTAAAACTTAGCAAGTTTCTTCGGGAACTACTTGAATATAATGCATTTTGAATGAATAGATGAGTACCATTTGGTAACAAAATATGGATTCTTCTGGAGTCTTCAATAATTTATGCAGATCCAGTTATAGTGGACACATTTTGTTTGTTAAGTTCTAGTTTAGAGAAGAACTTTTGACATTTAAGTATGGTGTGGGTTGTCCCATTATCAACCAGGCATATATCATCCTCGCATTTTTGCTATCCCAAGATCTATACATTAAAAAAAATAATAAAGTGAAGAATAATAAACTATCAGAGATTTTATTCAACGAACAATTTTTCAAATAACTCAAATAAAACTTGTCCTATGCAAATAAGTAATTAAAAAAAATTAACTCTAACTAAAGAAATTATTCTTGCATTAGGAAGGATGACCATCTTCTAATGGCCACGCCTGTCCTTCAGGGACTTCCACATGCTCAAGGGATCTTTCTCAATTAAGTACTCACTCTTGAGGTCATCATGAATAATGACGCGCGCAAGAAAATAAGTACAAATGTGTTCTCTTCAGGAGACATTTTATTTCCTTCTTTAATAGCATGACCCAACTTTTTAGAATGTAAGTGAAGTTTGGCATCGAGTTGCCAAGATAAAGGGTTCCCTCCATTGACATCAAGAGCTTTAAATTCAAGTTTTGTAAGACTCGACATTTGAAGGGAGAAAAATAAATAAATAAATAAACAAGTAACGGAGAGATACAATTTGGCATGATAAAAATTAGAACGTTTTAGGATTTCAGATCTTATCATGATAAAGTTCCAGTTTGAATTAACTCTTTAATTTGCAACAAGTCCTTCTATTAACTAGAAAAACAAACCTTTGGGCCTTTACTTCGTTTAAATAATAAAAAAAACTGTACTTAACATTGATCAATGATAAAGAGCCATTGTGTTAGAATTAAAAACTCAATAAATAAAGGCATGTTTGGTAACCCCAACACTGTTAGATGACTGCAACACATATTCTAGGTATCAATACCATATATGTGTAGCCATTGATCATATTTACAAACAAACGAGATCAAAACATAAGATAATTGCGAATGAATCGAATTAAAAAAAATGATATAGTCTAACCATTGTAGGGTTGTTAAAAACTTACAAAACTTATCCCTAGCATGAAAATAAATATTAGAACTTTAGGTTCTATTATAAGGATCGGTACCATGGGAGTTTACCTTGATCAAATGTCATCCCATGATATCTCAAACATGAAAACACATAATATTTGTCACGCCTACCCCGAAGGTGGGGGCAGCAACTGGCAACAATATTGATGTCCAATCATACTATGATCCATAAAAAAATATATTATTTCATATAGAACTTTTGGTTCTAGAGATACAAAAATATATATTATTTAATACATAACTTCAGATTCTGATGTCCTTCTAACATATATACAAAAATTATATACCTCTCACAGATCTTCAGGTCTGAATTATTTATTTTATAGGGAACTTTAGATTGTAATTGTGACGCCCCGCCCTGCCACGAGTCCCGGCGACGGGGTGTCAACCGGCGGAAGTACAACAATAACAGTAATAACAGTAGGCTTTGACACCAATCGGTAACTCCCCGAGTCCAAGACTCCAAGGGTTACCTGTAATAAATGTTTATCATTTGGAAAGCATTTATAAAACAGAATACTGGTTTTCATTTAAAATATTCTTTTCTTGAAACAGAACGTTTTCAGTATAAGCAGCGGAAAATCAGAGTTAAGTTATCTCTTTATTTAAAAGCGGGTGGACTAACATTTGTCCAATTTAAATATAATAGGTTCTTTGAAACTAAATTTATTACATCATTAAAATGATAATCCCCACACACGGGGTCTTCAAACTATAGCGGAAGCATTGTCACATCTCGGGTCCTTGCCCTTATCTATATCACCTGAAAGAAAGGTTTAATAGTCCATAAGCCAAAAGGCTCATATAGTCATATAACCGCACAATAACATCTGTTATATAACATGCGTGAGTGTAATGAATGCCAATGTCAATACATGAAAATATTTTCATGCCTTTTCAAACACTCACCCTTAATCGTCCATATCATTACCCGGACCATGGGCTTCCCGTCCACGTAGGCCTAGCCTCAAACGTGCGGGACTTTGGGCCTTACGAATTACACAGAGGCCTAGCCTTCAACGTTACGGGGGTTTCTTGCAGCACATCCCGCAATTCGAGTTCCTAGTGGTACCCATCTCACACGCCTACCCACAAATCCGGGATTTCTATCTTTTCAAAACAAAATCCCTCCTAGAGGGTTTTATGCACGGAAGCCTCTAAGGTCTTCCCTTTTCAAAACCTGGAAGTCTCTAAGATCTTCTTTTTTCAAAAATCGAAAGCCTCTAAGGTCTTTCATCCCAAAATCATTTTCGTGATTTTCGTGTTCATGCTCATGCTTATGAAATGCTATGACATATGCGAGCTCTAAGCATCCAGACATATTCAATATTTCATAAGACAGATTATTAAGGCATGCTATCAATTCAAAGCAACATAATAGACATATTGAAATCATCCAGGTAAACACATAAAGCATAGCAGCTCAAGTAACCACTCAAGGCATAGCAACTCAAGTAACCACTTAAGGCATAGCAGTTCAAGTAAACATGAAAGTACACTATTAACATGTTATACAACTTTATTGAGGGTTATACGAAACTACCGTTCACCGAGGATAGACTAAATAATTAATCAGAATAGAAACCAGAACTGCTCAATCTGTAACAAATGTCAATAAACAAAAATGTGCGTATATTAGTGGGGTACAACTCCTCAAAGCATGAGTACAACTATTATAAAGGCAAAGTACAACTCTTAAAGGTTAGGGTACAAGGTCCCTTACCTCGTAACAGACTTAAATACAACAAAACAGGAGATTTCACCAAACTGCCTGAGGTCGCGCGCGCGAACCCTCGCTCGCGCGGGCGAATTGTCACAAAAAGGCCACAGTTTCAATTTAAAACAGTTTTCAGAAAAATGCATGGTCGCGCACGCAGGCCGCTCGCGCGGGTCGCGCAAGCGAGATGTCACAGTGTCGTCTTCTTATTTCTTTTTCCCCTGTTTTGAAATCAAAGGTTGGTTTTTACCCATTTTGAAAACTTAATCCCAACAGGACTTCCAATATATGAATCTCTCCCTTTTTTCGCATAAATTTCAAATATGAAATCAGAACTTCATAAATCAATACACAGCTCTAGATTTTATCAAAAATCCGAAAGGCGGCAAAACTTTAAGTCGACCGTTCGTCGCAACTGTTGCGAATTATCTTTTGAAATTCGAAATGAAGCCTCGTGGGATCGAGACCTTTCATTTGATATATAGAAATCACGTTTCCATGGCTGTTTTTCTGCCCGATAATTTCGGACCATTAACGATATATATATATATATATAATTCTATATATATCTATATACATATATCTATATCATCAGTTTATAAAAATTGAATTACAAACTGAATTATCAACAAAATTACAAAAGAAGGTTTTACCAAATTGATTTTACAGAGAATTACAGAGAATTCCCAAATAAGAAATCAAGTTTGATTTCAATTACTCACTGAATATATATCTCTATGTGTGTGTGTATATATGAACTGAAATCCAACTAAAAAAACATGGTGTAGGAACCTTACCCATTTCAATTATAGAAAGGTATGAAAAGAAATCCAATACCCAAAGCTTTGATATCAACCTCCATGAATATATACATGTTTGTGAGTGTATATATGTGTAACTATCTATATATATATATATCTCTGCATATATATATATATATATATAATCCGAAGGAGAGACAGACAGTAGAGAAAAGAGAGAGGCAGAGAGTTGCTTGAATTTTTGATGGAAGGTTGGGTGATCATTTATAGAAGTTAATATGCTTTGCCTCCAAGCATTGTAAAGCACAAGCTTTACTCACACAAGCAGCATACACACGCACACATAGTGCACAATCAGATTAATTGGGCTCCAAGTTCAATTGAGAATTTCTTGTGTGTGTTGAGCTCACAAGCTTAACCACACACACAGATAAAAATTATACTGTGCAAAATTCAAAATTGGTATTTTTCTTTGACGGATAAGAAATAATAAATTTTAATATTGTTCCTAATTTTTCGGGTCATTACAGTAATAAATCTATCACAGATCTGCAGGTCTGGATTATATATTTCACATAGAGCTTCAGGTTCTAATTTAATTTTCACAAATCTTCTGGTCTGCATTATTTTTTTTATTCAGAACTTCAAGTTCTAATACTCACATTACAGATCCGCGGGCCTGACTTATTTATTTCATATGAAACTTCAGGTTCCAAAATATACATTACAGATCTTCAGGTTTACATTGTTATTTTATCGAGAGCTTTAGGTTCTCATATATATATATATATGTATATTACAGATATCAAAATTATTTATTTCATATGGAACTTCACGTTCCAAAATATATATCACAGATCTTCGGGTCTGGAACTTCACATGGAACTTCAGGTTCCAAAATATATATCATAGATCTTCGGGTCTAGATTATTTAATTTATATATAACTTCAAGTTCTAATATATATATATATATCACAGATCTTCTTTGAGTAGAAACAAAGAAACGAACAATAATCTCAAGATTTAAGATTTCTTACCTGTGGTTTCTCTGAATCGAAGAAGCAGTGAACTAAATTATTTCTTACCTTTGATTCTATGTATTGAAGAAGAGTGAAAGATCGACTAAACTTCTTTTCAATACCTAGGGTTTTCTTCTCGAGAGACTAGGGTTTTCTTCTTGAGAGACTATCATGCTGATAATATGTTATAATAAAGAGAGAATAAGAGAAAGCAGAAAAGTAATGCCAGAATCAAACATGCTTTTCTCATTGATATGCTCCCTATTTATAGGGTAAGGTAAGGGTGTGTGAATAAATATTACTTTACAATTAGATCCCTAACTTAATATAAAATGTGGACAGCCACATATAAATATGTAAAATTTACAACAATAATAATAATAATTATTATTATTTTAATTTTTCCTTATGATCATTTGGTGTAGTTGTCTTGTGCGAAGATACAAAATTGCCAATTATATGTTATTTTTGCCAACGTTATGCCTTCAGAAAAACATGTTTTGTTTTCTATATTTTGGAAGTTTTGATTTATAAAATTACTAATTTTGTGTTGGAATTTGTGTTTTGATTGTTACTTGCAAAGTTCTAAGGGAAATTTCTATCTTTTTCAAATGGATACTACATGTATATTTTAGCCAAATGTGTACAATTAGACAAAGTTGTAAATATAGACCAAAAGCATCTCAAAATAATATCCCAAGTCTTTTTAATTTCAAGTTTGCGTATTTTGATATTTTTCGAACTATCTTATTTTCTAGTGTACTTGGAATTACCAGGGTTTTTTTTTTTTTTTTGGCAAGATGATACGATTGGTAGTTTTTGAAAAGTTGGTTCTATTATTCGTTCCAAAGATATTGGTGAAATTAAGGAGAATATCAAGAATTGGCTTTCTTCCAAGAATAATAAAAAAAGAAATCCCAAAGCACGTCAAGAGAAGAAAACGAAAATCTTATTCCAAAAAAAAAAAAAAAAAACAGAGAAGAAAACCCAATTAGAGACTGTTCCTTAATCACACAACATATGAGAATTTCTAATTTACTAGAAATTTGAATCACAACACATGAAGTTCCTTAATTTCTATAAAGAGAGAAAAACTTGGGATCGAGGTTGTTCTTCAATACTAAGGCATTGTCTCATAGATCACACACATTCTTGTAAAAAGTAAACTTTATCTTTGTATAACATAATTTCAATATAAACATAAAGCTACTACCAGTTACCAACAAAGCAATTCCAACTTCTGGGTAATGAGAAATTTGAAATACAAAGTACACAATGAGTCCCAAACATGTTGTACGTACATAATCAAAACTTAATTTCTCTGTGTTGCAACCCAAAACCACCCAAAGACGAGAACTTTAGAAGCTTTCTGGGCACCGACTCTGTGATAATAAGAACAGCTCTAGGCAATCCCGGCCACGAAAAAGGCTTTGATATAATTGGAATAGCGCAAGAAAGATCGGCTTTGGGTAGCAAACAATTGGCTAGAAGTGCATTACTGGTTTCAGTGAAATAGCTTTCCCAATAATGGGGTGGTGGATTAATGTTGTTGACTAGCTCTAGATTGATCTCAAATAGCTCTTCTTCTTCTTCTTTTTCCATGGAGACCAGACCCTTGTTGGCTTCTGCAGAGTCTTTCACAACAGAAGACATGCTTATGTGGGTAGCTTTAGCTGTTTGTAATAAGGAATACAACAAAGATATGCACATATGTGTGTATATATACATTACACACACACACACACGTATACAGTCACACACAAAAATATATATGTATTTTGAATGGGTTGTTGTGGGTGTTAGGATGGTGGTAAGTAGAACCGCTCTTCAACAAATCACAACCATCAAAGAGGATTAATCAGAATCTCTCTCTCTCTCTCTCTCTCTCTCTCTCTCTCTCTCTCTCTCTCTCTCTCATCTTTTTTGCAAACACTTTTCTTGTGTAGCTTGCCAACATAGTTCAGTTGCTTTGGTTCCCTTGTTTCACCCTTTGTTGGGGGTCTCTCTCTCCTTATCTTTTATTTTTTATGCACACACTTTTCTTGTGTAGCTTGCCAACATAGTTCAGTTGCTTTGGTTCCCCTGTTTCACCCTTTGTTCGGGTAAATTTTTCCTTTATTTTTTTATTTTTATTTAAACGAACCACCTAAATATTTCGTGTTGCTGCAGAACATTGTGAAAATTTCAAGTTTGATGCAAGTAAATTAAAAATTAATATGATTTTGATTCAATTTACATTTTATTCTTTCTTCTTTTGAGGGACTAGGACAAATTTTCACTAAGAGTAATGTTATGCTCCCAAATTTGTATTCTGGTTCCCAACATATGTGATAGTGAGCTTATTTGATTTTTCGTTATAGGATATTGAAATTGTCCCGCCGTTATTGAAAATGATCACACTATCACATATGTTAGGAACCACATTTATAATACAAATTTAGGAAGCATTAGCATTACTCATAAAGAAGTTAGTGACAACATGAGCAAAGATTACTATCCATTCAATAGTTCAATATATAGCCTTTAAAAATACAAATAAATTTTATTTTGTTCATGGTTATTTTCGCATGTCTCATTTTCCACAAGCAACAACATCTGCAAATTTTTTATTTTATTTTTATTTTTTTACCTAAGCCACTAAACAAAGTCAAGAACAAGCAGGGCTAACTACTCAACAGAACACAGGACATTAAACAATTTTCCACATAAAATAAACGGAGCAACTAGCAGCTTAAAGTCACAACAAATCCAAAACAGAACTTCATCTCCTCCCAACAGATAGAGAAAAATAATAGGAAAATTTATATACCATAGGAATTAGTAGATTCCTGGAAATAATGCAAGCAAGAAAAAAAAAAATCATAATCTGGACAAAGGTACTCCTTTAATGCAATGGTAACGGAAAACACAAGCGACCTCATGAAAAAGTAGGTGCACAGTTGGAAAAAAACATCTTAAACAAAGGTAAAATTTGGTTAAGGCCAGCCCTGAGATTGTGAAATTCACATGAGGTCCTAAGTGAACATGAGAAGAAAAATTTTTTAGACCCTTAATTTTTTGGTCCTAATTTTATATATAATACATGTATATATAAGGCCCTATTTTTATATATAATACATGTATTTTCGCCAAACAAGGCCTTATTCCAAGGCAAGAAAATTTTTTTAGGCCCTTTCTTGATCTTATTTTTATATATAATGCATGTATATATAATGCTCTATTTTTTTTTTTCAACAATGCTAGGGGCACTAACAAATCTCACTAACACTCACACCCACACTCTATCTCCCTCCTAGTGGTACTGTGGGGTCCACTGCGGGCCCACAATGCCACTAGGAGAGAGATAAAGTGTGGGTATAAGTGTTAGTAAAATTTGTTAGTACCTCAAATATTACTCATTTTTTTAGTCCTTATTTTGGCTCTATTTTTATATATAATACATGAATTTTGGCCAAACAATGCCTTATTCTAAGACCAAACAAACCCTTATTTTTTGAGGCCCCAAGCAGCTGCTTGGGCTGCTTGGCCCAAGGGCTGGCTCTGATTTGGTTGTAAAGTATATGATATAACTGTTAAAGACTTGGAACTTTATTAAATTTCAGTAAACAGGCAGCCATTGGATTTCTTCTGTAGGATTTCTAGCTTCAAATTCTTTTTGAGTAATATTTGGGGCACTAACAAATTTCACTAACACTCACACCCACACTCTATCTCTCTCCTAGTGTCACTGTGGGATCCGCAGTGGATCCAAAGTGCCACTAGGAGAGAGATAGAGTGTGGGTGTGAGTGTTAGTGGAATTTGTTAGTGCCCCTAGCATTGTTGATTCTTTTTGCAAGAAATATACAGAACATTGAACATAATATAATATCTGTGTCATTCCAGATAGTTTTGAGAGAGCATATCGAAAGAAAGATCCAATGCCTAAACTCTGAGTCTAAATATTTGAAGAATAGAAATCATAGCCAACATGAAGTACTCTCAATGGACTAAAAAGTACAAGCTTATTCTAACTTTCTAAAGTGAAAAACCAATGGATTTCTCTCCAATCAAAACATACTACAAACCCTTCGGCTCTCTATCCGACTTTTAAAGATGTAAGTTCATGCCCATAGTCATAAAACCATTACAGAACGCTCCCCCTAAATATAAGCACACCATTCCCTATCTTCTCAGAATCAATCCCTAGACTCCACTGATTGATTTCCAATTTTCCACTCACAAATGGTTACTTACTACATCTGCAGCCTCAGATAAAGAGTTAGGGATTCAAACTAAACCTAGCCTATAAAGCAATGACTTCAAAAGATCTTCAAAAAGAAATACTCATGGAAGAATCCCATTTCAGTGACACGGATTTCACGAATAACATCTAAGATTTGAACAAAGTACTCCACAGTTCACTATGTCCACCAAATTCAATCTCAATGAAAAAAATATCACATGATATTGTCCCAAAAACGTTTATCACCAAACTTTAATTTAGATTAACAAGCCCAAAATAGACCCAAAGTTAAAAGTTTGACATCCTTCATAATCAAATAATGCAAGAATGAGAAAACCCTACTCCATAAATGACCCAAAACCAACAGTGGACAGATCAACAATTCTCCCAATGCATGACTTCATTCACTAGGGTACGGTACACAAAGGAAATTGAAAATGTTGTGAACTTCGCTAAATGGGGAACAGTGCATTTATAAGTATACTGTCATCTCCATAAAGTAATAGCACATCATTTCAATCACAACAACATAGACTGATCAATCACCCTCACCAAACTATGACTAAAAAGATAATGCTCTAATTAATTAAGTGAAATATACAGACACATAATCATACACTACCATTGAAATCAAAACATAACAAGCATTGAAAACAAAGTGTAAATCAATAAATAGGGATGAGCAATCAACCAAGTATGATCATTACCCCACAAAGCCCCCTCAACAAGAAGAAGCTTTGAACAAACCCGAGTCAACCACATAACAAACACAGCCCCCAATCCAAAACTCACCGTGCTACCATGGGGTACAAAGACACGGCGGAGAAGATCACCCCCGATAATAATGATTACCCTACGAGGCTGAAACACCGATACAAGTCCAAATTCCCATTCTTGCCCTCCAATATGTTGATTACAACGTACAGGAAAATTGACAACACCACAAACCACTCTAATACGACGCCGAATTAAACCTTTTCTGATATCATTTGGAAAAGATAGAATGATAGATAGTACTAAAATGGGCCGGATAGATCAGCCGAACCATGGAGATCCGTTTGGATTTGGGTCGGGTTTAAGAGTAAGATTGTTTTCTTGTAAATTAGGGTTGGGTCAATCTTGAGTTCTTTGAGTAAGGACTGCTCGTCGGAGAAGGAGGTGGTGGCAGCGCTGCCGTAGAGGGGGGCGGAGATGAAGTTGAATCAATGTCGAATGACATGAAGGGGATGGAGGGGTTTGAGGGTTGAAACGACACCATTGGGACCTGCCGATGTTGGGGATTGCCACCTCCGGTAACGGTGGTGGTGGGTTTTCTGCCAGTGGGGAAGACCACTGGTGGGACGGTGAATTCCTTATTCATGATGAAGTTTCTAGTGAGAAAGTTTTGACGCGTGCTGCAAAGTTCGACAAGAATAAGGAGACGACAGTAAATTTGTAATTTGGAGGATTTTATAGCGATGTTTTTGGCCTTCTTGTGAGGGTGTTTATGACTTTTCATAAATGTAGTTCGCGGAGGGACAAAAGAAGTGATGTAAAGTACAAATGCAATATCGAGCCACAGCCATTAGCAACAATGTTATGCACACAACACATTCCACAACAGGGGTATATTTTCAAAAATAAAAATTATAGGGCCCACAATTTTGATGCATATCAACCCCTATATGAACAAAACATAAAATCCCCAATTCATCTTCCTCTTTCACGTTAGAGGAGCCCAAGCCCTAGAGCACCTCTCAGACCAGCCACCGTCCGACCAGCGCCTCTCCGACCAAAGAATATATAAATATAAAATAGTTAGATCCAACCATTCAGAGGGAGACGATACTAAGAATGTAAGAGAGAAAGTGATAAAACAAAAAACTGTCTTTGGGAAAAGAGAGAAAGTATGAGAGAAAGTGAGAAAACAAAAAACTGTCTTTGGGAAGAGAGAAAAAGTGAGAATCACATATTCACAATCACAATTTTAGAGAGAGAAAGAGGGAGGGGAGACCAAAAACCTTTTAAAAAAAAGATTAAAAAAAGGTGAGAGAGCAAAAGGGGAGTTTCTTGACCTATCAAGGCCCTGTCTTCAATTCACCAAATTGACCACAAAACAAGCAGAGAGAGAGAGAGAGAGAGAGAGAGAGAGAGAGAGTGAGTGAATCGGTTGACAGATCCATGCCTAATTGAACCTTATCATCATCATCATCTGGTTGGGCCCACAGTAGTACTAGTTGATGATGAGATAGTCTAACGTAAGGTGTTGTTTGGCTTATGCTAATTGGTCATCCATGGATGCACCAACAACACCAGCTGAAGAACTTATGAAAAAGATCCAAGAGCTCGAAGCAGATCACACCCACCTCAAGCATGAGATGTCCAAGCTCATGATTATAGGAGATCACAAATCGGACCAACCACAACCACAACAACAACGTACAACAACATCAACACAAACACGTTGGTGGTGGTAGGGCTAACCGGATGTCTCACTCCGTGTCACTGCAGCGAGCGTCGACGAGGCGGAGAGGAGGAGGTGGCGACAACGGCGACGGAGGTTTGTATGGTGGCAGTGCTGCTAAATTGGGGATTTTATATTTTGTTCATGTAGGGGCTGATATGCAACAAAATTATGGGTTTCATAATTTTTTTTTGCAAATATGCCCCTATTGTGGAATGTGTTGTGTGCATAACATTGTTGAGAATGGCAGTCTAATATTACTATTTTAGCCGTGTAGTGGGGAATGTATCCCCTCCATCTGAGCTCACTGATTCTCTCAAGTGTGCGGCTTACATGGTGCCACCTCACACAGAAAATAGCTTTCTAAGTCAGCGTAATTTTGGTCATGCTGTCGTGGCAAGCTACAATTGGTTAATAACCTACATCTGCTTGTGGTCTTCATTTTAAAGAAGCTCAACCCGGAGATAAAGAGAAACCATGGGAAGCAAGAATTGGAAGGAATACTAAAAAGTCTAACATTGATCAGCAAAACACTTCATAGCCAAGGCATCATATATACACTGATACATACACTGATATATGTATGTATACATAGATATATACATATTTAGATCTGAGAATCTGAGAGGTTTGGGGGAAGAGGAATGGAAGAAGAAGAATGAGGTGGAGTGTCGAAACCAGTAGCAATGATAGCATGTACGGCCATGGCCTTATTCTACGCGGTGATTCTCTATGCTCCAATTCCGCTCCTCTGCCTTCTGCCTCCCACATCCTTCAAAAGATTCATGATTCTACGCTTCCCATGCGTCGCTGTTTCTTCTGTCGTCTCTGTCATCTTTTGCGCTCTCATCCTCCCGTAAGCTTACCCTTTCTCTCTTATTTTATTTTATTTTATTTTATATTATATGTAATATATATATATATATATATATATGTATGCATGGTGTTGTTGAATTCTAAACGTAGTTAATCACTAATCAGAATTGGTTGTTGTTTAAACAAATTTGATGAAGTATTATCATTTCTGCATAACACTCAAATCCTAATCAGGGAAGGTGAAAATTAGTCAATATCTAGTTAAATGTTGTTTTTTAAAATCAAGCTTGATGTCTTGTTTTAACCAGAGAAGTGTTGGTGTTGTATCTGTCTGTGATGTTCACTCAAAACATATGACAGGTTGGGGTTGCTGATGGCTAAAATTTTTAGAATGCTATGCTTCTCAAATTTGAATCTATAATGCTTTTAATAGTTGTACCACTTGCTGGAAAACTTTTTTTAAGCATTTGAGATTCAAATTTGGGAAGCATGTCATTATCTGGCATGTAAAACGAAGTATAGAAAATCCGTATGGTTTGTAGTCCTAGGCAGTAGATAGTACTCTTATAGCCAAACCAAACTAGTTGGGGCAAATGCCTTGATTAGTTGAGTTGCAGTTTGAATGGCCCATCCACTCAAGCTATTCACTTCAGTACAGAACTATTAAGATGCATAGTTCATTCACTTCATACTCTCTGCCAAATTTCTAATGTTTATACCTGCCCTAATTTAGTGACTCATAACTTATTTATCATATTAAATTCATCAAATTCCTTGAATATGCTAAATTTTCTAACTAATGATTTTTCCTTTTCTGCCCAATAGTTGGTTAAGACCTTGTGTTTTGATCAGTTTTCTCATAAGAGTCATTTTGTTGCAATATCTCATATGCCAATGTTATCTTCAATTATGAGAGATTCAATACGACAACTTACCTTGTTTACTTTTCCCCCCTCAAATTGTACCAGACAAGAAGTTGGGAGATTTCATATTTATTTGGTGTTTATGGCATCCGATCAGACCATATTGTGAGTATTTGAATTCAAACTATTTCTCAGATATTTATTTTCTAATGTTTATGCTTGTATACCAGGAATTTGCGATTGTTTTTTAGTTATGAAATTATTTTCTTTTATGGTTTGCAGATTGGGAAAGGTGATTGATTGGTTAATTTGCATGCTGAAATGCAATTTTATGTGTGAAACAGTGGCAAGCCGTGGTTATTCCTTTGTCGTTGACTTCATGTATGCTGGGTCTTTGGTTCTAAAGTTTCTGTCGTTGCTGAATTCACTGAACGACCATTGGAATAAGGGCGGATACTATTCTCTAGACTTTATAAAAAATGTCAGGAAAAACTTGGTTGAATGGATGTCTTCAATTGTTCCAATGTTTCATCGTGGCGCAATTATTTTGTGGTTAGTATCTCTGCCAGTTTGTCATGGTTATTCAATTGATGTTGCCATGCTTATCTTTAAGTGAGAAAACTCGATCTACTTTTTTTCAGTACTATAGCATAATTTTTGGTGATAAGTACTACTTTTATATTTTGTTCTCTATTGTTTATGTTGTGTCTGCATGATCTTTTGCCCCAAGAAAGCAAAAGATCAATGTCCCTACACACTTGCTTGTAACGCTTTTGTTAAGGAAACATTCCTCTGCTGTCACTCTTAAGTTAATTTTCATAGACATAAATTAATTGGTAATGGCTTACCATATGACATTAACTCCAAGAAACTCCATAGTTTTAATTATGTCAACCCACCAACCCGTACCCTTCTATGTGTGTATGGTTTTTTTCCCTCAGATTTCACAGCTCGGTATTTAATGGCAAGTTTCAGCTGTATGTTGGTTAATGTTATTATATTACTGTAATGAAGGGTAGCAAAGGTGATTCTCATGCGTTGTTATATAAGGGACTCCACTATTACTCATTTTTGTAGTTTAGATCCTGAAAACCCTCTTTACATTTTGAAAACATTACAGAGGTGATTAGTTAATGGTGGTAAGTTTAAGCTATATGTTGGTTAATGTTATTATATTACTGCAATGAAGGGTAGCAAAGGTGATTCTCATGCGTTGTTATATAAGGGACTCCACTATTACTTATTTATGTGGTTTAGATCCTAAAAACCCTATTTAATTCTTGAAAACATTGCAGAGTCCGAATGTGTTTAACTTGTTAAACTACATGAACATCTAGTACTTCCATTGGATTGCTTTATAAAAAACTCCGTGATCACACAAGAAAGAATTCTCATGCTACTTTCAGGGGGTGTTACAGAAATGTTGCCTATACGTATCATTCTTACACTTGCCTACTCTTTGAACCCTCTTTAATTCTTGAAAGTATTGCAGAGTCCAAAATATGTTTTAACTTATTGAACTATATGAACATCTAGTAGTTTCATTGGACTACTTGATAAAGAAATTTCATGATCACACTTGAAAGAGATCTCATGCTACTTTCAAGGGGTGTTACAGTATTTGTGTTGCCTATACATTGAGCAACAACAGTCTTACACTTGCCTGCTCTTTGGAGCTTAGGTTGGGACCATTCTTTCCTTTGCCAAACTGCATTGAAGACATTCCGAATGTACATATTGTGCCGGTCTGCTGTAGAATGGGAATGATGGATCAATGCAGTTGACATTCAAAAATCCTTTACAAAATACTGAAGTTACCAGAATGCGTTGGTGATGGAGGTGTTAAATGTACATGAGATATCTAACATGCCACTTGTACTACTTGTTTCATTATATTAGTACTCAGTGGCTCTTCAAGGTATTTTATTTCAAAAATCAGATGTGAATGATAAAAAGTATGGGAAACTTTTGTTGTAATGACTAATGAACTACAACTGTACTATAAGAGTTTATGACTTTCATTAGAAGTTCTTTATAATTTAATGACTGTAATGAGAGGGAGAAGAAAAATCATATGTTATTCCTCACTCGTTTTGAAAACCTGATTGTTAGCACACTTGAGCATACCAAAGTTTGAAGCTTCGAGAAAATCCAATTAAAGTACTACTAAGGAATTTAAGTTGACACTCGACGAAGCTAGACATAAGATACCACTATATAAGCCCTAAAAGCAATCTCAAATTAACACAATTAAATGATGTTTGTTATGTGGTATGGTTGTGATTACAATATCCATGAATAATGCACATTGGGACATACACACAGTCGAGAGAGAGAGAGAGAGAGAGAGAGAGAGAGAGAGAGAGAGAGAGAGAGTGAGTGTGTGTGTGTGTGTGTGTGTGTGTCTGTGTGTGTGAGCGCATTAATGTGGTAGCCACAAGCCTTCATTCTTCTTAGTAGAGAGAGAGAGAGAGAGAGAGAGAAAGAGCACTAATGTGGCAGTCACAAGCCTTTATTCTTCTTAGTACTGAAGGGTTGGAGACTTCTTAGTAAGAAGGGAATCTAGGGTCTCTACATTCATGAAAATTATCATGTTGATTTATCCTGAATGATTAATCTCATCTTACGAAAGTACAATGATACTTTTCGCACCTAAATCTAATAAGATTGACAAGCATGAGTATAAGGGTGTGTGTGTGTGTGTGTGTGTGTGTGTGTGTGTGTGTATATAGATAGATAGATAGATGGATATACTTGTGCATTTCACTGAAGATCAAATGTCTTTTTTCTACCTTTGATTTTTTTTACACCACCAATATATTTTATTACCTTGTAGGCCCCGCTTACAGAAGAGCTGGTGTTTAGATCATATATGCATGATACCTTTACTTCTTTGTGGAAGATTTAAGACATATAGTGTGATTTTTTTTTTCTGCCCCATTTTCTTCAGCTATGGTAAGTGGTTAGTTTCAACTTCAGCAGATTCTGTTTGTGTAAATTGATCGAGATAGGCTATTAAGTTGCACTTATGAATGACACATAACAGTTATTTTTTAAGAGAAAAGTCAGTATGCAACTATTATTATAACAAACAGCTGTGACTCCAACTTTCATGTTTAGCTTGCAAATTTTACCCAATAGTTGACGTGGAATTTTTATGGACTTCTTAAAACTGAAACCACGCGCATGACCTTACGATCACAATTTGTTTAATAGTTTTATAGTTCGTTGCATCAGCAATTTTATGTGTATGCTAATTGAGATGCTTGTGTTTAGCGTGAATAATTTCTTTGGATATCATTGCTCTAGCCTCTATGATTTTGGAAGAAGCATTTTTTTCAGACGCACTGCTTCTCAAATTCAAGAAATAAATTCTGCAATTGTTGCATGAGCATTGTGGTGAATAGAGATTTCACGTGTCTAAGACACCAGTGTATGGAAATAGTATATTTTACCCTACCAACGGTAATGAATCTTAATTGTTCTTAAACCCCGCCCCCCACAAAACCATATGTTTATCTTGTTTAACCATCTTTTACATCACCGCAATAGCATTATTGTACATGTAGTTAGTGTGAGCCTGCAGTAAAAATGGAAATAAAATGTTTCCCCCTTTGAAAAGACCCACCCCCCACCCCCCCAACAAAAAAAAAATTACTGGTGTATCATGTTTCAGCATCTGTTTCATATTTGAGACATTATTTGTTTTTAGTTTATTATTTGGCTTGATACACCAGATAAAATAACTATCCTTGGCAATTTAAAATCTCTTCGCACCTTATTTAAATCATATGTTGGAGCTCTATGCCCGACCAAACCATGGCTTGCTCAAAGCTTCGATGGTTGTAGGTAAGTGCTTTTTTACTCACTTTTCAATGGATGAAAGTAAAATTTGATGAGGAATTCGCTGGCCAAAATAAGTGAAAGAGCGTCAACAAAAAAAAATGCAAAGCCAGTTGTTCATATTTCGTGTTTATCTAGTTTATCTCAAGTTTGAAATATTACATTCAGTTAAAGAGAAAGCCTTATATATATTAGTCATCAACAGTGTGATTATGATCTATTATGAAGTAGTTATGTGTCAATTACTTAGTGTCACGCCCCGACGTAGCATAAATAAGGAAAGCGTTTAATTTCCTTTATGGACCCGTAGGTCGCGACAGTTTGAAGGATCGATTCCGTCCCAAACGTCGAACAACAAAACATAATAATCAGAGCAGAGCAAAACAAGGCTTATAAAATTTTCTAACTTATTACATATTACAGCACGGGGTCATCTAAAGGCACAGACCGCCTTGAAACAAAACAATAACTTAGTGTCATTTACAGTCATCCTTAAAACAAAACAGTTTAAAACTTAAACATAAAACTTAAAGCATATAATTAATAAACAGTTTCTCTCATTCCAAAAGCAGCCATTCTCAATTAGCATAGTCGTACGATTCCTCCTAGTTATAACCTGAAAAGCCTGGACACGAATGTCCAGGACGTATCAACGTCGTCAGCTTCGAGAAGCTGGTGAGTATTAAAAACATAACTTTAAATGTAAAACATACTCATTTACCATTTTCCAATACCCATTTAAATTCACAAATTATATTTAAGATAAAGAGCTTGTTTAGAAAACAACCGCAACATTATTTAAAAGATAAATTCACACATATGTGACCGTGTATGGGAACGATGCACCATCTCATCTGACCAACTCTTTTCTCTCGACAAAACCCAACAACCCACTATCTTACTCCTGGTATCTTTGAAACACTAAGATAGCCACACTTTAGCAACGGGGCGCCAGGGAGTGTCCAGTTTGCCTCACACTTTGGTCCGGGGTACCAGGGAGTGTCCAATGCCTCACACTTTGAATACCCTAACCGCCATGCAAATACCGGGACAACCCCTCACGCAGTATCCAGACTCGAGTATCAGGGAGTGTCCGTAGGCCACACTTTAGCACTACCATGGGTGCTAGGGAATGTCCGAGTTCGGCTTCACACACTTTAACGCTTCCATGGGCGTCAGGGAGTGTCCATATTTGCCACCGTCGCATTTCAAAGATACCCTCGCCACAATCTCAACCACAACCACAACCACAGCCACAACCACAACCACAACTACAACCACAACCACAAACTACAACCACAACCACAAACTACAACCACAAACTCAAACTCATACTCTTTCCACACTACCATTACTCTTTCCACACTGACTGACACCCACATGCATGTACCACTGACCCCACATGTATGTCATGAACCTTAAACATGCGGCAATTCACTGAAATATGAATACGACATGCGTACGGAGATTAATAACTTGCAATTCATTGCCTTAATCATTTCAAGCATAACTAATAGCATTCTGTATTAATAAAACTCCCAAACAGAACCTTAACAGTACTTAAAAGTTGAACCAAACAGTCCCTAAATACAAAACAGACAAAAACCAGAATCTGCCAGAGGTCGCGCGCGCGGGCCGCTTGCGCGAAAAGTCGCTCGCGCGATATGCCTAATTTTCCTTTTATATATAAACTTTTCTGTCTGCTTGGGGAAGCAAGGATCGCGCGCGCGGATCGCTCGCGCGAAGGGTTTCTCGCGCGACCTGTCCAATCTTCATTTTTTTATAATAAAACTCTTCTGTCTGCCTGTGGAAACGAGGATCGCCCGCGCGGACCGCTCGCGCGAAAAATCGCTCGCGCGGGCCGCTCGCGCGATCTTCGCGCGCGCGATCGTGGCGCGAGATGAAGCAGAGGCTTCATCTTCCCCGCAGAAACTGCTCTGTTTCAGAAAACAGGGTCTAAAATTGACCCATTTCAAATCTGTAAGTATATGGATCATATAGTATATGATTTTCTTCGGTTTTTCACAAGGATTAAGAATCCATCAACAATTTAACATAATTCAAACTATAACTCTCCAATTTTATGAAAAACTAAAACATGTCAAAACTTACTTTCTTATATACTTTCTTATGTGAACAAATTAAGGCCTAATACTTTAAACATGGCATGTAGGATGTATAATCTTTCATATTTCATTCTAAAAACGGATTTTGGTTGAGTTTGGAAAATCTTGATTTTTCAAGCTATGAACTTCAACGTACAAACATCAATGGTGATTCTGCAAATTAACTACCCAAATCAGAAAATAAGGAATGGATTACATTATGAGTGAGTTAGTAATACTCACTGTGATTAAGAGCAGAGAGATTGTTGAGAAAGATAACTAATTCAAGAAACCCAATACAAGTTTGAAGCTATGGTGATGAAGTTCTTTCTCTCTAAAATTGCAGTGGTTAGACTCTCAAGCTCACTCTAAACTCTCTGTGATATATGTGTGTTGAATGTGATATGTGTGTGGTGTATATTGGATATATATAGAACTCTCAATTTGGAGAACTTGGAGCCCAAGAACTTTGAGTGATACTCAACAAAATGAATTTGTCTATCAAATTAACAAGGCTGCAGAAATACACACACAATTACATACGTAGGCACACTGTGATACAACTTCACAGATGCTCAAGGGTCACCTAGGCATATAGGGGTCAAAGCAAGGGTGTTTGTGAATTTGGCTTATGGTACTAGTAAATACACATGCCCAAATGTAATATCCAAACAAGGCCTATGCTAATGATCACTTGCCATAAATGGTAATAAAGCAATCGTCCAAATCAGTCACTTCCAAAATCTGTGGAAGTTTACACAGCGTGGACAGTTTTGGACACTAACTGGTATTTTCGGGGCGCGGTGGTCACCACAAAAATACAGAAAATTCATTTTAACTTAAGAATTGATTTTCTGGTTCTATAAAAATACTGATTGAGTCAAAAGGAAATATTTCCACCGTTTTGAAATACAGTTTTGAAATCCACACATGTATTGCTAACTTTATAAAAATTGCAGTTTAACCCCAACATGAATTCTAATATGAAATAACACAAGGGATAATAATTAGAACATGAGAAATGTAATTAAATGAAGCAGTCAATACCAAATGAAATTAAATATGACAATGCAATTGCCAATTAAATATGAAAATATAATTTAGAATTAAATGGAAATGCAGGTTATTACACTTAGGAACCACTATTGCCAAAGTAAACTGACTGTCTGTATGAGTCTCAGTTTGCCACAAAGCCAATTTGCTTTGGAAATAGTGGCAACCATTACTTATTAGTTATTGCCCAATGGATTATCCTTCTGTTTATTAGGTCTCCAGCTAGGGTACACTGTGATCTTTGGGTCCTATGCGTCGTTTCTCTTCATTCAGATAGGTAGGTCAATAATTTTATTGTTGATTACTTTTATTTGGAGAAAGTCTCTTCCATCTGCGCACTGTGATGTGCACTGTCAACATAATATTTGTGTAGTGGTCTCTTGGATGTTATGAAAAAGCAAACTGCATGTTGCGTCCCAAATCTCTCTCCGTTACTTCTTCTCCGGATATTGCTCCGTACCTGCGGTGGTTGTTATTTGCCACAACAAAAAAAGGAAAACGATTTTCTTAAGTATTATGTTTAGTGAGAAATCTAAACATGATTGAATGTTTAACATGTGCAATGCTATAAATAACCACATATCCCATACTCGTAATCGCTGAGTCACCGGTTCAATGATTCATTCAGACCCGACGACCTCCCTTGGTCCCGTGGTCACTTCTATTCCTTGGACTTTTGTATTTCTTGGATTCTTCTTCTTCACCACCCTTATTACTCCCAACAATGAATCATTTTTCCAGTGCTCATTGATTACCACATAAGCATATAAGCATGTAAGCACATAAGCATGGCAACTTTTCACATAAGTGACATGAAATTCATATTTTAACAATTTTATAGCTTCTAAGCATGGTTTCAACAACCCAAAATATATAGAAACATTGAACACCTTAAACCACAATTACTTTTTAGTTAGAAAACTCACCCTACTCAGATTTTACCCAATTCAAGCTAGAGAAATGATGAATTTACCAAAATTCCAAAGATATTCCTACACATTTTCGGCAAACTGCGTGTCGCCGATTAGAATGAGCTACCAAAATCCAACAATTAAAATGTAAATCAAAGGTATAGAAACGATTGTCTCACCTCCACGAGTTCGAAAACGACTTCGGTTCACGAATTGGACGAATGGCGACGACGGAACAGCGAAAAAACGATGTCGGCGTCTCATGTTCTCTTCTCTCTCTCTCTGCAAGCTCTCTCTTTTGAGTTTAATTTTCTGTAAATTAAGAGTCCCACTCTCTCTTGCCACATACACACACATGCAACATGTGTTGAGGTGTCAAAGCCTCATTTTTTCCACTTTTCACATGTACCTCTAGATTTTCTTAAGTTCTTATTATGAAATCCCCCAAACATTTCATTAACTACCCAATTATCTAATAAGTATTTGTCTAAGTTCTGCATGGTCCCAAACGCGGGCCCAAATATTTTGTGAATTTGCTATCGCACCTACTAATTCTAAATCCTTTTGAGTCATACCCTTGTTTGGTTATCCAAACCAATACCAAATGCTAGCATATAACATCACAATATTGAAAACATCTTTAAACAAGTTTTCATATAATCATATAAAATGAAATTTTATTTTATTCGGGCCCTTCATTGGATGGATTTTTGGTCTTGATAGGTAGGAAATAGGATGACTTAGCCAACCGGTCTACAATAACCCAAATACTATCATTTGACTTTGTAGATCTTGGAAATCCCGATACGAAATCCATTATAATATGTTCCCACTTCCACTATGGTATCTCTAAAAGGTGTAGTTCTCCCCTGGGTCGCTGATGTTCCATTTTCACTTTTTGACAAGTCATACACTTAGCGACGAATTCTGCTACTTCTCGCTTCATACCACTCTACCAATAAATTTCCCGTAGGTCTCTGTACATTTTGGTACACTTGGGTGTATTGAATACCTGGTATTGTGAGCTTCCTCCATAACTTTAATTCTTAAATCTCCAACCTTAGGTTCACATAACCGATTAATATGTCTTAGAACACCACCTTCAAAACTAAACTTTGGCCTTTTCCCCTCTAGTAATTCATCCACCATCTTCTTGAATTCTGGATCTAGAAGCTGATTAATCTTGATTTCACCAATTAAACTCGGCTGCGCCACAATTGCAGCCATTAAACCACCTTCAATTTTAGGAATTACTTAAAGTCTTATGCATTTAAATTCTTGTATTAACTTCTCTTGGCCCGTCAGAATATAAGCCAAACTCTCCGCCGACTTCCGGCTCAAAGCATCGGCAATTACATTCGCTTTTCCCGAGTGATATTGAATCTTCAAATCATAATCTTTCATAAGTTCCAACCATCTTCTTTGTCTCATATTAAGATATCTTTGAGTGAATAAATATTTCAGACTTTTATGATCGGTGAAGATTTCACAAGTTATCCCGTATAGATAATGTCTCCAAATTTTCAAGGCGAAGATTACCACCGCTAACTCCAGATTGTGTGTTGGGTAATTTTTCTCGTGTGGCCTCAGTTGTCTTGAAGCATAGGCTATTACCTTGTCCCCTTGAGTTAACACACATCCTAAGCCTTGATGAGAAGCATCACTATAAATTCTAAAATTTTCGCTACTTGTTGGAATTGCAAGTATCGGTGTCGTTGTTAACTTCTCCTTCAATGCTAAGAATCAATCTTCACACTCCTTATTCCATTCAAACGGTATGTCTTTTCTCATTAGCCTTGTCATCGGAGTCGCAATTCTAGAAAAGTCTTTGACAAATCTTCTGTAATATCCGCCTAACCCCAAAGAAACTTCAAATCTCGGACACATTAGTTGGCCTTGACCAATTCATTACAACTTCAACCTTTTGTGGGTCTACTGAAATGCCCTCTTTAGAGATTACATGCCCTAAGAATGTGACACTTGTCAACCAAAACTCACTTTTTTTCAATATCCCATACAACTATTTCTCCCAGAGTCGTTACAAAACTAATCTCAAATGTTCCTCATGTTCCTCCGGGCTCTTGGAATAAATGAGAATGTCATCAATGAATACGATAACAAACTCATGTAAGTAAGATTTGAAAACTCTGTTCATTATATCCATATAGGCAGCTGGTGCATTAGTAACCCCAAACGATATCACTAGAAATTCATAGTACCTGTAGCGAGTCCTAAAGGCTGTCTTCTCTACATCCTCTACTTTGACTTTCAATTGGTGATATCCCGATCTCAAGTCTATCTTTCAAAATACTTGGGCCCCTTGAAGTTGATCAAATAAGTCGTCAATACGCGGCAACGGGTATTTGTTCTTGATTGTTACCTTGTTGATCTCCCGGTAGTCAATACCCATCTGTATTGTACCATCCTTCTTGTTCACAAATAACACTGGTGCACCCCACGGAGATACACTTGGTCGAATGAAACCCTTGTCCAGTAATTCTTGTAATTGAGTCTTCAATTCTCTCTCAACTCAATTGGTGCCATTCGATACGGTGCTCGCAAAATTGGTTGAGATCCCGGCATAACATCAATACCAAATTCAATTTCCCGATCAATTAACTCACTAGGTAATTCCTCTAGAAACACATCTGGGAATTCGCTAACTATCGGAATATTTTCAAGTTTAATATCAACATTTCTAGTATCAAGTATACTACAAAAAAAAACCCCGACAACCCTTTTTTAACAATCAACAGGCTTCAATGGCTGACACTATATATGGCGGTGACACAATACCCTTGCCTTGAAAATAAAACACATCTTGATTTGGAATACGAAATACTACCCCTTTATTGTTACAATCGATATTTGCATAATTAGCCAGTAACCAGTGCATACCCAATATAACACAAAGTGCTGAATAATTAATAGTACAAAATCAACTGTTAAGCTTTTACCACCTATATTTATGTCACATTTTCTAAGCACCCCTGAACTAATCAACGGAGCCCCTAATGGTATCGTAACCGATAAATCATAGTTTAGAAACTCTAATGGTTTATCTAAATACTTAGCAAAATGGTATGACACAAACGAGTGTGTGGATCCCGAATCTATAAGTACATTTGCTAAGTGTGAACAAATGGGAACCATACCTGAAACAATGGTGTCGGCAGAAATAGTCTCCCCTAGCCTAAGCTGAAATGATTTGCCTCCCGCTGCTCCTTCCTCGAAGGTGGTTGAGTAGTCCTTGGTGTAATGGCACTAGCTGCATATGAACCAGAACCTGAGGCTCCTTGGTGTTTGGTAGGGCAGTCCTTGGCTTAATATCCCAACTCTTTAAAAGTAAAGCATCGACCCCTCTTATCCACATTTTGATTTGGACAGTTTCTCGCTATGTGTTCCGGTTGTCGGCAAATATTGCAAGTAATTAGGTTTTGAAGTTGATTGCATCGACCCTAATGAAATTTTTGATAAGTCTGACACCTCGATTTATTCCCACTAGAACCACTGCCACTACTGGCCGACGAACCTCCCAAACTCTGTCTGTTTTCACTTCCTTGATCACTGAACTGACTTGATCCCGCCCTTTTGCTTTGTTGATTTGGTGGTGGTGGCATGTTTGAGGTATACCCTGGATCCCTCACGGCAGTGGAGGCGATGTCTAGTACCCCGGCGTATGTCTAAGGTCGAAATACTGTCACTTGTCCCCGTATATCACTTCGAAGCCCAACCACAAATTTTCTCACTTTCACTTTCTCATTTGTTACAAAATCTCTGACAAACCTTGCCAAACTTGTAAGTTGTGTCGAATACTCTTGGACTGTCTTTCCCTTTTGTACCAACTCCATAAATTCTTGAGTTTTATGGTCTCCAAATGATTTCGAAAAATATTGTTCATTCAATATCTCAAGGAATTGATCCCAAGTAGTCGGTTAACCCGGACCCAGCTTAGTACGCCACCAATATTGTGCTTCATCCTTTAATGTATCAGCAAAAAATAGAACTTTTTGCTCTTCCGTACACGGAAACACCCTGAAAATTTTCTCCGTGTCGAAAATCCAAAAGTTTGCTCTCATCGGGTCAGCCTCCCCACAGAATATTGTCGGCTTTTGTTTATGAAATTTTGAGATAGTGACAACTTCCTCCCTGGGATTTGGATTCGGTTGTACCAGTCTCTCCTCAACCACAAGTGTTTCTGGTACTCGTACCAACCCTTCGATTGCTCTTTCGACCCATTCCATTCAATTTAAGGTGTCACCTCCAGACATTATGCCTGGCACCCATATTATATTACACACACACACACACACATTACTTTTAAGGAACATATGGCATGCTAATCATTATTAAAAGCATGCTAAATAAACATGTATGCATGATCATGTAGCTATGTGTCGTTATGTGCACACTACTCATTGTATACGTCTCTCGTCTCCAAAGGCTCTAGCCTACTACTTTGATACCAAAAATCGTCACACCCTAACCTGCCTTGTGCGGATTAGGACACGTGTAACAATGCTACAAGCGCTCAACTATACTAATTAGCAGAGAAAGAATTACTAAGAAACACGTGTGTTAAACGACATAAAAGAACTTTACTTTGACAAAATAGCCCCCAAGGGTAAAATGGTCATTAATAAAGTATAGTATACCAAAAGATAGGTGTTTGAGACCCGGATCCAATGCAAAAAATGGTGCGCAAATCCAAATTTTCTAGAAAGAGTTACGTCCGTTTCTGTTAAAGCCGTCTGGCTAAAACCAGACCTGCGGATCGATCCGGCCCTAAACCGGATCGATTCGGTTTTAGCATAATGGAATCTCTGGTTCCTCCGAATCAATCCGCCCATGACCCGGATCGATCCGGTTTCTGCAGAAATTGATTTTTAGCAGAAATCTCCTATTTAATAAGTCCAAACATATCCAAAACCAAACTAAACTTCTTGGGCACTTTCAAAACTAACTTAAAGTGTTTCCAAGTCTTTTAAAAATTTCATTAACATGTCTACAAACATACCTAAGCATTCCCACACTTTTAAAACATGGTCCAATCCTCATTTGAGTAAAAACTAAACATATAACTACCAATTTTCAAAGAAAATAAATAAACATAGCCAAGATGATTTTCAAAAACTTTACAATAACTTGTCTATAATATAACCTCATTCAAAGAAATTATGACACCAATCCGAACTTACCGGGAAGGTTCAACGCCACAACTTACTCATGCCCATAGTTACAACTGAAGAAAATACATAGAATTTACAAAGATAACCTTCAAATCCTCCCATTTCTTACCCAAAACTAACCACTAACATAGAGAATTACATAAGTTTCTTCAAATATACATTAACCACATGAGTCATGGAATTCCAAAACTAACTCCAATTCTCTCCAACACTACAACCATAAGTTAAGGACTTCAAGCCACAAGTGAAGGGCTTCAAGCCACAAGTTATACCATATTACATGTTATAGACATAACTACAAGTCCCAAATCTCTCTCCCATTCCCAAGCACGTTACTTCCTCTCCGGATATTGCTTCGTACCTGCGGTGGTTTTTATTTACCACAATAGAAAAAGGAAAACGATTTTCTTAAGCATTACGCTTAGCACTACACCATATGACCTCATTACTAACGGATATATCCGTTAGAATAAATGTTACTAACGGATATATCCGTTAGTATATTAGCGTTAGTAATATTACTGACGGATATACTAACGGATATATCCGTTAGTAAAATTATTTTTACTAACGGGTATATTCGTTAGTAAATCCGTTAGTAAATCAAAGGATTTCTAATGGATATATCCGTTAGAAAATTACTTACTAACGGTTTTTTCTAACTAATTTTAAAAAATTTATGTTGAATACTAACGGTTTGTCAACTATTACTAACGGATATATCCGTTAGAAATCCAAAAAATTAAAAAATATTCACGAATTTACTAACGGATATATCTGTTAGAAATATTAAATAATATTAAAAAAAATTAATTGATTTATATGTTTCCCAATTTTTATTTGCACCTAATTAACAAGCATCATAATCATACCAAAATAGGCACCAAATTATTTAATGTCATAATTTGTCGACAAAATAGAGAATAAAAAATTACATGAACAATTAAACCTACTTTACAAAAGTTCCTCCCAAAAATCTCTCAAAGAATCCAACCGAATGTCTAATACACACAAGAGTCTAGTTCCTACCATAATGAGTGAAATAATTCCATCCAGTAATATATGATGTCAAAAATAAAGGACATGAAATAAGGAGAGAAATAATAAATGTATCTACATATGTAAGATTGGGTTGTCCATCCAGAGATCATGCTCCAAACCATCTTTTACATTGGCCGTGTCTTCTCTACTCCACTCTGTTCCAAGACCCAAAATGGATAAGAGTCATATTTTGGCATTACAAATTGCAATAGTTGATACAACAAAATTGAAAAGAGTACAATGGAATTGCTATTTTTTTAGTTAATTGTTTTTTGGGTTAATTTCACTTTACACCCTTGAAGTTTGGGTGATTTTGCACTTTGCACCCTAAAGTTTAAAACTTTGGTCCCTAAAGTTTGGAAGTAGTTGTACTTCAGTCCCTCCAAGACTTTTTGTGATGAAATTTTCACTTTTAGTGACAAAATCATTCGTCATTAAAGGGCTATTTGGACTTTTTGGCACATTTGTGAAACTTTAGGGACCAAAGTGTCAACTTTTAAACTTTAGGGTGCAAAGTGTAAAATCACTCAACCTTCAAGGGTGCAAAGTGCAATTAATCCTCTTTTTTTTTAACCTAAAAACATGTGGAAATCATGCTATTAAATTACAATGCCAATACAACGTAAAATAGCAAATGGCATCAGATTCAATGGGTATTTACAATAAATAAAATCCAAAGACAAAGGCATTGTTTGGTTCTTAGATTTAGTGATGCGAAAAGAAAGGAAAATGCAAAGGAACACATATTGGGGATTAAAAAAGGAAGATAAAAATTTAATAGGTCAATTCCAACCCGCCTCTCCAACATAATCTAGGGTCCAAGTGCAGTAGGATAATTTTGATACAGAGTATGTCTTGTAGTTTTTCAACTTATTTCATGTTTTTATTTATCATCACATACAGTGGCGAAAAGGCTAAAAAAATTTACGAATAAAAAAAAAACTATAGCCTCAACTCTAAGATAATGCACAGGGTAACTTACCTCAACTCTAAGATAGCAACCCAATTCCTACTGTGCATCTGGATCACCCATGTCTGCAGCTTCCACTAATAAATCAACACCTCTGTCATGATGAAAAAGGTGTACAGTATCCTAAAACCAACCAAAAGCATTGATATTTACACGACTAACCTTGGCATTTCAGATAGTCTAAGAAAACATGCAATGATATCTTTTAATAGCCGAGGCAGTGGTTTTTCAGGAAGTTTTTCCACCATGCCTCCCAAGACATGTTCAATTGCAAAAAACCAAAGTGCAAAAGCACAACAGTAATGTAGCTCTTGCAAAAGAATTTTTGAAACAATGAAGGTTGCGACCTGTGCAATAAAAAGATATTTAAAAGAATTCATGTCAGATCTTGCTAGCGTTTTCACTAGATATAAATGACAAGAATTATAAACGTACAAAGTCTGCCCAGGTTGCGCAAGATGACGCTATAATTCTCTGTAAATATGTATTTATAATATTTGAAAGTAATTCCCAATGTTTTCACCAAAATATAAGTTGCAGGGCAAGAAACTGAGAAAGAGAACATAACCAAGAACACATATATCAAACTTTTCAATGTATGCATAAGATCAAGATTTTGAATCCACTCACTGCTTTCGACAATTCACTTCCCAATTCGATGGAACGTAGGCACAAAGGAAATATCTATGTTTCAAGAAGAAAATGAATTACACGTGGATCATCAACCTACCAGAAAGAATAAATCAAAACATTACTTCATCACTACTGAAAGCTATAGTTATATTAAAGCATCGGTCTGCAGGTACACTTTTGTTAAAATTAAGTAGTTATACAATTACACATCAGTAAACACGCCTTTAATTCCTCGAACAGTTCCATATAGTTTATCTTTATGTGCAAAATCACAAACAATATATGATGGCACCAAAAGAGCACACAACTTCTATGCATATTGATTACATATAAGAAGGAAAAAGCACCTTCACTAGACCGCCAATAACTCCCAAGCTGGCAAGCCTCAAAAACTCGAAAGGCTTTCCATCTTCCGTAGTATTAAGGAAAGGATACAAATATAGTGGTATTTTAGCTGCAGAAATAAAACCTCAGTGGAAGAAAAATGCTATGATCTTTGTCTCAAAAGATAATGTTAATGATAAATAGTACTAAAATAGCACTCAACTTACATATGAATTAAGAAATATGCCACGTGAGCTTATAAATTTGGCTATAAAAGTATAAATAATATCAATTTCTTATGCCTAATGAACGACGAGAATCTAGCAACAACCACCAATCACAGAAAGTATTCCTAGAATGGAATGGAACTTATCCACAATTGTACTGTAAAATATTTTGACAAATAAACCTATATAACCATAATAAGAACTATATGGGAAGGAGAAACAAAACGTTGCAAAGTGGGATGAAAGAATAGTTACTTAATTTTTCATAAACATAGATACTTTTAGAAACCAGGAAAAGAAATGCCAGATCAACTGAACTTGCTAAACCAGGTATTTAGAAAATAGAATATGTTTCATTGATGAAGTATATATTTATGTACATGTATGCATGCATATACATTCACACACATGTATGAATCTATTATTTATAACTTAAAAAGAGCTTGCTTTTCCTGCTACATTGATGGAATCACTTTTTTCCCCCTCTTATTGAGTTTTAAGTGTTTTGTGAAATCTTTCATTCACCATATCATGATCTTGTATATGTGAATTGTTAGAAGACTGGTCATTTAGACTCAACAAGTGCAAAAATGCGAATTCCTGTGTATGAAAATGTACCCAAAAAAAGAAGAGATGAAATCTTTTGATTAGATGTAAATCAATATGCCGAAGTAAGATATAACAAAGGTAGAGCAAAGTAAAGTGACTGAAATCTTCATAATTTTGGTAAGTGACTTTGTCATGTATTTTCCTCATTCGGGTTGATTAAAGTATGTATTTTCACCATATCATGACTTTCTCTTGCACTACTTCAGGTTGATCATTCTTATTGCTATCCTTACAGTTCCTCTTAATAGCACAGTGCGGAATACTCTTCTGGTTTCTCCTTTCTAAGACACAGATATAAATTAGTAGAAGTGGTTTGGAATATTGGATATGGTATAACTTTTACTCTATGCACAAGGAAAAGATTAACTTTGGACAAAAGATAGATAATTACAGTTTGTATTCTAATATTTTATTAATTCCACACATGATTATCATGATAGTTTGCCTTTTAATTTCATATCCACTCCAGGTAGATGAGTTGACAATTAATTAGTCCAGGCATGGTTATCGTATTACTTTACCTTTAAATTTTATTTCTGGAATTTGGCCACAACTCAATATCATTGCCGCTAAATGAAAAAAACTTCCTCAGGTGGGTTCTCCCTTCGAATCTGAACCAAAATCCAAATACTAATTGTAGTAATCTAAATACCAATGGTACTATAAACATGAGAGCTAATCATATAACTCATTGACCTTATTATAGATTGATGCTTCAAGGTTCTACAGTTCATAATCTCCCTGTGTACGTGTTCATCAATCTGTCAAAACCAAAGAGAACAACTCCTCGATTAATAATTGAAAAAGAAAATCCAAAGTAAAACCTACTAAACTGATTCAGGGAATATGGACTATAAATATTGAGTTTTGTTTGAATCTACCCGGAAAAATAAAAATTGATTTCTAAGTCTAAATGAGTAGTAAAACTGACTGATAACAAAAAATTAATTTCTAAGTCTAAATTTCCCATGCTTATAGTTCAACTTCATTGATAACAAAATGAAAGTTAAGAGAAAAAAAAAAGTAAATGAAAAAAGGATAAGCTAAGTATTATTATAATCATGTCACTTAATGTAAGTAGAAGCATATATAGGCCTTCTAACCAATACCTAATGAAAGAATTTCTCCCAGTTGGGTTCTTGCTTGTAATCTTTCGATCAACATAGATCAAAAGGGGGAAGAGATGGAAGAGAAAGAAAAAGTGTCAAACTATTGCAAATCTCAGTTTTCAGCTTGAACCATCTAACATGCTGCTAGTCCCATTCTCTAATCTCAACTGCAAGATTGAAAAAATAAGTAAAATGTAATAGACCCATAGCAATAAAATTAACTATGAACAATATGGTTTCCAAAAAAACTACTATTTTCTGAAGAAGTACGTTTTGATACTAATACATGATAATTAGTTTCCTATGTTTGAAAGATGTTGAGTTGTTGACATACTACATGTTCAAGTGAAATCCCAAACTCTACAACTAATAAAATAGGCATCTTTCTAGCAATTAGTTACCCTCTTATAGATTGAAACCAAGATGCTTTGTCGAGGTGGTCATGATATTTCTGGACAAGACAAAGAAACCGTAATTAGAAACACATGAGGCTACAACAAGAGCTTATTTGACTCTAAATTAGCTCTTTTCATTTCTTTTTATTTTCATCACTGCTGAAGTTGATCCACAACCGATCCTACAGATTTCTAGCTCTTCTACTCACAACTCAAGAACCTAGTCATAAGAGTCACCACATTTAAGTGAAATATTTAGTAAACAACTGACCAAGCCTCTCTCTGTATGATTTTCCTTATCGTTTTCCTTTCCCTCACTAAATCCAAGACCCAAACATAGACTTAATTTAGCAGGTGAAGAAGTGTTAAAACTCAGGTGATGAATTAGACCCAGGTCTATGGTAGAGCCACCTTTGGGCTGTGCCATTTACCCTAGTAGACTCTTGGGGAAAGAAAGATAAGAATGGTTAATTTTCTCATACAGGACACTTGTGCCACTTGAAAAAAAAATCTCAACCAGAGAAATTTAGGTCATTTTTTAAACTAGTGTTGAAACTTTGAAAGAAGCACAAATGCATGAAAATTTGATCATTCTCATCTATCCTGTGAATGATAAAATTCATGATTTTGAACTCCAAATTCTGGATTAAGTACAACTATCATCTAAGTGGATAATTCATTATCTTAACACTGTACATTATAAGACAATATAGTCTCAAAATCTCCTAATTTATTGAGTGTGTGTGTGTGTGTGTGTGTGTGTGTGTGTGAGAGAGAGAGAGACAGAGACAGAGACAGAGAGACAGAGACAGAGCAACAACAGAGATCTGTTTTCCACTGTACCTCTCGACAAACAAATCAATAGTGTCCTTGAAAGCCCTCGGATCAAGGAGCAACGTCGTTATATCCTGAAACATAATTCCTGCCAAAACAAGAATTTAATTCAATCAATAATCTCTCTCTACATATACTATGTGTCTATACAGATCTACATATACATGTACACACACACACACAGACATTCACATATATATATATACACACACACGCATCTATAAATTATGATTCGAACCAGAGCTGAAATGGGAATAGTTTACCAGGTTTTGGGAAATCGGGGATGATACAGATCGAAGATGAAATTCTTGCGATCCGATCGTCTTCACCATTTTGAGCAGAGGCCATGGTTGAGTGCTCTCTCTCTCTCTCTCTCTCTCTCTCTCTCTCTCTCTCTCTCTCTCTCTCTCTCTCTCTCTACTGGACTCAGTGAGTCTGGTGGCCTGAATCACCCGTTGACGCATAGATCAATAGTTGACGTTGGGAAAGAGTGGAGTGGTGGCGACGGTTCGTGGCGGCGGCGAGCAGTGGTGGTGGCGATGGAGAGAGGCGATGGTGGCGACGGTGAGGGTGAGGGTCGGTTTTGAGAACTAGAGAGCTTGAGAGATAGATAGATTGAGCTTTGGGGGGAAAATTTGGGGGGTAGGGGGAAAATTTTGGACAAATTTTATTTGTACAGTTTATTTATAAAATTGTCACAACATTTTCAACTTTCAGGCTTTATTTACAAAAAATGCCACCGAATTTTAAATTTTTTTGCACCTTTTCATTTTCAAAGAACATACTAACGGATACATCAAATTACTAACAGATTTTTCTGATTTCTAATAGATATATCCGTTAGGAATTACTAACGGATATATCCGTTAGAAAGCTTAAAATCTGTCCGTTAGAAATTGGTCCATATGGTGTAGTGTAGTGAACAATCTAAACATGATTGAATGGTTAACATGTGCAATGCTACAAATAACCACATATCCAATACTTGTAATTGCCGAGTCACTGGTTCAATGATTCATTCAGACCCGACGACCTACCCTGGTCCCGTGGTCACTTCTATTCATTGGACTTCCGTATTTCTTGGATTCTTTCTCTTCACCACCCTTATTACTCCCAATAATGAATCATTTTCCCGGTGCTCATTGATTAGCACATAAACATATAAGCATGTAAGCACATAAGCATGGCAACTTTTCACATAATTGACATAAAATTCATAATTTAACAATTTTATAGCTTGTAAGCATGATTTCAACAACCCAAAATATATAGAAATATTGAACACCTTAAACCACAATTTCTTTTTAGCTAGAAAACTGACCTTACTTAGATTTTACCCAATTAAAGCTAGAGAAATGCTGAATTTACCAAACCCAAGCTCAATTTCTACTCCAAAGAAATTTCTACACATTTTCGGCAAATTGCGTGTTGCCAATTAGATTGAGCTACCAAAATCCGACAATTAAAATGTAAATCAAAGGTATAAAAACAATCGTCTCACCTCCACGAGTCCGAAAACGACTTCGGTTGGCGAATTGGACGAACGGCGGCGACGGAACAACTGAAAAACGACGTTGGCGCCTCATGTTCTCTTCTCTCTCTCTCCAAGCTCTCTTTTGAGTTTAATTTTCTGTAAATTGAGAGTCTCCCACTCCCTCTTGCCACATACACACACATGCAACATGTGTTGAGGTGTCAAAGCCTCATTTTTTTTCACTTTTCACTTGCACCCCCGGATTTTCTTAAGTTCTTATTATGAAATCCCCCAAACATTTCATTAACTACTCAATTATTTAATGAATATTTGTCTAAGTTCCGTATGGTACCATACACGGCCCCAAATATTTTGTGTAGTTGCCATCGCACTTACTAATTCTGAATCCTTTTCAGGCATACCCTTGTTTGGTTATCCAAACTAATACCAAATGCTAGCATATAACATCACAATATTGAAAGCATCTTTAAACAAGTGTTCATATAATCATATAAATGTATTTATCATATAAAATGCAAATTTATTTTATCTAGGCCCTTCATTGAGTTCCACTTCATTACCTGTCCCACCTCACTGGGGACTTTTTCAACTGTATCCTTCCCTGAACACTTTTCACGGGCGAGTCCAAAGCCTCCCCTTAATCCATTATATACACTAATTATACAAATTAATACATATTAAGATAATAAGCAAACCTTTTTCCGGTTACGGTTGTTAAAACAAACCATGAAATAAAGACCTTACAATGCATTAGACCTTTCCAAGTATTAAGTATATGTCTTTTTTAACTCCAATTTTCTCTGTGCATTGTTGGCATCATGTTATACCTAGAATACAACTCTGTGCCTCTAAACTAAGCAGATTATTTTGCTTGTTGAGATAGTTCCATTCACCAATCTCTCTCTCTCTCTCTCTCTCTCTCTCTCTCTCTCTACTTAACTGATATGCCTAACATTGATAACATACAGGTCATCTTATTGCTCCACTGGTTGCACTTATATTCTGCAATATTATGGGATTGCCTGTGCTGTAGTCACGTTGGAAAGGTATGTTGTTTGTTTTGTCCAGATCTCGAATCGATACATGAATCCTTGGTTCCATTATGCTAAATAATCTAATCCTAAAAGTAGTTAATTTCCTTGATTCAGTAATTCAGATTTTGTTTTGACACCATTTACATTAGTACTTAACAACCGTAGAATAAGGTTTAATCTTTATTTTTTTGGCAAAAAGTTCATTAGCCAATGTGTCTTTAGATATGATAAATCCAACCATCATATATGGTTGCTTGATGTAGCTAGGAAATAAAACTATATGTAAGTTCTAGTTATTATCGATATGATAAATCCAACCATCTTATATGGTTGCTTGGTGTAGTAAAAATAAAACTGTACGTTTGTTTTAAAATTACTTCGATATGATATTCTAACTACACAAGGGTTTTTTTTTTTTTTTTTTAATCTTTCCTCGTTCTTTGGGAGACAATCACCAAGGCTAGATGTCTGAAAAATTGTCGTCAATTGTTTAGGAATTACTACTTGCTTAGAGCAAAAGTTTCAAACTTTGAATCATCCCAGTTTAGGAATTACTCCTTGCTTAGATCATAAGTTTCCAATTTTGTATCATCCCAGATATAATTTGATATTGCGACATTTCAAAACGTTGAGCACTTTGAATTTGGGTGAAATTTCTTTGATGTTAGATTGAATATTTTGAAGCATATCTTTGATCATTATCATAATCAGGAGTAAGTGTAGAAGTGAAATTCTCTGACCATCATAAAATTCAGCCCGAATGTCCGCTTTTCTGCCACATTTCCCCACTGGAGATACTCATGCCATTCCCCATCACCCTTTCTTTTTCCGGTCACATCTCCCAAGCTTAATCAACTTCATCCTCACTGAAATTACTGACCCTGAGAGACGAATTAATCATTATTGTGGCATATTTGTATAAATGGATATTCTCATTCTGGACCTCTTATTTTCCAGGGATGGTTAGCAGCTAGCGCGGCGTTTATAGCCGGACTTGTGGGGTTTCTGTGGCTTAATTCTTTTTCCAGTCACATGACTTCAAGTATATTTGTATAATAGTAGAACGTACAGATATTAATTGCAGGTGTTGGCATAGATACTGCACATGGAACTAAACTGTAAGTTCTCTTAAAAGAAAAACACTTCAAAAGAAAATGTGGCTGGCCTTTTTGCTAACTTCCCTGTTATACTCTTAAGTACTGCTTAGTTTCTTCTGTATCTATTTGTTTTTTTTTGTTTTTTGCTTGATAGTATGTGTAGTTGTGTAGATACACCTTTGTTCCTCTTTCTATAATTTTTTTTTTTTTTTGGCTTGCTGACTACTTGACTGTTGTCATAAATTCATAATATCACAGAAGAATTCAATGGCCTTATGTTATAAATTTTGTTGGCCTGTGTAGGATTAATACACAAAACTAGTTCTTATGAAAAGTGAAAACCAACATTATGTTTGATTTGTTAAAGAACCAAAGTTGGGAATTATTTTAGGTTGATCAAGAATCTATCAAATACTTAAAATTTGTAGAACCATAAAACCGTTTCTACTCTTTCCAAACCACCACTTCTCAGACTTGCTCCTACAATTCGATGCTAATCAAATGGAGCAAAGTATAATGACTAAAGGTCTGTTTGCAAATAAATCCTAGGATCTCTGGTCTTGAAGATCTGTCTTATTAGAGGAATCGAAAGAAGGCAGTCAATCGAAAGTGCCACTCATGCATTGTATAATTAAATTTTCTCTAAAAGGTTTTGATGGGGAAAAAACCTTTCTAACTAAAAACTTAACATCGCTTTTTGTCATTCTTTTGTTAAAAGAATTTGTGTAACGTTTTTATTATTCTAGCAAAATATGAGGCAACGTTGCTGCTTCATCAACCACCACTAGTTGATGGCTATAAATTAATGCACGGCAGCCAGGTCACCCACATTACTGTTTATTATCCTCACCACTTTGATATGTAAGTATGTGAATATATCTTCACATATAGAGTATGTGAATATAGGTTATGATGTCCTAGATTTGTTCTGATGATCCATATATATCCGCAGAGGATTTCTCATATGAAACATATGGTGAGTGATTATATTCACAAAATGTGAGATATTCTTTTTTTTTTTTGGGACGTATACGAATACAATTAAACACATTAATTGGATGGGATGTAGTGGCATGGCTTAAGAGCCTCGTGAGTTTAGCACCTCTTCTTTCAAGGTTGGATATTTTTTGTACATTGAGTAGAAGACTAGAAGTTAATCCTTTTTTTTTTTCCCGGATAATGTGTGATTTTCCAGTTATAGGGTTGTCTGTCTAAGAACAGAAAATAGAACAAAAAAGAAGAAAAGAAAGACAGTGACTTTAGAAATTTAGTTTTAAATCCCTTGTTAGGGAAAGTTATTGGTTAAAGGATACAATGAAAATTTTTTTGGTAAAAAGTCCCTCAATCCGAGTTTTTTGTACAAAAATTTCGACGAATTGTAAAAAAATTCACTAAACTTTTGGTGAAATTTCACAACTCGTTGGAATTTTTGTCCAATTTTTAAATGTGAGGGACATTTCTCGAAAATAATTTTCTTGTTAGATCTAATGCTTAACAAATACTCTAAAATGAACTAAACTTTAATTAATCGTAATGATTTTTATTTATTACGAGAACAAATCTTTCCACCTTACTCCGCGGTATGGATTCAATTTTCGGACCGAATAATATTGCCCACATTTAAAAAATAATTTAAAAAACCAACAGAGAATCCAACTATAATCTGGAGAGCATTTTTGTTCACCTATTTTTAGTTTATTATTACTCACTCAGGCTTCACAGGATAATACATGTCTCATTTGATTCCCATTTTGTCCATGTACTATCAATATAATTACTAAAATGAGACACGTGTTATTCAGTAAAGGTTTGGGTGAACAATAATAGACCAAAAATTGGTGAACAAAAAAGCTCTCTATAATCCGGGGGTAAATTCGTCATCCTACGTGAGACTGGGTGTTTGAAGAAGTTGCCTTTTTGTTTCCAGACCTTTTTCTGGGTCTTCTAAGGACATGTCAGTAATGATTGTAGTGTCCTACTTTAAGCTTTCAAAATTTGACTTGTTAAAATGGCGACTTGGGTTTTGTGGTCCGTCACAGAGTTTTTTTTTTTTTCCAAAGTCTAAAGAAATTAAATACTCCTAAGACCATCTCCAACCCTGAGACAACTATTGCAGTAAAAGCAAAGTTGTTGTAAAATGTGATAAAATCTTGCTCCAACAGGCACAGTAACTGTTGCAGCAAAGTTGCTGGGTTGTCCAAATGGCAGCAACAATGCTGCGATAAACCCATGCCATCAAATCTTATTTTGCAATATTTTAATGAAAGATAACACAATTTTTGAATAATTTATATTTGAATTTAAGCGAAAGTAAATTTTAAAATTCTTTTGTAGGGGGAAATTTAAGTTTGAAATTTATTCAAAAACTAAAATTGTAAAAAATTCAAAATAATATTTTAAATTGTAAAATATTTTAAATAATATTATAATTTTTTAATTAGAAAATGTCACATATTGCCAATAAACAATACTATAAAATCACAAAGTACAATAATATGGGTAGAATACAAATAATAGATAAAAGAATAATAGTATATTAAAATAACAAAAGTTTGATGTAAGGGTTGGAGTGACTCATCAAAACCAACACAACAACTTTGCCTAAGACCCATCAAAATACTAATTTACCTTATCAATTGATGGTTTGCCTTTGGAGATGGTCTCAGTACTATCTTAAAGTTACTACAAAATTAGTACTAGAAGATATGGTTTACTTGGCTGTGTATACATGGGTGATGGGTATCTGAATTGCCTAATGGTCAACTTGCTTATATATGCTTATGACATGTGGCAAATGTCATGTCCGTATGAGTTTTGATATTGTGTGGTTCCAAATCCAAAACTCTCTTTTCAAACTACAAATGAATTTACATTGGACTCATCTACTAAATCTTTGATCTACCTTACTGCTGATTAGATCCGCCCCATCACTCACCTTCTCAGACAGAATCTGATTTTTTTTTGGTCAAAAAGACAGAATCTGATTGAAAAGCCAAAATTTCCATCCTGTTTTTGTGCGTGTGAGTGTAAGTTCATATTTTTTTCTAGTGGTAAATTTGTGATGTAAGAATCAAAATAATGTATGACTCTAATGCAATTTTTAGTTTTTGACCTGTGTAGTGTGTGTACAATACTTAAATTTATGAGTTTGTGCATAGTACTGCTAAGTGTAGGACATCCGTGACACCAAAACGAAATCAACTTTCTAAAATTATCATGAAAAATAATAGGAGATAAGGAGTGCAATTGTAGTCAAATTCCAAGTATTTTAAGTTTTGGTCATACGCACAATACCAAATTGTATGCAAATTTTCAGATTAAAATACTCGTGATTCCCAAATAGTCCAAACTCTTGAAACATATCAGGAAGGTTAATAGGGATTTGTTGGAACGATATCATGTCCCAAATCAAGTATTCTCTCCGTCCCTTTTTTTTAGTCCATCTTTGAGAACTCAACTTATTAAGGGGACAAAAAGAATCTACACTTACTTTTCACAATTGCCCCTAATCATTACAATAACTTTTTTAGTTTTGTCTTGGTGTAGATTTCAAGGAAGGGTAGTTTTGGAAAGTAAATAAAAATTGTATGTCAATTTAGGAAAGTGGACACTAATTTTGGGACATTCCAAAATAGAATATAGGACTCAAAAAAAGGGACGGAGGAAGTACTATTTTAGTAAATGTATTGGGAAGGTTAATACGGGTTTGTTGAAACGATGCTATGCCCAACACGGGTAAATATTGGGTGTCACATGGATACCAGATATGAGATATGATTATATCCCTCTCACAAAATTTGAATTTTTGCTAAATTTAGAGATTTTTTTATTGATTTAGATAAGGACACACCCATGAAAATAGACGGTCATGTGGATTGATAAAGACTCCTTATTGGCTTAGGATATCATTTAGGATAATATCCCTGTTGCAACCAATATTTACACGCCCATCACCCAAGTTTTGATCTTTGTTGTGTTCCTTGCTTTAATGATAACAATAGCGTATTTAATTGCATACACATTCTTTCCTTCCAAGATCAGAAAATAATATTAGTATTTCAACACAATTACTTATTATTTTGATATATGATTGGTTCACGTGATGTGCATGTACGATGCATACCATTATTTATCAAAACAACACCATATGCAAGGGGAAAGGATAAGATTTTCACTGTAAAGGTTATTTTTTTTACAAGTTATATAACAAGTCAATAAAATATGATTATTTGAACATTCATACTGCTTAAAACTAGGGAAAATTTCACTACACATCAACAATATTTGGAAGAGTAATATTTGGGGCACTAACAACTTCCACTAACACTTACTAATACACTCTATCTCTCTCCTAGTGGCACTGTGGGCTCCGCAGTGGACCCCGCAGTACCACTAGGAGAGAGATAGAGTGTGTTAGTAAGTGTTAGTAGAAGTTAGTGCCCTTAGCATTGCTCTATTTGGAATGTTAAACGGATGGTGTAGATATCACCATAGAGAGAGAATAAGAATTGATTGATCTCATCAAATGCCATTGTTAATCCATTCCTGCCTCTTATTTGGTTAAAGCTTAAAGCTTGATTACTGTATTTGTTCATAGAGTTCCCTTCCTAAATCCATATGCATCAAACAGAGTCTAAAGAAACATTGTTCCTTCGGTTGGTTAACAAGAAAAATAATGAAAAAATTAGAATTGAAAATAAAATATAGTGAGAAATACACAAATAATGAATCTTGTGTGCTCATATTCCTCTCCTCTTAAATTACAGTTATATGTTGAAAATTTTGAATCATTAATGTTGTTAAGCAGAGGACAACATATGAAAAATAAATTTTCTTTTCCTTCAATAAATCCACAAGCAAATCGTTCAATGAATCCACAAGCAAAGAAAACCTCAGAGATTATTCACTTGTCCTTTTCTTTGCACAACAAAAAGCTTCCGCCTAACTTGCAATCCTTTAAGAGCAATTTCAATGAGATTAGGCAAATGGGCTAGACAAAATACCAATTTGACTAGTTGAATAGGAAAATACCTAGCCAATATACCAAAGTCACTCCAACCACACTAGCCAAATGACTAGCCATTTATTTTGTTTTGCCATTTTTAAATTCAATCAAGACGTGGCCCACATCTCAAACCCAATCAAATTGAAGCACAAATGACCAACTACCATGATCATTGACACCCTTTTTTTGGCTCTCCAATTAGAAAAGAGACATTTTGGTTCATGTGATGGCTTTGCATTATAGACCAAATTTAACGTTTTGGCTAGGCATTTTGATAGTTAAGGTTTTACCTAGGGTGATAACTCTCCCTTGGAAATGTTCTAAGAGCCTGTCATTATAAATATTTCTTAAATTTGATTTTCAAATGACTTTAATAATTGTACCACATTTTGAAAAAATTATCGGTAGTACCAAAGCATTTTAAAATCCAGTTTGGAATTCCTAGCATTTGAGAAAACACAAATTTGCCAACTGCGTGATAAATTAGTTAGAAAACAGGGGAATTAGTTTCTTGTTTTTGCAATACACACTAAAATCTTGTTATGATTGGTAGTTTGTTGTATCCTTGTTTGCACCTATATGTATATATATATATATATATATTTTTTTTTTTACAGCCAAACAATTCCAGCATTCACAAGCACATTAATTTGGTTAGACATGAATTATTAGAGTCATTGTTGCTGCACATCCCAATCAAAATTTTAGTCCACACACAGACACAAACACAATTTCTCTGGGATTAAGACTAAATACACAAAATAGTATTATAGTCTCTCTAGCTGATAACCTGATACACCTTTGAAGTTCTACATCATTTTCAAACCCCCCACAAAAGATATATATATATATATATATATATGTGATAAGAAAGATAATCCTGATGGACATATAGATACTACCTGTAGTCCCTATATAACTGAAACTGCTGCAACAATAAACTACTACTACTCCGTACTACTCACTATTTGACAGAGTCATGGTTTTTTTTAACAAAAGAAAAAGAAGCAAAAAAAAATTCCTAGGTGGGGGGCTAAAGATGGTTGGTTTCCATTTAGGATCTCACATTTTGCTGGGTTTGCGAGGATTTGGGTTGGAGGTGGAACAGAGATTGAGATCAGGGATTGAGTTTGGACCACCATTTGGGTTATTGTTAACTTGGTTGAGTCTCTGTTTGAGTTCAAAGAGCAGAGCTTTATTCTCTTGGTTGAGAATTTCTGCTTTCCTTCTCAGCTTCTCATTCTCTTGCATTATGTAACAGTTCTCCATGTACAGCTTTGAGTTCAACTTATCCATTTCGATCTTCTCTGAATCAATTTACACTTTTTTTTTCCCCAACAATCTGTCTCTGCTATCCCCCTGCCCTGAAAAAATTATCAAACATTGCCACAATCAAAAGGGTATCTTGGATATTGTTGTTTATTGCCACATAATATATACATATATATATATATAGAGAGAGAGAGAGAGAGACAACTATTTCTATATTTAAGATAAAAACCCAGAACCCTGTATAGCTAATTCTTAAACACTTGGAAAAACAGAGGATGCTTATTCAGAGAAAACCCAAAAAAAAAAAAAAGAAAGAAAGAAAGAAAATAAGATTTTGTAATGTAAAACTTTTTTGCGTTAATCTTGGCCTAACCTCCTCTGCTTTGCCTGGTGGAATAGAATTATAGAGATTTTGATGAGAGGAAAAACAGAGGATGTGGACTTAATGAGATCAAGAACAACTCAAGCTCTGGGTAAAGTGTATAAAAATGGAAGCTCAATTTTTGGTTAATAAAGTATGTGAAAGAACAGAGCTTAAGTATCTCCAAATCTGCTGTCCTAACAAGGAAGACAAGAATATGAAGTAACCAAAACATATATATATATATACACGTATATAACTGTGTAGAACATACATATAGATATATATATATATATACATGAACAGTCATTTATTTGTTCTTGCCTTGCATATACATGAGAAGAATTTTGATTTTTATATAAAGGTATGAACCGAAAGAAGAAGAGACAATGTGACATCAGAGAGAGAGAGAGAGAGAGAGAGAGAGAGAGAAAAGGAAGATTGTGTTAGAAAAGCAATTAATCACAAATGTTTGGAGAATCCAAAGAGAAAAAGACATTCCTTCCTCCCTCATAAAAATAATAATACCATATAATACCACAGATATGAAATGTAGTTCAATAAGATTCTCTTACAATAAGATAAGAAGAAGAAGAACTCAGATAGTACTATAATGTTTGTATTGTCTATATATTTGTACACACATATACACATTCTATGTATGAATTTCTTGGAATGTTGGGTGAGAATCAGATATAGAGTAAGGTTAAGCAACCAAAAGCTCCCAACTTCTTCACTAAAGCCCTGTCTACATTTGTTAGTGAAGAAAGAAAATTAAGAATACTTGAAGGATACAAAAAAAAAAAAAAAAAAGTACAGGAGAGAGAGAGAGAGAGGTGGGGGCCCTCTCTTTAGCTTTTCAAAAAAGATTACCTTTTCAAGGGGGTTGTTAGAAGAAGAAGCTTTGGGGTTTGGTGCAAGAACTTGTTATCTTTAGCAGTAAAAAGGAAGAGTTTTGGAAGAGAAGTGAGGGACAAACTGAGCCCAAGGGTGGCAGTCAATATATAGTGAAAAAAGGAGGAGAGAGAAACTAAGGTTGGGGGTTTTGGGGGAGGGGACATGCCCCTCTCTCTCTCTCTCTCTCTCTCTCTCTAAAGCTCTCCCTGCCACAACAATCATGCATGTGTAAGCATGGATGGCGGCCGGTATAGGCGAGGATTTAATGTTCCTACTACTACTATGATGATGATGGGGGGACTTGGGATGGCGTCATGTGAATGATGGTCTGCGGCAAGGGCATTTTTGGAATGAAAAGGGTAATTTGGTCATTTGGAGTGGGTTACAAATGATGTGGGCTCGGCCGTCCGAAGATTCGCAATGATGGTATGGATTGGTCCGAACAACGCAGCCCATCATCACTTCCACACCCTCATCATCCCACTCTCTTTTGTTTGTTTGTTTCTTGCATTTGCCATATCTATCTCTTGGGTGAGTATTTTTCTCACCCAAACTTTTTTTCACTCATTGTTCGCACTTGTCTTCTGATATGTGACCCTTTAAAGTTCTGTTTGTCAACCGTTTGTTAAGTCCATAAATAATTATGAAACTCCACAAAAAAAAAAAAAAAAAAAAAAAAAAACATTTGATGGACTAAATTCAGGGATTCAATTGTGAAAAAAGAGTACTGTTACACCCACACCAAATGTGGGTCTTTGTTTGGTCATACATAGGATTCACAGAAATCAAAGATCATAATGTATTGAGTGTTGAATTTGGTTTGAGTGTAACATTTTTCGTGAAAAAGTATAAGTCAAAATTGTAAAATTTGTAACTGTGATTGGTGAGAAGCTACTTTGGGATAGCGTTTGATCAATCATAGTATTTTTAGATTAAATCGTAGAAGCAAAATCTTTTGCCAATCAGGACCTAAACTGCTATATCTATCACGTGTGTGTGAAAGACAGAGATTGAAAATTGTTCTTAATTTTGTTTTATGTACGCGTGACAGATTTGCCCATTGGGTTTAATAGGTTTTAAGGCCATATTAGCCTTATTAGGTGAATAAACATTTGTTAGAAACTCTTTTATAATTCTAAATTGAGTATAAAGCTGGTATCTTTAAAGGTGTGTCATAAAAAGGAGTTCTTTGTCTAGTCATGGCTTAGACCGCCGAGTACTCTTATGCTACAAGTGAATGGTATCATTAATTAACAATATTCTTTTATTTATCTATTTGGCTCCCTTATTCCAGGAGAATCATGCTTCACGTAAGTATAATCTCCCAAATTTTTATTTAAATAAGATAGATAATGACGCATATCGACGTATTCAATATTTACAAGTGGGTGGGCTACACCGAAAACGGGCCAGAAAAATAAAAATAAATGCCAATTTAGTAAACAAACTAAATAATCCTGCTACTATCGTAAGATGGACCCTACCAAGTAGGTAAATGTAGAGGTGTCAATCGGGTCGGGTTAGTCTGGCCCGGCCTGCTTTTTTCGGGCTAAAAGCACGGCCTGGCCTGCCACAAGGCCCGGTTCACATACCCCGGACCGGGATGGACACCCATTCTTCCGTCCACGGCTCGGCCCAAAATGAAGAAAAAGCTTGGCCCGGTGCGAAGTCCACCACAGCTTAGTCCAAAAGTTGAAGAAAGCCCGCTAGCCCGTCTGGCCCGTCCCAATGCCCGGGCCACCGGTTCGGGGTGAACACCCCCCCTCCTCTCCCAAGCTCGGCCTAGCCCGGCCCAACCCGAAACCCGATCAGAGCCCACTTTGACTAGGCCCGGCCCATTTGACACCTCTAAGTAAATGCCCTTTTTGTAGCTATGCGGATTCTAGTTTTTTATTTTTGTTTTATTTTTTGTTGTCAAAATTGACGAGAAATAAATGAAAACCAAATCTGGAACCCAAAAATCGTATAATGTTACAAAACAGACCTTAAGTAAATAATCATCAAGAGCATTTTAGTCAAATAAAATTTGTTGGAAAAACATGAAAATTTGTTTGTCAAGCCAGTTAAAATTTTATTCCTATATTCATCCTCAATACTATGTGGGATAGAATGGTATGGTATATCACGAGAATATCGAAGGAGGTCATTGGAGAGTCAAAGGGAAGAGGGTTAACATCTAAAGATACTTGGTGGTAGAATGAAGAGGTACAAGCTGTAGTAAAAATAAAAAAATGATTGCTTTAAGAAGTAGCAAAATGATAGAAGTGAGGAAAACTTTATAAATGTGCAAATAAGGAGGTTAAAAGGATAGTTAGAGTTGCTAAAATGGAAGCCTATGACGACTTCTACACCAAGTTAGACACTAGAGAGGGAGAAACGTGTATTTATAAGCTTGCTAAGTCGAGAAGCAATGACTCTAGGGTATTAGTGAACGACGAAGAGATTAAGGAAAGGTAGAAGAGTTATTTTGAGAAGTTGCTGGATGAAAAACATATGGATAATACAATTGAAGAAGAAACTGGAAGTTGCGATAAAACTAGAGAATACAGATTCTATTGGAAAACAAGGAAGTTTGAGATGGAATTTGCTTTGAAGAAGATGAACCAACAAGGCCTTAGGACCAGATGGGATCCCTATTGAGTTTTGGAAATGCTTGGGAGATGTGGGGGCATCTTGGCTTACAAAAGTTTTTAATTGGATTTTAATGACTAGAAAAATGCATGATAAGTGGAGGAATAGTACTCTAGTGCCTATATATAATAATAAAGGAGATGTACAACAATGCAACAACTATAGAGGTATTAAGTTGATGAGCCATACTATGAAATTGTGGGAGAGAGTGATGGAGCATCGGCTTAACGGCACAATATTAGTGTCAGAAAATCAGTTTGGATTCATGCTTGGAAGATCAACTATAGAAGCAATTTATTTACTTGGGAGACTAATGGAAGAGTATAATGAGAAGAAAAAAGATCTACATATGGTTTTATTGCTTTAAAAAAGCTTATTTAGGGTGCCTAGGAATTTAATTTGGTGGGTGCTAGAGAAAAAGGGAGTGACTAAGGGTTATATTGACGTGGTAAAGAATATGTATGACGAAGTGGTTACTGTAATTAGATCACCAGCCGGAGAAACAAGCAAATTTCCAATTACCGTAGGCCTGCACCAAGGGTCAGTTTTGAGCCCTTTTTTGGTCACCGTAATTATGGATGAGTTGACTAGACACATTCAAGATGAGGTCTCATGATATATATTATTCGCAGATGATATTGTCTTGGTTGATGAGACTAAAGGGGTACTCAGCACTAAACTGGAAGCTTGGACAGAAGCACTGGAGACTAAGGAGCTAAAGATAAGTAAGACAAAAACAAAATACATGGAGTATAGTTTTAGCAACAGTGGAAATAGAGACAACGAGCAGTGAAGATCGAAGATTAGGAGATCCTAAAGAGAGAACACTTTCGCTATCTAGGTTCAATGATCAGTAGAGATGGAGAGATTGGGATGACGTTGCCCATAGAATTAGAGTAGGCTAGCTTAAGTGGAGGAGAGCTTCTGGAGTATTATGTGACCGAAGAATACCAACAAAATTGAAAGAAAAATTTTACAGGACACTTATTAGGCCAGCTATCCTCTACGTTACAGAGTGTTGGGCAACTAAGAAACAACACATTAGCAAAGTGAGTGTAGCTGAGATGATGAAGCTAAGATGGATATGTGGTAAGACTAGGAAAGATAGAATGAGAAACGAGTACATCCGAGAGACTGTAGGAGTGACACATATTGTAGTGACCCAAAAAAAATTTAAAGTGAATATTAAAAGTTTAATTTAATTTGTCGTCAGAGAAAATTATCAGTTTTGGAATTAGTACAGTATAAATTTACCTCTGTGTGTGTGTGTGTGTGTGTGTGTGTGTGTGTGTAGAGGTGTGAGCCTACCACATGGGATAAACTCCCATGAGATAACTTGCAGCCCAAATTAGTTGGTTAGTTCAGTGTGTGTTCGTGTATATGTGTGTGCGTATTTCGTGTGTATGTGTGGGGGCTTATGCTTGAAGCCACTTAATGGCCAAGCAATTTAATTGCTATATATATGTAACCCCCTTCCTTTTACAACACTAAGGCAGCAACATCTCTGCCTCTTTTTGCTCTCTCTCGGTTTCATACACACGTACACACATATATATTTTATATACACATACACAAGCATATATATATATATATATATTCAAGGAGATTAACACCAAGGCTTGGTTATATTATTCGCAGATGATATTGTCTTGGTTGATGAGACTAAAGGGGTACTCAGCACTAAACTGGAAGCTTGGACAGAAGCACTGGAGACTAAGGAGCTAAAGATAAGTAAGACAAAAACAAAATACATGGAGTATAGTTTTAGCAACAGTGGAAATAGAGACAACGAGCAGTGAAGATCGAAGATTAGGAGATCCTAAAGAGAGAACACTTTCGCTATCTAGGTTCAATGATCAGTAGAGATGGAGAGATTGGGATGACGTTGCCCATAGAATTAGAGTAGGCTAGCTTAAGTGGAGGAGAGCTTCTGGAGTATTATGTGACCGAAGAATACCAACAAAATTGAAAGAAAAATTTTACAGGACACTTATTAGGCCAGCTATCCTCTACGTTACAGAGTGTTGGGCAACTAAGAAACAACACATTAGCAAAGTGAGTGTAGCTGAGATGATGAAGCTAAGATGGATATGTGGTAAGACTAGGAAAGATAGAATGAGAAACGAGTACATCCGAGAGACTGTAGGAGTGACACATATTGTAGTGACCCAAAAAAAATTTAAAGTGAATATTAAAAGTTTAATTTAATTTGTCGTCAGAGAAAATTATCAGTTTTGGAATTAGTACAGTATAAATTTACCTCTGTGTGTGTGTGTGTGTGTGTGTGTGTGTGTGTGTGTAGAGGTGTGAGCCTACCACATGGGATAAACTCCCATGAGATAACTTGCAGCCCAAATTAGTTGGTTAGTTCAGTGTGTGTTCGTGTATATGTGTGTGCGTATTTCGTGTGTATGTGTGGGGGCTTATGCTTGAAGCCACTTAATGGCCAAGCAATTTAATTGCTATATATATGTAACCCCCTTCCTTTTACAACACTAAGGCAGCAACATCTCTGCCTCTTTTTGCTCTCTCTCGGTTTCATACACACGTACACACATATATATTTTATATACACATACACAAGCATATATATATATATATATTCAAGGAGATTAACACCAAGGCTTGGTTATCATTGAATTCTATGCTATTCAATCTAAAATTCATTTGGGTAAGTTTTCAAATCAATTCCATATATTGATTTCAACTTATTTTTTTAAGAGCTGCTGATATATATATATATATATATATAGAATTTCATATATATATATTGAGAGAAATTAGTAAATTTAATCCAAAAGATTGGATTGTCAATTGGTTTCTTTGTCTCTCTTTGAAATTTGATTTGGGTAAATTCCATTTGTAATTTAAATTTATACAGTCTGTATATATATAGTTCATATATATATATATATATATATATCGTTACAGGTCCGAAATTAGCGGGCAGAAAAACAGTCATGGAAACGTGATTTCTATATATCAAATGGAAGGTCTCGATCCCACGAGGCTCCATTTCGAATTTCAAAAGATAATTCGCAACGGTTGCGACGAACGATCGATTTAAAGTTTTGTCGTCGTTCGACTTTTCAATAAAATCAAAAGCTGTGTTTTGATTTATGAAAAATCAATTTCATATTTGAAATCTACGCGGAAAAAGGAAGAGGTTCATATATTGAAGTCCTGTTTTAGTTAAGTTTTCAAAATGGGTAAAAAATTAGCCTTTGATTTTAAACAGGGGGAGAAAAGAGGAAGGAGACGTTTCTGTGACATCTCGCGCGCGCAACCAGACTATTTTTGAAAACTATTTTTAATTAACCACGTAACCTTAGTAAGCTTAACTCGCTCGGGCGCTCCGCGCGAGCGGCACGCACTAGCGAGGTCCCGCGCGCGCGACCTCGGGCAGTTTGTTGAAAGCTCTTGTTTTCTTATACTTGAGCCAGTTTTGAGCTAAGGGACCTTGTAGCCTAAGCTTTAAGAGTTGTACCTTACTGTAATAGTAGTTATACTTGTGCTTAGAGGTGTTGTACCTCACTGATATACGTGCATTATTGTATATCGAGATTTATAACAGATTGAGCAGTTCCGGTTTTCGTTCTGATTAATTATTCAGTCTATCCTCGGTAAATGGTAGTTCCGTATAACCCTCATTAAAGTTGTATAAGATGTTAACAGTGTACTTACATGTTTACTTGAGCTGTGATGCTTTAAGTGTTTACTTGAGTTGCTGTGCCTTAAGTGTTTACTTGAGTTGCTATGCCTTATGTGTTGCTTTAAATCGATAGCATGCTTCGATAGTTTGTCTTATGGAATATTGAATATGTCTTGATGCTTAGAGCTCGCATATGTCATAACATTTCATAAGCATGAGCATGAACACGAAAATCACGAAAATGGTTTTGGGATGAAAGACCTTAGAGGCTTTCAATTTTTTAAAAAGGAAGATCTTAGAGACTTCCAGGTTTTGAAAAGGGGAGACCTTAGAGGCTTCCATGCATAAAACCCTCTAGGAGGGATTTTGTTTTGAAAAGATAGAAATCCCGGATTTGTGGGTAGGCATGTGAGATGGGTACCACTAGGAACTCGAATTGCGGGATGTGATGCAAGAAACCCCCGTAACGTGAAGGCTAGGCCTCCGTATAATTCGTAAGGCCCAAAGTCCCGCACGTTTGAGGCTAGGCCTATGTGGACGGGAAGCCCGTAGTCCGGGTAATGATATTGACGATCGAGGGTGAGTGTTTCAAAATGCATGAAAAAGGTTTTCATACATGACATTGACATTCATTGCACTTACGCAAGTTATATAACAGATGTTATTGTGCGGTTATATGACTATACGAGCCTTTTGGCTTATGGACTATTAAACCTTTCTTTTAGGTGATATAGATAAGGGTAAGGCCCCCGAGATTTGATGAACTTCCGCTTTGTTTGAAGGCCGAGTTATGGGATTTTAATTTAAATTATGGTTCAAAGAGCATGTTATGATTTAATTGGACAAGTGTTAGTCCACCTGCTTTTAAATAGCATGATAGCTTAACTCTGATTTTTCGTTGCTTATCTTGAAAACGATTTGTTTCAAGAAAGGATAGTTTCAAATGAAAACCCGATTTCTGTTTCATTAATGTTTTCCAAGCGATGAACATATTTTTCAAGCCCGGAGTAGAGTTTACACGTGAAGATCCCATTTAGGGAAGAAATTATGAGATCATGATTCTTTGTATTGATTTCTAACATTCTTAAAAACCTTGGGTTTTATTATAAGAGTTTCTAAAGTTTGAGAAAAAGAAAGTAGATCACTGTATTACTTTTCGAAATGTGAAACCAAACTTGCGTTTCTATTTCTTATAAAGCTGGAGAAGGAGATTGATAAATGTTTATCAAATCTGTATGTTTTCCGCTGCACTGTTGTTCATTTGATGAAACGATGAAGAGCTTCTGTTAATCTCTTTTAAATTGACAAGCAAAACTTTTCAAAAGACTAGTTGAATGCTTCCACTATAGTTTTACTCAGATCGGTGAGTCTTTAAAGATTTTGTTTTCACACCAAAGATTTTGAAAGGCTATTCTATGCTTCTGCAGTAACTCTCGGAGTCTAGGACTCGAGGTGTTGTAAAATGGTATTAAAGTTTTGAGGTTTCAAAATTTAAATGTTTTAGAGCTTTGAACTTTAAGTGATTTTAAAGTTTAAACGTTTGTTTTTTTAAAGAGAAAGTTTTTCAGATAAGCTTCGGGTCTAGGACTCGAAGCATTACAATTGGGTTCGGTCCTTCTGCTCCCTTTTGTTTATTATTTTATTTTACATTAGCAACCCCTCGCCTGCGGGACTCGTGTCGGGGCGGGGCGCTACAAAATGGTATCAGAGCGTACCAGGTCGAATACTTTGGAACACCGGGTTATGTGCTCATATTGATTGAGAAATTGTTTTGTTGACATGTTAGTCGATGACTAGAGAAACGTATTATCATGTATTAACCTGTTACTTGATAACTTGTGATGTGCTGTTTAAAGTTTTAACCGCACGTATCTCTGAGAAGATGAATTGAGCATGTTTATTTGCCTGCGAGACTATGTGATATAATATGCTACGTTGTTTAATATGCTTATATGCTAACATGTTTAGTTAAGCGACAAGCATGCTAGAAATATGTCTTTATATGAATATGTTTATGCCGTTATGCATACCCATGAGACGTGTACACGATTGTGTTATACCTTGAGTGCGACTTGAATTAGGATTCATGTGTGAAATGGGTAGTGAGAGAATTTGCGTAGTTCCTATTCCCCCTCCTGTTTTGAAAGTTCAGCTATAGGTAACCTCTTGACTTTTTGGAGTAGTCTCTCCTTTGGATTGTACTTCGGTACTCCCTATTGCTTGGGAATTCTTTTGAACCGTTAAATTTACTCCTTTATGAGTTGGTATGAATGCTACGGGTCCTTGCCGTTTGATTTTGATAACTGGTTATGTCAGTGGAGCTTCTTGGTGTGACTATCTTTCTGTGCAAGTTCACACATTTTTTTTTTCTGGAAAGAGCGTATCATTCTATAATCGTGTCATTCTATGAAATCTTTGAGGTAATTATATTAACCTTTCGATGTTTGAGAAATGTCATCAGAAGAAATGTATAGGAAACATTGTAATATGAAGCTATATGTGTTGTGAGCACGGGAATTTGAGATAGCATGTGAAGTGGATCATAAAGTGCATTTGCTATTTTGTCTTGACTTGGTCCTAGTAAGTATTTTGTGGTTCATACATTAGGAACATTAATCTCTGCTTCGAACTTGGGTTTATGCGATGTGACTTGAGTACATGGGGATATGAGTTGAGTATATTGGGGATTGACGATAGCGTCGTTGGAGATATTAATCATTTGAGACTACTATATTTCTGTGGATATTGGACGGTTGAGGAACCTCTCAACCTATCTTATGGTACAACTTACGGAATTATCGAATGACGTGATATTACATTATTCCTTTATGATTTCATTTACGGTTTATGGTGTATAGATGATGAGTCTCTCATCTTTTATTACAGTATATTCTAATACGGTGTATATGGATAGTTGAGGAATCTCTCAACCTATCTATGGTATTATCCTGACGTATCCTAATACGGTGCATATGGATGGTTGAGGAATCTCTCAATCGATTGACGGTATTATCTCAAGATGTATCCTATTACGGTGTATATGGGATGGTTGAGGAATCTCTCAACCTTTTACAGTGTTATCATATTACAGTATATAGAAGCGGTTAAGGAATCTCTCAACTTGTATTATAGTAGGTGTTGGACTCTGAGAATTGAATCTCCTTTGGAATTTCGAGGAATGTTATTTGAGAATGGGATACTAGGCTTTTGAGAAAATTTCTTCAGTGGAGATGAAGTGCTATGACCTACTTTGCATAAGGTTCTTACGATTCAACATTTCAGAATGCTCGTAAATGAATATATGTGTTGTAAAACGGAATAAGAAACATCCGTTAGGCGGCATTGCGATTACTTGGTTATCAGATGACCTTACTTGAATTTCGCGGACGAAATTCTTTTAAGGGGGGTAGAGTGTAGTGACCCAAAAAAAAAAATAAAGCGAATATTAAAAGTTTAATTTAATTTGTCGTTAGAGAATATTATCAGTTTTGGAATTGGTACAGTATAAATTTACCTCTGTGTGTGTGTGTGTGTGTGTGTGTGTGGAGGTGTGAGCCTACCACATGGGATAAACTCCCATGAGATAACTTGGAGCCCAAATTAGTTGGTTAGTGCAGTGTGTGTTCGTGTATATGTGTGTGTGTATTTCGTGTGTATGTGTGGGGGCTTATGCTTGAAGCCACTTGATGGCCAAGCAATTTAATTGCTATATATATGTAACCCCCTCCCTTCTACAACACTAAGGCAGCAACATCTCTGCCTCTTTTTGCTCTCTCTCGGTTTCATACACACGTACACACATATATATTTTATATACACATACACAAGTATATATATATATATATATATATTCAAGGAGATTAACACCAAGGCTTGGTTATCATTGAATTCTATGCTATTCAATCTGAAATTCATTTGGGTAAGTTTTCAAATCAATTCCATATATTGATTTCAACTTATTTTTTTAAGAGTTACTGATATATATATATATATATATAGAATTTCATATATATATATATTGAGAGAAATTAGTAAATTTAATCCAAAAGATTGGATTGTCAATTGGTTTCTTTGTCTCTCTTTGAAATTTGATTTGGGTAAATTCCATTTGTAATTTAAATTTATACAGTCTGTATATATATAGTTCATATATATATATATATATATATCGTTACAGGTCCGAAATTAGCGGGCAGAAAAACAGTCATGGAAACGTGATTTCTATATATCAAATGAAAGGTCTCGATTCCACGAGGCTCCATTTCGAATTTCAAAAGATAATTCGCAACGGTTGCGACGAACGATCGATTTAAAGTTTTGTCGTCGTTCGACTTTTCAATAAAATCAAAAGCTGCGTTTTGATTCATGAAAAATCAATTTCATATTTGAAATATACGCGGAAAAAGGAAGAGGTTCATATATTGAAGTCTTGTTTTAGTTAAGTTTTCAAAATGGGTAAAAAATTAGCCTTTAATTTTAAAACAGGGGAAGAAAAGAGGAAGGACACGTTTCTGTGACATCTCGCGCGCGCTGTCACAGCCCGGTCCCACAATAGCGGAACCGGAGCCAGTGGCACGCCACCGAGGCTAACCCAATTCATTAACGTTCCCAAAAGTTTAATTTGAAGAACACACGCAGCGGAAAACAAAACACATTTGAACCCAGAGGTTCAGTCGACTGCTCAGTCGACTGCTCCGTCGACTGAAGAAGGCAGGGAGTTTTCAAAAGGGTTTAATAGCAATTCCAGTCGACTGAGACTAGGGTCAGTCGACTGAGGTCTCCAGCTTTCAGTCGACTGAATCAGGCATAATAAAAAAGAACACATTATCCTACAGAGGTCCAGTCGACTGAGGCAGGGCCCAGTCGACTGATTTTACCATATTAACAAGGAGTAGCTAGCAGGCACAGGGGTTTAGTCGACTGAACACAGGACCAGTCGACTGCTCCCCTGGCAGTAGCCCAATCTGCAGAATTTCAAGTTTTAAAAGCTTCCTAACTTTCACCAAGGTTCAACCACTCAATCCACACTCAAACCAAAGTAATCCTAGCTGTATTAAAACATTTCTAAAGCAGGATTACAATATATCACTAACTATTACAACGGTTTAAAATCCATTCTATCATACAAAGTTAAACATGGGTTAAAACAACCAAATTCTTATTACAACATTCCTATTATCCCAAAACTACAAGATTAACATTCAAGTTGCCTTCTCCAAGAACTCCCAAACCACGTACTCACTTCTCCGATTCCTCGCTAGCATTAACACCTGAAATGGTTATTTGAATAACCACAGATATTCGATTTGTTTAAGCTAAAGCTTAGTGAATAAATCAACATATGCACATGAATGATAAACATGTCCGCATTCACATCTCTACAATTCATACTAGTCGCCGGAGACTCACGTGCTCGTCCATACTCCCAATCCGCGACTCCTCGCCAATAAGTCCACGCGAAAGGGTAAGACCCACTATTCTTCTCTTCAATCGTGCGACCTTAATGCCTATATCGGCTCCACAAAATGGCACGGTGACCACGTGCTCCTTCTGACCCAAATAAACAACTTAACATGCTCAAATACATATCACCATACTCGCTGTAATCAAAACATATCACCGTGCTATTGAGCCTACTTATCAATATAAATGCCCAATATGAACTACACAATATATCTCTAAGAATTAATACATGTTATTCACACAAAACATGAATACATGTCAAGAAATCATTCCAAAGACATAGTTGAATCACTCACCTCCGATTTACGCTCTTAAACTTCGATTCAAAGAAAACCCGTGTAAAAAGAACGTGTAGGAGTCCGTCTAGTACAATTCCTATGGATCAAAATTCCATTTATCAACTTTTGTGAAAAATTCTAGCAAACATCTTTTCCGAAAACTTAGCCAAACAGGCCCTAACATATATCAAAACGAAGCTCTTACCTCAAGGAGCTCGAATATGAAATATGGGAGAAAACAAACTGACGGAAGGTCGTCGTTTGGCGTCGCAAAGCTCTAAGCTCCAAAATCTCCCTCTAGCCCCCTTTTTGGAATTTAGGTTAGAAGTTATGAAAAATCTAAGTTCATCTCTATCTATATATAGGCAACACTCTCAGGAATTACGTTTACCTCCCCACGAGTTTTCAAAACTCCTAATCAGTCTCTGAAACTTTCTATACAGCTTATTCATAGCTTTACGAGTGAAACTTCAAAATTATAAAAGTTTTCGACTAAGTTTCGTTTGGTCGCTAAAACGCGAATTTCTATATGACGTTTCCGAAGTTGCTAATTAGCCTACCAAATTAATAGCGTGTTAATTCGTTCTCACCAGGATACTAAAACTAACAACAGAAATAAATTATAAGCCAGAAAATAATACAGATACTGAAATACACAGGTAAATATTTATTTTCAGATAAACATTTAAAGTGTTCCACAGTGACCGTCTCATACTCGGAGAGACGTCACAACAACAAATCCTCAATCACCACAGTTTCAAAGGGTTCTCTAATACAGACACCCAAATCAACTCGTGAGTCAAAACTCACCCAAACATGTGTCCTAAGACACGCCACATCACATTATCATGCATGACAATGTAATGCAAAAGCAATAACACAAATGTGGGTGTTATACGCGCGACCCGAGCGAACAAGGGGTCGCGCGAGCGGCCCGCGCGCGCGACCAAGTTATTTTTTAAAACTGTTTTTAATTAACCACATGACCTTAGTAAGCTTAACTCGCTCGAGCGGTCCGCGCGAGCGAGGCCTCGCGCGAACGGCTTGCGCGAGTGAGGTCCCGCGCGAGTGGCCAGCTCGCGTGACCTCGGGCAGTTTGTTGAAAGCTCCTGTTTTCTTATACTTGAGCCAGTTTTGAACTAAGGGACCTTGTAGCCTAAGCTTTAAGAGTTGTACCTTACTGTAATAGTAGTTGTACTTATACTTAGAGGTGTTGTACCTCGCTGATATATGTGCATTATTGTATATCGAGATTTGTAACAGATTGAGGAGTTCCGATTTTCATTCTGATTAATTATTCAGTCTATCCTCGGTGAACGGTAGTTCCGTATAACCCTCAATAAAGTTGTATAACATGTTAACAGTGTACTTACATGTTTACTTGAGCTGTGATGCTTTAAGTGTTTACTTGAGTTGCTGTGCCTTAAGTGTTTACTTGAGTTGCTATGCCTTATGTGTTTACCTGGGTGATTCCAGCATGTCTATTGTGTTGTTATAAATCGATAGCATGCTTCGATAATTTGTCTTATGGAATATTGAATATGTCTTGATGCTTAGAGCTCGCATATGTCATAACATTTCATAAGCATGATCATGAACACGAAAATCACGAAAATGGTTTTGGGATGAAAGAACTTAGAGGTTTTCGATTTTTAAAAAAGGAAGATCTTAGAGACTTCCAGGTTTTGAAAAGGGAAGACCTTAAAGGCTTTCATGCATAAAACCCTCTAGGAGGGATTTTGTTTTGAAAAGATAGAAATCCCGGATTTGTGGGCAGGCGTGTGAGATGGGTACCACTAGGTACTCGAATTGCGGGATGTGCTGCAAGAAACCCCCATAACGTGAAGGCTAGGCCTCCGTATAATTCGTAAGGCCCAAAGTCCCACACGTTTGAGGCTAGGCCTACATGGACGAGAAGCCCATAGTCCGAGTAATGATATTGACGATCGAAGGTGAGTGTTTGAACATGCATGAAAAAGGTTTTCATACATGACATTGACATTCATTGCACTCACGAATGTTATATAACAGATAGTATTGTGCGGTTATATGACTATACGAGCCTTTTGGCTTATGGACTATTAAACCTTTCTTTCAGGTGATATAGATAAGGGTAAGGCCCCCGAGATTTGATGAACTTTCGCTTTGTTTGAAGGTCGAGTTATGGGATTTTAATTTAAATGATGGTTCAAAGAGCATGTTATGATTTAATTGGACAAGTGTTAGTCCACCTGCTTTTAAATAGCATGATAGCTTAACTCTGATTTTTTGTTGCTTATCTTGAAAATGATTTGTTTCAAGAATGGATAGTTTTCAAATGAAAACACGATTTCTGTTTCATTAATGTTTTCCAAGTGATGAACATATTTTCAAGCCCAGAGTAGAGTTCAAACGTGAAGATCCCGTTTAGGAAAGAAATTATGAGATCATGATTCTTTCTATTGATTTCTAACATTCTTAAAAACCTTGGGTTTTATTTTCAGAGTTTCTAAAGTTTAAGAAAAAGAAAGTAGATCATTGTATTACTTTTCAAAATGTGAAACCAAACTTGCATTTCTATTTCTTATAAAGCTGGAGAAGGAGATTGATAAATGTTTATCAAATCTGTATGTTTTCCGCTGCACTGTTGTTCATTTGATGAAACGATAAAGAGCTTCTGTTAAATCTTTTAAATTGACAAGCAAAACTTTTCAAAAGACTAGTTGAATGCTTCCGCTATAGTTTTACTCAGATATGTGAGTCTTTAAAGATTTTATTTTCACACCAAAGATTTTGAAAGGCTATTCTATGATTCCGCAGTAACTCTCGGAGTCTAGGACTTGAGGCGTTGTAAAATGGTATCAAAGTTTTGAGATTTCAAAGTTTAAATGTTTTAGAGCTTTGAACTTTAAATGATTTTAAAGTTTAAACGTTTGTTTTTCTAAAGAGAGTTTTTCAGATAAGTTTCGGGTCTAGGACTCGAAGCATTACAATTGTGTTCGGTCCTTCTGCTCTCTCTTGTTTATTATTTTATTTTACATTAGCACCCCCTCGCCTGCGGGACCCGTGTCGGGGCGGGGCGGGGCGCTACACATATTGAGGATAAGTTGAGGGAGAATAGACTTTAGATGGTTCGACCATGTGCAACGAAGGCCTGTAGATGTACTGTGCAAAAGAGTGATAAGATCGTAGCGTCTAGAATGGTTAAAGGGAGATGACAAACCTAAACTGACCTGGAAGTATATAGTGCAACAAGATATGAATCTATATAATTTAAATGAGCATATAGCTCTTGATCGTGCAGAATGGAGAAAATTGATTCATACAACCGACCCAATTAATTAGGACTCAAGGCTTGATTTAACTTGGTTTGATTTGGTTTATTTATCCTTGAATGGTTGGCCGAGGCTGTCAAACATAAATATTTCAATTTTGATTTTAATAATCATTAATTTGAGATGACATTTTTCTACATAATTGTTTGGTTTTTATTTGGTGGTATTGTTCTTCATGTGAACTTTATAACTTTTCAAATGCTCGTTTTACAGCTCACGATTGTCAGTTTAGATTCATGAGTAATAAAAGGTCAAAATTTTCCTACTTTCTCCTTTAGATTTTTTTTTTTTTTTAGGATGGCATAGTTTGTGCTTCATGACTTTACAACTTTACAAATACTCGTTTTATAGCTTTTTTTTTTTGTTTTTGTTTGGAAGAGGTTTTATAGCTCGGTTAGTCAAGCCAATTCTGAATTTTGAGTTTGGACTCCTGACTACTTTTTGAAAATTAAAAAGTATCAATAATAATTATAAATAACAAAAAAAAGTTAATTACACTCATCTCTCCTGTGGTTTACCTTAATTACACGTGCCTCCCTTGTATTTTTAAAAATTACATGGATCTCTTTTAAAATTAGTATTCTGTAACACTTTTCCCCCTTAAAATTAATATTTTGTAACACTTTCCCCTTTAGAGTGTTACAAAATACTAAACATAAGCGAGGTCCGTGTAATTTTCTAAAATGCGAGGGAGTTTCGTGTAATTAAGGCAAACCACAAGGAATGTGAGTATAATTAACCCTTAAAAAATTTAAAATTCATCAAAAAAAAAAAAAACTTTTTAATAGTTATTTTTTATTTTAGTTAACTTTTTATTTTTAACGTTCTGAATTACACCAAAATGTTTGAAGACATGCTCCCAACGTTGTGAAGATTTGCACCCGACTTTTAAACTAGTTGCTCTATGCTTTTGAAAGAATAGCTCCCAACATTTCGAAAAGTTGCTCCCACCCATAAAAAGAGTTGCTCCAAAATGTATATAAAATTTGATACCTTTTTTTGATTTTGCAAAAAAAGTTCATATTTTTTAAATTTTGAAAAAGTAGTTGACTGACTTTCAATTTTGACAAATAAAAATAACTGAAATGTAATTATCCCATTTCAACTTCACATTGTAAATTAATGCCTTTTTTTTTTTTTTTGGATACTTACCTGTATCCGAGTTGGATACGCACACACTCCAACCCAACCCAACCCCAAGCCCTCAATAACCCACAGCAAAGTCCACCAACGGCCACTCATTCTAACTTAAGCACACAACAGAGGGTAAGCAACTCACTTGGTGGAGAGATATTGATACCACTAGACTACAAGGGTCTTGGCCACATTGTAATTGCTTTGAACAAACCAAAAGTGTACAAAAAAAAAAACCCAAACTTAGGAACTTGACAGTGTTAACGTAGGCTTAGTTTGCCCCCCTTTTTGGTGCTTCTCATTTTTTAAAGCACAATTTCATGTTAATTCATTTGGTAACTAATTTATGAGCTTTGCAAAAATTGAACTTAGGGCTTTTTTGGGGGAGCTTTTAAAAGCTCTAGAGCTTTTAAAAGCTCAAGGTGGCTTTTTGGTTTCATGATATTTTTTTGAAGAGTAGTGTGTCACTTGTATAAAATTATTAGTTTGGCCCCCACGTGGTGCTTCTCCTTTTTTAAAGTCCAATTTCATGTTAATTCATTTGATAACTAGTTTATGAGCTTTGCAAAAATTGAACTTAGGACTTTTTTGGAGGGAGCTTTTAAGAGCTCTAGAATGAAGTTTTTAAAAGCTCAAGGTTGCTTTTTGGTTTCATGATGTCTTTTTGAAGAGTAGTGTATCACTTGTATAAAATTATCAAAGAACTTAGTAATAAATTTCATAAGCTCCTTTTAAAAAGCCACATGGGGCCAAACTAAGCCTAAGCCTAAGCCTTAATCCAGAATCATATACCTTATTCGAAAACATAATTATTTACCAAATGACAATAATACCCCCAGAAGATTGAAAAAAAAAGGGGGGGGGGGGGGAATAAAATTGGATTATTTTGAAACCTACATCTCTCTTATATTTACATTCATTGAGCTATTTATGATAAGTTGTTGAACCATTTTACACTTATAAAAATTCCACCAGCTTGCAACATGATTATCTTTTTCGTTTTACGTTATAATAATCATTAATTATTTGGCATATCATAAGTTAAGCATTTGTTACAGTCATATTTAAGGGGTGGGTTTGAAATAATGGGGGGAGGTTAAAGGGATTGTGATGAGTTGGGCCAAAGCTCCTCATGGGTTATGAGTGCCTTAACGTGAAAAATGATGGTTTTACAGGTGGTCTTATGGGAATGGGTCTGAGGGTAAAATTGTCAAACTTTGGTTTGTTGCCCTCACGGCCGTGGAGCTCGTTTTCTGCAGTCTTCAATTTGGTTTCGGCTGTTGGTTGTAATCATTGGTCTTCATTTAGTATGGGCTAATTCCAACGTAAATTACCTGTTTTGTCCTTAACGGCCGTTAACTGTGTTTTCTTAGCTCAAAGACAACAAAATCTTGGCGCCAAAATTTAGAAGCAAAAAATTACGAGAGCATTTTTGCTCACCTCAAAATTAGTTCACTAATGCTCACTCAAGCATCTTATTGGCCAATGTAGTAGGACTGTTTAATCCTGAATCCCACTACATTGTCCAATGAGATGCTTGTGTGAGCATTGATGAACCATTTTTTAGGTGAGCAAAAGTATTTTCAAAAATTACTCTAAGACTCCTTTATTATACTTTTAGATGTACTTTTTTAAGAGTAATCTTCAAAAAGTTAATATACTTTAGGGAATGTATATATATTTACTCACATACTTTATTCTTCACACTCACCAGCTGTCTAGGGATAGAGCCAAGATTTGATCTCCGTAGAGACACTCACACACTTATATTTGGCCTTTGATATAAGTACTTTTATTTGGAATTTCTAACATTTTGAAAATTTTGTGGTTGTTTTGTGGGTTTCACATACTATGAAAAGTTGAGGGTAGAAACATAATTAGTTAATGACAAAGTAATCGATTTGTAACTCACCAAATGAGGCATGACTCAAGTGGCAAAGAGTTTGGCATTGAAGTTCGACCCTCCCCATCACATGTCATAAAAAAAAATCTATCTATAACTCTTCCAACAAAAAAATAATAATAATAAATGAATAAATAAATTTGTGTCCATATGTCACATCTGTTCCAGAAAATCATTTATTTCGAAATGCATAATTAAATTGTTAGGATTATCAATGTTCTTTGATAATTGTGAAAGTGGTTGACTGTGGTTAATGGAAGGTGTCAAGTGAAGACACAGTGATCTGATAATCATTGAGGCATTTATATGAGTAAATGACATTTATATGACTTAAATGTTATTTGACATAATCTGGTAAATGTGAATAGTGAAATTACATGTGTAGTATAATTTTTGGTAGTTTTGATCTTGATTAAAATCATTTTGATTGTATTAAAGATAACCAATGTGATACGTTGCATAATAGGAAGGTTATCTAGAAATTTCATGAAAATTGTTTTCAAAACGTAATTATGGCGACAAACGGAACTTAGACGAAAATTTCTATAATTTATAGTTTCCACTCATGAAACAATGAATTAGAGGTGTAAGATATTTCGGGGAATAATTAGAAGTTTTGAGAACTCGTGAGGAGCTAAACATAATTTTCTAGAGTCGTGGCTATATATAGAAAGCCATGAGATATTTCATAAGTTCATAACCTAAAATTGAAATCAAGAGAGGAGATTTGGGGATTTTATTGCTCTGAGCTTTCTGACTCCAATCAACGACTTTCCGATCATCAATTTTTCTCCATATTTCATTTTCGGGCTGCTCGAGGTAAGAGCTTCATTTTGATACCTCTTAGGCTTACTTTGGCTCAGTTTTCCGAAAATCTAATTATAGGAATTTTGAAAAAAAAACGTGTAAATACTTGTAGGAATTTCATATAATCGGGGAATCGACGTTTAATCGGACTCCTAGTACTTTCCTCAAAGTTATAGGACGTTTGCACGAGGTATGAATTCCTGACCTATGACATATAAGGAATTTTGGATGTTTTAGATATTGTGTATGAAATTGTGACCCGGGCAAAACTCATCTATTAACTTAGGCCCGTTAAATTCAGCAAGTAAGTATGAATGGCATGTTGTATGACTATGTGAGTATGCTAAATGACTATGTAGGTCAAATGGGAGTTTGGTACAAGTTCATGTCGGGGTACGCCTCTCGATGTTTGAGAGTTATAGTAGCAACGACTACTTGCTTGGTTTGGGAACCGGTCCTGCCAAAGCAGTTTGGTGTAATGGTTGATAGACTTTGGGCTTGCCATTGGCATCACTATTGATAGACTTTGGACTTGCCGATATACTGGATGAATGCGTGTCTCTCTCCCTAGAGACTAGTTGACGTGTTTTAGATGTTTAAAGCATGAATTGCCATATATGCATATGTTTAGAATTGTACACTCAGCATATAACTGAGCAGTGGAGACTTCTTCCATAGGAAGTGAAAATAGGAAAGGAAAGAAGAAGTGAGAAGAGTGAGATCGTGGAGACGACGGGGTTATCCTTGTACATGTTTTTGGTTTCCATTCCAATGTTGTATTAATGAGTTTTGGATAGTTAGAACTGTGTACTTAACTTGGAATCCTTGGAATGACTTAGTTATGTTGTAATAAATTTTAAAACTCCTTTTAGTTGAGTTGGTATGAATCTTGTATACTTAAGTCGTCAAATCCTTGTTTTGAATGAAAGTTGGTAGTACTTTTGTGTATTGAGCCAAACAAGCCCTAGCTTGTACTGTTATCGGTTTTTTTCATGGATTGGTTTGGTTCAATGGTGTTTTTTGAAACCTTGATATCGCTTGTGAAGTTTGAGTTATTGTAAATGTGTTTGGAGTATTGAAATTGGTGAAGGTTGTTTGATGCTTAGCAAAATTTTGTTGCAATTTGACCGGTCGAAGGGGGTCGTTCGACCGATCGAAATGACCACTGCATGTTTTATTTTTCTACCTTTTTTGAAAATTATTTAAATGTTTTGATTGATTCTTAGAGTACCTTTGGGACCCCTTTTCAACATAAATCCATTCGTTTCGAAATATAATTACGTTTTCAATTTATACAGATTTTACAATTCCGAAGGTATTGTTTCCAAATATTTTGAATGCTCAACGTTGTTTTTAAGTTCTTTTTCCGCTACTATAATCTTTAAATGCATTAGATGAGCCTTGGTGGTGTGCCACATGTCTTATTTCCGCTTGTAGCAGGATGGGTCATGACACCATATGCTTAACCTCTCTCTCTCTCATTTTTTTTATTATTAAAAATTTAATGTTACTCATAACACAAAGATTTCTTAATATGTAAATATCTAGAAGGCCTTAAATACTTAAGGCTAATTGAAGAATTAAGATTTTTTTTTGAGTGAAAATCAAAAAAATTGAAGGACCACAGTGAGGTATCTGAGTTAGAAAGGATAAATTAAAAACTTTAGGAAGGACACAAATGCATACATTATAAATCTATATGGTAAACAACTAAATTCAAAAAATTGGAGGGGGTACGGTCCTCCACTGGACCCTACGTGCCTCGACCTCTACCTCTACCTATTGTTTGAAAATAGTAGTACAAGAGGTGAATATAATGCAACAAGAGGGTCTAGAGAGCAATTTAGTGGGTGTATTTGAAAATTTTCTTTATTAATATAAAACTCTCCTACTGGTCATTTGATACACTGAAGTTTTGAACTTAAATTATGACGGATTATAGGAGAAGGTCCGAAGAAGAAAATTTTCATACATATTTCCTTGGCTTCTATGGTGTTGTTCTCTCTCACAGAAGTGGGGTCCTAGTGTTTAAAAATAATTTTTTCAAAATTGGTTTTTTTTTTAATCTATGGGGCCCAGTTCTGTGAAAGTGAACAACACCAAAACAAGTCAAAGAAATGTATGGAAGTGCTGTCCATTAAAAAATTAAATGTTTTCACATCAATTAAAAATGATTCGTAAATAATTATAATTTCGAAAGAGACTCTTAATTTGGAATAAATGAAGTATTTAAAACGTAAACCCCGGATTTGAGATCTACGTCGTACTTGAGAAATATAACTTGCCAAATCCAAAAGCCAAACGAAGCCATAGTTTTTGCGGAGGTGAGAAAATTACTTTCTTTTTGGTTTTTTCCTTTTACTATAGAAAATAGGAAGTAGTGCAGTCTAAATTTCATCAATGAAAGGGGCAAATTCATTACCCAATCTTACCTCCATCCAAGATAATAGTAATGTTAAATAAATAATGGGGGATTAATTTCATTGCACATTTGTCAAAACCATAACCTCCTCATTTAAGATTATTTGTAGTTCCTTCAAACAAAAATATGTCTAAAAGCGAAGAAAGTTGGGTCACATTTTATTTATTTATTTTATTATTTTACAGATGCAAATTGGATTTATGTATGGTAGATTGGTCTGCTATTTTGTATTTTGTTATTTTCATTTTTGCAGAGGAATTTGTAAGTTGAAATTTATATGTCGTGAAAATTGGTTAATGTAAAAATTTAAGATTGTAATGTGACTTTTTCTTTACTATACAGAAATAAAAATCTAAGAGTTACGAGAACCTAAGGCTCTATTGATTTTAATTTGTTTATTCTTTAATAAACCTAAGAATGCTTTTGGCAAAAACAACAATGTTTTTCAATAACCCTCTCTTGTGAACTATAAGATTAATTCAGCTCATCTGGACTTAGGTAATATATAGTCAGTAAATCCTAAAATAAGATGATACAAAATCATATTTTACGCAAATTATCTTTGGAGAATATTTTTGTTCACCCATTTTTGATCCACTATTGTTCACTCAGGCTTTCACTAAGTAATACGTGTTCCATTCCAATAATTATGTTAATAGTACATGGGCAAAATGAGAATGAAATGGGACACATGTCACCTAATAAAATCTGGTGTAGCAAAAATGCTATCTTATTTTTAATGAGATCTTATCTACTGGACGTCATGAAGGTCTAACTCATAATCATCCATGGAAAACCTAAATTATATTTTTTTTGAAATAAGTATAAAAATAAAAAATAAAAATGTGTGCAGGCGCTGCCATAAGATAGTTTCTTTTTTTCTTTTCTTTTTTTGCTAAAAAGACTTTTCAATCATTCAACACAACAACAAAAAACAAATGTACAAAGTCTTGACCGGCTTGACTATCTTCCACTAACACAAAGGAGGGAAAATTATCAACCACAATAGAACCAGAGAAGGAGCAGTTGAGGACCCAGTGGGCCATATCGTGTGCTACAAAATTAGCGGCACTAGGATTATAACTTACAAACCAAAAATCAAAAGAAGTGGACAAAATGGACCTTGCTTCAGAGATTAAGAAGTTTTATTGCCAGTTTAGTTTTCCTCCTTTTTTTTGACAAGATAACAGGATTTGCTTGGTCTTCAAATTGAAAAAGATCCATTTTCCTATTTAATTAAGCCTCAAACTTGGCTAGGGACCATGCTCAAATACAAATTCTGGCTGCTTTACACAAAATGATCTTCATGTATGAAGGCCTTGCTCGGCAATAGGTTGCAGCCCATAAGTGATTATGAAATTTCAAAAGTTACAATGAAACAGATTATGCAATTTAATTGCTTAAGAATATGAATCACTCGCGAAAATTTGCAACTGATCTAAGCTATATTGGACTGTGTTTTAATTTGGGCGATTGAACTGCAGAAATAGAAAGTTTATTGAGACCAATGGTTGTAACTAAGATTGACATTGGCCCCCTTGTCGACCCACTAGTTCTTTATGGTACAGTCAATCAAACACAGGGCAAAAAGGGGTCTGCCATAAACAAAAAAGTTCAACCAAAGAGTAATTGAAGAAGGGTGTGTGAATCATTTTGGGCTATAAATTTTGGTCTGAAACTACCAATGATGGCCAAAACCCTAATGATAATAGTCTCTTTTTCTTGTAATCCTTTTCATCCCCCCCTTCTTAAATAGATTTTTGCCTTTTGCAGCTATTTTGAGTCACCCCTTTAATAAAAAGAAGTTACTTTCATGATTTAAGAGGCAAGAGGGGTTGTTTTTCTCATAAATGTGTGGCAGTGATCAAAAGATTTGCATGGCCACAGATATCAAGCATTCATTCAACTCCATTGAGTACCTTGCCTATAAATACAATTATTCACTGACCCATAAGCGTAATGCCCCTTATTTACCCAAACAATCAACACCCTCACACGTATATAAATACACACACACACGTACATATATATATATATATATATATATATATAAACTTAGGGTAAATTGCACTGACCTCCCTAGAGGTATGGTCAAAATACAAAACCTCCCTTGTGCTATAGAAAATTACACTGACATCCCTCTTAAAATTAGTGGTGGATGCATAATTACCTATGTACCTCTTCAAGAAAGTAATTTATAATTTGAAAAACCATCACATTTTGAGCGGATAAATTTGTCAGTAGAAAACAAACATACATTCATGTACATATATTTTAGAAAAAAAAAAAAAAAAAAAAGAAGAAGAAGAAGAAGATGCAATTATAGAATTTTTATTGTCTTTAATAAAAGTAAATTGGTTGTGAGAAAAAAAAATGACAATTGACTAATGGGGTAATGCTATGTGCACATAAAGATCTAGGTCATTCATTTCGGTGGTGCTCGTGCTTGTATATATGAGACCCACTGAAATTAATGGCTCAGATCTTTATGTGCACCAATCATTACTCCTGACTAAAAGAAGGGGAAAGTTAACTCAACCACAAACCCCTAAGTAGGGGTGGACACGAACAGAGCCGCTCAATAAGGCTCGAAGCTTGGCCAATAAAGGCTAAGCTTGACTCGCCCATTTAAGGTCGTGAACACGATCAATTAAGGCTCGCGAGCAAGCTCGTTTATAAGTTTGATAAAGAACTTGTATAATAACTTTTATATATATTTATTATAAAACTATATAATTATAGAAAAGATATGACAAACCACTTGAACATGCTTGATAAATGACTGATTTATCATTAAACTATATGTCGCGCTCGCCCCGAAGGTGGGGGTTGTCCCTTCGAGGATCGCAACTGTTTACGTCGAGAAACATGAAAAAAGTGTGTGAAAGTACGAGAAATTGAGAGTATGGCCAAGTAAAAGTTTAGAGTCGCCACCTAACGTTATTTGAGAGTTAGGATCCCTGAAAGACAATCAAAGTAATCATCTTTGACTTTTAAAACATTTTGAAAAAGTAAGACCCTTTATAAGTGTGACTCTTGATAGTCATGCAAAATTAGAGTTCTTGAGATGGGTTAGGGGACTCGATTATATCAAGGGAAGGTGTTAGGCACCCTCGGGCATTCGTGACACACAGTTACCAATTTTAGTGATTTTTATAGTAGTGGGGCATAAGTAAGAAGTAGTAGAATATAGATACATAAAATTAAATTCAAGCATCCCTGACACGCGGTTGCCGATATATGTATCTCAACTCGAGATAAGTGAAATGTATTGAAGCGTGAAAATGCACAAGAAATGCGCTCGAGCATCCATGATACGCGGTAATCGATTACGTATCTCGACTCAAGATATATTAAGAAATTAATGGTTGAATCCCTAATAAGGGTCGCATGCGTATCTCGACATGAGATGTGCGAAAGAGAAGAGCTTGCATACGTATCACGACACGAGATAGTTTGACAGGTAATAGTTTGTATACGTATCTCGACACAAGATCGTTTGAAAGGTAATAGTTTGTATACGTATCTCGACACGAGATAGTTTGAAAGAGAATAGTTATGGTCGTACCCAAGTAAAGGTTGCATACGTATCTCAACACGAGAATCAGGCCGTACGTAATTATGTGCTATGTATGTGTGTGAGTGTTTTGGTCGATCTAGACCGTGAGTGTGTAAAATAGTATTTTTTTTACTAAAGTCGGTGTAGCTAGGAATTTTAACATGTAAGGTGTAGTCCTAGACTTTAACCTTAAGAAAGAAGTGAGTTATGAAAAAGTGTTTTGAGTAAAAGTCGGAGTAGATCGACCGTGCAATGAGTTTTTTTTTTTAAATATTTTTTGTTTTTATGATTTTTTTTTTGTCTTTTTGTTTTATGTACCGAAAGTAAGGGTCGATGCCTAAGAGCTTGAAAAAATTTTACCGGAAGTACAGACCGATGCCCAGTAGTTGGAAAAAGTGTACCGAAAGCAGTGTTATAAAAATCCCTAGGCAGTACCCTGGCCGCGAGGGGGGGCCTAGGCGGGGGCCTAGTATTTTAAAGCAAAATTAATAATACAGAAATAATTCTAATAGACCAATATGAAAAAGAAAAAAAGTCACATTATCAAATATCAACAATGTAATATAAATTGATGCTTACCAACAAACTAAGCTTCCAACTCTTCTTCTCTATATTGCTTCGACACTCTCTCTCCATCAGACTCAAACTCATACTCTTCATCACCCTCTTCTTCTGTATCCTCATCAGATACAAAATCGACTTCATGAAGTTCTCGTGAGTCGTCTTTTCTCTCTCTCTCTCTCTCTCTCTCTCTCTCTCCCTCTCTCTCTCTCTTCATCTTGGTAGTCAATTGAATGAATGACTGTGGTGTGGTGGTTTAGGGGATTATTAGGGTTTTGCCCTTGTTATTTCAAGAAAATGATAATTTCACCCCTAGGCCTAGGCGACCTCTTGGGCCGGCCTAGGCCGGGCCTAGACCAAGCCTAAATCCCTATGGGACTTTTGCAAGGATTAGGTGAAAATCTAGGTAGTTTGACAAGGCCTAGGGCCTAGGCGGAGGCCTAGGAGGATTTTTAGAACACTGACCGAAAGTACAGGTCGGTTCCCATTGGTTTAGAAAAGGGTGCGAGAACTAAAGGTCGGTGCCCAATGCTTTGAAAAACGTGTACCATAAGTATAGGTCGGTGCCCAGTGGTTTAGAAAAATTCTACCAAAAGTATAGGTCGGTGCCTAGTGAGTTTGGAAACGTGTACCGAAAGTATGGGTCTGTGCTCAGTGGTTTAGAAAAGTTCTACCAAAAGTACGGGTCTGTGTCCAAAAGGGGCATTTGGTAATGGAGCAAGACAATGAGCTGGTTGCATCTAGGGAGGTCATCCCTGGCATACAGGTCAGCTTATCGACTTTTTAAGTACAAGTAAAGAATTGAAGATTTTGTCATTCGATTAATGAAGCAAGACAATGAACTGGTTGCATCTAGGGAGGTCATCCTTGGCATACATGTCAGCTTATCGACTTTTTATGCACAAGTAAGGAATTGAAGATTTTATCCTTTGACTAGTGAAGCAAGACAATAAGCTGGTTGCGTCTAGGGAGGTCATTCATGGCATACAGGCCAGGTTATCGACTTTTTATGTACAAGTAAGGAATTAAAGCTTTTATCCTTTGATTAGTGAAGCAAGACAATAAGCCGGTTGCGTCTAGGGAGGTCATCCCTGGCATACAGGCCAGCTTATCGACTTTTTATGTACAAGTAAGTGAATAAAAGAAAAGAAAAAAAAGGCGGATACTGGATTTATAGGGAGGCCGTACCACTAAAAAAAAAATAAAAGAGAAAGAAAAAGGCAGAATATCCGATCATAAGAGAAAATAAAAGAAAAAGAAAAAAGGCAGAAAATCCAACCATAAGAGAAAGTAAGAGAGAAGGAAAAAGGCGGAATATCCGACCAGTGGATATATATGGAGGCCACACCACTAAACGTATGACTCGAGGAAGTTACCTATGCAGAGGTAGCTATAAAACTAATAGAAGCCCGGTCAGTGTTTTGTTGAGAAAGAATGAAAGAATTCTGAGAATTGTTGCAAAAATAATCCGAGAAGGCCTAAGTCATATTTTGACACAAAATCGACTTAAATGGACATTATGCTTGGGTCCGGAAGGGTCGAAAAAGTCAAAAAAGCTATAAGTCAGGCCAAAATAGGTCCGAGCTGCTGAGTGGGACCCGCGGGAGTCAAAATCTAGCTGGGAGAGCCTTAAAATAGATTAACGAAACGCAAGTAGTCCTTAAAAGTTGTATTCAGTCAAATCTAAGGGCACCAGTGTGTCCGGAACGACCAAATTAGCTAAGAACAAGTGTCCGTTCGTCAAAATCCAAACCGAAGTAGAGAAAACTGGGAAAAACTAAAAAGTAGGCATAGGACTTCTACGTCAGCATCCATGTCAGCGCTGATTGTACAGTCAGTGCCACGTGTCACACGCGTATTCACTGGTCAAAGTTGATAGGGCGTCTATGTGGAAGGCTGACTGGGTATGCTGACTACGATGCTGATTGGGCGTTGTTGCCACATTGCAGACACTGATTAGTTAATCAATTGATGATGTGTCGATTACATGGCAGGCCACGTGGTCTGATGATGTGGCAACTTATGGAATATGGTAATCTATGATTAGCCAATAAAATATGAGTTAGTAATTGCGTGGCATGAGACGTGGCAATGATGTGGCAAGTGACGTGGCAGTCAATGCTACGTGTCCTCTTCTAGTTGGCTGGTCAAAGCAAACTGTATGGTGACATGGCCGACACGTGGCATACTGACTGTGCCCATTCGCCACATGGCAGTAACTAATTGGTGGGTCAACTATTGAGTCAGCGCTGACTCAGTGCTGATTGGCTTGGATGCGCGTAGGAGGCGCTACGGTCCAGTGAAAGCGTGTGAGGTCATTTCCTGTGACCTTTGGAAGTTAGACGGCTGGCATTTGAATCGTCTAACTTAGACGAAGAGGGTGGTGGTGATTATCGGTGACGACTATGGCTAGAAAAATAGTCGGACCGGCTAGAAGTCAGTGGCGGCACATGTGAGGTTGTGGAGGGACGTGTGGTGTCTCCCTATTCATTTTGGTGACGTGGCCAATGGGTATAGGTTCGTCTTGATGAGGAGGACCCACCAGTGGTAGTGGTGAGGGACAGTGAGTAGGTTAGGGGTCTATTTGGCTGCATTTTTAGTTTCTGCAGTGAGCTTGAGGCTTGTTTGGTTTAGGCTTATTTTGTGAGATTTCTGGGTAACTTTGGAGACTGTGGTCGGCAAGGGGCTGGGTAATGAGATGGTGGTTATGGGTTTCTAGAGGTGGTGACAGTGGTGGCGTGGTGGTGATGGTTTTGAGGTGTTTGGTTGACAACCAAAGCAAGCCTAAAGTTTGGGGAGCTTTTATACTTGAGCCATACAAGGTTCAAAATCCATGGGGGCTGTTGTCTTTTTTTTTTTATTTTTTTATTATTATTATTATTTTTTTTTACGCAGGAGGCAAGGCTTTCTATTTATAGAAAGTTTTGAAATCCTACATGGGTTATAATCCTATGTAGGTGGGACGCATGGAGGTTGGTTCCAATTGTTTGATTCGGACAGTTGATCGATCTTGAACTTTGATCCTCGATATTTTTCAATCCAGACATCCGATTCGGATGATTCAAAAAGATCTGGGCTTGGTTTAATGTCCCTTTTTAAATCCATGTGGTTATATTGGAACTCGTTTGAAACTCGAAAATGACTCCGGTTTCCTCAGAATGTCGACGTTTGATCTAGATCGTCCAAACTTTGACTATTGATATCTTTTGATCCGGCCGTCTGATCTTCATGATTCAAGATGATCTGGGATCATATTGACTTTTTCTTTGAATCGGTACGGTTCAATTGAAAATTTCTTACTTTAGAAATGACCTTTTTGCCCTTGTTTTCTTGATTGAGCTTTAAAATTCGGTTGGCCGTCGTTTCTTTTCTGATTATCCGATTGGACTGATTCGACTTATAAAATTCCCTTTTTTTTGTGTGTGTATATTTCCATTTAGTTATGCCCAATCGAACTTTCGGCGTTTCCAGATTGACGATCGCGTCCCTTATTCCTTGATTTTGATGCGCCGAAACTTCGATCAGAGCCCGATTCTTCATCGGTTATCAGAATTTGTCGATTCGAAGTGCTGTGAGCCTGAATTGGTTCCTTTTTTGCCCTAATGTAATCAAATTTGACCTTTGGTTGTCTCGGACTTGATTTTGGTCTTGAATTATGTGTTGAACTTCAATTTTGGTTGAAAACATCGTCGATTATCGTAATCGGGTGATCTCAGACTCGGAAACTTTCGGTTGATGAGTTGTCGTCTCCGTATTGACTTCGATTTGACCTCTGGGGTCCCTGTTTGAATTCTGGAGCTTTTTTCCTTGATTCGCGTGCCTGGTGGGCTTCCTGCGATAGTTATTTTCGTTTTAGCAGGTCAAAATGAGATGTATACACTATGTAGTTTTAAAGGGCACGCGCAAAAAATCGTTAAAAAGCTCGCGATCACTTGAAAACTCGCTCATTTAAGGTCGTAAGAAAGCTCGCGAGCTCATGACAAAGCTCGCGAACAAGCTCGGTTCAGCTCATGTCCACCCCTACCCTAAGGGATGTCATTGTAACTTTTCATACCACAAGGAAAATATTTATAGTTTTACTTTATCTCGGGGAGGTTAGAGTGATTTATCCATTGTCCACCCATACCCTAAGGGATGTCATTGTAACTTATCATACCACAAGGAAAATATTTATATTTTTACTTTATCTCGGGGAGGTTAGAGTGATTTATCCATATATATATATATATATATATAGAGAGAGAGAGAGAGAGAGAGAGAGAGAGAGAGAGAGAGAGAGAGAGAGAGAGATTCACCCGTGTGATCTCATTGGCTATAATTGATACATGTGAACACTTATTTTCTTTTGGACACAAATACATGTGAACACCTTATTATACCCTTCTTTTAAACCCAAGCCCATGGTGATAGGGTCAACTGCTTTACCTTTTAACCATTTTCTTGCATGACCTCATCGACATTCCAAACCCTTTTAAGTCTTTACTTTCTGAGGTAAAATTAATCATTTCACATAATATCAATCCCTGCAAGGCTAATGATGGAATTACATTATTGTTGTTAAGTGCATTTGAACCCTACACGTGACCTTAGGGGTGTATAAATTTATTTAGGGTGGTTATTAAATGGGACAGCTATGCCATGCCTCCGTGGCCAACCTAGCAATACATTTCAACCATCCGATGAGAATTGAATCAAAGGTTTTAGTGTGATTGCACTGCTTCCTCTGGAATCTCAGGTATATTGTAATTATAGAGTTATTTCTTCTCGTTTTAAAAATTACACTGGTCTACCCTAAAATTTGTTGTTGTGTACCACTTACCTTTCTCCTCTAATCAAAAGGATAATTACACAAATCTCTCATTGAGGTATGACCTAATTACACGGATCACCCTCATAACATAAAATAAAACACTCAAACCTCCCTTGAGGTTTATAGTTGGTAATACTGACCTCTCCTCCATTAGCTAACTGTGAGTTGACCAAACAGAAAAATTAAACATGCAGTTAAAATTCTTTAAAATGACGATATTACCACTATTAATAGAAAAAGGGGATTTCATTACAAAATTGCTTATTTTTAAAAAAAAATCTCCCTTCTTCTTCCACCTGTATTTATTCCATAGATACGAGAAATTGAAGAGATGAAGGGAAAAAAAAAAACCTCAAGTAATTTTAAATTACGAAAACTGGAAAATTGAAAAAAAAAGTATTTTTTTTCCCATTCGCGTTCTTTTTCCTCTCATATTTTTTTCAAAGACAGGAGAAATTTTAAACATGAACAAAAAAAAAAAAAAACCAACAAATTTGAATTAAGAAATTGAAGAGTTTGAATAAATATTTGAAAAAATTGCAGATCTTGGAATTGAAAGAAAACTTCTTAGTAGTATGAAAAATTTAACCCTAACCCTTTCTCGTTGCAAATATACACACACACACACACACACACATATATATATATATATATATATTTGTCAAGGATATAATAATACATTTGAACAAATTATAAATCTAGGTAGGGTTTTGTGGGTGATAAGGGAGGTTTGTGTATTTTTTTCAAATTATGGGGGAGGTCTGTGTAATTAAATTAGAGCTCAGGGGATGTTTGTGTTATTAATGTAGTGATATTTTAGTACTTTTATTTACTCCATCATGGATGTTACCCAAACGTTACCGTGAAGGGTAGTCCTTGTAATTTCTCAATTTGCGATAGAGGTCAGTGTAATTAAGGCAAACCTCAAGGGAGGTTTGCTTTATTAACCCATAATTTTAAGTTTTAAACTTTCCACTAGGTGTGTTCACGGACCCACCAGAACTGACCGAGCCGATCGGTCGGTTTTTTTAAAAATCACTCTAAGTTGAAAATCGAACCAAACCAACCAAAACCGACAAAAAACCAACAAAACCGACCGATTCAGTCGATTTTTGTAACACGAAAAAATTGAAAAATAAATAAATAAAATAAAAATCGACCGAACCGACCGATGAACACCCCTACTTTTCACAATAACTACTTTGCCCTTGTTAATACTAGAATTATTTTTTCTTCTTCTTTAAGCGCATATCTTAATGACAAAATTGTCATTTCATAGTATACTGATCTTTATTAATAAGAAAATATATTTTATTTTAAAGGAAGATTGATTTTTGAGTTATTTAGTCTAAAATCCTAAGTACTGGACCTTTCTTACAATTGACCCAATCTTTGAAACATCTCAGCCTAAGGTCCACTAGTAAAAACATGGACACAACTACCCTTCCCCTCAAATTCTGATAAAACCCCCAACTACCAAATTTGGCTTCCCCAATCCCTATAAATTACTCCAAATTAGTTATGGAATATGGAGACCTCATGATATGCGATTCCAATCCCAAAATTTTAGGGTTTTCAAAAATAAAAAATGGAAGATAAGAAATCATCGTCTCCAGCCTTTCGTGAAAAAAATCTTATCCTCTCGGTCTCCGGCGACCAACCTCCACTCCGACGATGACGATCGAAGCTTCAAGCAAGTTTTGGGACTCGGACTAGATTATGTCGAAGAAGAAGGGTAAGTGTAAAAATAAACACTATTGTCTGAAATCATTGACATGTTTTTCACACTATGGATCATTCACAATCAAACAATTGCTCATCAAAATCAGTATATCAGGGGTAAATATTTGAGAGAAAAAATCGTGATATTCACTCACCCGATGGTAGATTCGGTTTTTTTTTTTTTTTTTTTTTTTTTTTTTTTTTTTTTTGTGTTTTTTCAAAACACTCTCTGATATTACTTGATCTTTATATGTTTTTAAGACCATAGACTTCAAAAATAGGGTTTTTTGGGATGTTGTGTTTTTGGTTTTCTCGTTTTGGGTTTCTGCAAAATACGAGATTCTCCAAGGATGTGTCGTTGTAAGTCTAATATAAGTGTGAAATTTAACACTCGTGTTCATCGTCACTTTTGATTTACTCTTCAGATTATTGTCGTTATGTAGTGTGAAGTTGATAACTACAACGTAATTATCAAACATGGATTGATTGGGGAAAAAATTGCCGTAACGCTAAACGTAATTGTGTGAGACTTATGACTACATCTCATTGTTCGACGTAATTGTGTGAGACTTATGACTACATCTCATTGTTCAACTTTGGGATTTCCTACTTGTTAAATTTTACACTAATGTCTTCCTTTTGTCCATGTAGCTTTCACATTCATCAGTCACATCAGAGTACAATGCAAATCAGTGCAGGGCCGATTTAATCCACGAGTTCCTAAACTCACGAAAGGTCTTGGACATTGTTTTAACACGAAGCTAGAGAAGTTGTTCTGAGAATTAGTGGGCAACTTGACGGTGTAACAAACTTATAGGGGATAATTCATTGAATTTTGTTATTTGCTTGTAACAACTGCATTATTTGTATAACAATGAAATTCGAGTGTAAAATTTCACACTAATAAACCAGTTACAGTATAACAATGAACTATTTGTAGTGTAAAATTCAATACCCGCAGAAAGACTCGTTCTGATGTGATATCTAGATTGAATATGCAATACACTGTGAATTAGAAATGGTGAAATAATTTTTTTTTCAAAACCTAACGTGATTTATGGCACAAACACAAAAAACGGAAAGCACTATAATTATGGGACATTGATTCAAAATGAGATATTGGCAAGTCAAAATGCTATCATAACTACCAGAATTAATGTGTATATATGGCAAGTCAAAATCAGATTTAATGAAAGTAGTGAACTTTTGCAGTGTAAAATTTCACTAATAAACTAGTTGCAGTGTAAAATTTCACACTAATAAACCAATTACAGTATAAAAATGAACTGTTTGCAGTGTAAAATTCAATACCCGCAGAAAGACTCGTTTATGATGTGATATCTAGATTGAATATGCAACACTGTGAATTAGAAATTGTGAAATTCGTTTGTAACCATTTTGTAAAGTAATATCCTAAAATATCAGGATAAAATTTCTATATATATTGTAACCAATATCAATTGGGATTTGATAAGATTTGGTCAGATTTGGTAACTGATTCAATCATTAAATCTGAATTAAATATATGTATATATATATATATACGGTTCTGTATATATAGGTTAGGGGTAGAAAAGATATCTAATAATTCTATAATAGGAAAATTTGGACTAATCTCTAACAACATTTACAATTATAGGGCCTATTATTGGGAAGTACCAATTGATGGGTCTATTACAACAAACATTGGTAGAATGGGATTTTCCACTAAATTTTTCTTGATTTTTTTGCATGAAATTTATATACGGGATCTTTTATGACACATCCTAGTGATTTTTGTTTTATTATACATCCCAATTTGATTTCAAAACCTAGTAATTTGGTTCCATACAAGTAAAACGTCCCAACATGTTCTAATACATTGAGACCAAATTACGACACTTTGGAACCAAAGCCATTAGAATATATTATAGAATTTTCCGAAACTTTAGTACTCTTAGAGTTCATTAATGACAATAGACGAGGGATATCAGTGTAATTTTTAAAATTATGAGGAAGTTCCCTAGTTGTGGATTGCGATATACCTGAGAGGATGTATGTGTAATTTAGCCAACAAAATTTTGCACGTCTAATTGGACGGACTGGAGGATGTCGAGATTGAGTAATGCTAGATGCACAACAAAAATGCACAACTAAATGCACAACTAGCTTAAAATTGTTGGACATCGTACTGAAAAAATTGTATACCCCTTTTTTTTTTTTGTCTTTTTGTATGTACAGACTTTTCAGCACGAAGTCCAACAATTTTAAGCAGGTTGTGCATATTTTTGTGCATCTAGCATTTCCGGTCGAGATTTGTTTAGAAGTTGTTTTTAATTGAATCAAGTCAACTCACAATACTTCAGGTCTTAGGCATATATGTATTTGATAACTTTGGGTGTACGGATCTCCTTGCAGTCTTGCGCACATTTCGATTAATTCAGGGGTCCACTAAACACCTAGCAAGTTTGGTAAATCACAAATGTGATAGGTGGTTACTCTCTTGAAATTCGAACATAAGACCTTTGGGTATAACACCCAAAGACCTTGTCATCCGACCACAAGGAAAGTGGTTGTCTTAGGCATATTTAGATGTTTATTTTTCAGCAATTATTTGACATGTAAAAGTACTTTCAATTGCTATAACAAAAAGAAGGGAAGGGGGGGGGGGGGGGGGGGGGGGTAAAAAAAGTACTTTCAATTTTGGAGGTTACAACTTACAAGGGAAAAATATGAGTATCTTTTCCGAATATATGAGACAAAATCTTTTAAGTTAAGAGATATTACGCTAAGGTCAAAAGAGAAGAAATCAGATCATCAGATCCCCTTGAGAACCAACTTCAAAAATAGAAAGAGGGATAGTGTCAATTGGGAAGGGATCACGAAAATTACAAGAAAAGCAAAAAAAATGCTCATTGGCTCGTATTTTTGATCGGAAAAGAAAATAACTTGTTTAAGACTATTTGAGATGATCGTATGATTAGTTAATTATGAGATCTGATCAGGCAAAGATGTATCTAGAGAGGAGTAATCAGGGGCGACCGCCTCCCTTAAATTTAAAAAAAGATTCTATTTTTACAAACATTTTACATAAAAATTTACTTTAAGTATATATACTCCCACCCCACCCCCTCCCCTAGTTTTTTTTTTTTTTTCAAAATTGTTAACCCCCCCCCCCCCCCCCCCCCCCCCCCCCACACACACACACACACACACACACACACACACACACACACACACACACACCCCCCAAAACTTACTTGCCCTATGCTTGAATCCATTCCAGGGACCAGTTGACTATGAACCAGATGAATTTTGTTTTAATTATGAATAAGATTTAATATTTTGAGGATGTTGAGATTTCAAACTGTTTGACTACAAAATTTTAAGTTCAAAGAACTTTTGAGTCTATTGGACCACAAGGTTAGGCATACTACTGTAGTTTAATTTATATATTTGTTGAACCGATATCCGACTATTAACCTCATTGGTTTAATGCCTGGGCAATTACTGGTTTACTAATCTTGTGGGTTTTTCATCAGAGAAGGAAAAAAAAAAAAAGAGAAGGGACAGTTAGAGATATATCCTTTGTCAACTAAAAATTTTACAAAAAGTATTTTTAATATCTGTATTTAATAAAAAAAATTCATGATCTTTGACAAAATGACAAAACTGACATGCAGTCAAACATTTCCCACATTTTTCCCACTCCCGCCCAACTTTTCACGCGTCATGCTTTTGCAACTGCTCATATGGTATGAGTACTGTACCGTATGATATTCTAAATTCAAAAAATATTTTGTAACTTTAGATTTCTATAACTTTTGACATACAACTCTACTTTTCTTAAATTTTATACCATTGGAATCGTGTCGACGAGAGCTAAAAACTAGTATCATTGTTAATATGTTTTGAACGAAAAAAAAAAATCAAAATCTTACATGTCTTGTGTAACTGAAAATTTAACAAAATTAATTTCAACAATTTTGACAGTTATTTTGTGAAATTGTCAAATTTCATAAACTTTTTTTTTTTCAAAATTTCGTCAAATTTCACAAAACTTTTTTTTTTTTGAAATTTCACAAATTTGTGAAATTATCAAATTTCAAAAAACATTTTTTTTTTCAAAATTTCTTCAAATTCACTAAACTTTTCTTGTGAAAATTGTTTTGTGAAATTCACAAAACTTTATTTTTTTCAAAATTTCTTCAAATTGAAAAAAAAAATTTGCTCAAAACATATCAACAATGATACTAGTTTTGTAGCTCTCGTCGACACGATTCCAGCGGTATAAAATTTGTAAAAAATGGAGTTGTAAATCAAAAGTTATGGAGGGTTAAAGTTTTAAAATAATTTTTGAAATGAGGAATGCTATAGTACAGCCACTCACTGGGATGTTTGGGCTGCTGCTAGACCACGCGCGCGTAGGGCTTGTTCAGCAAAATTGCTGACAATGATTGACAAGGACTTTGGACCAAATAGCCAAAAACACGACCACTTTATACTTTTTGGCACTTTAACTAAAGATTGAAGTCTAACTTTTCGACCAAAAAAGGGTTAATTACACTTTATCCCCCTGTGATTTGGCTCGATGTCACTTTACCCCCTGTGGTTTAAAAGTGACCACTTAAGCCCCTTGTACTTTCGGGTAAAGTGTCACCGTTAAAATTAGCGACCATTCTACCCCCCGTGGTTTGATCCATGACCACTTTACCCCCTTATGGTTTGGCCCGATGATACTTTAACCCCCATGTGTTTTCGAGGTAAAATGTCAACTTAACACTAATTTTAACGGTAATACATTACCCAAAAGCATATAAGGGTTAAGTAGTCACTTTTAAACCACAGGGAGGTAAATTTACAACGAGCCAAACTATAAGAGAGTAAAGTATAATTAACCCAAAAAAAAATTCAAACCAACTACAAGTCAAGAATTTTGTTACTATGCATTCACATGCTCCATACATATCGATGTTCTGGTGATTTTCAGCATGAGTCAAAGCTTATTATAGAATACACATAACAACACCAGATTTAGTCTCACTCTCATGTGTCCGAATGGCATTATGTTGATTTTGATACAGAACCAATTTTAAGTGATTATTTTATATTGAGCACGGACTAATCCAATACAAACATCCACAGCACATGTGTCCGAATGGCAATGCATCTGGGAACTTCATCCAGAGGTCCTAAATTCAAATTACGTCGTGGTTGTCTATCTTAAGGCGAAGCCTGATAATTTACCTAGTCTATTGGGTTAGTAGAATGTTTAGTGGGTTCGGAAGAGTTTACCATTGGACTAAACCGGGTCGGCGGATTCCAGCATGTTTTTTTTTTTTAAAAAATAATAATAATAATAAATTCAATACAAATAATTAGACCTCTGTCAAACACTTAAATTTGTAATCTCAAAAATCACTATACCAATTCTATTGTTTTCTAAATAGCCGCTTTAGTCGTGTCAAATCATCAAGACAACACATTGCGCTATCGAATGTCTGTATGTAACCTTCAATGGTAACCACTAACCACACTCGTATTCTAGTGAAAGCGCCAGCGTTATTAAATTTACCATGGTACGGATTTTTGTATGTGGTCATGTGTGCCTTTTGTCAAACATTGTTTTTTTTTTAACTAAATCATCACACCAGGATAAAACTGTTTATAGGAGACAACAAAACATTAGACATTATTAGCATTGTGTTTCAATCGGAACGGATCGGTAATAATATTTTTGGAAAAAAAAATTTTCAAAATTTTTGAAAACTAAAATGCCCCTTTGATTCTGATTTTGAAATTTCTAGAATCTCATTTTCATTTTAAATTCTGAAATTTTGGAATTTTTAGAAATTTCGAAATTCCAAAAATTTTAGAATTTTTTAAAATTTTTCAATACAAGCTACTAGCTTGAGACTAATGTGGTACTAGTTTGGGACTCATTGATAGACTCACTTTTCTCATCCTTCTTCCTTGCCAACCGATGTGGGACTAATAATGTAAAGCAAGTTCGGAAAATTTTAGAAAATTTTGAAAATTTCAAGAATTTTCGGAAAAATAAATCGGAATATTTTCAGAATTTTTGGATCAGAATTTTGAAATTTTCAGAAATCCTAAAATAATTCCGATTCCTAAAAAATTTCGGAATTCATAATTCATTTTTAAGTGCCAAAATCAAATTTTTTTTTTTTTATTTTTTTATTATCAGAATTGAAATTTTCGTGCCAAATGCTGCCTAGACATTACTATCGTACAAAGCTAATGCTGAGAGAGGAAGAGATTGTTTGTTATTATATTGCTCAATAATTTATTTTCAGACTTCTAATTAGGGGTGGACATTCGGTTATTCGGTTTGGTATTTCGAATTTCAGTTCGGTTTTGGTTCGGTTCGATTTGAAAAAAAATGGCAGCCGAAAACCGAACTAAAACATAATTCGGACATAATTCGGTTTTTCGGTTTGGTTAACCGAAATAAAATTTCAGTTCGATTTGGTTATTTGGTTAACCGGATTGTAAAAAACCCAAAATATTTTTTTTTTCATTTTTCACAAATTTTTATGTTTTTTTTTTCCTTTGTGTTTCATGTTGGAAAGAAAGCATACTTTTTTTTTATTTTCAATTGTAAAAATAGTTATATTTTATTATCTATAGTTATATATAAGTATATTAATAATATAGAAAATAAAAAAATAAATAAAATTTTGGTTTTTTGGTTTGGTTCGATTTGCCTATAGGCAACTGAAAATCGAACTGAAATTTTTAATCCGGTTAGGTTTTTAACCGAACAGAAATTTTTAACTGAACTGAAATTGAAAATTTGATTCGATTTGTTTGGTTAACCGAACTATTTACTCACCTCTACTTCAAATAAGACAATCTTAGTTGTAAGATAGGTTAATTAATGCATTTGGGCACAAATCTTTCAAGCGCTTTGTTTGGAGATTTGTGCATTCATGCATGGCCATCATAGCTAGAAATTTAACTAAAGAGCGTTGCACTACGAAAAAAAAAAATGTTAAGCCACGTAGTTAGAGGGGATTAAATTACAAATGGGCTAAGTTGGAGTAGCACATATGGGAAAAAAATTTAAATTTGGAGTGGACTACAATCCACTATTAATTAGCCCACTTCTATGTTTATCTTTCCTAACAAGAGGGTCCAGGTTCAAACAAAAAGCCAAGATAATATAAAGGCAACATATCTCCGACATTTAAGTGAATGTGTTATATACTACAGAAATCTGTCATAGACATGAAATGAGAGTGAACAGACAATAGAAGTAACTGGTTATAGTCGACCAACTTTAAAGCATCTCCAAGGTGATATGTCAAATTTTAGTATGTCAAATAAATTTGAGGACTTAAGTGATAATTTGGTATATGAGAATTTGGCATTTTGGTTGGAGGAAAATATACCCAATATATAGAATAGTTTGTCACTTTCTTCTCTGTCCTAGGGGCTCTCCCACCATGGAAGAGCCCTTGGATCTTGCTTTTGTTCTTGTTCTGTCTTCTTTTTAGTGTAATTTGTCTCCCCTTGTGGGGGTTTGTCCTTCTTCGGGAGGGTTATGTCCCTCTTTGGGAGGTTTGTTTTTGTTTTTGTTTTTGGTTTGGGTTTTGGGTTCTGCTGCTAAATCTCTTCATTTTCTTTTCTCGTGGTTGGTTCCGAACTTGTCATTCCCAGATCTGGCCTTTTTTTCATCAGATCTAGTGTTTGATGGAGCTCTTTTGCAGTAACAGCGGCTTTGAAGTTCTGATCTTTGTTGTGGTTCTTGGCAAGCTTTCTCCTTCATACGGCTCAGTGTTAAGGTATGCCACAGTCCGAGATATCATAGTTTTGGAGATTGCAATATGGGCCAGAAGATTGTTGTGCTGAATCACGTTTTTTTTTTTCTATCTTCGGTTTGTATTTGTTCGTTTTGGAACTTGCCATTGCTGTGAAGAATGAAATTTTCATGCTTGCTATAAAAAAATAAAAAAATTATACTCAATATGTCAAATTTATTATTTTATAATTTTTATATATTTTTAAATCATTTAACAAATTATGTGATTGGTTTAATGTCACACCTATCCCGAAAAATCTTTTATTTTAAAGGATAAATGTTTTAAATGGAATTATTAACGTGGTTAAATAATTGTGGATGAGGTTGAACGTGAGTCAACGGAAGGTGTCAAGCGAGGACACGGGAACATGGAAATCATGTTGCATTGGCATATCTTAATGACATTTATGTGATTTAAATGTTATTTGACTTATCTGGTATTTTATGAATAGTAAATTATACCTGTGTAGTATAATTTTTTGGTGATTTTGATATTATTAGATACCATTTTAAGAACTGTGGTGAGAACGTGAGTGTCACGTTATATAAAAGGTAGGTTGTGTAGAAATTCCACAGAATTTAGTTTTCGGACGTAATTTTGGACCCAAACAAGACTTAGTCGAAAACTTTTGTAATTTATAGTTTTCACCCGTAAATTATAAAATGGACGTGTGCGACGTTTCAGGAATTAATTAGAAGTTTGAGAAACTCGCGGGGAAAATAAACACGATTTCTGGAAAGTTTGTCTATAAATAGCAAGGGTGAAAATTTCATTTGTCATAAACTTTACAAAATATCGTTAGAGAGGAGAGAGAAAAGGAAGATTGTTGCCACGGGCTTTGCGATGACGATCGACGACCTTTTGTCCGTCTGTTTTTAACCAAACTTCATATTTGAACTCTCCAAGGAAAGGGCTACGTTTTGATAGTCTTTAGGCCACGTTTGGTTAAGTTTTTATAAATTTCTAAATCTAGGAATTTGGGGAAAACACGTGTAAACTTGTAGGTTTCGTGTAGGATCGGAGATTTGGCGTTTAATCGGGCTTCTAGTCGTTCCCTCAAAGCTATACGACGATAGCTCGAGGTATGAATTTTTAAGCTATGTTATATAGGTGAAATACATGTTTTATATTTCGATGACGAAATTGTGATCCGAACAAAATCTATGTGTTAATCTTAGGGCTGTTAATTATATACGCGCTTAAATGTGAAAATCATGTCTACTTTTACGTGAGCACGTTGAGTTGTCTATGTGGGTCAAAGGGGAGTTTGATACAAATTCATGTCGGGGTATGCCTCTTGATGTTTGAGAGTTATAGTAGCGACGACTACTTGCTTGGTTTGGGAACTGACCCTGTTAGAGCAGTTGGGTGTAATGTTTAATAGACTCTGGGCTTGCCATTGGCATCACGATTGATAGACTTTGGGCTTGTCGATATACCGTATACCGGATGAATGCATGTCTCTCTCCCTAGAGACTATTTGATGTGATTATCAGATTAAAGCATGATTTGCCATATATGCATATGTTAGAAATTGTGCACTCAGCATATAGTTGAGCAATGGAGATTTACTCCATTGCAAGTATGAAGAAAGGCAAGAGGAAGCGTGAGAAGTGAGGCCGTGGAGATGACGGAAAATCCTAGTATATGTTTTTGGTTTCCTTTCCAAATGTTGTAATATGTAACCAAACTTCTTTTAGTTAGTTTTGAATTCGTCTGAACTCATGAGTTCATGTTTTGAAAGCTTAACTTGTTAAATTCGTATATTGGGATGAATGTAATAGAACTTTTGTGTTTAATCTAAACAAGCCTTAGCTTGTTCCGTTATCGTATCATTTCATTTCATGGATTAGCATGTCTTAATGGTGTTCTTGAAAGCTTAGCATAGCTTGTAAAGTTTGGATTAATGTGAGTCTTTTTGGAGTGCTGAAATTGGTAAAGGTTGAATGAATCCTTAGAAAAATTCTATTGCTAGAGGGAATTTTGCTAAAGGGTCATTCGACCGGTCGAAGGGGGTCGTTCGACCGTTCGACCGGTCGAAATACCCCCTGCCAGAAATCTTTTTCTACTACTTCCAGAAAGTTTCAAAATGTTTTGATTGGTTCTTAGGGTACCTTTGGGACCCCTTTCAACATAAATTCACTCGTTTCGAAATATGATTATATTTTCAATTTTATGCGGATTTTACAACTCAGAAAGTATCATTTCTTAAAGTTTTAAATACTCAAGGTTGTTTTAAAGTTCTTTTCCGCTGCGTATAGTTATTTAATGAATTGGATGAGCCTTGGTGGCGTGCCACGTGTCCTAATTCCATGCGTAGTGGGATAGGTCATGACATTTATTAGTATCAGAGCTATAGGTAACAAAACTTTGGGAACATTCGACGTCGAGTGGAGTGTTGAGTGAATTGACGCATATTCTAGAATGCATCCACATATTGTAGAGATGTTTGATGCATATGGTATGTTGTTGTACATACATGATTATGTTATTGTCATACATGCATAGTATTTATGCATTCATGAAATAGGTGGAATCATGCAGATGTAGAGCAGTGTGATGGGATAAGGCTTACCGGGAGTTATAATAGACCGTGTATAAGGACACAAAAGAGAGATGATATCCTGGTAGTGGTGAACCATTGAATTTCTAAATGAAAATGAAATGATTTTTAATTGAATTGGTGAATGTTGTAAATAACGGTAATGAGTGCTCTTTGAGGGTGTTATCCGAGAACGAGGTCCAAATAGTGAACTACCGAAGAGACTTCATTGGGGGTTCACACAGACGGCAAAAGTGAATGCTCATAGTTGAGTTTTGGGATTAGAATTGATTGATAAGGGTTCTATTTCAGACATGGGTAAAACGTCATGAATGCTAGAGAATAGAAATGTACAGTTGGATGTTATGATAGAAAGGTAATTCAGCAGCATGTATTGCTTGTGTTTGGGATGGGTGAGGAATCTCTCACCTTATCTTACGGTATCATCCTACAGTGTTATTTTACGGTTTTCTCTTACGGTATATTCGGTGTATGATGGGTAGTTGAAGAATCTTTCAACTGATTTTATGGTATTGAGGTAATTGGATGGTTGATGAATCTCTCAACGTATCTTATGGTATGTATTAGATGGTTGAGGAATCTCTTAACCTGTCTTACAGTATGTATTGGGGGTTGAGGAATATCGCAACGGATTGTGAGTATCATGGTTGTTGAGGAATCTTTCAACTGAACCTGGCATCGAGTGGTCGTTGTACCATAGTGGATTTAGATATATGAGGAGGATTAGTAGTGGATGCTACCGGTGGAAAGGATAAGTGGAAAGGTTGAATTTAAGGAGTAACCTAAGATGAGGGGGTAAGGACATGAATTTTAGAGTATGTTTTGACGGTTTGACACTGCAGTTGGTAGAAGTTTGATTGATGACAGATTTTGGGAGTGGTTGCTTAGACTTGATGATTATGTGCGTACGAATGTAACGATAAGGATGATATAGGTCGGAGGAGAAACCACAAAACTTCTTGATAGAGAATAAAGAATAGAAATGAATAAGAGTTCTTGGTGTTTTGAGGTGTGGTTTGCCAAAGGAAGTAGAACAAAGGATGTAAGACTATAGGACTTAAGGTGAAGGACAAGTGTGAATGATTGAACGTGATAGGAGATTCGGAGAAATCAAATGGATATTGGTTCCTAAAGATAAGGGGACCTTGGTAGGGAATCCTATAGGAAAGTCTTTATTACAGTGAATTGTAGTGTGGATAACCATGAACCCAGTGTAGTTCGAGGAGTTTTCGATGATTTTGAGTACTTTTTGGTGGTCCTAAAGTGGTTGGGAAGTAGCCCAAATGGCTTGTGAGTTTGGAGACTTTTAAGGATGATAAATGGAGGAAAATATGGTCTAGGGGGTACTTGGACCGGTTGAAAGGGGTAGTTCGACCGATCGAACACCCCTCTGATCCAAATAGTGATTTTGAAAATATTTTTTGTCTACTTTTACGGAAACATACATAACTCTTTGTAGGCAATTCGGATTCCCGCACCGTTTTTTGCGTTGGAACTGGGATTCAAAAATCTATCTTTTGGTGTAAAATTTAACCATAATTTATAAATGATCATTTTTTCCTTGGGCTATTTTGTCACAGAAAAGTTCATTTAAGATGTCTAATCCATGCTTTCTTTGCTAATTAGCGTAGTTCAAATAAAATGGAAGATCTAATAATGCTTTTAAAACATTGTGGGGGTGTTTGAAGCGAGTGGTTACCAAAGGAAAGTCGGAGTTCAATAATTATTACGATACAGAACAAGAACAGTTGCGGAAATGGATAGATGAGTAAAGAGACTTTGGGTAAGTAAAGTTAGAAGGGTGAAAATATAAATTAGGAAGATGAGACTTCGATGGGTAAGTGAACATGAACAGTAAGAGTGGGATGAAGACTTGGTAGTATGTTGAGTATATTATCAGATATGATAGTAGGAATGTAAAGCGGTTAGAGGGCAATGGTAGATACAATGGAATGCTATCTCAATTGTCTTGGATTCCAACGAGGTTGGAGGGTTATGAAAATGTCAGATTTTACTCCAAGTAAATTTTGAAATGTTTGAAATGTTTTAAAACATAACTTTGTTTAAATAAGAAAAGTGGTAATAGATACATATGAGAAGGTATCAAGTGGACTTTGGAAGTCGGGTATCATGGAATGATATGGTATGTTTAGTACTAAAGACACGTCGATGTATGTTGAACGAGTGAGTCATATGTGAATCAAGTATGAATGATAATTCAAAAGTAAAGAAGTGGTGAGGTGTTTGGATTTGGTAATTGGAAGTTAAGACATTAAGGGAGTTGTCGTGCGTATTGTTCCAAAGGGGACTCAGTTTCGATTTAAGAATTGGAATAACCCGAGGTAATGAATGAGTTAGAGTTTTGAATAATCAGGAACTTAATGAGATCTGTAAAGTATGAAACACTGGAAAGACAACAGTTATGAATCGGTTGACATTAGTAGCCGGAGTGAGAATAGGACCTTGGGTATTGTCACGAAAGGTATGTAAATTGGAAGTTGATAGGGAGTTTATTGAACACAGTGAGACTATAGTACTTGATTGGGAAGATCAAATTACTAAGTTGTCTTCAGATGGTTACAGGAATAGTATGAATACTTGAGCAACAGGTTCTTTGAGAACAACAAATTTGAGATCCGAATAGCAAAGATAAATGATTAAAGAATCTGAATTGGAGTTGAGTCAAGTTGACTAGAATTGTGAAATATTATATTGTTAAATGTGGTATGAAGCCTTGAGATGTTATACAAAGAGTATATGTTCAGTGTAAAGGGTTATCAGAAACTCAATAAGGGTGGAGATACAAGGAGTGTCAATCGATTCGGATAAATGGCAATCGATTGGTAACCAAATTTCACCAAAAAGAAACAAAAATTTATAGAATGAAGTTTTATTTATTAATACTCTCCAGAAATTCAGGGTATTACATCATCCACCACTCAACAAAAGATTTCGTCCTCGAAATCAAAGACAACGAGGTCTAAAACAAAAACGGAAACTTCTCACGAATCTCTGCCTCTAGCTCCCACGAAGCTTCTCCTTCATCATGATGCTTCCACTGAACTTTGACTAGCGGAATCTCCTTGTTTCTGAGCTTCTTGATCCCTCGATCTAGAATACGAACAGGTCCTTCGTTGAACGTAACATTGTTGTTGACTTCAATGTCCTCAAAGTTGATCTCGTGCGCTGGGTTGTGGGCACACTTCCTCAGCATACTGATGTGGAAAACGTTGTGCACTCCTGACATCTTCGGCGGAAATGCAAGGCAATAAGCAACTTTCTTAACACGCTCTAGAATCTCGAATGGTCCAATGAATCGCAGCGATAACTTGCCTCTCTTATAACCAAATCTGACGATGCCTCGAATAGGTGAAACCTTGAGTAGCACGTGATCTCCAACGGCAAACTCTAAGTCTTTGCGTCGCTTGTCAGCATAACTCTTGTGTCGAGTCTGAGCTGTCTTCATCTTCTCACGTACAATCTGAATCTTTTCACTGGTCTCTCGTACCATATCTGGCCCAAGAAGTTGAGTATCTCCGACTTCGGTCCAACACAACGGTGATCGGCAAAGTTTTCTGTACAAAGCTTCAAATGGCGCCATTCCTATGCTCAAATGATAACTGTTGTCATAGGCAAACTCGATCAAAGGTAAGTGCGTCTCCCAAGAATTCTCAAAATCAATGACACAAACACGTAACATATCCTCCATTACTTGATTTACCTGTTCAGATTGCCCATCGATCTGTAGATGAAAGGCTGAACTCAAGTTTAATGTCATTCCCATGGCTGTTTGGAGACTCTTCCAAAATTCTGCGGTAAAACGCGAATCTCGATCTGACACTATAGAAACAGGTACTCCTTGTAACCGTACTACGTGTTGCAGATGCCTCAGGCTCAAACGTTCCACTGAATACGTCATACTGTAGGCGATAAAATGTGCCGCCTTTGTAAGTTGATCCACGATTGCCCAAATAGCATCATGGTTCTGCTGTGACTTCGGCAATCCTACCACGAAATCCATGGTGATGTGTTCCCATTTCCATTGAGGAATCGTCAATGGTTGTAGAAGTCCAGGTGGCTTCTGATATTCTGTCTTTACTTGCTTATAAGTAAGACATTGAGATACATACTCAGCTATTTCTCTCTTCATTCCTTCCCACCAGAAATCCCTCTTCATATCCTTGTACATCTTCGTACCTCCCGGGTGAATAGTCATTCGTGCCTTATGAGCTTCATCCAATATTTCTTTTCAGAGATTTTCTTCGTCAGGTACACAAAGTCTACCTTTACCTCGTAAAGCTCTGTCCGTACTGATACTCCAGATTTTTGGCTCCTTAGCTGACATCTTCACGAACTATAACTTTAAATCTTCTGTCGTCTGCTGTGCTTCTATGATACGACTGATCAAATTTGGTTGTACCATAAGGCATTCAAAATATTGTCTTTCCATTGGTTTCACTGGCTGAAGCTCGAATTTAGCTAATAATTCTAATGCTCTCCATTCTCGAATTAGTAATGTAGCGATCACTAGTCGAGGTTTACGACTCAATGCATCTGCTATGACATTCGCTTTACCTGGATGGTACTGTAACAAAAAGTCACAGTCCTTGAGTAACTCCATCCATCTTTGTTGTCGCATGTTCAACTCCTTCTGGGAGAACAAGTACTTCAAACTCTTATGATCGGAAAACAGATCAAACTTATCTCCATAGAGATAGTGTCTCCAGATCTTTAATGCAAACACTATTGTTGCTAATTCCAGATCATACGTCGGATAATTCTTCTCATGTACTTTCAACTGTCTTCATCCATATGCAATAACATTCCCATCTTGCATCAGTACACACCCCAGTCCTTGGTGCGATGCATCACTATAGATCACATACCTTTCTCCACTCTTAGGTATCGCAAGTACTGGTGCAGAAGTCAATCTTTCTTTTAACTCCTGGAACGCTTCCTCATGCTTGTCTATCCATTTGTACTTTATCTCCTTCCTCGTCAAATTCGTCAAAGGTCCTGCTAACTTGGAGAATCCTTCTACAAATCTTCTGTAATATCCTGCTAGGCCAAAGAAACTTCTAACTTCTGTAGCATTGGTTGGTCTGTTCCAGCTTAAGACTGCATCAATCTTAGATGAGTCCACTGAAGTACCATCCTAAGATATAACATTTCCCAAGAATTTGACTTCACGTAGCCAAAATTCACACTTGTTGAACTTTGCATACAACTCATTATCTCGAAGTGTCTGCAATGCAATCTGTAAGTGCTCTTTTTGGTCTTCTTCCGTCTTTGAGTAGATCAATATGTCGTCGATGAAAACTATAATGAATTTATCTAGATATGGTCTAAATACTCTATTCATTAAGTCCATGAATACTGATGGAGCGTTTGTTAACCCGAAAGGCTTAACCAGAAACTCATAATCCCCTTACCTCATCCTGCACGCAGTTTTCGACACATCCTCTGGTCGAACTAATAACTGGTGATATCCCAATCATAGATCGATCTTAGAGAAAATCCTTGATCCCTACAACTGGTCGAATAGGTCGTCTATCCGAGGTAGTGGATATCTATTCTTGATTGTGACCTTGTTCAACTCCTTGTAGTCTATACAGAGTCAAAGTGTCACTTCCTTCTTCTTTACAAATAGAACTGGTGCTCCCCAAGGTGATGTACTTGGACGAACAAATCCTAGATCTTCAAGTACTTGGATTTGCTTTTTCAGTTCCAACATCTTAGTTGGTGCCATCCTATATGGAGTCTTAGATATCGGCAATGTTCCAGGTATTAGTTCCACACAAAAGTCTATCCTTCTTTTCGGTGGAAGTCCTTTAATATCCTAAAAAATATCCTGAAAGTCTTGTACATTATGAATTTGATCCATCTTGAGTTCCGTATTCGTGCTCTCGATTGTAGCTAACCCACTTGTTAAGAACATATCACTTGTCGGCTGATACTGAAATCTAATCGTCGGACACCCTGGTACTGGAAACACAATCGTCCTAGTAGGGAAATCTAGGTTGGCGTTATACTTAGTCAACCAATCCATCCCTAGGATAATGTCGAATTCTGACATCGATAGAACTACTAAGTCAACTGGAAGATTCCTATCTCCCAAAGTCAATGGGAAATCCTTACACACTTTACCCATCTTAATAGTCACTCCTAAAGGTGACACATCATTCAGTGCTGGCTCGAGTATCTAGGGTTCTAAACCTGTAATGTTTCAGAATTTTAATAAGGGTAATTGGGTAATTTCGCATATTCTGTGTGGACTGGTATTTTAATTTACTGTATTTAAGTTTTTCAGAGCATGATTAAATTATTTTATTTTGTCTTTCATATGCTTTAGAAATTAAATTCTGTACCCGTGGATGTGTTTATTTAATTTTGGGGTTACACCATTGGGTCAGACTGTCCGTTTGGGTATCAAAACATTCAGTATTGACCAAATAAGTGATGTGGGTCCCACCCCACACCACTATAGCCGGCCACCCCTCCTCCCCATTTCATTTTAACGTTAGTTTTTAGGATTAGAAACATTCATCTTCATCTCTTCTTCTCTTTACACTTCAAGAGCCATGAAAATTCAAAGTTCTTCTTTCCCCTTGGGTTTCCTTCTACAAGATTGCAAGAGAAGCTCAAGAAGTTCTTTATCTAGCATCTCTAACCATCCTAGGGCTTGGAATCATCATTTGGTAAGCTTTCTAGAAAACCCCCAAATTCTAGGGTTTCACTAGATTTTGAAATTTTGGATTTTGATTGAACTTCTCTTCTCTTTTATAGCTTCCTTGGAGTATATAGAGTATCTCTTTCACATCCTAACCATTTCTATGGAGGATTTCTAGTGTGGGTAAGTTTTTCCAATCTCTAGCAACCTAGGGTTTAATAGCTTTATGTTTCTATCCTAAACTTGGGTTGTTATTGCTTAGTGTAGTCTTCTTGAAGCATCCTTCAAAATTTGGCAAGCTTTGGAGCTACTTGGGTTTTTCTATTCTAGCTCTCTTGAATATTTCCTTGTTTGGAAGCTAAGCATTGAGGTAGATTTACATTGTGCAATTATATATGTTATACTTGCCTAAGGTGTTTTGAGTTCATATATATGTGCTAGGAGATAATTTAGACACATGCAATGGGTATTTCCCAAAGTTGTAATGTAAGTGTTGTATGCCAAATTGTGGAATTATATGCCTTGGTTGTACTAGTTGAAAGTTTGGGGTGTTAAATGTAATTAAAATGAAGTTATGAGAATAATTTAGACACATGCATTAGGTTTTCCCCAAAGTTGTAAATTTAGGGTTATATGCCTAATTGTGAATTTACATGTTTTGGTTGTTCTGTAATTGATTATGTGATGCTAGACGTGCCTAGGATGCTCCCTTTATGTGTAAAAGCATGTTAGGACGTTAGTTTAGAAATCCTTGTTAGGAGTGCTATATTATGAATTTTAATTTAACTCTTGATGTCTTTAATACATGTTCAATATGCAAGAATTATTGTGTTCATTATTTTGTGGGAGCATCTATGTTGTCATTTTAAACATTTCATGCATTGAGGCCAAATCGGCAAACATTCAAATATCACGACATAAAGGTTTTATTTGAAAAAAGAGAGAAAAACCCCATGTGTGGGAATTTTGGTTTAAGAAATCCGGACGTGGGTTGTGATGTGAGACATGGAGAATGACCCTTAGAAACATTCAAACTCCAAACTATATTCGGGTAGCTCCCGGAAGTTGGTATGCTACACTCCATGCGTGGGTGGCTCATGGTCCGGTAACGAGAGAGATGTGCATTTGTCACGCATAGCCTTGCGGCTTTAAACATTTCATGGTAGCCATGGTGGCGATTCATTGCACCTCATCTCATTTTAGTCATGGATAGCATATAGATTTGTTACAATGTTGTCTACGAGCCGTCGTTCTCATAAAAACGACAAAACATTTTTCAGGTGAACTTGATAATGGAAAAAGGGCACATGTGACCCGACGCGTAGACGTTGATGCATTTTGTTCTATTTTGAAGACTCATGCTTAGATATGCACATGGATAGTTCCCATGTTAATTTAGCCTTTTGGCAAGAATGTAATAGTTTAGTGCACTAAAGAAAATTGTTGTATTATTCTTGTTCGAAACTTCTTGGGCATAGACCTCCATATTTTGTCATTGGGAAGCCGTGTTGTAATTTTGATGGACAAGTGTTAGTCCTCATTTTTTTTTATACTTGTTCAACTTATTTATGGTATATAATTATGTTTCCAAGACCGTAGTTTTCCTTGTAAGGTTTTATGTTTGTGTGTTAAGTTGAATCCTTGCCGGATTCGGTTGTGTTTGGTTTGTCCTTACCGGACTCTTCGCATTTCAATGGAATCCTTGTCGGATTTACACTTTTGCTTTCAAATGAAATGTTCAAAAATCTCTCCCATTCTCTTTCTCTCCTCTCCCCTCTTTGATCTCTTTCTCTTTCTCAAATATCCTCTCCTTTTTCTTATGTTGGAATTATGTATATATATACTTTAAAAATGTTTCCGAATGTGAAAATACATATGTGTGTGTGTTTAGAATACATTCCCTCTATATCTCTCCTTATCTCTCCCTATATCTCTCTCCCAATCTCTCTCCCTCCCATTCTTCCTCTCCTTATCTCTTTCACTTCTCATTTTCAATAAATTTCGAGTACATGAAGTTCCGTTTGGTCTAGGCACGTGTTATATGTCATGTAGGACTCGTTTAGTCATATATCGGTGTTTAAACTTGAGGATTTAGCATAGTTGGGAACATTCCGAAATGCTGTCAAAAAGCTGTCAAAAGTTGCTATAAAAAAAAACTGCTACTGTTTTTTTTGTTTTCTGCCCAAACGGTGAAGATTTGGAAAAAATGTCATTAGACAAAAGTTGTGCAGAATCGAATTTTACATGGACCATTGCGGACAGAATGTAAAAATTTTAATGACATAGTCACTTACAGATGTTTTAAAATTCAGCAATTATCCAAAAAATGGTCCTTTATCAATTTTTTTGTATTCCTTGAACTAGTTCTTGTTCGGATAGCCTCTTTATTAATATTTCAAATGCTTTTACCTTTATTTGACTCGTTGATATGTAAGTCCATTTAGGCTTATGTGTTTGTAAGTCATCCTTGTAGGAATCCCCGTGGGATCCTAATGTCGCTTCCGCATTTTGTGATTGTATTTTAATTCTTTTCTCTCTATCTTTTCTCTTTCCTCGCGCTTCGGTTTTCGGGGCGTGACAAAACCCAACTGACGAACAATCTTAATAGCAATAAAAGAACGTGCAACTCCAGTATAAAAAAAAAAACTTTAACTGGACTATGAAAGAGTACAAGCGTACCTTCCAAATACTGCTAATCATCGGCATTAAATCCTGCTTTTCTCGGGATTATTACATTCATCCTCGTCTGATTTGGAGGTCCTTGATCCCTTGAACTGGTGCCCCGTAGTATCCTCCTTGTAGTGCACGGCAATCCTTACTCAAGTGTCCTGGTTTATTGCAGTTGCGACAGACAATATCTGGCCTGCGATTAGATCTGTGGATAGTGCAGTTCCTTGCAATATGTCCTGGCTTTCCACAATTAAAACATCCTCCACTATTGCTTGGCGGGGCTGTTAACAGTGCTTGGGGTTATGATCCCCACTGTTGATATTGTTGGGGTCGATTATAACCTTGCTGAGGTTTCCTGGTTCCCTCCCAAGTTCTCTTGTTACTTTGGAAATTCCCCTGCGGTTTCCAACCTTGGGTATTCCTCGATAGCTGTGATTGGAAATTCATCTACGAAAACCCTCTTGACGATTGAAGTCGATTCATCTGTGGTCGCTGTACTGGGTATACATCCTTGTGGTCGCTGTACTGGGTATACATCCTTCTCTAGACTTACAGCAAGTCTGACTAGTCCTTCAAAACTCTGGTTCAAGTGACCAATCATCATATGTCAAAGATGGGGATTCAGTCCCTGGTGAAATCTTTTCACCTTCTTCTGCGGTGTGTCAATCATATCCTGGGCGAAGCGAGACAGTCGCTCAAACTATGTGGTATATTCCCTTACCGTCCAGTCTCCTTCAGGAAATTCTTCTCCTGTTGATCCTTTTCATCTTCCGAAAAATACTTCTCTAAAAATCTTCCCTTGAATGTCTCCCAAGGCATTGCTCTTGCAGCATTTATTCCTATAGTGGCTCGTTCAGCCTCCCACCAATCTGCGGCGGCATAAGTGAGCTGGAACGTAGCAAGACGACACTTCTCTTGCTTGCTGCACTCCAATGCTTCAAAGATCAACTCCATTTCTCTTATCCATTACTCGGCTTTCCACGGTTCCGTTAGTCCATCGAACTTCTCTGGACGTAATCCACAAAAATTTGTTAGTAACTTGTTTCCTGTTTGCCTCTGCTGGAACGGTGCAACTGGGGTTTGGGACAGGTCGTTGATTGGTAGTATTGTTGTAGGTATCGCCTACATGCTCCATTCTTTGCATGAATGCTTCAAAAACTCTGGACGGGTTCATTCCTTCTGGAATAGGTGCTCTGATACGTGCTTGCTGATTTCTCAAGGGTCCTACCATAATGATAACGAGTATTGTCTATAAGAGATGTCGATTAGCTGAAAATCTTCTCGTAGAAACGAAACAAAATAGGGCGGGAAACAACAAGAATTAACAGTTCTACCAAATAACACATCAAAGCAACCACACGATCAATAACAAAGTACTACTCGTATAAATCAAAAGATGTACCGCATAGTACACACTAGTTAAACTGTGTACCACGTAGGACAAAGCAAAAACAGCACTAAGGTCAGCTATTACAATGCTATGACTAATACTGCTAATATCTATACAAAGCTATGGTCAAATAGCTATCTCTCAAGCTCCCAAAAATCTGGTGGACAACATGTCTTGATAAAATCTAACAAAACATAAACCCTCTATAGATCCTGACTCAAAGGTCGTCAGCATCTGATCCTGCTAGTGGCGCCTCATCCTCCAAGTCGATATCCATCTCCTTGAGTGGATCATCATGGTTTGGTGCGATAAGATCTCCAACTACTACTCCTATATCCTAATCCTCTATCACCTCTGCATCAGGGTCCTCCATCGCATCTGCTATCGCCTGGTTGGCGACCTCGACTGCTACTGCTACTGCTACGAATCCATCAACTATATCAAGTGCTCCTGCTATCGCAGTCTCTCCCATAGCAAAACCTGCTGGCTGGGCTACCATCCCGGCTATCCATCCTACTGCCATATCGGCCATGCTGCTATATGCATAATAGGTCCGGTAGGTATCTGAAGCATAACCGGTGCCTCTGGTACAACAATCTCCTCATCGGCCACATCCTCAACTACTACATCGACCTCCACCCCTATGTCTACCTCCACGGCCTTTGGGTCTGGTGCTGTATCCTCTGGCTCAAACTTTGGATCCTCCGGATCATCCCCCGGCTCATCATCATTTGAGTCATCTACATGCTCATCCTCTGTTGGGTCCTCGTCGTCTATCGGTTCCTCCTCTCCATCTCCATCAATAACCTCATCAGGATGCTCGTCCTCTGGCTCTAGATCCTCGTCATCCTCAATCGGCTCAGGCTTCTGAACGGGTACACCGGGTACCGATGATGGTGGGGCTACTGGTGCTGGTACATCTATAGGCTGTGGTAAAATGGCTAAAATGGCTCTCAGCTCAATCTCATCCATCTCTAGCTTATTCTGAACTAATCGTAATATCTCCTGACAAATATCTTTACCAACTCTCGCAGAATGGAAAGCATCCATACGCATCTGTGTCGGGTGAGTACTCCCAGTCACATAAAGCGCTCTCCACTTGTCCTCCTCCAAGTGTCAACTAGCTTTCTGGCACACTCGCTCACGATAAAACTCAGGGTTCGCTGGCTCCACGGTATCCCCATGGATGACGTGTCCTCCATACGTATCGGTAACAAACTAATGAAACTCAGGATCCATGCTATCCTACAAAGAGACTATCTATCGTCAGACGGACGAACTTATCTTAAACTCATATCTTATCTCAAAGAAATCTTAACATCCTAGAACCAGATGGTGTGGGATGATTAGTGAACGAAAGTATCACTACCTAGGGCTCTGATACCAAAAATCCTGTCACGCCCTGGAACAGCATAAATAGAGAAAAATAAATTTCCTTTATGGATCCATAGGGAATGACTGGTGAATGTCACTAATCTTCTACACCATACAGTTCTAGAATAACAGAAACACAACCCACAGTAATATAAAAGGAAACCTGTTATATTACCAACATCAGAGTTATTACAACAGAAAAGCTACAACGGAAGTATATAAGGTTTGAAAGCAACATATGCCCAAGTACCAAATATAACAAAACAACCAAACAAAAATTCAGAAACTAATAACTATCTCTATATCTTCATCTGGCATAAACATCAGCATTGTAGTCCTCCCTGGCATAGCCATCATCAGTGGGGCCACCCTCGGTGTATTCTCCTCCTGGATAGGAACTATCGTTGTAGACTCGGTCACCTGAAAAATGAGGTACAGAATAGTCTGGACGGGGGAAAGTCCAGGCAATAAAAGACCATCAACTTACTGAGAGCTGAGTGAGTATAAACTAACAAAGTACCAGTTATCTGAAGTAAACACGAGCTTATGAAAACACGAGTTAACATCTTAATATAATAATAACAATATCTTGTTCCATTATTCAACCTCGTAAACCAACCCTTATCGTCTTGTTAGTCAAACATCGATATTAACATATTCTGATTGAACGAACATACTCAATCGTTTAACTCTAGGGATACATCCTCATTCAGTCCACCGCTTTTAAGAGCATATGCACAGCTCACCGCATGTCATGGAATCCACGTCAGTCCGTCCCTAGCTTTTAAGAACAATGTATCATGTTCACCGCATTTCAGGGAACCAACGTTTCGAACATGGCATATCATCTATTGCCATGACTCAATGTCATCTACCAGACATCCCAACTCACCGCTTTTAAGAGCATATTACATAGCTCACTGCTTTTAAGAGCATATCATAGATTATCCGGTCTATCTTAGGACTACTTGGTCCAGCTCACCGCTTTAAAGAGCACATCATGACCAAACGTCCGTCCACGTACCATTTCCAAAACTTACCAAACCTGCTAATACCCAGTACTAATAAAGACACATGACAATTTTCCTATGTGGCCTGACTACTCGGATTAAAAGAAAATGGATATCGAACTTATACAAGAATCAACAGATTACCCACGTTATTACTTTCATCCATTATGTATAATTATACTTAACTTTGTTGTCACATTATCCATGTCTAACCCAAAATTGCATAACGAAAGTCCAAATAAAAAATCGAACAACCGAACCCCTAATATAATAAACAAGCAAAGGAATCCACGTTCTGCCCATACCAATCAATTGGTATAAGGTCCAATCGATTGAGATAAAAACTATATCAATCGATTGCTACTCATGGCAATCAATTGGGAATTAAATAATGTCAATCGATTGAAATTCTGTCCAATTGATTGGGATAAAAATAATGTAAATCGATTGCTAACCATGGCAATCGATTGGGATAAAAATAATGTCAATCGATGGAATTCTTTCCAATCGATTGGGTCCAGACTGATGGCAATCGATTGGTAATTATGCCAATCGATTGGCACTTCGTCTTCACCAGCAGATTGATAAAACAACATATATAAACGTATACCTCATGCATATAACACGTCTAAGCTTCATAATAACTTGTAAAAACTTCAAATATAGGGACCAAGTGAGTTAGAAACTCACCAAAGGTGTGTTTGGGTGTGTGTTCTCAAGTTCTCTCTTTCCTCCTTCTCTTTTTCTCTTGTCTGTCTCTTCTTTCTTCTTTCTCCTGCTTTCCTTCTTCTCTCCTTCTTCTCCTTCTCTTCTTCTCCTGCTGCCCAGGCAGTGTGTGTATGTATGTGGGTGTATATAGATATAGATATAAATATATGTGTGTGTGTATATATACCCACACTTACTCTCTCAATCTCAACTAGTCAAAACATACCCAAGGCACAAATTGAGTTCATATATATAGAGTTGAGAGAGTGCCACACGTTCAAAGCTAAAGAAAAGAAGAAAACTTTTCTCAGCTTATGTCAATCGATTGGGACACAAGTCAATCGATTGGCAACAGATATTAGAAGGCAATCGATTGGGAAGAATGTCAATCGATTGGTATGTTGACACGTAATCAATTTTAGTCGGTAAAATGGCAATCGATTGGGAACATGTCAATCAATTGGTATCAAAAAGTGTCAATCGATTGGGATAAATGGCAATTGATTGGTAACTAAATTTCACCAAAAAGAAAGAAAAATTTATAGCATGAAGTTTTATTTATTAATACTCTCCAGAAATTCAGGGTATTACACAATTTTATGCGGATTTATATAACTCGGAAGATATCGTTTCCTAAAGTTTTAAATACTCAAGATTGTTTTAAAGTTCTTTTCCGCTGCGTATAGTTATTTAATGAATTGAATGAGCCTTGGTGGCGTGCCACGTGTTCTAATTCCACGCGTAGTGGGATGGGTCGTGACATTTAACAAATAAATTAAATTAAATTTTAATGAAAATTGAAAATGGTATGCCAACTTTTTGTATGTCATTTTTGACATATGAACAAGCATGCCATTTGCTACATGGACTTTTGGCATTTTGATTGGAGGAGAACAAGATGTCAAATTTGCCATTTGTCATGCCACATTAGAAATGACATGTTGCTTGGAGATGCTGTAAGCATGTCTTTTTTACCTCAACTATATCTGTGTGGAAGCTACAAGGAGATAACAACGTTAATAATTTGCTCATTAATCTAATGATTTCTTTTTCTTAAATTCATTTAGACTCTGTTGATTCATGGATTTAGTGAGAAATAAGAAAAAATATTGAGAGAGGAAAACAATTTTTCTTTGTTTGGCTTATAATTAAAGCAATTGCAAAAGTAGGAAGGGAAAAAAAATTGATAAGTATTTTTTTTTATTTTGTTAGTCACTTCCCTCCCTCTTTTTCTTTGTATGATTATTGTATTTTTAAACTTTTAAATTTTAAATGTCATTGAACATGAAAGAAACACTGGGAGAAAATAAAAGGAAATCGTTCTTCTTCTATTTTTTTTCCCTTTTCCCTGTACCTTTTACCTTTTCTTATCTGAATACAATAATCAAACAATAAGGTTTTGTTGTGTTTGTGGATTCATAGAAGGGGGAAAAATGGAGGAAAGAAAAACAAGAAGGAAAATTAGTTCCTTTGTGTTTGGTCTTGTGTTTTTCTCCAGGCTTAAATAACATTAAAAGTTAAAGTTTTCAAAATATTGTTTGTCACTTAAGAAATAAGGGAGGAAACTGACTCACAGGATTAAAAAATTTGATCTATTTCACATTACATTCTCTTTTCCTTCACTATTTTCCTTGATAACTAAAGAAAGGAAAGTGGTTTCCTTCGTATTTTTCGTTCTTTTCCCTCACCAATCTTTTGAACCAGATAGTGCTTATATGTTGCCTTAATAAAAAAAGTTAAACAACCATGCTAGATAGCCCAGTGACATTGAGATAAGTGTGATCTAAAAATGTAAGCCCAGGCGTGTGTCATTCAGGTAAGTAATCTCAATATATATATATATATATATAAGCCCAAGTATGTATAGATATATACTTTCAGTTAGAGCTCTAGAAAATAAGGAAGAAGAAGTAACGAAGTCTGGCCCCTCTCTCTCTCTCTCTCTCTCTCTCTCTCTCTCTCTTACATATTGGTTAACAATGGGTATATCACATTAGTATGTGTAACCTCTCCAATCGATTGGGAAGTTATACTTATATAGAGATATTTTTTCTTGAAAAAAGGGGGATAAATGGGCAAATACAGAACTGTGATTAATTTGTGATACCATTTCACTCATACTCGATTGATTTCTCAAATTAATTTTGATAATAACTAGTTCTTATCTAGTAACCAAAATTCACGAGGGACCGACTCTCATTTTACTTCTTTATCTACACTCATTATGACGACCACCATTCATTTTCAGCTTATTTAGGCTAAGGAACACTTATTTGGAATTGTTGAGAGATTTGAGTTAGTTTAGCAAAAATCTTTTTGCATATTGTTTTAAAATCAATTTCTCTTTAAAGCTGGAAAGAAAATTACTTAAATTAGAAGCAATAATTTACTGCATTTTCATAAATCTAATAATGAAAAATACTCTTATTCCCATAACAATACCAAACGGACTCTAAATTGAGAATTTATAAGATTCACATCATAGCTACAGATTTAGGGATGAGAAAATGACCACAGTTGACTTAAAATGACATCGTTATGAATTAACAAGGATGGTGCTTGAATTTTAGGAGGCATACAAATAGGGCAAATTAAATTCACCCAAGGGGAAAATTATTACAGACCATTGACCATTGATAACACACTATTTGTGGGTTTTATTTCTTTTTCTTTTTTTTTTCTTTTTCTTTTTTTTTTTAACAAAAAAGTATAATAAGGAAAACATAACAATGTGACAATAAGCAGCACTTTAAACTTTTATTTGGCACTGAGATGAGCTGTGGTTGAAACCTTGTTTGCTTCACTGTCAAGAATATGAGAGCAACTCCAACCGACCCGTTAAAAATGATGGGGCACTCCCAAGTCCCAACAGTAGCATTTAGCATCACTCACTGCTCCAATCATTATTTCAAATAGTGATGTGGCAATTGGCATGTAGTGTGCTATGTTTTTTTTAAGGGATAATAAACATTCAGTTTATTTTATGTAGAGTATTAAAAAGTCAGTCTACTACTTTTTATAAATTAAAAATAAATTAACTTTGGAGTAAAATATTTAAAATACCCCTCTTTGGTTTCTTCTCTCTCTCCTCACATGGCCACCACCACCACCGGCAGCCACCGCTGCCACCACCACTGGCCACCGCCGCCACCACCACCACCGGCCACCGCCGCCACCACCACCACCAGTACTCCTACCCCAACCTCTCTATCTCTTCTCTCTCTCTCTCTCTCTCTCTCTCTCTCTCTCTCTTTTCACAGCCACCACCACCACCACCCCAAACCCAAACCCAAACTCCACCCCCTCCCCCCCTTTCTCTCTCTCTCTTTCTCTATACATATATATATGTATACATGAGTATATATATATATCTAATATATGGTCACCACACCCTAAGCTCTTTGTATCTCTTATCTCTCTTCTCACCACCACCACTATCATGGGTCACCTCCTTCATCCACCACCGCTACTGTAGAAAGAAAAAAGAAAAGAAAAAAGAAAAAAAGAAAGAGTTGCAGGTTTTTGGAGCAACTGTTCAAATAGAAGGAGCAACTCACCAAACGTATCGGGAGCAATTCACCAAACGATTTGCTCCTTCCGTTTGGTGAGTTGCTCCCGATACGTTTGGTGGGTTGCTCCTTCCGTTTGGACAGTTGCTCCAACCAGCAACTTTTTTTTTTCCTTTTCTACAATGGCGATGGTGGATGAGGAAGATGGTCCGTGGTGGTGGTGAGAAAAGAGATGAGAGATACAGAGAGGTTGGGGTTTAGTGGTGGTGGTGGTGTTAGTAGTGGAGTTGGTTGTGAGAAGAGAGAGATGAGATCAAAGATAGAGAAGAGACAAAGAAGTTGGGGTGATGGTGGTAGTGGTAGTAGTGGTGGCGGCTGCCGTTGGTGGCGGTGGCGGCGACCGGTGGTGGTAAGGAGCAACGCGTTTGGTGAGTTGCTCCCGATACGTTTGGTGAGTTGCTCCTTACGTTTGGTGAGTTGCTCTTTCGGTTTGGACAGTTGCTCCAAAAACTTTAACTCTTTCTTCTTCTTTTTTTCCTGCAGTGGCGGTGGTGAATGAGGGAGGTGGCTCGTGGTGGTGATGGTAAGAAGAGAGATAAGAGATAGAGAGAGGTAGGGGTGGTAGTTGCCATATATTAGATATATATACTCATGTGTGTATATATATATAGAGAGAGGGAAAAAAAACAGAAAGGTGGTGGTGGCGGCGGTCGGTGGTGGTGGTAGCGGCGGCCGGTGGTGGCCAGTGGTAGTGGTGGCAGCGGCTGGTGGAGGTGGCTGCCGGTGGTGGTGGTGGTGGCCATGTGAGGAGAGAGATAAGAGACCAAAGAGAGAGGAATATTTTAGGCATTTTAGACAAAAAGTTGATGAATATCTAATTTTGTGACTTCATATAGACTTTCTTTTATTTTTATTAAAATACTTGACTGACTTTTAAATACTCTACATAAAGTAAACTGAATTTTAATTATCTCATGTTAAAAAAGGCAGAGCATAAAGCTTGCTGCCAAATGAGTTTTTGTCCATGAAAAATTGTATTTCAAATTGATGACAAGCGTGGCTTTTCAAAATTCAACGGGTGGAGTTTTTCAAAAATCATAGAATATTAAATTTGACATATCAGGTGGAGCGTTTAGATGTAGTTATGCCAAATTCTTATATTTTAAATTGCAACGTAAGCCTTCAAATTTATTTGATACACCAAAATTTGACAATTTCCTTGGAGATGGTCTAAACTGCAATTTCTTTTCCTAGGTAAATTATTTCAATTTCTATATGCGCAATTTCTATATTCGCAATTTCTATATTACATGTACAAAGTTTAAAAAAAATTGGATGTGTATTAGTAATTAAAAAAAAAAATTTGCAAGGCCAGGATCACCCGGCCCAATGTAGTTTCACCCTTGGCCTGGGCCTTAGGACATGTCAAGCAAACGTAATCTTCTAACTCAATTTAGAGAGAGCACTTTTGTTCACCTAAATTTGGTTCACCATTGCTCACTTATGTCTTCACTGCCTGACATGTGTCCTCTTTCATTCTCATTTTACGCACATGTCAGGCAGTGAATGCATGGGTGAACAATGGTGAACCAAATTTGAGTGAGCAAATATGCTCTCCTCAATTTAATGGTTGTGTAATGCTTCTGCTGATATGGACAATTAAAGTACTTCTTTAATTACAAAGCAAAATAACTTGAATTAGACTTTCTTTTTCTTTTTTTAATTACCATTAACATATTAGCAGGTAAACAATTTAGGTGATAAATTTGGTATACTTAGTGTTTTTTAAAATTTTATATATAGTATATGAATTTCATACTAATATTACATATTATGATTGTAGTTTCACATTACATACTTTTCATCCAGCTACACGAGGCATGGACTCCAGCCGCCATTCTATATAATTTCGTTATTAGGAGCAAATACAAGATTATGTGGAAGATTGAAAATGTGTATGTATCATTTGTTTTGTATTTTTAAGTCTATGGCATTTCACATATGTTGCCTCATATTCAACTGTAGACTGTAGTACAGATTCTGACCTTATTGCAGAGGGCAACAACCACCAAAAAAAATGTTTTTTTTTTTTTGGTTTTAAGTATAATACTTTCCTGAAACTAATTGGTTCTCATTTCATAATTAGTAGTATAATACTTTGATGATTACATATATGTTTTACACCTTGCAAGTTGGATCAGAAGCCAGATTTTGGAGCAAGAATGAGTCAGCCGTAACTGGCTCGTCGTCCTGGTTCCGGTGCCACGTCCACTGGGCGTGTGTTGCATTCACCACCTGGAATTGGCCGTGCCCAAAGCTCGCTTCCCTCAATACTGATATTTTTGGTTGCGGGTTTTTATACCTGTAATTAAATGCAATAATACATTTTGATTAGATTTTTGTAATGACGCTTCAAGAATACAAAATTACTTGGTAAATAAGTGTCAATACACCTAAAACGAATAAAGAACTATTAGTAATTAATATTAGGAATGATTTTTCTGCACAAATAGATATCATGTTCACTGATTTTAACGTTGTCAAAAGGATGGATACTAAGTAATTTCAATTGTTAAATGGGTAAGTTTATTGTGAGAAGCTTCTCATATGAGAAGTCCAGTTTTAACCCGTTGGATGAGCATCCAGCAATAAATTAGGAATCTTATGACTAGATTCTTATCCAACGGTTAAAACCCGTCTTCTCATATGAGAAGCTGCTCACTGTAGATTTGTCTTTGTCAAATACGTGTATATATATATATATAGAGAGAGAGAGAGAGAGAGAGACAGAGAGAGAGAGAGAGGACTTACTGGCTGGCTAGGCCTTCACGGTTGCCACCATCCCCAATTGTGATATAGACCGGACCACAATTGTTAGCTTGCTCTCTGTAAACTCGGGTCTGACATACATATGCATATAATCGAGAAACATAGAGATCATGAAAAGGTCATCTAATCAATTAATCAAGCAGCTAAAAAAATGAGGTATAGTCGAAAAGAGAGTCCAGAGCTTGGTGAGTTGGGTTTCCCTCCTATGTGGAGGATGGCCCAAGTAGTGTTAAAGCCCATATTGTTCATAGCCCACATGGAGAGGGGTTTTTTTGGCCCAAAGCTTGTAGGTTTTCTATAGATAACTTCTCTTCTTTGTAAGAGAATACAATTTGTTCCAACCACCAAAACATTGAGGAAAGGGAGAGAAAAGGAGGCTGTCCAGTTTTCATCAAAGGCTTTGATCGGAGTCATCCATGGTCCAATTGAGTTGATTTTTGGTAGACAGGTTCACAACTCATGCGTCTATAATCTAAATGGTGGAGATCAGATTTGGTGCTCTCTTCTGCAGAATTTCTACACGTGAACAATAACTTCGTTTTGGTGAGATCTTTCTAAGAATGTTTGTTTCATGAAGATTACTCTTGTATGCTTGATTGTATGCCTCTAGTTCTATCTAGAGAAGAACTCTTGTAATACCCATTATTTGTGATAGTGGAGTTTGGGTGGACTGCAGTCCTGTGGTTTTCACTCTTCAATTTGGGGAGGTTTTCCACATAAAATTCGATGTTGTTTCTTGTCTACAAGTTAATTTTTCTGGGCGGCTTGTTTCTGCATCTCTATTTGTTCCTTTCTTAATAGGTTCACACAACGAGGGAGAACAATTTATTTCCATTGCACATTGTTGATTCGGACTCTTGAATCGTCAAGCTTCTCCCATCAAATTAAAGTGGTATCAGAGTCCGGTTGTTGTATTACTTGCCTTGTGTGAAAAATGGAAACTAATACAAGTAGAATGATTAATTTGAATGGTTCTAACTACCATGCATAGGGAAAAAAAAAGCAACAGAAAAAGAAAAAAGGAAAAAAAAAAAAAAAGGATATATGGCAGCGGGCAGCGAAAACGGCAGAGGGTGATCTACGGTTGGTGGAATTTTGCTTTGGCATGGAATCTTGGCATGATGGCAGATTTGGCAGTTTTGATGCAATCATGGGTAGTTATTCGGTGTGATGGGAACAATGTGATTTGAATGCAAAGCTAGGATTGGGTATTTATCCAGTGTGTCAAGTGCATTGCATCAAAGATCTTTTGATTGGTTAGAATTTCAAATAGTTAGTATGAATAGCCATGTTACTTGGAATTCGGGTCAGAGATGGTTCCTATGGTTTTCAGGCGCTGCGGATTCATCGGTGAGTGCAGTTTTGAGAGATTCTGCATGAATTGGAATTTATTTTTCTTGGTGATAGATCCTATATATATTGCAGCAGGTTGGGATCTAGGGCAGAAAAATAATTTTGTTGCTATTGTGATTGTAGCATGTTGCGTATGGTGGAGAGGTCCTCACATTCCACTCATACAGGCATTTCTCTTGGGTTGTTAGATTACGGGTACGGTAAGTATGTGCTTCTGGAGAAAATAATTTGATGGGTTCCAAGAAGACGGGGGCAGACACAGGCGCAATTATCCGACAGAGGTAATTGTTAGGATACTGCACGTAGGAACGTTGATCAAATATTTTTAGAGCATGTTCGCTATTTGGGTGGTGTGATATTGATCCCAAAGTTGCGGAGGAATCTAATATTGTTGCTGAAATCACACACGGCGGGTGAGAGAAGTGTGGATGGTTTGTGTCGTCTGGTTGGTAGAGTTGTACTCCCAAGTCCTCGATGAAAAATTCTTATATAAGTGAGTGCGTGGATGGTTTGTTCACGGTTCAGATGGTGGTGAGGGGAAATCCTGCTTTGGGAGAAACAGAGGTCGAGACTCTTCTCTAGTGGAGTTAATGCTTATAATTAACTTGGGACAGCTGCACATGTATTGGCCGCGGTTTGACGAATCGGAGGTGTTGAGACCATATTGATTCGGGGAGTGCACGCTGGTACGGAAGACGGTCAATGGCAAACGGTTACAAAGTCGTTAGCTTTGTGGGTGCTCCAGTTGAGGGGGTGCTGATCATGTGTGATAAATTGATTGGACAGTTTCCCCACAAGTGATAGAGGGGGTGATTGTTGGGGTTATATCACATATGGGATAATTCCATTAATTTAGGGATTGTGATTTGGTTTCCTTTATGATAGAGTTGTATTACTTGTCCAATAAGTAATGGGTTTCAAACTCTATATATATGGATGTTGTATAGGAATTTAGGTGAGACCTTGGTGTACCAAGTTGGGGGTCTCCCCTCATGGGGGTGCATGGTCTAGGGTGAGAGAGATTAATCATTGGGGTTTTCTGTGACGGGTGTTCACAGCGTTATAGGGATGTGAGGTAGAGATGAGTATTTCTTTATCTCTGTGATTTCTCTATGTTACAGTGATTAATTGTGTCAGGTTCTTTGGAGTATTGAGTGGGGAGAGTACAAGGGTTTTGTATTTGGGTTATGGGATTTAATTCATGTAACTTGTACCATGTTTTACTCAATAGTGAAGAATGGATCTCTCAGGTGTGGACGTAGGCAGGTGTTTGGCCGAACCACGTAGAAATCTGTGTGTCTTTTCTTTGGTGTGCATGCTTAATTACTGCTCATGTGTATGTGTTTATTTGGGGGAATTTGATTCCGCATGTTAAATTCCCAACATGTTTGGAAGGGAAACATGGAAGATCTTCTTTATGTAAAAGGTTACCATGAATCGGTATTCTCTACTGAGAACCCGATAGCAAAACTGATGCTGAATGGAATTTACTGCATCGACAAGTGTGAGGGTACATTAGGCAGTGGGTAGATGACAATATCTTGAATCATGCCAGTGCAGAGACACATGCACGAAGTTTGTGAATTAAACTGGAACAGTTGTATGCTCAAAAGACTAGAAACAAGAAGTTGTTTTTGATAAAGCAGATGATGTCATTGAGATATCAAGACGGAACTCCGATGACAGACCACTTGAATTCTTTCTAGGGAATTATTAATTAGTTGGTTGCAATGAGTATCAGTTTTGATGACAAGGTACAGGGGTTAGTATAACACCTTTGACTTAGAAAGAGTGAATTGAAGCTATGATAGATGAAATGAAGTTACTATATGAGAATAACACCTTTGACTTAGTAAAGCTGCCTAAGGGCAAAAGAGTTTTGAAGAACAAGTGGGTTTATAGAGTAAAGCATGAAGAACATACTTCACAGCCAACGGTACAAAGCTAGATTGGTCGTCAAGGGATTCAGTCAGAGAAAAGAAGTTGATTTTGATGAGATATTTTATCCAATTGTGAAGATGTCATCCATTCGAGTTGTTCTCGGTTTAGCAGCAAGTCTTGATCTAGAGGTTGAGCAGATGGATGTGAAGACTACCTTCCTTCATGGTAACTTAGAAGAAGAGATCAATATGGAGTAGCCAGAGGGTTTTAAGGTAAAGGAGAAAGAGGATTGTGTGTGTAGATTGAAGAAAAGTCTTTATGGCTTGAAACAAGCACCAAGGCAGTGGTATATGAAGTTTAATTCAGTTATGGAAGATCAAGGCTACAAGAAGACCACTTCTGACCATTATAATTTCGTAGAGAATTACAAAAATTCTCTGATGAAGATTTCATTATTTTGTTGCTCTATGTTGATGATATGTTAATTGTTGGCAGGAATGCTTTTAGGATTGACAGCTTGAATAAGCAATTAAGTAAGTCTTTTGCCATTAAGGACTTAGGGCCAGCAAAGCAGATCCTTGGCATGAGGATTATTCGAGAAAGAGATATCAAGAAGTTGTACTTATCATAAGAAAAGTACATTTACAAAGTTCTTCAAAGATCCATTGTGTTTTCGTATAGAAATTCTCTGATGATGATTTCATTATTTTGTTGCTCTATGTTGATGATATGTTAATTGTTGGCAGGAATGCTTTTAGGATTGACAGCTTGAATAAGCAGTTAAATAAGTCTCTTGCCATGAAGGACTTAGGGCCAGCAAAGCAGATCCTTCGCATGAGGATTATTCGAGAAAGAGATATCAAGAAGTTGTAATTATCACAAGAAAAGTACATTGAGAAAGTTCTTCAAAGATTCAACATGAGCAAAGCTAAAGTGGTCACTTCCCCTCTTGCTACTCATTTTAGATTAAGTAGTAAACAAAGTCCTTCTACAGATGAAGAGAAGAGAGACATGCAGAAAGTTCCATACTCCTCAGCAGTGGGAAGTTTGATGTATGCTATGGTGTGTACAAGGCCAAATATAGCTCATGCAGTTGGTGTGGTAAGTTGATTCCTTTCGAATCCCGGAAGAGAGCATTGGAATGCAGTGAAGTGGATCATGAGGTACCTCCGAAGCACATCCAATTTGAGACTCAGCTTTGGATGTGAGAACCCTATGCTAGTTGGTTACACAGATTCAGACATGGATGGAGATATTGATACTCGCAAGTCTACTTTAGGTTATTTGATCACCTTTGCAGGGGGAGTTGTGGCATGGCAATCGAGATTGCAGAAGTGTGTTGCACTCTCTACCCCTAAAGCAGAGTTCATTGCAGCAACTGAAGCATGTAAGGAGTTGCTATAGATGAAAAAGTGTGTGCAAGAACTTGGTTTTTATCAAGATCAATATGTCTTGTATTGTGATAGTCAGAGTGCTGTCCACCTTGGTAAGAATTCTACTTTTCACTCAAGATCAAAACATATTGATGTGAGATACCATTGGATTAGAGACGTCCTAAGCTCCAAGTTGTTAGAGCTTGAAAAAAATTCATACGAATGATAATGGCTCTGATATGTTTACAAAGGCTTTACTAAGGGAAAAGCCTGAAGTTTGTAGGTTGATCGTCGGGATGACGAATAACCCCACATAGTCGTGAAGGGGGAGATTTGTTGGATTGGGTTTCCCTCCTATGTGGAGGATGGCCGAGTAGTGTTGAAGCCCATGTGGTTCATAGCCCACATAGAGAGGGTTTTTTTGGCCCAAAGCATGTAGGTTTTCTATAGAAAACTTTTCTCTTCTTTGTACGAGAATTCAATTTGTTCCAGCCACCAAACCAAAGAGGAAAGGGAGAGAAAAGGAGGTTGTCCAGTTTTCATCAAAAGCTTCGATTGGAGTCATCCATGGTCCGATGATTTTTGGTAGGCAGGTTCACAAGTCATGCGCCTATAATCTGAACGGTAGAGATTAGATTTAGAGCTCTCTTCTGCAGAATTTCTACACGTGAACAGTATCTTCGCTTTGGTGAGATCTCTCCAAAAATCCTTGTGGATATTTGTGTAGTTGCCAAGAATGTTTGTTTCTTGAAGATTACTCTTGTATGCTTGATTGTATGCCTCTACTTCTATCAAGAGAAGAACTCTTGTAATACCCATTATTTGTTGATAGTGTCGTTTGGGTGGACTACGGTCCCATAGTTTTTACTCTCCAATTTGGGGAGGTTTTCCATGTAAAATTTGGTACTGTTTCTTGTTGATCTGCATGTTAATTTTTTTGGGCAACTTGTTTTTGCATCTCTATTTGTTCCTTTCTTAATAGGTTTACACAAAGAAGGAAAACAATTTATTTTCGTTGTGCATTGTTGATACGGACTCTTGAATCTTTGTTGGCTTCTCCCATTAGATGCTAGCATTAGACCATATTATTTGTGTGTGTGTGTGTGCGCGCGCGCGCGCGCGTGTGTGTCCGTATTACCATGGATAGTGTGGTAGATGCGTAGTCTTGAGGACTTTTATTAACAATTTGATGTTTCAACAATTAGATTTCAAAAACCTTTATCAATTGTAAATTCCATTTGAGGTTCTTATGATTAATATTATTATCTTTTCCAAAGTAGTGCCATCCTATCCTTTTCCATTCAAGACTAATCTTTACCTATACACTTTTATTTAAAACTAATAATACCGCATAAAGTATACATACCAGCCATGTTGATTGAGTGTTTGAGAAGAAAATCAGAAAACTGAAAATCGCACCAATCCTCTTCCCTGCTCCTGATTGAATGTTGCTTGAAAAAGAAGAAGAGACAATAATTTTCTATGTGTCTTCTGACCTATGCCTTACTGTATAGCCTTTTGGTATATATTGGTGGCAAGCACAGGCTTGTATATATAGGCAAGACTGGGGACCCTAATATATATGATAAAGATCTGTAATCAATTCCTCCCATCAAGGAGTTGATTTATCTCCAATTTATTGCAAGATATGCTATTGAGTTGTTATCCTTATCATGACCCAATCAAATATATCTTATCATAACCAAGTCAAATATGTATTACTGTTTAAACTTTAAATAAATACATACATTGATATATAAATATATGAGATAAATTAAATAATATACAAGTAATACATATATCACGTGGGCCACACTTTGTCTGTTAATGAGATGTATCTCACATTCTCCCACTTAGCCCATGTGATACGTTTTGGTCATGGTAACAAAATGTAACTACCCATATCGTTTAAGCAATGAGAAGCTCCCACTCAAATATAGAATTCCATAACATGAATCATAGCGGTTATACTCTTATCTTGATTCTTTCCTTCCATGTATTACAATGTATGATTTTCTCCAAGTGAGTGCTTTATGAGCCATTAAATCTTTATGAATGAACTTCATATAAGCCATTCGGGTCCATCACAATTATCCCAATGGATAATATAGATATTATGCCTTATGTGCACAAATTACATAATATCCTTTGTTCTCTAAGAAAAAACAAAATTCACAAAGTCATAAAGCGAGAGGTTACAAATCAAATAAAGAATGAGTTAATAAGTCCCATATGCTCCACATGACCTTTATATTATTTTGCCAGCAATCCTTTAGTCATAGGGTCTGCAATCATTAACTCTGTACCTATATGTTCGATAACCACTTCATGCTTTTTCACATTATCTCTAACAACGAGATACTTAATGTCAATCTTCAAGGGCCTTGCTATAGAATCGACAACCTTAAGCCATGAGATAAAATTCCTTAACCATAACGCCTGTGTTGTTGCTTCATAGCATGCAATAAATTTTGCTTCCATACTAGACGAAGCAATAATTGTTTGCTTAGTACTTCTCCAGGATATAGCTCCTTCAGCGAGAAAGAAAGCATATCCCAAAGTCGACTTTCTTATGTCTACACATCCAGCAAAATCTGAATCTGAATACCCAATCACTTCCAAATTATTTGTATGTCAGTCTGTAGTCCTTGGTTCCTTGCAGGTATCTCATAACCTTCTTAGCAGCTTTCCAATGTTCCATACCAAGATTACTTTGATATCTACCCAGTAGGCCAACTATAAATCCAATATCAGGTCTTGTACAGACATGTGTATACATCAAGCTACCTACATCAGATGCACAAGGTATGTTTTTCATCTGCTCTTTCTCCAATGCATTTTGTGGACATTGATCCTGATTGAATTTATCCCCTTTAACAATGGGCGCTACTGATGACGCACAATATTTCATTCTGAATCTTTCCAAAATCATTTCAATGTAGGCCTTTTGAGATAATCCCAACATTCTTCGAGATCTATCTTTGTGAATCTCTATGCCAATGACATAAGAGGCTTCACCTAAATCCTTCATTTCAAAGTTTTGAAAAAGAAAATGTTTTGTCTCACGTAGTAATCCCAAGTCACTACTTGCAAGCAATATATCATCTACATATAGAACTAGAAAAATGTATTTACTCCCACCAACCTTAAGGTATATACATTGATCAACGGTGTTCTCAATAAAACCAAATGAGGTAACAACATTGTGAAATTTTATATACCACCGGCGGGAGGCCTGTTTTAGTCCATATATAGATTTATTTAGCTTACAAACCAAGTGACTATCTTCTTTAGAAAACCCTTCAGGCTGAGTCATGTATACCTCTTCCTCTAAATCCCCATTTAAAATGTTGTTTTTACATCCATTTGGTGTAGCTCTAAATCAAAATGAGCTACTAAAGCCATAATTATTCTAAATGAATCTTTCTTAGAAACTGGAGAAAATGTTTCATGGTAATCAACGCCTTCTCTTTGAGTGAAACCCTGTCATAATTCAAAATTTAAATACAGTTAATTTGATTTCAATTGACTTTAATGCTTTAAATGCTTATGTGTGTGCCCGGATTTAATTTCTGTGTAGTTTTTAAATTAAATGTTAACATGTGTTAGTGTACCTTTTTAAACTGTTAACTTAGTACATTTTAGAGCACATGCTTTTAAATGTGGGAGAAAAACACTGGAAAACACCACACACACACATGCTTGGTGTCATACATATCTACACAAGGTCAAAGGAGACAAGGTGGTGGGACCCACCATGTCCCCCCTCCCAAAGTGGCCGGATTTCCTCTCTCTCTCTCTTCACTTTCCTTTTCTTTTTCTTTCTTCTTCTCCTTCTTCCTTATCTCTAAGCCCTAAAACCCACCATTGCTACAACCTTAAAGCTTCAATACAACCACCTTAGAGAGAGATTGGTGAGATTTGTTCTATACAAACAAGCCCTAAAATCATGAGAGCTTTCTATTGATACCCATGAAAGTCACCTATTTAACCTCCCTCATAGCTTACCCAAATTCCATAGAGTTGTGTTTTTCAAGCTCCCATCCATGGTGATTTCTTGAAGGTTCATTGCTTGTAGGGTGTTCTTGGGTCTCCTAGGACAACTCTTATCATCTTCTTGAAGCCTTATTTTGGAGCTATTGAATTTTCTTGCATCTCTTGGCTTTCCATTTATTTTGGAAAAAAAAATTACATTGAGGTAGATGTTATTGCTCTAATTCAATATGTTATTTATAGCTAAGGTGATTTGTGATCTCTAATTTGTTAGGAAAACAACTTAGACACATGATTTAGGATTTCCCCCAAAGTTGTAAATTTAGGGCTAATTACCTAAATATGAAATTATGTGTTTTGTTGAGGTTAAATCCAATTATGTGATGTTAGACATGCTTAGGATGCTCCCTTTATGTGGTAACCACGTTAGGACGTTAGTTGGAAATTTTCGGAAATTCTATGTAAAAACGTATGTGTTGATGGATTTTGCTTGAAATTGAATTTTTGCCATGAATATGTTGGTTGATCATATTGTCATAGCATACATGAGCATTTGAAGCCGAATTGGCAAATCATAGCATCGGCATGACATTCAAAAATTTTGATTTTTGAAAGAAGGAAAAACCCCTTGTGTGGGAATTTGATTTAAGAAATCCGGATATGGGTTGTGATGTGAGACAGGGAGAATGACCCTTAGAACATTCAAACTCCGACTGTATTCCGGTTAGCTCCCGGAGGTTGGTATGCTACATTCCTTGGGTGGGTGGCTCATAGTCCGGTGATGAGAGGAGTGCACATATCATGCATTGCCTTTAAGGCACACGTCATTCCCATCTTTGCCACGGCGGCATTGCATTGCACTTGCACCGCATCTCATACTTAATTATGGATTACATATTGTTTTCTTGCAATATTTCCTACTAGGCCGTCGCGCCTAATGAAACTACAAAAGAATAGTAAAAACTGCTTGTGTATTTTTGGGATGAATAGTAAATTTCAAGGCTGCCCGGGAGATCCGTTTTGCCTACAGCACCCTTTTTCGGACCTCAATAGAAATGCTAATTAAAACCCAAGTGTCCCTATATGATCCTAAGACATTGTGTCAAAAAAAAACGGGGTACTTTTTGGGGAACTTTTCGGGCGATGAATAGTGTTTTCCGAAACTAAAATTTTAATTTTTATATTTTCATGTGGTTTGACCTTGGACTTGGATCCCTATTGCCCACCTTTGTTATTAAATTGTTGTGAGTGTGTTTTCTTTCAAAACTCCTTATAATTCATCCTCAATCATTAAATTTTTAAGATATTTTCCGTTGTAGCTTTCAAGTTTTAATAAGTGTTTGAGTTCTTTAAAACTTGGTTTCTCATGGTCGCTTCCGCGTTGTGTGTATGTTTAGCATTGTTTTATCTCTTTTCCTTTCCGTTCACGTGTTCCGTTTTCGGGGCGTGACAACTTGGTATCAGAGCTTGCCGGGTTTGAATACCTAGGGACTCTGGGAGTTTAATTTGGACCTACATGCTAATTTTCCTTACATGTCTAAGTTTTTATTTATGCTTTCATTGTTTCAGTTAAAAGTTTGCATTAAGTACTAGATTGCCATATGAGCATGCGTATGTGTTAAATGTTTTCAAGTACTTGCATGGTAGACATTTACATGTTCAAGTGCTACGTGTTTCATTAGTCGTCATATGAATTGCTTAATGAATGTTTGAATTAGACGCCTACTTTAATGCTTCATCTAATTCGTTGGTAATTATTTCTTTTGCCTAGCTATGCCGCCGCGTGTTAGAGGCCGTGCTAGAGGCCGACCTCCTGTCCGTGCTAGGGGACGTGCTAGGGGACGAGGTGGAGCCGCAGGTCGAGGAGCCCAGTCTTCCTCATCCTCTTCTGCTCCCGCTCCTAATCCTACACCTGTATCTATTCCGGGAGTTCCTGGTGGGGCTCAGTTCTTTGCTGAGATGATGGCCGTGATGAGGGATTTCACCCAAGCTGTCCAAACAGCAAGGAATGATATTCCACCTCCACCTCCACCGGTAGCTCCTACCGTAGTGGCGCCTGTGCCTGGTGTTCAGGCAGAGCCGAGGGCACAATCGGCCATGAAAGAATTTGGTAGGAAGAATCCTCCAGTTTTCTCGGGAGAAACGGATCCAGTTCAGGCAGAGCTTTGGTTGAAAAGAATTGTTAGGATCTTCGAGCACCTGGGTATTGTTGAGGATCACCTTCGCATTGATGCCTCTACCTTTCAGTTGGCGGGTCGGGCCCAAGTTTGGTGGGAACTTGTACTTACTACACAGACCTTGGAGGGTATGACTTGGGAATCTTTTACTCAAATTTTCCTTGACAAGTATTTTTCACCCGTTGCTCGTCAGACCAAGAGAACCGAATTTTTGAATCTTCGCCAGGGTGAGATGTCGGTTACTGATTATGAGGCGTGTTTTGGGGACTTAGCCCGTTTTGCACCCGATATCACCGCTGATGATAAAATTAAAGCTAGGACCTTTGAGAGCGGACTTCGTCAGGGCCTTCGCACGAAAGTCATTGGGTTTGAGCTAGACTCGTATAGCAAAGTGGTTAAGAAGGCACTTGTATTTGAGGAAGAGTTTCTAAGTTCGAAGAAAGACAAAGAACTCCGGGGTCCGTCTAAGGGTAGTCAGTTGGGCTCATCGAGTGGGAGCCAATTCAAGAAGCCAAGACAAGAGTATGTCCCTCAGCAGTCTTCCTATTCCTCACCGGTACCTATTCAGGCCCCGCCGGTTTCTCAGTTCTCATCTCAGCCACAGCAGTCTCAGTCTCGTGGTTCTCGCCGTCCTGGTTCTTCCCGTGGAGGGGGTGTCGTGGGTCCTAGAAATTGTTATAGTTGTGGCGACCCGAATCATATAAAGAGGAATTGCCCATTTGCTCAGACAGCGCCACAGACAGTTGCACCACAGGTTCACACACCTTTCTCCGGGCCATATCAGCAGGCTTATAGGCCACCTTTTGTGTCACCACCACCAGCCTCTTCGGTTCAGAGCTCTAGGCCTAATGTCCCTAGAGGCCAGCTTCATTATATAGGACATCGCGAAGGAGGGCAGCAAGCCCCGAGGCCACTTCCTACTATGTCCCATCCTGTTGCCGCATCATCTTCTGTAGTTGCCCCCGATATCTCAGTTATCCGAGGTACACTACTAGTATTCAGTTCTAGAGCTTCTGTGCTTATTGATACTGGCGCATCATGTTCATTCATATCATTGTCATATGCATCATCCTTGGACTTGGAGATGAGCCGTTTGACTCCTACGATTTTAGTTGATACTCCCGTTGGAGGTTTAGTTCCCTTGGATCGGGTATGTCGTGGGTGCGAACTTGTTATAGCGGATCGAAATATTGTTATTGATTTGATTGTTTTCGACATGTCTAGTTTCGATGTGATTTTGGGTATGGATTGGTTGAGTACCTACCGAGCTTATATAGATTGTTTTAAGAGGAGGGTTACTTTTATTCTACCATCCGGAGACCTAGGTCGTCTTGAGGGTGACCGTTTGGAGTTTCCGATGCGTTCACTTCACAGTTTGTATAGGGGAAAGAATCACGTTGATTATTTGGCTAGTTTATTTTCTGACGAGAATGAACCGGTCTTGATTGAGTTTCCTCCGATTGTTTGTGAGTATACCGATGTCTTTCCCGAGGACTTACCTGGGCTACCACCTATTCGTGAGATTGAGTTCTCGATAGACTTAGTACCCGGCACTTCACCGATCTCAATCCCGCCATATAGAATGGCACCCGCCGAGTTGAAGGAGTTAAAAACACAGTTAGAGGACTTACAATTTAGGGGATTCATCCGTCCTAGTACATCTCCTTGGGGAGCACCCGTTCTCTTTGCAAAGAAGAAGGATGGTTCGCTTAGACTATGTATTGACTACCGCAAGCTAAATCATGTGACTATAAAGAATAAATACCCACTTCCGAGAATCGAGGATTTGTTTGATCAACTCCGTGGTTCATCTTGTTTCTCTAAGATTGACTTGAGGTCGGGCTACCACCAGTTGCGTGTTAGGGAGTGTGATATTCCTAAGACCGCTTTCCGTTCCCGGTATGGACACTTTGAGTTCCTTGTTATGCCTTTCGGTTTGACAAATGCTCCCGCCGCCTTTATGGATTTGATGAACCGTGTGTTTAGTCCATTCTTGGACAAGTTTGTGATTGTATTCATAGATGACATCTTGATTTACTCGCCTTCTAGGGAGAAGCACGAGGAACATCTCCGCATCATATTAGAGGTTCTGAGAGGACACCGGTTGTATGCCAAACTATCTAAGTGTGAGTTTTGGTTATCCGAAGTAAAGTTTCTTGGGCATGTTGTTTCTAGTGATGGGGTATCCGTAGATCCGTCTAAGATTGAAGCCATTATGGATTGGCAACCACCGAAAAATGTATTTGAAGTCCGTAGTTTCTTGGGGTTAGCGGGTTACTACCGCCGTTTTGTTGAGGATTTCTCTCGTCTAGCTATGCCTATGACTAAGCTTACTAGAAAAGGGGTGAAATTTGTTTGGGATGATACTTGTGAAAATGTTTTCCAACAATTGAAGGCTCGTTTGACTTCGGCACCTATCCTTGCTATCCCCGAGCGTGGATTGAGCTATACCGTTTATTGTGATGCTTCACTTGATGGATTGGGTTGTGTATTGATGCAAGAGGGTAAGGTTATAGCCTATGGCTCTAGGCAATTGAAACCACATGAGAAAAACTATCCTACTCATGACTTAGAGCTTGCCGCCGTGGTATTTGCATTGAAGAGTTGGAGACATTATTTGTACGGTGAGAGATTTGAGGTCTTTTCCGATCATAAGAGTTTGAAATACATATTCACACAGCGGGATCTTAACTTGAGACAGCGCCGTTGGATGGAGTACTTAGAGGACTATGACTTTGATTTACAATACCACCCGGGCAAGGCCAATGTTGTGGCCGATGCACTTAGTAGGAAGCCTCGTGGGACCTTGGCGTATTTACCGGTACAAGAGTGGAAAATGTTGAGACATTTAGATGACTTTGAGGTTTGTTGTTCCGAGACTCCCGACCGAGCGACCTTGTTTGCTTTGAATTCGCAACCGGCACTTTTAACTCGAATTCTAGAGACTCAAAAATCCGATGATGAGACCGTTGCTTTGACTTCCCGTATGCTTAGGGGAGACGGTGAGAAAGGTTGGACCTTTGATAACACTAGAGGTTTGAGACTCCGAGGTCGAGTGTTTGTCCCCGTTGCTTGTAGGGAGGATGTTTTGAAAGAGTTTCACCATTCCCGTTTTGCCGTTCACCCGGGGGGTACAAAGATGTATCATGATTTGCGTCGCCAATACTGGTGGAAGGGTTTAAAGAGAGCAGTTGTCGAGTTTGTTGCTAGTTGCCTAGTTTGTCAACAAGTAAAAGCCGAGCATCAGAGACCCGCTGGTTTGTTACAACCTCTTCCTATTCCTGAGTGGAAGTGGGAGCATATTACTATGGATTTCGTTACGGCACTTCCCAGGACCTTACATAAGCATAATGCTATTTGGGTTATTGTGGACCGTTTGACTAAATCCGCACATTTCTTGCCGATTAAGGTAACCGACACCGCAGATACTCTTAGTGTGATCTACATTCGGGAGATTGTGAGACTTCATGGTATTCCAGTTTCGATTGTATCCGATCGTGATTCGAAATTTGTATCTCACTTTTGGCAGAGTCTACAGAGAGCCTTGGGTACACAGCTCCTACTTAGCACAGCATTTCATCCTCAGACAGATGGGCAGTCCGAGCGTACTATTCAGATATTAGAGGATATGTTGAGGGCTAGTGTTATGGAACTTGGTGGTAATTGGGAAGATCATTTGCCTTTGGCCGAGTTTGCTTATAATAATAGTTATCAGGCGAGCATTCAGATGGCACCGTTTGAGGCATTGTATGGCCGTCCGTGTCGATCTCCGTTATGTTGGGGTGAGGTAGGCGAGACTATCCTTCATGGCCCCGATATGGTTAGAGAGACTTCAGAGAAGATTAAAGTGATTCGTGAGAAGTTGAGTACAGCTCAGAGTCGTCAGAAATCGTATGCCGATCGCCATCGTCGTCCACTTGAGTTTGAGATTGGTGATCATGTGTTTCTGAGAGTTTCACCCCGTCGTGGTTTGCAGCGATTTGGTCAGAGTGGTAAGTTAGCGCCGCGATTTATTGGGCCGTTTGAGATCCTTGAGAGGGTTGGCACCGTTGCTTATCGATTGGCTCTTCCACCACAGTTATCGAGTGTGCACAATGTATTCCACGTTTCGATGCTTCGTAGATGTAACTCAGATCCGCGCCATCAGCATTACCCCGATCCATCACATGTTTTAGATTGGACCGAGTTGCCTCTTGGGGAAGACACGTCGTATGAAGAGCAACCTATCCGTATCATTGAGAGGAAAGATCGTGTGTTGCGAGGCAGGGTTATTCCATTGGTAAGGATTCAGTGGAACCATCATAACGTTGGCGAGTCGACGTGGGAGGACGAGGGTGAAGCCAGGAAGAGTTATCCTCACCTTTTCCCCGAGTAGAGTAAGTTTCTTTTATTTGATGGTATTACTTAGACAAGGTTGAGCAAGTCGTTGCTCCCTTTTTGCGCTTAGTTGTTCCGAATTCCGGGACAAAATTCTTTTAAGGGGGGTAGATTGTCATAATTCAAAATTTAAATACAGTTAATTTGATTTCAATTGACTTTAATGCTTTAAATGCTTATGTGTGTGCCCGGATTTAATTTCTGTGTAGTTTTTAAATTAAATGTTAACATGTGTTAGTGTACCTTTTTAAACTGTTAACTTAGTACATTTTAGAGCACATGCTTTTAAATGTGGGAGAAAAACACTGGAAAACACCACACACACACATGCTTGGTGTCATACATATCTACACAAGGTCAAAGGAGACAAGGTGGTGGGACCCACCATGTCCCCCCTCCCAAAGTGGCCGGATTTCCTCTCTCTCTCTTCACTTTCCTTTTCTTTTTCTTTCTTCTTCTCCTTCTTCCTTATCTCTAAGCCCTAAAACCCACCATTGCTACAACCTTAAAGCTTCAATACAACCACCTTAGAGAGAGATTGGTGAGATTTGTTCTATACAAACAAGCCCTAAAATCATGAGAGCTTTCTATTGATACCCATGAAAGTCACCTATTTAACCTCCCTCATAGCTTACCCAAATTCCATAGAGTTGTGTTTTTCAAGCTCCCATCCATGGTGATTTCTTGAAGGTTCATTGCTTGTAGGGTGTTCTTGGGTCTCCTAGGACAACTCTTATCATCTTCTTGAAGCCTTATTTTGGAGCTATTGAATTTTCTTGCATCTCTTGGCTTTCCATTTATTTTGGAAAAAAAAATTACATTGAGGTAGATGTTATTGCTCTAATTCAATATGTTATTTATAGTTAAGGTGATTTGTGATCTCTAATTTGTTAGGAAAACAACTTAGACACATGATTTAGGATTTCCCCCAAAGTTGTAAATTTAGGGCTAATTACCTAAATATGAAATTATGTGTTTTGTTGAGGTTAAATCCAATTATGTGATGTTAGACATGCTTAGGATGCTCCCTTTATGTGGTAACCACGTTAGGACGTTAGTTGGAAATTTTCGGAAATTCTATGTAAAAACGTATGTGTTGATGGATTTTGCTTGAAATTGAATTTTTGCCATGAATATGTTGGTTGATCATATTGTCATAGCATACATGAGCATTTGAAGCCGAATTGGCAAATCATAGCATCGGCATGACATTCAAAAATTTTGATTTTTGAAAGAAGGAAAAACCCCTTGTGTGGGAATTTGATTTAAGAAATCCGGATATGGGTTGTGATGTGAGACAGGGAGAATGACCCTTAGAACATTCAAACTCCGACTGTATTCCGGTTAGCTCCCGGAGGTTGGTATGCTACATTCCTTGGGTGGGTGGCTCATAGTCCGGTGATGAGAGGAGTGCACATATCATGCATTGCCTTTAAGGCACACGTCATTCCCATCTTTGCCACGGCGGCATTGCATTGCACTTGCACCGCATCTCATACTTAATTATGGATTACATATTGTTTTCTTGCAATATTTCCTACTAGGCCGTCGCGCCTAATGAAACTACAAAAACCTCTTTTTCAGGTGATATTGATAAGGGGAAAGGGCACATGTGAACCCGACGCGTAGACGTCGTCGTAAAAATCTTTTTGAAGGCTAGGCCTTAACATTATGGATATATATAGCTTCCAATGTATTTGTTGTTGTAGGAGTTTGTAATAGCTTAATTCTATGAAAGTTATTGTATTATGTGGTTGCAAAACTCCTTGATCTCCTAATTCTTGTTTTTTTTTGTCATTGGAAGACTTATAGTGAATTTTATGGACAAGTGTTAGTCCTTGCACTTTCTTTTGAAAAACCAACTTGTATTATGTTTCGGGAATGCCGTATCCCTTACTTAACTCATACTTTACAAGTTATTTATACTTTGTCGATCCTAGTCGGATCTCACTTTGTGTTTCCAATCCTTGTCGGATTTGGTTCTTATGTTTGTAATCCTTGTTGGATTCATTTAATTTGGACAGGTAGGCATTTTTACGTCGACATCCCGTCGATATTTTTCTTGTTAAAAACACCTTGTTAATGTTTCAAAACGTTCCCACGAAGTTTCAAAATAAAACCAAGCAAAACAAAGGTTTTAAAGGTGGATGAATAGTAAAAACTGCTTGTGTATTTTTGGGATGAATAGTAAATTTCAAGGCTGCCCGGGAGATCCGTTTTGCCTACAGCACCCTTTTTCGGACCTCAATAGAATTGCTAATTAAAACCCAAGTGTCCCTATATGATCCTAAGACATTGTGTCAAAAAAAAACGGGGTACTTTTTGGGGAACTTTTCGGGCGATGAATAGTGTTTTCCGAAACTAAAATTTTAATTTTTATATTTTCATGTGGTTTGACCTTGGACTTGGATCCCTATTGCCCACCTTTGTTATTAAATTGTTGTGAATGTGTTTTCTTTCAAAACTCCTTATAATTCATCCTCAATCATTAAATTTTCAAGATATTTTCCGTTGTAGCTTTCAAGTTTTAATAAGTGTTTGAGTTCTTTAAAACTTGGTTTCTCATGGTCGCTTCCGCGTTGTGTGTATGTTTAGCATTGTTTTATCTCTTTTCCTTTCCGTTCACGTGTTCCGTTTTCGGGGCGTGACAAACCCTTAGCCACAAGTCTAGCTTTATATCGTTCAACATTACCAGATGAGTCTCTTTTGGTTTTGTAAACCCATTTGCAACCAATGGCTACAACTCCTTGTGGTAATTCAACGAGATCCCAAACTTGATTTTTGGCCATGGATTCCATCTCGTCTTTCATGGCATCACACCACAATGAGGCATTTTCTCCACTTATAGCTTGTGAAAACAAAGTTGGATCATCTTTAGGCCCAATGTCAAAATCGGACTCCTGTAGGTATACAACTTAATCACTAGAACCTGCAGATTTTTTGTTTCTTGAGCATCTTCTTAAATCTACTGGCTCATTAGTATTTTGTGTTGCTAGAATATTTGGCTCAATAGTAACTTGCTCCTCGTGGGGTGGTTCATGTATTAGTTGCTCATGAATTGGTTGTTCTTCAATGATTTCATTTTGACCTCGTTGAAAAGCAATCAATTGATTTCCACTTATAGGCAACATGTTTGATTCTTTTATTTCCTCAAAATCCACATTCAAGGAAATTCACTCCCACTAGGTTGAAAATCCTCAAGAAATCTAGCATTTCTAGCCTCAACAACTCTAGTAGAGTGTGAAGGACAATAGAATCTAAATCCTTTGGAGTTCACTGCATAGCCTATAAAAATTCACTAGTTGTCTTTAGGTCTAATTCCTTCATGTGGTGATTATAAATCCTTACCATACATGTAAATGACTTAAACTTGCTTTCCATCCATTCCACAATTCAAAAGGTGTTTTGGGAACAAACTTGGATGGAACCCTATTTAAGACAGACATAGCAGTTTTTAAGGCTTCACTCCACAATGATAATGGAAGATTAGAGTTTCTAATCATGCTCCTTACCATGTCCATGAGTGTTCGGTTCCTTCTTTCAGCAACACCATTTTGTTGTGGTATGCCTGGCATTGTATATTGAGCAACAATACCCTCTTGTTCAAGGAACTTAGAAAATGGGCCTAGCATTTGTCATTTTTCAGTGTATCTTCCATAGTACTCCCCACCTCTATCTGACCACGCAATTTTTATTTTATTTTCCTTTTGTTTCTCTACCTCTGCCTTATAGACCTTAAAGGCATCTAATGCCTCAACTTTATTAAATAAGAGATAGAGATACATAAACCTTGTGTGATCATCGATAAATGAGATAAAATATATTTGACCATTTAGGCGAGTAAATGGTCCACAAATATCAGTGTGCATAATCTCTAAAATATCTGAACTCCTCTTGGCACCCTTAGTGGTCTTCTTGTTCTATTTTTCCTTAATACAGTCCATACAAGTTCCAAAATTAGTGAAATCAAGAGTTTTTAAAACTCCATCATTTACTAATCGTTTAATTCTCTCTATGGAGATATGTCCCAATCTCTTATGCCACATCATAGAGGAATTTTCTTTATGAGACTCCTCTTTATGCCATTCTTGAAAGGATAGTGATATCACATGACTTAGGAATAGTGGGTATGTACGTGTACATATCTACTTGAACTCAAAAGTTGCTTCACTCTTGTAAATAGGTAAATGGTTTTGTAACAAAATGATATGCAGTAGGATTCATTACCTTCAAAATTTTCTTCACTGTTCTAGGAAGGCAGGAATGTTCTATTTATTCGATCTCCACCATTCTCTCTCTTTATTCTTTGTTTGATCTCCCTCTGATCTCAATTGTAGGCTCCTCTCACTCTAATTCTCTCTTCCGCTTTTTGGTCAGGTAACACTCTTACATTTAGAGAGAGAGCAGGGATGAGAGTCTGTAGATTTTTTTTTCCTCCTTTCTTCACGAAGATGGTTGTTTGTGGTTGGGTGGGGAGAAATCAGACGTGGAGTGGGTGGTTATGTATTTCAGTTTTGGTTTGAATTTTTAATGACCATTGATACCCTTATAGGTTTATTGTAAGTTTGTATTTTTTTTTTCCCCTAGATTACTTGTGTTATTGGTATACATGTAAATAAGTTTGGAGGATTTGAGAAAAAAAGAGGGAATTAACTTACAAAGCGCTCATAGGCATGAACGTGACCAGCAAAAACAACATCAACGCGAGCTCCAAAGAGTAACTCTTCCATAGCGGCCTTCATTTCATCCGATTCACGCTCTCCTTGATGAGCTGTATTAGAATTATACCACGGTGCATGAACAATCACCACTAGCCAAGGTATTTTCCCTCTATCAACCTTCATCAAATCAGCCTTAAGCCACTCGTACTGCCCCGATCCAGGAGCAAAATCAGTATACGATCCCAACATTATAACATGAACACCAGCAACTTCAAAAGAATAGTACAAGTTGGAGGTAGAACCACTTTGCTCAAATGGCATGTGCCATCTTGCATTGTATGATGTAAATGGATGGTTGTGTATTAATGGGATTTTCTCGATCTCGTGGTTACCCATTGCAACCATCCAAGGCCGTCGGCTTGCTAGCGGTTCGATCAGACGACTGAAAGAGTCCCAGAGTGGCTGATCAAAATCTGCATAGGATAAGTCTCCTGGGAGTATTAAAACATCATAGTTTGATTTTGCTATGTGTTGAAGGGTCGATGTGGTCCACCCTGTTTGTCCAAGATCACCTGCATTGTAGTACAAAATATTGGCATGAATCCTCAAAAGAATAGTCATAGATTCAAAATGTATCCCATGATTGGTTTTCCCTTCAGTAATTCTGTCCCAACTCCCAACAGACTTGAAAATATTTTTACTCTTTCTTTTTTTTAATTACTTTTCCTTCGAATTTTGTAAGGCTCTGTTTGGGTAGTAAAATAAGTGAAAGAAAAGAAACAGTAGTACTGTTTCCTCCATGCATCTATGCAAATTAAAATTTTTCACAATATACAAGTCTAGAACTCAAGAAAAGAGGAAAGGCAGATAACAATTGAATCAACTTTTGCAAGTTTTGGCTTTATTTGTGATCTATTTAATTTTCCTTCCTATTTTCTTTTTCTTTTTGTGCTTGGAATCCCGTTTTCTTTGTTTCCTGTTTTTTTTTTTTTTTCCTTTTTCTTTCCAATTGTTTTGATTTTCTTCTCTTAATAAAAACTTTAACCAGAAAGAGCTTGAGCTGGCCAAATGTGAGGAAAAAACAATTAACTTTACATTTCACTCACTGACCGTTTGGCAACAGGTTCTGCTTCTGTGAATCGATCGCAAAAAATCTATGCTTTTTGCCAAAAGTTGCCGAAGGTAGCTTTTGGCCACTCGCAAATTTATTCGATTGACTCAGACTAGAATTTGGTTTGCCAAACAATTTCATTTTAGCTTTTGGAGATCATAACCACTTAAGTACTCCAAAAGCTATTGTCAAATGGGGCCTAAAACAGCAAGCAAATAAAGGCAAAAGCTCAATCAAGTACCGAAAAATATTTCAGATTGGAATGAAAACATATATATACTTACAAACGACTGCTTTTATTTACCTGTGACAGCAAAGGTAATAGGAAACTGAGCTGGTGGAGTTTTGAAATTGAGTTCAGGAGCAGAATCTGAGCCACCACAACGATAGTAATACACTGTATTCGGCTTCAATGGACCGATGACCACATCATGTATTTCACCAGATTCATACAATATATATCTATATGATGACACACTCCCAGTTGCTGAAAACTCATATTTCCCAGGAGATGTGCCATATTGTACAGTTGATGACGAAGAGTCTTCGGTAATCCATGAAATCCTCATCTTGTCATTGCCAACCAGAGATATATGCACCTTCAAGACCAATATATGAGTTGATCAATTACACTACTTAAGGTTAAAGTACGTGTGGCAAGAGTGTTAAGACTCCAGGTGAGAGCGGGATTTGTCGTTCAGAAAATAACCATTTCCGAACAGTGTTTGTGTAATTGTTTTTTTTTTTTTTTTTTTCCGCCTACATATGACCTATTTGGGTGGGAATGAGCAAAACAAGAACACTAGCTAGGTTTAATTAATCCCACTCTTGTGTTCTTACTGGTTTCAATGAAAATCAACATAATGTTGGTTTGACAAATCAAGAACCAGTCTTAGGAGTAATTTTAGGTTAAGCATGGATTCCCATGCAAGTAAATGACATCTACCAAAGATGTGATTTAGAGCTAGTTTAATTGAGAACCAGTTTTGGGACAAATACGACACCTAATTTAGCCTTGGACACAGCTCACTAGCTGCTTCACCAGCAACTAATATTACCCCCAATACTCCATTAAATATTCTTAGGTCTGCTATTCGTCTGGGACTATCCAAACACCCCCTAAGAGTCTGTGCTACATGAGAATGAATTAATCGAACCTCATTCTGTTTTATGCCAGAACAAAAAATGTTTCTTTAGCGATAAAAAAAAAAAAAAATGTCGCTATAACTTTTAGTTCCGTAAAAATGTCCTTTCCAGTATCCAAAACTCTTACTATATTATTTATTTCCGTAAACACATACACATAAATGAGAAAGAGAGTACACTCCCCCGGCCCATCAAACAAAAAAAAAATGTACAAACTTTTTTCAAACCAAGCCATCCAAAAGTCTGAAAAAGATGATACAGCTGTCTTCATCTCAATTTTCTTTCATGATTCAATTGTGTGGGGCCCGATATCACTTATTATCCAACCAAACTCCTTAGGTGGTTCCTGAGGTTGAGCCTATCTGGGAGGACACGGGCCGAAGGCACGAAACTAAGGCCAAATCAATATATAACAATTTGATTTATAAGTCAAACCAAGGACCACTGCAAGGGTATTTCTTTTACACGTCCCCATAGTCTTACGGATATTCCATGAAATCAATGGAAATGGTTTCAGATTTCTGTAGTATTGTTTATTGTGTTTTTTTTTTCTCCTCCTCTTTATTTTCTTATATATTTTCAATTTACTGGTCTTTGTTACTTTTTGGCTAAATTACAAAATATAGCCCAATCGTTTGGTCTCTGTTTCATTTTAGCACCTCTAGTTTCAATTGCGTCAATTTTATCTCTGAAGTTTGTCCCTAAAAAGGATGATAGTCCATAATATGTGAGTAAATTCTGTCTGACTTTTCTCACATAATTGGACATTTGGACCACATTGCTTTTATATAAAAATTTCAGAGACCAAATTGATGCAATTGAAGCTACAAAACTAACATGAAACAAAGACCAAACTTCAAGAGTATATTTTGTAATTAAGCCTTAATTTTTATTAGTGTCCGATGATTAGGAACTCTCAATAAGCATTTTAGATTATAACATCAGTTTTGTAAGGGTTTTTTTTTTTTTTTCCCAGAGCATATCCTGTTGTAAGTAGACATATTTTGAGTAGTCAAAATGGTAGTCATTTTAATATTTTGTGTTTTGATGCACTCTGTGCCACTCACGAGGTAATAAACCAAACTCCATTATAGTGTGGAGACAAAATAACAAAGTTTCAAACGTGCACATGAAAATCTTCCATAAGTAAATGTCTAATGCCATGTCTTCATTAGTTGTTCCAAAAACTTAAGTAGTCAAACAATGTGAATAAAGCTTCAAAACTCAGACCAAAGATGCAAATCAAATCCTTAATGTTATCGCAATCCACAAAGTTAGAATCTTCACTCAGAATTTGGACTACCGTCTCTTCCTCTCTCAACTGTACATGTCTTTGAAAAATGGTTCCCCAAATCCAGTAGTGGTCGTTTTGGCTACCCCTTCACATCTCCTATTGAAATGCAAATTTTGAGTCAAAATGACATGTTAAAGAAGACGACAGGCCTTAAACCTTCCTAACTTGAAGATGGACTACAGGACTAACTTGAAAATCGCTTAAAATATGACCAAGTTCATATCAATTCTTACTTTTGATTTTTTATGAAAATTAGCATTGTGTTTACATTATTTCAATGACAGATACTACTACTCCTATATATATATATACTAGTAATGATTCGTGCCCGTGGGCACGAAGCGAAAAAAAGAAAAAGAAAAAAAAAATCTATACTTCAAAAGATCAAATCTTTTGCGTAAAATTGTCCATGTCATTGCAGTTGAGTGATATCTCTTTTATGTTTATAAAATTGCGTATGAAGGTTCTAGATATATGATACTCTTTTAATCTTTCTAAAGATTGTAAGGCTCTGTGTAATAAATCAAGAGCAGAACTGCTTAAAATTAAGAATAAAGAAAAAATAAAATTTTGTAGAGAGTAGCCAAATTTACCTACCATTACTCAAACATGGATTAAAAAAAAAAAGGATGTTTATTTTTTTTTCCTGTTGTTTTTCTTTTTTTCCTTTTAAAGCCTGGAAAAAAAAGGCCAATATGACTGTGTCTTTTATATGTTTTATTTTTATTTAAGACATCAGACTCTATTTGGCAACCTAGCTTCCTAACATATTAAAGTCCGCCCATAAACTGATTTTCCAAACAGGCCTTAACCCAACCTATATTTTTTCTTGCATGAACACACAGTGAGTATATATATATATAGTAGCATGGGTGGAAAAAAAAATGCGGAGTATATATCTGTTTTTTTTTTTCCTTCTAGAAACTTTTGAAAAATTGTACTTTCCATGCATTTAGAAGGGAAAAAAAAAAAAAAGAAAGAACAAAGGCTTTTTCTAAGATTTTGGAAAGAACCAGAAGAAAAAAAAAAATTAAGCAAAATTAACCAATCTATACTTAGCTTTTGTTGGCCTTTTTTAAAGTTTCTAGAAGGGGGAAAAAAACAAACGCTTAAGAGTCAAGAGTGATATATGGGTCTCTCCATTTGGGGTTGAGGTGTGTGTGTGTGAGAGAGAGAGAGAGAGAGAGTTTGGGGGTGATTAAGTGAGATAGAGAGAGAGAGAGCCGAATTGGAAGGTATTGGAGTAAATTGAAAATTGATTTGGTGTGTGTGCATGTTACCATTTTTTGTGGACTAATGATCGAACGGTTTAAAATATCTAAACTTGTCTGAATGGCTCAGATTGAAAGTTACTAATTTAGAAGGGACCCACACCGCTCTAACTTATTATATAGATATATACGGGGAGCTTCTGGTGCGGGATCCCGCACCATAAGAAGGTGCGGACTTCTTTCGTGGCCGTTGGATCATCGTTTCATTAAGGGTATTTTTGTCATTTCACCGTCTTTAATGATGATCCAACGGCCACGAAAGAAGTCCGCACCTTCTTATGGTGCGGGATCCCGCACCAGAAGGGGACTGTATATATATATATATATATAACCAGAAATTAACTATGCACAAGTATCAAGTAATTTAGAACTGGTTCTTTTATAAACCAGACAGATGGTATAGATTTGGAGACGGGGTAGAAATGTAAACAAGAATGGTACCTACCTGTTGTGGGGAGGTAGAATCGAGATCTTCGAACACTGAAACAAAGAGGGACTTGCGCGCCGGCGGCCGATTGTAAGAAAGTGCGCACCAAAACATTCCGGCTAGGACTAAGAAAAATGCAGGGGCACGAAACAGAGTCCCATCGGCCATAGTGGTTGAGACAGAAAACGAAATGATAAACAAAAAAACAAAGGTGTCATATTTATTGAAGGTTTTTTTTTTTTTTTAATATATATGTATATATATATCTATATAATAAGATAGAGCGGTGTGGGTCCCTTCCAAGTTAGCAACTTTTAATCTTGACCATTGCGACAAGTTTAGATATTTCAGATCGTCGGATTAATTGTCCACCAAAAATAATTAACCACATTAAATATTGCATTGTATCATATTAAAACTCTAAATTAAAAAGGAATTCCCTAAAATAATTTGAATTTGAATAAATACATGTCTATATCCAAATTGTCAACTTCAGTAAATACAAAACATAAATCTTGGGTAAACTAAATCATTAGACTGTTTTTTTTTTTAGCAAAAAAGAAATTCCCTAAATTAATTTGAATTTGAATATATACATCTCTATAGTAAATACAAAACACAAATCTTGGGAGATAAACTAAATCTTGGAATATAAACTTCCCATATCATACATATATTCATAGAATTTATTTTTTATAGGTTTTCTTTTTTCCTTTCCGTGACTCTGATCAAATGACTTTCATAGAACTAATCAAACTGATACAATATGAGTGAAAAATCACAGAAATTTGAAGTTTAGGAAGTGGGTTTCAACAATGGATTTCATAATTCAAGTCTCAAGAAATGTATTCTCACTTGCACTTTTTTAAAATCTAGGAAGTGTATTTGTTACGGAGTATATTCTATTGTCTATCTAGAAAATGAGTTTTTCCATCACTATGGATGTAAATTTTGCTATCAGTTTGATTAGTTCCACCCTTTTTATAGGTCATTTAATTAATTCTATCAGTTTGATATAGTCCATAGGGCTAATTAGTGAAATGAGTAATGCTGCTTCCCAAATATGGGCTAATTATAAATAATCACAAAAGTTTTGCTTTCCTTTTCTATTTCTTTCCAAAAGCTTAGAAAAAGCCTGTGTGTGTGTGTGTGTGTTTTTTTTTTTTTTTTTTTAACTTCGTGCCCTCGGGCACGGGGGAAGTCTCCGTGAATAAACATTAATCATACTTAAAATATTCATCAAATATTGGACTAAAAATATTTAACTAAATTTAGTTAATACTATATTTAATATTCAAAGTGACTTTTCAAATAGATTAAATTAAATATTTAAATTATTAAAACGTTTAAAAGTTTATACTACACAACAAAATATGTAAATAAAATCATACATTTCAAAAAACTGCATAAATAGTCAATAATAAATTCTTAGACTTTCCACATACGTTAAAAGTTGCCAATAAATAAATTTAAACTGAATACTCCTTCAAATGCTCAATCTGGTTGTTGCAAGAAGTAATTGGAAGGGAGAAGTCTCTACGAATAAACACTAATCATACTTAAAATATTTATCAAATATTGAACTTAAAATATTTAGCTAAATTTAGTTAATAATATATTTAATATTCAAAATGATTTTTCAAATAGTTTAAATTAAATGTTTAAAATATTAAAACGTTTAAAAGTTTATACTATGCAGCAAAAATATATAAGTAAAATCACACATTTCAAAAAATTGCATAAATATAGTCAATAATAAATTCTTAGACTTTCCACATACGTTAAAAGTTGTCAATGAGAAAAACTTAAACTGAATACTCCTTCAAATGCTCAATCCGATTGTTGCAAGAAGTAATTAGAAGGGGAAAGTCTCTACGAATAAACATTAATCATACTTAAAATATTCATCAAATATTGGACTAAACATATTTAACTAAATTGAGTTAATAATATATTTAATATTGTAACCAATGTCTTCTTCACTTAAAATTCCAACCATATCTCAGATCTTTTAAAGTAGTGAATTTGTTTTTTCTCGCTTCGTGTCCACGGGTACGGGTTATTACTAAATAGCATGTGGGTTTGAATGACCTGTACAATTTACGCAAAATATTTGAAAATTTTAAAGTATAGCATTTTTTATCCCTTTTTTCTTCTTACTTTTTTTTTTCTTTGCTTCGTGCCCACGGGCACGGGTTATTACTAGTATATATATAAATTCTCGTTTCTCTAATTGTTTATTTTCTTATGTTTTACATTATATGTTCACATGTGTTGATGGGATGGGACTTATTAACGTGCCGGACAAATCTTGGGCAATTTTCGATTGTAAACGTGGTGGATTTGGATGATGATTCGTGTTGGAAAAGGTATATTCCTGTGGATATAAAGGCTGCATAAATATAGTTTGTTTTATACGTAATTACTATAGTTGTTAGGGGTTGCATTTCCATTTCGGTTTCGGCTACGGTTTTGCCGCTTGACATTGCCAAACTAAAAGGTTGTTCATCCTGTTTTTTTGGAGAATCGTGATACCACGTTAGACGCCGCTACTCATGGTATATATCACCGCACGTTATGGTGTACTTTTGTGGAAGTATATTTTCCTGAAAATTAAGACTGATATACGCTTAATTAGTGCCTCTTACAGCTGGTTTGTGTTACCATATTATTATTAGAATAACTCTTTTAATGAATATTTCATCCTTTTTTTTTTTTTTTTGAGAAGTTATTCAATATGACCGTTACACCATATCTTCACACTAATGTGATGTGCAAACCAAATTACATAAGGTCACATACTCTCTAAATAAAAATGACAAGCCATATGACAAAAAAGCAGGGACATGACAAGTTGTCATATTCTAAAAATAGGGGTCATATTAGTGGATTGTCACATGGCGACATAATAATAATATGGTACAAATGTCTCACTGAATGAATAATTTCTCTTGGTTTTGGCTTTTGGGTCCGTTTGATAATAGTTTTTGCTTGTGTGATTCAATTGCTGAAATATAATTTACTTAAAAGCAATGTTTTTAAAACCGGACCGGTCCTTGAACCGGAAAGGTGACCGGTTCACGGGTTGACCGGTTCAACCGGCCGGTCCGGACGGTTGAACCATGACGTCATAAATATTAATAATAATTAAAAAAATTAAAAAATATATATATATAAACAAAAAATGACCGGTTCCCGGTTCAACTACCGGTTTTACCGGTTCAACCGCCGGTTCAACCGTATATTCTACCGGTTTTTAAAAATTCGAACGGTTTAACCATTATTCCCGGTTCCCGGTTCAAACCGGTTCGTTCGCGGTTCCGGTCGACGGTTCAACCGATTCGACCGGCCGGTTCGGTCCGATTTTTAAAACAGTGCTTAAAAGCGCTCATGGTAGCTTTTGTCAATCATAAATTGCAGTGATTGACTACATTTTTATGTATTTATTATTTTATTTTATTTTATTGCATTTGAATTATAAAAGTTACATAATTTCATTTTAGATTTTGAAATAATATGACCACTGTCCTTTTATAAACTTCAAAAACTTTTGCCATAGCCAAATAGAGCCATTGTCTTAGACTTTTGGGCGTTCATCCCACTATTATAATACAAACTGCAAAGTGAAGTACGGAGCTATCCAAAATATAATCAGTGGTCCATTTTGTATTATTGAAAATTTTTTATAACATAGACAAAGGTGTGAAATAACAAAGAAAATGAAGGAGAAGAACCATCAACTTTGAATTGGAAAAGAGCTACTACTGTGAATAAGAAGTACTCCCCCGTCCCATTAAAAGAGTCATTTTTGGACATTCGCGCCTCTTAATCGAACAAGAAATTAATTAAGTGCATTTATATAAATATATATATATATATATACATACATATTATTATCCACAATCTAAAGGATTTACATTAGCTTTTGTAAAGAAAGTTGTCTCAGTCATCTCAAAATAAACAAATTAAGAAAAAATTTGACTATTTTTGGAACAACTAGAATGGTAAAATAGACTCTTTTGGTTGGGACAAAGGGAGTAAGAGGGATAGTAGACTTTTCCTTCCAAATGGTGTTGGAGTTCTTATATAGCTTGCTCAGATAGCCAAAGGTTCCTTCATTTCTCATACTTTCAATCATAATTTCATGTCGAAGAATTATTAAACATGCTTGAATATTTTCTGGAAAAAAAATCAAGATTATGGAAGATTGAAAATGTGCATGTATCATTTTTTTTTTTTTTGTATTTTTAAGTCTAGGGCATTTCACATATGTTGCCTCATATTCAACTGTGGACTGTAGTACAGATTCTGACCTTATTGCAGAGGGCAACAATCACCCAAAAAAAAAAAAATTTTGTTTTTTAGTATAGTAATTTTCCTGAAACTACTTGGTTCTCATATCATAATTAGTCTAATACTTTGATGATTACATATATGTTTTACGCCTTGCAAGCTGGATCAGAAGCTAGATTTTGGAGCCAGAATGAGTCAGCCGTAACTGGCTCATCATCCTGGTTCCTGTGCCACCTCCACTGTGCATGTGTTGCATTCACCGCCTCAAATTGGCCGTGCCCAAAGCTCGCTTCCCTCAGTACTGATATTTTTGGTTGCGGGTTTTTATACCTGTAAATGCAATATGTTTAATTCAATTTTTGTAATGACGCTCCATGAATACCAAATATTACTTTGGTAATTAAGTGTCATACACCTAAAATTAATGTACTATAGAATATATATATATATATACACGAGCTCCCTTCTAATGAGGGATATCTAAATTTAAGAAAGTGAGACACTTCTATTATGGCCCTTGGATCATCATTTAATCTAGGTCACGCCAGTGTAATGATAGAAGTACACTTAATGAAAACACGATCAGTAGTCGAAAACAGAAATCCTCACTTTCTTAAGCAGAGAGAGAGAGAGAGAGAGAGAGAGAGAGAGAGAGAACTTACTGGCTGGCTAGGCCCTCGCGGTTGCCTCCATCCCCAATTGTGATATAGACCGGACCACAGTTGTTAGCTTGCTCTTTGTAAACTCGAGTCTGACGTAGCATTATTCATGTAACGGAGAAACAGAGAGCATTAAAAGGTCATCTAATCAATCAATCAAACAGCTAAAAATTGAACTATATTCTAATAGTCTTAACAGATAGTTCAGAGAAAGCATTGGCCATGTCATGTGTGTGTGTGTATGTACTAACATGGATGGTGTGATTCATTGGTAGTTTTGTGGACTTCTGATCTACTATTTTCATCTCATCTTCTCCTGAATAAAGCATTTGAGGTTTTTTTTTGGGTGTTTGTGCTATGGAGTAGAGAGTTCCCTCACCGAATATCTACAAAATTACTAGTCTCTCCTTGGTCAACACCTGAATTAGCAAGAATATCGGCACATTGTTAATTTGTTATGCTTCCTCCGAGTGCGGTTAAATCTTTTTCTTGATTAGTAGAACCGCTACCTCCGAGTCAGTTTCAACAATTAGGTTTTGAAAAAAAAAATTCAACTACAAATTACATTTGACGTTCTTATGATTAATGCTATTCCATTTTGTAATGTAGTGTCATCCTAACTTTCTCGATTAAAGACTAAACTTTACCTATGCACTTTTAATCTCATTTTTTACACTCAACACAACTATACATAAGTTAAACAAAATAATAAATAAATAATTATCTTGGAGGATTTGAGAGAAAAGGGAATTTACTTACAAAGCGCTCATAGGCATGAACATGACCAGCGAAAACAACATCAACGCGAGCTCCAAAAAGTAACCCTTCCATGGCCGCCATCATTACATCCGATTCGCGCTCTCCTTGATGAGCCATATTAGAATTATACCATGGTGCATGAACAATCACCACTAGCCACGGTGTTTTCCCTCTATCAACCTTCATCAAATCGGCCTTAAGCCACTCGTACTGCCCCGATCCAGGGGCAAAATCCGTATACGATCCCAACATTATAACATGGACACCGGCAACTTCAAAAGAATAGTACAAGTTGGAGGTAGAGCCACTCTGCTCAAACGGCATGTGCCATCTTGCATTGTATGATGTAAATGGATGGTTGTGTATTAATGGGAATTTTTCGATCTCGTGGTTGCCTATTGCGACCATCCAGGGCCGTTGGCTAGCTAGCGGGTCGATTAGACGGCCGAAGGAGTCCCAGAGTGGCTGATCACGATCTGCATAGGATAAGTCTCCTGGGAGTATTAAAACATCATAGTTTGATTTTGCTATGTGTTGAAGGGTCGATGTGGTCCACCCTGTTTGTCCAAGATCACCTGCATTGTAGTACAAAATATTGGCATGACTCCTCAAAAGAATAGTCATAGATTCATTTCAAAATGTAACATATCAAAAACTCAACATTATATACTTCAAGAAAAGTGGAAAGAGAGTGCCTCAGAAAAAACAACAATTGAATCAACTTTTGCAAGTATCAGCTTTTTTTGTGGTATATTTTATCTTCCTTTTTATTTTCTTTTTTGCATTTGTACTTGGAATCCTGTTTCTTTGTTTCGTTTGTGCTCTTCCAAATGTGAGGAAAAAGCAATTTAAGTTTTCCTTTCACTCACTGACTGTTTGGCAACAGATTCTGCTCCAGCAATTCGATCGCAAAAAATCTGCTTTTGGCCAAAAGTTGCCAAAGGAACCTTTTGGCCACTCACAAATTTTATTTTTTTTTTTTCAATTGACTAAGAGCAGAATTTAGTTTGCCAAAACAGTTTCATTTTAGATTTTGGAGTTCATAATCACTAAAGGAATCCAAAACCTGTCGCCAAATGGGGTCTAAAACAGCAAGCAAATAAAGGCAAAAGCTTAGCCAATTGGAGAATATTTATTTCAGATTGACTGTTTCTATTTACCTGCGACAGCAAAGGTAATAGGAAACTGAGCTGGTGGTGTTTTGAAACTGAGCTCAGGTGCAGAATCTGAGCCACCACAATGATAGTAATACACTGTATTTGGCTTCAATGGACCAATGACCACATCATGTATTTCATCAGATTTATATAATATATATCTATATGACGATACACTCCCCGTTGCTGAAAACTCATATTTTCCAGGAGATGTGCCGTATTGTACAGATGATGGAGAAGAGTTTTTGGTAATCCATGAAATTCTCATCTTGTCATTGCCAACCAGAGATATATGCACCTATAAGACCAAAATATGAGTTCATTAATTGCTCAAGAAGTCTTCAATACACTATACTGTTACATAATAATATATTGTACATTAAGTGTAGTGAAAGACTTAAGACTCTTTAAGTTGTTTGGATAACATGAGAACTCTGATCATTCTTAAAAGAAGCGGTTCCAAATAGTTTGGTGTTTGTGTATATTGTTTCTTGTCTACGTAGGGCCTATTTGGGAATGAACAAAACAAGACTAGGTTCAACTCCACTCTTTTTTCTTTATGGTTTCAATGAAAATCAACATAATATTGGTTTGACAAAAACTAGTTTTAGGAGTAATTTTAGGTTAAGCATGGATTCACAAGCAAGGAAATGACATCTACCAAACATTCGGTTTTGTAGAAGTAATTTAATTGAGAAGCTGGTATGGGACAAGGGCGGACTCAGTGGTAGGCTCAATTGGGCGGTAACCACCTAATTTAGCCTTGGACACAGTTCACTCCTTCACTAGCTACTAATATTACCCCCACTCCATTAAATATTCTTGGGTCCGCTCTCGGTCTGGGATTTTCCAAACAGTGCCTAACTTAGAAATAGACCAAGACTACCTCTTTTTGAAAACAAACTTCTATAAACATGATCCTATTTCAGACATTCCGGAACAGACCTAATGTTGGATTCAAATTATTTGTCCATAAAACAATAAATAAAAGGCGAATACGGCCAGTTGACAATATAATCAAGATAAAGAATATTTCTCAAGACAGATGAAGTTAGATGGGCTGATAAGTACTTGTGCATTATTGAGTTTGCTCTGTAAAAGCAACTATGTGTTGAGAGCCAAGGTAAAAATCTAAGAGGCTCTTTGCAAAACTATACTATACTGCGTACTTCTTAGTTATTACCGTAAAAACAAATTGAACTAAACTCAATCAGACGTACAAATTTTCAAACCAAGCATGCCTGAAGTTTGAAAAAATGGCGCACTGTCTTCATCTCAAATTTCTTTCATGATTGAATGTGGGGCCTGAAATCACTTACTATTTTCCAACCAAACTCCTTAGGTGGTTCCTGGGGTTGAGCTTATCTGGGAGGACACTAACCCAGGGTGGTATGATATTTCCATGAAATGAAGGCCAAGAGAGCATTTTTGCTCACCAAAAAATACTCATTCATGTTTTTACTGGGTGACACATATCCTATTTTAATAATTATATTGATGATACAGGGACAAAATAAAAATAGAATAGGACACATATCACCCAATTAAGATATGGACGATTCATGTCTTACGGATATTCGATCAAACCAGTGGTCATGGTTCCAGATTTATGTGGAATTTTCGAAAAACAGGAACAAATGCCGAGTCACATGCAACTCTTGAATCGAATTAATGGAATTTGTTTTTTTTTTTTTCCTCTTTATTGTTTTTTTTTTTTTTTCGTTTTTATATTTTGAATTTACTGATCTTTGTTACTTTATATTACTGATCGATGATTAGGAGCTCTCAATAAGTATTTTACATTGCAACACCATTTTATATTTCTTGATAGCATTTTGAGTAGTCAAAAGTAGCATTCATTCTTTTATTTTTGTTGCATTTTGATGCACTCCATGTGAATTCACCACGTACAACCCAAGAGGCAACAAACTAAACAAACCAAATTCAATGATAATGGAGAAAAAAAAAATAGTAATAAAGTTCAAACATGCACATCAAAATAGCGGTGTAAATAGTCATCAGTTGTTAAAAAAACTTAAGATAGTTAAAAAAAATGTGTAGAAGAAAAACTTAAGTTAGTTAAAAAAGAGTAATGATACATCCACTCCCTCAGCCACACCTCCAATCACATTCAGCATATTATGATCATTGATTGCCCTTAAATTTGGTGGGTTTCACATGAATTCAACATAGGTCCCACTGAAATCAAGGGACAGGATCTACTGAATGTGGTTGAGGGTGTGGTTGAAGGATTGGGTTTATCATTATTGGTTAAAAAATGTGTCCAGAAGAAAAAGGGCGCTCGAACTATGCCCATCATAATAACCTGAACACGCCTAGATATTTATACTAATACATGTATATTAGTATAAACAATCTACCACTGTGTGTTAGGTGAGGGTGCCATTGCACTCCTCACATGTGATAGATTGTTTATACTAATATACATGTATGTGTATTATACCTCATATTTTGTTGTCTGTTGGCACCCCCGAACAAAAAAATCTACTACTCCTCATATTTGATTGTTTCTAACACTCCCAAACAAAAAAAATAAGCTACTTCCTTAGTCAGCTTAAATAATTTTCATTGCTTTCTTCCAACTCTAAACTTCAATCACATGTGTTTGAGAATCATTTGGGATACAAGATTTGGGTAGAATAGCATTTTCTGTACAATTAGTCCACTCATTATGATAAACTCAAACAACCCCCCTTCCCAACAACTTTCAAACAGTACAAAATAACATCACATGGTAAATTTGTAGTCTTATTGATAAGAAACAAAAAAGTATACTCATGTATAAATAGAACCAAACCCCCGTGTGTCATTGTTAGATAGCATATGTAATAACTCGACACCCCCAGAGTAAATTCCTGATTTCGCCCCTGGTTATAACAATATACATCAAACTTCAATGCTCACAATATATATGCAATCTAAAAATTATTTTAATCACAATCCAAAAAGTGAGAATCCTCACTCAAACGCTATGATTGGGAGTTTAAAATATGAGAGAAAAGAAGAGAAAGGGAGATAAAGTACCTCACTTCCTCTCGCTTTCTCTCGATTGCGAGTTTTAACGAGGAGAGAAAGGGAGAGAAAACTAACCCCCACTTTCTTTCAATTTCTTTCTCTCCAAATTGGGAAGAAAATGAGAGAAAAGAAAGTGAGGATTAATTAATATTTCTTAATACCCACTATACCCTTCTAGTTTAGTCTTACCTAATTGTAATTCCATCTAAGTCCTAGGGCTTGTATTATAATACACATACATATATTATAAAAATTAAAACAAAACACATCTTAGAAAACCAGAGACGACCAAAACTTCCATTGCCAGTTTACTTTCTTAGGTATGTATGGCGTGAGTGTATGAGAGTTTGTTAGTCCAAGTTATTGATAGGTAGAATGGTAACTTATTTTTTTTTCTTTTCTTTTTCTTCTCAACTTGCAATCAAGGGGAAAGAAAGTTACTTTCTTTTCTCTCCTCAACTTCCAATCAAGATGAAAGAAAATATCATCCTTTCTCTTCTCTTCTTTTCTCTCCTCACTTAAGACTTTCTCTTCTTTTCTTTTCTCTCCTAAACTCGCAATTATAGCGAAAAAATTACTCTCTCTCTCTCAGATGTCTTCAAAAATGGATCCCCACTGTAGTAGTGGTCATTTTGGCTACCTTTTTTACATCCCCATTGAAATGCAAATTTTGGGATGGTATAAAATTAAATGGCATATTTGGAGAATGGCTGAGCTCCCTTCCTTGAAGATGCTCTAAAGAGGCTCAAACCAGTTTCAACGGTTCACAGGGGACTTCCCATGCCTCCATTAGGAATGGCATTTTGTTAAAAACCAAAATAGTCCATGAAGCACCGGAGGAAAAAAAAAAAAAAATCGCCAATTTATAAAATTAGGGAATGAATTAGGAGATCAATTAGTTATTGTATGTGGGCGTTGTGTGAAACCTAATCGGACTAATTAACTGGAGTATATCCAAATATTACCCTATAAGAATTATCAAAACTCGGAGACTAATTTTGAAATACGTAAAATATGATTAAGATCAGACTATGTTTTCTCTTTTATTTGATTTCTATGAAAATAAGTATTGTGTCAAGTTGACAATTAATAATTACTGAATTTTTCTGGTCGGTACGAATTTCTACGTATATAACCAGTTTGCTAAACTGAAAAATCTTACCTGTTCTGGGGAGTTAGAATCTAGATATTCTGACACTGAAACAAACAGGGACTTGCGTGCCAATCGGTGATTATGAGCAAGTGCGTAGCAGAATATTCCGATGAGTACTATAACAAATGCCGGAGCACGAAACAGAGTCCGGACGGCCATGGCCGTTGAGAGAATGAAGGGTAGAAGAGAAACACAAGGAACAGAAAGTTACAAAAACCATAGGTTGTTACATTAGTATTACTTTTATATAAGTTTGAAAAGGTTTTCCAAATTCTCGTATCTCTAATTGTTTTATGAGTTTCCCATCCAAAAAAAAAAAAAAAAAAATTTGTTTTATGAGTTTTGTTAAAATAGTCGACTTAGGGCATATGTTAAGGTTATAAAAATAGAAATAAATAAAGGAGACAAACATTGAATCTCACACTAGACACTGAAACCCACACTATATTTCTTATTTATTTTTACCTTTAAAACCTTAACATATGTCCTAAGGGCATATATTAACAAAACTCTTAGGCTCGTTTGGTTGCTGGATTAATGGGGCGGATTGGACTGTTTTAATCCAATCTGGTATAATACTGTGTTTGGTTGAGCTTCTAAAGTATTATGTAACTCAAGTATTGTTTTGGTGTGGTTAATTTTAATGCTCCTTAGGCCGGATAAAACAATACTAAAGGGGGGGGGGGGGGTAGTATTAAAAAACGCGGGGATAAGAATAAGTGGGATTGTTGGGCCAAAAGTCCGAAATACCCCCAGCATATATATACCACAAACCCTTGTTTATCATTTACAAGTCTCATAAACTGTGAAGAAAGAGAGAGAGAAAGAGGGAGAGAGAGACTCGCGACCAGCGAAGAAAGAGTGAGGAGGCTCGTTTCAGCCGGCGGCTGCGAAGGGAGAAGTCGACAGCAACAGAAAAGACAGGCGACGAGTCTACGACGGCGGCAAGAGGTGCGACCATCCTTTCTCTTTCTCTCTCTTTTTTGGTTTTTTTTTTTTTTTTTAAAGTTTGGATTGTTAAAATCCTAGATCTAAATGAAAATTTCTGAAGCTTGAGCTCATATATACGGTTTCATATATATTGTAGATCTACGTAATTTTTTTCTAGTTGTTGTAGATTTGTTTTTTCTTTTCTTATGTACATTTTTTTTTTCATTTGCTCATCTTATTGTAGATCTGCATTTTTTTTTTTTTTTTTTCTTATCTAGTTTATTGTGTTAGATGTAGATCTGTTCTTATTAAAGCCCTAACTTGATCTGACAGAACTTCTACTAATTAAGTTCAAAAATTTCCCCAATCTCTACGTTAGGATATAAAAGAAAAATGTAGCTTCCCAACTATATACTGGAATGTGTTGTAAATCCATCATATAAGTTCAAGTTCCAAAAAAAAAAAAGTCCAGAATTCGTATTTGATGAAAAGTCCCCTCTGCTCACAGATTATGTTATATTATCTGTGAACTTTAAATCATCATAACTCACTCGTTTTTTGGTCTTTTTGGGTGATTTTTTTTTTTGATATCATGTATTTTTTCGAGATCTACGCATTAGACTTGAAAGTTGTACAAAAAAAAGTAATTTGGAACTTCATTTTTCATTTTTATCTTTCAGACACAAACAGATAATATTATCTGTTTACACTAACAGATAATATTATTTATCAACTTTAAACCACCATAACTTCATCAATTCTTGGACTTTTTGGGTGATTTTTTTTTTGATTTCATGTATTTCTTTAAAATCTACGCATCGGACTTGAAAGTTGTACAAAAAAAATAATTTGGAACTTCATTTTTCATTTTTATCTTTCAGACACAAACAGATAATATTATCTGTTGACACTAACAGATAATATTATTTGTCAACTTTAAACCACCATAACTTCATCAATTCTTGGACTTTTTGGGTGATTTTTTTTTTGATTTCATGTATTTCTTTAAGATCTACGCATCGGACTTGAAAGTTGTACAAAAAAAATAATTTGGAACTTCGTTTTTCATTTTTATCTTTCAGACACAAACAGATAATATTATCTGTTAGTGTTAACCGATAATATTATTTGTCAACTTTAAACCACCATAACTTCATCAATTCTTGGACTTTTTGGGTGATTTTTTTTTTTTATTTCATGTATTTCTTTAAGATCTACGCATCGGACTTGAAAGTTGTACAAAAAAAAAATAATTTGGAACTTCATTTTTCATTTTTCATTTTTATCTTTCAGACACAAACAGATAATATTATACGACTTGGGAATCATGTAAGGCCCAAGTTCACAGATATTCAGAGCATGTGTTCAGAAAATACCCATCTTTACAGGAAGCTGATGAAGCATACTACAATTATAAGCGTGCAACATACCCAAATGAAGTTGACACTACTATCCCAGAACGTATGGTTGACCCACCTCGACCACCACCACTGTTACCACATATGGTTCATCCTCCACAAGCAGCACCATTGACGTATTTCATATTTGGTTTTTTATTTGCTATTGTTGTTCAGAAGTTAATTAAATGGTTGTAAAATGTGAACTTCTTGAAGTAGATATGTTGTTTTGAACTAGTTCGTGAAAATATCCTATGTTCGGACATTTTTTTTGTAATCGGGGGTGTATGTTAGGACATTTTATTGACATTATTATTATGTATTTTGTAAAATTTTTTTTTTGCTCAAAAAGTGTGGGACATATGTATTTTGTAGTTAATGTTTGAAAAAATGCTTTAATGTGAAGGTGTTATGGTGTGTTCATGGTAATTTGGTAATTTTTTGCAAAAAGGGCATTTATGAAAAGTTACAGATTAATTCAGGTTTATACCATGGTCGTCCAAACACAGTATTGCACTATTTGTATTTTATCCCCAGTTTAATCCGGCACGAACCAAACACAGTATAAAATTAATACTGCACTGTTTTATCCTGTGGTTAGTTATCCCAGCATAAATTAACTATACTTTATACTATACCCCTTTATCCTATCCGGCAACCAAACGAGCCCTTATTTTATTCTTATGTTTCATAGTACACATTCACACTTCAATAGTTTGATCATGGCCAAATTACACTTTAGTCCATTAAACTATATACATGTTTTCAATTGGATCCATAAACTTTTTTTTTTTTTTTTTTTTTTTTTTTTTTTTTTTGCGATTGGGTCCATGAACTTCAAACATTCATTCAATCAAACTCAAATTCTGACACTGTTAACTTAAATTATTAGAAATTTTCACGTACGTTGCGCGTAATGCTTACCTGTCACATGTTAGGTTAAGACAAACACGAGAGACTGTGAATGACTAAAAAATTATGTGATTTTGGGTATAATTGAATGCAATTTTGAATCTAGTCGAATGTGTTTTCGAATTTGATTGAACGTGATTTTTGGATCTAATTGATATTAATTTTTTACACTATTCACAATTTCTCGTGTTTGTCTTAACCTAACATGTTACAGGTAAGCATTACGCGCAACGTACGTGTCAATTTCTAATAGTTTAAACTGACAGTGTCAGAATTTGGATCTGATTGTATGAATTTTTGAAATTCAAAGACTCAATTATAAAAAAATAAAAAATAAAAAATATGTTATAGTTTAATAGACTAAAGTGTAATTTGGCCTTTAATCATTGATGGGAACTAATTAACATGTCGGGACAAAACTTGGGCAATGTTGTTAATACACGTGGCGGATTTGGATGATGATATATTGGTGTTGGAAAGGTGTATTTCGAGTGCATAGTTTGTAATGATGATTAGGATATGATCCAGTACACTAGTTGGGTTTGGCCGCTTGGCATTGCCAGCTAGGTTGTTCATAGTTCTTTTGTTCGGTGAATGTTCCACTTCCATATAACATGTTAGGTATCCCTACGACTCTATTAGTAATGCTACACACACTCTAAAAATTATGTAAAAATGTAATATGTATAACTTTGTTTGAAAAGGTTAGATAGTGTGCTGAAAAATTTGCACACACAAAAGTTGATGTTTTTTGTGCGCAGACTTTTTAACCCAAGGTCCAATATTTTTAAGCAAAGTTGTGCATTTTAATGTAATTTTCAAAGAGTGTGTAGCAATGCTCAGGCTTTTTAACATGTTTTTTGTGCGCAGGCTTTTTAAAAGGTTAGATAACATGTTTTTTGTGCGCATGCTTTTTAACCCAAGGTCCAACATTTTTAAGTAAGGTTGTGCATTTTAATGTGCTTTTCAAAGAGTGTGTAGCAATGCTCGTATCACTACATTAAAAACATGAGTACACACTGTACAGTGCTCATGTGTACATATATATTTTTTTCCATTTAAAATTAGGACTGACATGTATTTGAATTGTGATCTTATTAGTTTATAATAAAAAAACTTCCTTGTTTTGGTGAAATAATTCAGTGAGCCTGTCATACCATGTCCATCGCACTGACGTGGTGTGATATCCAAGTCAAGGGCGGAGCATTGAGAGCCCCACACACTGTGACGCCCCGCAAAAATAAGCGTATTTCCATTGAAAAATTAAATAAATCACACTTGATTCTTTAAAATAAAAATACAAAATTTCTTTAAAACTCCCAGCAGGTCCATATTCTCCACGGATCTCCTATATCATCCTTAACCTTATCTCCCTTCTAGGCTTCGGTTACCGGCACTGCCTGCATCTAAAAACCATACCGGGAAGTATACAATATGACATGAATAATAAAGGCTCAAAAGGATAATGACAATCAAATACATAGAATGATATCAAATCAATTGACCAGTCTCACAACCCAACTGCTCACACTAGCCAAACGCTCATACCAATAGCATCATACCAGGTTCCTCTTGATCACATAGCAAGAGACACCTCACCTCACCTCACCCGTCTCCAGTACGTCGGTCCCTGAGGCCTGTTGGACTGTTGGTAGGTGCTCCTTGCTCATGACCCTTTAGTCCCATAGCACTTAGCAATAAACACATACTCATAGATTCCAAATGAAAACACAACATAACTGCAAAAAGAGTACAAGTAGAGATAACAAAGAAATACTCCGGAGAATTTAGAAAGCATATTGTACACAACCCGGTACCTATAAATGATGTTGAGCAACTCCCAAACACTTCTCTTCTTCTTCTTCTTCTTCTTCTAACTCGAGGTGTATGTATATCTATAATTGTGTATATATATATATAAATCTCTCTATGTGACTCTCTCAAGCTCTCTATGCTAGAAGTGTAGAATGTGTGTGTTTGAGAGAGTATTTGAGTGTATAAATAGCCAAGCTTCCACTTGGAGACAATGGCCTAACAATCCACTTATTAACCACTAACTTCTAATTAATTGGTAGTTTATAAGGAATATGCAAGATGATGTAAACATACACTAATGCACACATAACTCCACTTAGAGACATTGGCCTAACAATCCACTAACTTCTAATTAATTGGTAGCTTATAAGGAATATGCAAGATGATGTAAACATACACTAATGCACCTATAACTCCACTTAGAGACATTGGCCTAACAATCCACTAACTTCTAATTAGTTGGTAGTTTATAAGGAATATGCAAGATGATGTAAACATACACTAATGCACCTATAACTCCACTTAGAGACATTGGCCTAACAATCCACTAACTTCTAATTAATTGGTAGCATTCTAAAAACTGCTACTGAAATCCTCATTTTCTGCCCAAACGGTGCAGAATCTGAGAAAATTGCATTAGACGAAAAGTGTGCAGAATCGAGTTTTGCTTGAGACAACGCGGGCAGAATCTTAAATTTCCTTCGTTTTCCTAACAAAAATCTGAAAACAAAATTCTGCTACTGTTAAAATTAAAAGAGAAAATATTAGATTTAATTTTAAATATAACTCGAAAAATCTTAACTTCCAACATGAATACCAAATCATTTAATCTCACGCAACTTTTCCCAAAAAAAATATATTTTTAGTTCATGACTTATAAAATTGAAAAAATGACCAAAATACCCCTGTGACCAATTTTCGCTAAAATCGCACACGAAGTCTAAATCGTCAATTTAAACATGAAAACACGGGTTACTACAATCTACCCTCCTTAATAGAGATTTCGTCCCGAAATCTAGAGATAAAAGCATTTGGTAAATAACTTCATAAATTTCTTAAAATAATGTTTAAAACAAATCTAGCATATTTTGTTTTATAAAATAACAAAATTTTTTTTTTTTTTTTTTTTCAACTTTCTCTGACTCCTCCCAGGCGATGTAGACTATCTAACCTTGACTTAGTCCTACATTTCCGGCTGGGGACAGGCTCTGATACCATTTGTGACGCCCCGCAAAAATAAGCGTATTTCCATTGAAAAATTAAATAAATCACACTTGATTCTTTAAAATAAAAATACAAAATTTCTTTAAAACTCCCAGCAGGTCCATATTCTCCACGGATCTCCTATATCATCCTTAACCTTATCTCCCTTCTAGGCTTCGGTTACCGGCACTGCCTGCATCTAAAAACCATACCGGGAAGTATACAATATGACATGAATAATAAAGGCTCAAAAGAATAATGACAATCAAATACATAGAATGATATCAAATCAATTGACCAGTCTCACAACCCAACTGCTCACACTAGCCAAACGCTCATACCAATAGCATCATACCAGGTTCCTCTTGATCACATAGCAAGAGACACCTCACCTCACCTCACCCGTCTCCAGTACGTCGGTCCCTGAGGCCTGTTGGACTGTTGGTAGGTGCTCCTTGCTCATGACCCTTTAGTCCCATAGCACTTAGCAATAAACACATACTCATAGATTCCAAATGAAAACACAACATAACTGCAAAAAGAGTACAAGTAGAGATAACAAAGAAATACTCCGGAGAATTTAGAAAGCATATTGTACACAACCCGGTACCTATAAATGATGTTGAGCAACTCCCAAACACTTCTCTTCTTCTTCTTCTTCTTCTTCTAACTCGAGGTGTATGTATATCTATAATTGTGTATATATATATATATATAAATCTCTCTATGTGACTCTCTCAAGCTCTCTATGCTAGAAGTGTAGAATGTGTGTGTTTGAGAGAGTATTTGAGTGTATAAATAGCCAAGCTTCCACTTGGAGACAATGGCCTAACAATCCACTTATTAACCACTAACTTCTAATTAATTGGTAGTTTATAAGGAATATGCAAGATGATGTAAACATACACTAATGCACACATAACTCCACTTAGAGACATTGGCCTAACAATCCACTAACTTCTAATTAATTGGTAGCTTATAAGGAATATGCAAGATGATGTAAACATACACTAATGCACCTATAACTCCACTTAGAGACATTGGCCTAACAATCCACTAACTTCTAATTAGTTGGTAGTTTATAAGGAATATGCAAGATGATGTAAACATACACTAATGCACCTATAACTCCACTTAGAGACATTGGCCTAACAATCCACTAACTTCTAATTAATTGGTAGCATTCTAAAAACTGCTACTGAAATCCTCATTTTCTGCCCAAACGGTGCAGAATCTGAGAAAATTGCATTAGACGAAAAGTGTGCAGAATCGAGTTTTGCTTGAGACAACGCGGGCAGAATCTTAAATTTCCTTCGTTTTCCTAACAAAAATCTGAAAACAAAATTCTGCTACTGTTAAAATTAAAAGAGAAAATATTAGATTTAATTTTAAATATAACTCGAAAAATCTTAACTTCCAACATGAATACCAAATCATTTAATCTCACGCAACTTTTCCCAAAAAAAATATATTTTTAGTTCATGACTTATAAAATTGAAAAAATGACCAAAATACCCCTGTGACCAATTTTCGCTAAAATCGCACACGAAGTCTAAATCGTCAATTTAAACATGAAAACACGGGTTACTACAATCTACCCTCCTTAATAGAGATTTCGTCCCGAAATCTAGAGATAAAAGCATTTGGTAAATAACTTCATAAATTTCTTAAAATAATGTTTAAAACAAATCTAGCATATTTTGTTTTATAAAATAACAAAATTTTTTTTTTTTTTTTTTTTCAACTTTCTCTGACTCCTCCCAGGCGATGTAGACTATCTAACCTTGACTTAGTCCTACATTTCCGGCTGGGGACAGGCTCTGATACCATTTGTGACGCCCCGCAAAAATAAGCGTATTTCCATTGAAAAATTAAATAAATCACACTTGATTCTTTAAAATAAAAATACAAAATTTCTTTAAAACTCCCAGCAGGTCCATATTCTCCACGGATCTCCTATATCATCCTTAACCTTATCTCCCTTCTAGGCTTCGGTTACCGGCACTGCCTGCATCTAAAAACCATACCGGGAAGTATACAATATGACATGAATAATAAAGGCTCAAAAGGATAATGACAATCAAATACATAGAATGATATCAAATCAATTGACCAGTCTCACAACCCAACTGCTCACACTAGCCAAACGCTCATACCAATAGCATCATACCAGGTTCCTCTTGATCACATAGCAAGAGACACCTCACCTCACCTCACCCGTCTCCAGTACGTCGGTCCCTGAGGCCTGTTGGACTGTTGGTAGGTGCTCCTTGCTCATGACCCTTTAGTCCCATAGCACTTAGCAATAAACACATACTCATAGATTCCAAATGAAAACACAACATAACTGCAAAAAGAGTACAAGTAGAGATAACAAAGAAATACTCCGGAGAATTTAGAAAGCATATTGTACACAACCCGGTACCTATAAATGATGTTGAGCAACTCCCAAACACTTCTCTTCTTCTTCTTCTTCTTCTTCTAACTCGAGGTGTATGTATATCTATAATTGTGTATATATATATATATATAAATCTCTCTATGTGACTCTCTCAAGCTCTCTATGCTAGAAGTGTAGAATGTGTGTGTTTGAGAGAGTATTTGAGTGTATAAATAGCCAAGCTTCCACTTGGAGACAATGGCCTAACAATCCACTTATTAACCACTAACTTCTAATTAATTGGTAGTTTATAAGGAATATGCAAGATGATGTAAACATACACTAATGCACACATAACTCCACTTAGAGACATTGGCCTAACAATCCACTAACTTCTAATTAATTGGTAGCTTATAAGGAATATGCAAGATGATGTAAACATACACTAATGCACCTATAACTCCACTTAGAGACATTGGCCTAACAATCCACTAACTTCTAATTAGTTGGTAGTTTATAAGGAATATGCAAGATGATGTAAACATACACTAATGCACCTATAACTCCACTTAGAGACATTGGCCTAACAATCCACTAACTTCTAATTAATTGGTAGCATTCTAAAAACTGCTACTGAAATCCTCATTTTCTGCCCAAACGGTGCAGAATCTGAGAAAATTGCATTAGACGAAAAGTGTGCAGAATCGAGTTTTGCTTGAGACAACGCGGGCAGAATCTTAAATTTCCTTCGTTTTCCTAACAAAAATCTGAAAACAAAATTCTGCTACTGTTAAAATTAAAAGAGAAAATATTAGATTTAATTTTAAATATAACTCGAAAAATCTTAACTTCCAACATGAATACCAAATCATTTAATCTCACGCAACTTTTCCCAAAAAAAATATATTTTTAGTTCATGACTTATAAAATTGAAAAAATGACCAAAATACCCCTGTGACCAATTTTCGCTAAAATCGCACACGAAGTCTAAATCGTCAATTTAAACATGAAAACACGGGTTTCATGCTTCTCTGTCCATTCGAATTTCAAATTCTTCTTTGTCAACCCAGTCAATGGTGCAGCTATCTTGGAGAATCCCTCAACAAATCTCCTGTAATAGCCTGCGAGTCCAAGAAAACTCCGAACTTCTGTAGGGTTGCTTGGCCTAACCCAGTTGGATACAGCATCGGTCTTGGACGAATCCACAGAAATTCCTTGAGATGACACCTTGTGTCCCAAAAATTTCACTTCTTGCAACCAGAACTCACACTTACTGAACTTGGCATACAAGTGGTGGTCCTTAAGCGTCTGCATCGTAATCCGAAGATGTTGCTCGTGTTCTTCTCTTGACTTAGAATAGATCAAAATATCATCAATAAAGACGATGACAAACTGATCTAAATAAGGCTTGAATACTCTGTTCATCAGATCCATAAACACTGCCGGGGCGTTCGTCAATCCAAACGGCATCACCAGAAATTCATAATGACCATATCGGGTTCTGAAAGCAGTCTTAGGTATGTCTTCCTTCCGTACCCTCAACTGATGATATCCCGACCTAAGGTCTATCTTGGAAAATATCGTAGCTCCTTGTAGTTGATCAAATAAATCGTCGATCCGAGGCAAAGGATACTTGTTCTTGATTGTCACTCGATTCAATTCTCTGTAGTCGATACACAGCCTGAGCGTCCCGTCCTTCTTCTTCACAAATAACACCGGTGCTCCCCAAGGCGATGTACTTGGACGTACAAAACCTAGGTTCTCGAGCTCTTGTACTTGTCCCTTTAATTCTAGCAGTTCTGTGGGGGCCATTCTGTAGGGAACCTTGGTAATCGGTACGGTACCCGGTATAAGCTCAATACAGAACTCTATACTTCTCTCGGGCGGTAATCCAGAAATGTCTTGAAATACTTCTTCGAAGTCCTTGACTACAGGTATAGATGATGCTGTCACCTCTGTACTGACGACTTCAATGTTGGCTAAACATCTGGTGAGGAACATATCTCCCGAAGTGTTACATTGAAAATCAAAGGGTTGATTCTCATTGTCGGGGAAAGTAATTCTCTTCCTCGCACAATCCAACTTCACTTGATTCTGAGAGAGCCAATCCATTCCTAGGATTATGTCAAACTCCTTCATCGATAGGACAATCAACCTCGCAGGGATTTCTCGGTCTCCTAATCTTAAGGGACAATCCTTGCACACATGTCCTAAACTGACCGCAGCTCCTATTGGTGATGTAGCCTTCAAAGCTTTCTCTAAGCGATGAGGTAAGATACCCAATCTCCGAATTGTATTAACAGATATGAATGATAGAGCAGCACCCGTATCAAATAATACTCTAACATGGGAGTTAAATAGAGTCAATGTACCTTCCACTGCTTGCTGATCAGGTTGAGCTTCTCCATGATCTCCTTCTTCATATACAGCTCCATCATATCCAGCGGCATCAGGAATAACAGCATTCAAGCGGGTCTGACCCTGTTGTCCATAAGTTGCTTGCTTAGGAGCAGTGCAGAACCTGCTGATGTGACCTGGTTTACCACAGTTGAAGCAGACTATTCCTGGCTGAGCAGCACGCCTTGGTGCCCTGCAGTCCCGAGCCACATGTCCAGGGTTGCCACAGTTGAAGCACTTTACACCACTACTTCCTTCTCCTACTCGGGGTTGAGTCGGATGGGTAATAGCTTGTGCCTTCTTGCTCCCATCAAAGTTCCTCTTCTGCCCTTGGGTACGGTTCATTGGTGGTCTATTTCCAAAATTACCCCTCTGAGGCGGTCGGAATTCCAATTGTTTGCGATATACTCGAGCATCTTCTTCCAGGTCGGTAGCCAGGCCGACTAGTCCTTCAAATGATTTGTCTAGGTGGCCGAGAGTCAAGCGACGAATCTGCGGTGCCAACCCTTGATTATACTTCCGGATCTTCTTCTCCTCAGTATCAACCATGTGCGGGGCAAACCGTGACAGCCTCTCAAACTGTGTGGTATACTCTTGCACCGTCTTGGTTCCTTGCGTCAGATCCATAAATTCCTTCTCTCTTCTGTGCCTCTCAGTAGCCGGAAAGTACTTCTCCAGGAATCTCCCTTTGAACGCCGTCCATGTCATCCCCATAGCAGCGGTGTTTCCGATAGTGGCTATGACCGAGTCCCACCAATCTGCAGCGGCGTCGGTTAGTTGAAAAGTAGCCAATCTCCTTTTGTCCATCTCGTTGCATTGGACAGCTTCAAACATGCGGTCCATCTGTCTTAACCATTGTTCTGCCTTCCAGGGATCCGTGGTACCCGCAAATTGCTCGGGTCTGAGCGCACGGAATCTCTCCAGCAGCTTATCTCCCGTCTGGCGGTCTCGTTGGTTTTCATTCGCATTACTAACCCTCTCGAGACGTCTGATAAAAGCTTCAAATATTCCCGTGGGGTCGGCAGCCTCGGGCGCTCCTTCAATCAGATTTCTGTTCCTCCTTGGTCTTCCAGCCATTCTATGCATGATAGGGGTAGTAGAATGAGAAACATGCATGCAACAGTACTAGCAATACCCAAGCCTGGTGAGAAGTTCACTATCTTTAGTGACGCATCATATCAAGGACTAGGGTGTGTACTTATGCAAGATGACAGAGTTATAGCCTATGGATCTAGGCAGCTGAAGCCGAATGAGTTGAACTATCCTATTCATGATTTGGAGTTGGCAGCAGTGGTTTTTGCACTCAAGATTTGGAGACATTATCTCTACGGTGAGAAGTTTGATTTGTTCTCCGATCACAAGAGTCTGAAGTATTTGTTCACACAGAAAGAGTTGAACATGAGGCAGCGCAGATGGATGGAGTTGATCAAAGATTACGACTTCACGTTGGAATACCACCCTGGTAAAGCTAATGTGGTCGCTGATGCTTTGAGTAGGCAGATTCGGGAGACGATCGCCTCCTTAATGGTTAGAGAGTGGCGAGCTTTGGAGACGTTGGTGGAGTTCGATGTACAGAGTGCTGAAAGAGGAGAAGGACAACTTTTTGGATGTCTTATCCTACAGCCTGTTCTTATCGACCGCGTTATTGAAGCTCAGAAAGAAGATGAGAAGTTTCAGACATGGTTTGTAAAAATGTCAGAAAAAGACCCGACCGAATGGAAGGTGGGGAGTGACGGAGGGTATCGATGCAGAGACAGATTATGTGTACCAGATTGTGGGAATTTGAGAAAAGATATTCTGGAAGAAGCACATAAATCAAGGTATACAGTTCACCCGGGAGGAACTAAGATGTATAAAGATTTGAAGAGAAATTTCTGGTGGGAAGGCATGAAGAAGGATGTGGCCGAGTTTGCATCCAAGTGTTTGACGTGTCAGCAAGTCAAGGCCGAACATCAGAGACCGTCAGGATTGTTGCAACCGCTACCTATTCCTGGTTGGAAGTGGGAGCACATTACGATGGATTTTGTAGTAGGATTGCCCCGGTCGCAACAGAATCATGACGCTATTTGGGTAATTGTGGATCGATTGACGAAGTCAGCTCATTTTATTGCTTACAGTATGACATACCCGGTGGAAAAGATGAGCCGGATGTACATACAACAAGTTGTGCGACTTCACGGTGCACCTGTATCGATTGTGTCAGACCGCGACGCACGTTTTACTTCTGGATTTTGGGAAAGTCTGCAAGAAGCTATGGGAACTTCACTCAAGATGAGTACTGCTTTTCACCCTCAGACAGATGGGCAAACTGAGCGTGTTAATCAGATCATGGAGGATATGCTTAGGGCTTGTGTGATCGATTTTGAAGAATCTTGGGAGACACACTTGCCTTTGGTTGAATTTGCCTATAACAATAGTTATCACGCGAGTATCGGTATGGCTCCGTTCGAGGCACTGTACGGACGACCGTGTCGTTCTCCATTGTGTTGGGCAGAAGTTGGTGATACAGAGTTGTTGGGACCGGATTTGGTTAGAGAAACCAACGAGAAGATTTCCTCGGTCAAGGAAAGGATGAGAACCGCTCAGAGCAGGTATAAGAGTTATGCTGATCGGCGCCGGAAAGATCTGGAGTTTAGTGTTGGAGATCACGTACTTCTTAAGGTTTCACCAACACGAGGAGTAGTACGCTTTGGTCTCAAGAGAGGGAAGTTAGCTCCGCGTTTTATTGGACCGTTTGAGATTTTGGAACGTATCGGGAAAGTGGCCTATCAGCTGGCGCTACCACCGAAGATGTCTGGGGTTCACAACGTGTTTCACGTGAGTATGTTGAGGAAATACATACGAGATCCCTCGCACGTGGTTAGTTATGACGACATTGAGACGAGTCATAACGTTTCTTACAAGGAGAGACCTGTGAAGATTTTGGATCAGAGTATCAAGAAGCTGAGGAATAAGGATATCCCGTTGGTGAAGGTTCAGTGGAATCACCATGACGAGAATGAAGCCTCGTGGGAAGTTGAAGCTGATATGAGGAAGAAGTACCCGGAGTTGTTTCATGACTAGTTAGTCTTGATTTCGGGGACGAAATCCTGTTTAAGGGGGGAAGGGTGTAATAACCTGCATTTTCATGCATTATTATATTTAAAATTTTCATTATCATTTGCATTATCATATTTAAAATTTAATATATATTGTCTGTTTATATGTTAATTCTTATGTGAAAAGTTTAATTCTTGACTAATTTCATAATTGAAATTTCTTTTGGGGTCAAAATGCAATTTTCATAAAAACTTGCAATACCTGTGTTAAATTTCAAAACTGTATTTCAAGACGGTGGAATTATTTCTTTTAAACTCAAACTGTATTTTTATAAAATCAGAAAACTATTTCTAACGTTAAAATGAATTCTCTGTATTTTTGTGATAAACACCGTATCACGAAAATACCAGTGTAAGTTTAAAACTGTCCGCGCAGTGTTAAACTTCCACAAAATTTTGGAAGTAAATGATTGAACAAATATATTTATACCCAAATTATTATGCTGATGCTTTTCCTTAGGTCTTGTTTGGCAAATGTTGTTGTATGTGTATTGTCCTTATGCCATAAGCTAGATTACCCAAACACACATTGACCCACCTCATCTCCACCTACCTCTTACTTTCAGTAGTGGAGAATAAAGGGCAGTGCATACACCTCATTGCTGCACATTCATGGTATTATATGGGGGTTAATGGAGATTGAGTGGGAAGTTAGGCCAATGTCTCTAAGTGGAGTTATAGGTGCATTAGTGTATGTTTACATCATCTTGCATATTCCTTATGAACTACCCATTAATTAGAAGTTAGTGGATTGTTAGGCCAATGTCTCTAAGTGGAGTTATAGGTGCATTAGTGTATGTTTACATCATCTTGCATATTCCTTATAAACTACCAATTAATTAGAAGTTAGTGGTTAATAAGTGGATTGTTAGGCCATTGTCTCCAAGTGGAAGCTTGGCTATTTATACACTCAAATACTCTCTCAAACACACACATTCTACACTTCTAGCATAGAGAGCTTGAGAGAGTCACATAGAGAGATTTATATATATATATATACACAATTATAGATATACATACACCTCGAGTTAGAAGAAGAAGAAGAAGAAGAAGAGAAGTGTTTGGGAGTTGCTCAACATCATTTATAGGTACCCGGGTTGTGTACAATATGCTTTCTAAATTCTCCGGAGTATTTCTTTGTTATCTCTACTTGTACTCTTTTTGCAGTTATGTTGTGTTTTCATTTGGAATCAATGAGTATGTGTTTATTGCTAAGTGCTATGGGACTAAAGGGTCATGAGCAAGGAGCACCTACCAACAGTCCAACAGGCCTCAGGGACCGACGTACTGGAGACGGGTGAGGTGAGGTGAGGTGTCTCTTGCTATGTGATCAAGAGGAACCTGGTATGATGCTATTGGTATGAGCGTTTGAGTAGTGTGAGCAGTTGGGTTGTGAGACTGGTCAATTGATTTGATGTCGTTCTATGTATTTGATTGTCATTATCCTTTTGAGCCTTTATTATTCATGTCATATTGTATACTTCCCGGTATGGTTTTTAGATGCAGGCAGTGCCGGTAACCGAAGCCTAGAAGGGAGATAAGGTTAAGGATGATATAGGAGATCCGTGGAGAATATGGACCTGCTGGGAGTTTTAAAGAAATTTTGTATTTTTATTTTAAAGAATCAAGTGTGATTTATTTAATTTTTCAATGGAAATACGCTTATTTTTGCGGGGCGTCACACACACCCCCCCCAAAATCTGGGGAAAAAAAATACTACATGTTATATTATTGGGTAACTTAGTATATAGTCCTACCATAGACACCTAACTATAAATTGAACCCTTTTTAAAATGAAACTAGAAATAGGTCCCTAATTTATTTTGAGGACCAAAATAGCCCTATATAATTATATGTAGAAATATATATATATATATATATATACACATATAGTATTTACTTCCCACAATCAAGGTTTTGAAATTCACTAGAGAGAGAGAGAGAGAGAGAGAGAGAGAGAGAGAGAGAAACAAAAGTTGATGAAGAGAAAGAAAGAAGATCGTCGACACTACCTCCGCAACACTACGTCCATCACCTTCCTTCATAGGCGATTCATGAAGATCGTTGACACAGAAGCTCGATTCACTATTGACTACGCAATCTATGAATTTGATACAAATTTCTCACAATTTTGGAACAAATCTCACGTAGCTTCAATTCAAAGATTGGAGTTTTCTGAGAAAAACGGTTAATGTTTTGATTAGGGCTTGGCTTCACACTAAAGGTTTTCGATTCGACGACGATGACTAGAAGACTGCATGACAGCAATGGCCAAAACACTAGCTCGAGTCTTTCGTTTAACCTCTGTAATCTTTTCATTTTTTCTACATTATATTTGTTTTGTTTGTAGTTTTTTTGTGATGTGGAAAATTTCATGATCGCTAAGAGAATAATAGTGAGAAATTTGTTTGTGTATATATATTTGAATAGAAGTTTCACAAAGAATTCGTCTTATAAAAATTTTTGTTTTCAAATAGAAGTGAGAAATTTCTCATCAAATTTGTGGTTATTTGGTGAGAACTTCTCACCTTGTTGATGAGAAGTGATAAATTTCTGATAAATATTGTCTGCATGTGTGTATATATTTGAACAAAAGTGAGAAATTCTCACTAAATAACAAGAAGTTTCTCACTTTAAATTAAAAAAACTCAGAAAAAAACTTTTACTAATACCATTACGCATATACATAACACAACTATGATTATTTCAAAATAAAAATATGCAAACCTACTGAGAAGTTTTTCTCTTAATAATGAGAAAAAATTATTACACATTAAGTGGGAAATTCTCACTAAATAATAAGAAAATTATCAACTGATTTTAGGGATATTATTCTCATTATCCATGATCTCCTAAAAATACGCTTTCCTTATTTGTATGTAACACGAATTTGGAAGTATTTTGAATATACACAGCTGTATACAAAAATAAAAAAATAAAAAGTGAGAAATTCTCACATTACTCTGTTAAACCAAAATTCCTTAATTTTAGGGATATTAATCCCCTTATCCATGATCTCCTAAAAATTCGTTTCCCATAACTGCATATACACGATTTTGGAAGTATTTTGAATATACACATCTCTCTCTCTCTCTCTCTCTCTATATATATATATATATATATGTATATATATGAATTTTGTACTATATTAAGAGAATTTATCAACTTTTTTTCAGCAACCTTCAATAAGGAAACTTCTTGATTTTAGCACTTAGTATTTAGTCCTAATATAGACACTTAATTAGCAAACAAATTTGAAAGTTGAGTAAAATAAGGTAACTTCTTGATTTTAGCAATATTTATACTCTTATCCATGATCTCCATGGATTACCCTTGCCATACCCGTCATTCACACGCCTTATTTGTGCTGGTGGTACATATATACATATGTACATGAGTACATCTAATCATATGGCCTATTTCGAATGCTCTAATAACAAATTTCTCACTTAATAATACAAATTTCTCACTTTTTGATTGGATATAATACGAAATTTCTCACAACTAAGTCACTTCTTTCAATAAGCTTATCACCAAAATCTCAGATTATAAATTTCAGCATGATTTTGCACTATATTGTGAATTACAGTTATGAATTTCGCACTACATTATGAGAATTTCTCACCTTTTTATCTGCAACCTTTAATCTTCCACACAATATTATCTGTTTTTTCTCTGATTCGAATTAATAAAACATACAAATCATTTTCTACTATAAAGCATATTACATACAGATTTAAAAAGGCATTGTTTTGAACCCCAAATCAGCATGATCTTTGGGATAAAAATCATTATCCATGATCTCCTAACAATCCGCTCAATATATTAACTGTCTTATTTAACTTATTTGAATTTCACATGTGTCATATATATGTGTATATATATACAGTTATGTATATATGTATGGCAAGGGTATAATGATCCGGATTTATACTAACCATTTAGGAATAGGTACTAATTATTAATTTCTATAGCAAATTAAGGATTAATTTCTATAGACCAAATCAAGTAAGGATCAATTTCTATTAATGGCCATAATTAGGGACCAAATCGTATATTTCTATATATTATTTTAATACTTGTGATATTTTCAGCCGAAATGCAATCTAGTCCTCCCTAATTATAATTGTGTATGTAATATTTTAGCCCAAATGCACCCTAATATTTGATAACAAACCCTATCATATCTATTTTCATTTCTCACTGAAATCCAATTTAGTGTTTTAAATTTAAATTATAGTCAAACTAACCTAATATGTGACACCATACATAATAGCTCATGCGATATTCTAGCTCAAGACCACCCTAATATTTGACACAAAATATTATTATGTCTATTTTCATTACAACTCAACCCAATTAAGTATTTCAAATTCAAATACACGCATGTGTATTAATGTATAAATAGATCCCAAAAAAAAAAAAAAATCGAGCCCTCCCCACCCCCCCCCCCCCCCAAAAAAAATATGCAGCACATGACAAGTAAGTAGAGACATGCATATTGCTTAATGGTTGCATCTACTTGTCATGTTATGAAAGAAGGAACCACGTGGAATTATATTATTGGACCGTCACGACACATTAGCATAATATTCGCATGGTGTGACGATTTTATTTTCTTGATTATTATCTCCCACTTTTGGCTTTTGGTGTCTATTAAACAACTTTTGCTCGTGCAACAATTAGCTTAAAGAAAACTAATTTTAGCTAAAAGATGCTTTAGTCTATCGTAAATAGGGATGGCAATGGGGCGGGTATGGGACGGGGCCCCCGTACCCCGCCCCCGCCCCGCTTTAGTAAACCCTCCCCCCGCCCCCGCCCCCGCCCCCGCCCCCGCCACGCCCTGCATAGTGCCTCTCCCCGCCCCCGCCCCCGCCCCGCCCCCGGGGTCCCCGACTCCGCCCCGCCCCGCCCCGATTATGATTTTTTTTTTTTTGGTACACAAATTGAAAAATCAAATTTTTAATGCATTTTTTTCCCTAATAGTACAGTTTTTTTTTAACTTACCCAATTAGTTCCCCAATAGTGCAGTTTTTTTTTTTTAATGATAATACACATAACTATTGAGAGGTAAAAATATAAATACAAGTATATTCGGGGCGGGTTCGGGTTTTTTGACCCTACCCCGACCCCGACCCAACCCCGACTCGGGTTTTGAAAACCTCCCCCATATCCGCCCCTAACCCTATTAAACCCCCCCATACCCTACCTATTAGGGGCGGGGCGGAGCGGGGCGGGGAACCCGGAAAACCCGCCCCATTGCCATCCCTAATCGTAAATTTCTATTATTGACTAACATTTTGTTTGCGTTTGGATTATCAAAGAAAACAATTTCATTTAATTTTTTGAAAAATTATAATAACTTATGAACTAAAAAACCTATTGTCAAACAAAGCCCTTGTCTTGACTATTGGGTGCTCATCCCACAATTATTGTGCACAGTGAAGTTAATGGTGCTATTCAAATTATAATTACGAAAAAAAATCGATAACATATGTTAGGGAATTTAAAACGCGAAATTAAATTCCTTCAATAAACACACAGAAATATACCTATAGTAATAAACACGCACACCAAAGAAAACACAGATTTTTACGTGATTCAGCCAAAACCTGCCTACGTTCACATCCAAAAAAACAGTTCTTTCACTATTGAGAATAAAATCTGGTACAAGAAAAGCGTTGAATTAAATCTCATAACTGATCTATCTCATATTTTGCTTGAGTTTGGATTCGTTTTTGCGCAAAATACCTCTCCCAGAGCTTCTAAGTACATTATTTACGAACTTTCCTTGCATAACCCTCTTTTTTACTGTTTACATCCTTTACACGGGTTATTGTAGTGTTTTGCAGGCCTTTTAGACAATCCGAGTCGGGAGGCGACGCCTCAGTTGAAGCTCTCGTCCATTGCGGCCGCTTCTCTCTCACCGTTGGACTCAAAGACCACAATACGGAGGATGATCTTAACTTGGTAAAGCTAGCTCTGTGAGTCTTCTTCGCGTGGCCGCGAACATCACCTCAATCGGAGGCCGGAGCGAAGAGTTATGGCGATTCTCGTGATCGGTGTGCAAACTTGTGTGTGAAGCTGTAAAGATTCAGACAGAGGGGTATTCGACCGGTCGACTTTCCCCATTCGACCGGTCCACTTCTGATGTGCTGTTATAACATTCTGGCAGAAGGGCATTCGATCGGTCGAATGGCCCCGCTCGACCGGTCAAATTACCCTGTTTCTGCATTCTTTGATTTACAAGTTTGCCACTCCGAGGTTTTTGTATAAATACCCCTTTATAATTCGTTTTTTGGGGGCTTGACCTAATTTAGATAGAAGCTTAGATTCTCTCTCCTAACCCTCTTGTATTTCTTTAGGATTCCTTGTGATTTTGTTCATAGATTAGTTAGATATAGTGTTTGTAATTGAGATTGTGAGAGATTCTTCAATTTGCAAGCTTGGACTCTTCTTTTGGGGCATTTATTGAAGTTATCTATTGGACTCACTCTCTCTCTCCCTTGAAGTATTGGTTGCATTAATGGTGATATCTTCCTTTTCATTTAATGTTTCTATTAATGTTTTCATAGTTAAATCCATGTGTAGCTAGTTTTCTAGGTTAGGGGTCATGAACCCACCTATGGATCCCTGTTTTTTTTATATATAGTCTAATGGTTTTGGATCCTCTTGAGTTATTGAAGAGTGTTGGGTTTGTAATATGTTTGTTTCTTTACCCCCATTGTTATGCAATGGAGGTTATTGAATCTATATTACCAATCCAACATTTGCCTTAGTTCTCTCAAGCCTTCACCTTTCATAGTGGGGTTGACAACCCACATGTTTGATTGTTGGCTCCCAAGGAACTTTGTTCACTCAAGAAGTTCCCTCCAAATCCCTTATTCTTACCCTTTTGTGATCCAAGGTTGGTAGCATGACCCCTAGCCTATTTCCCTTTGTCTTAAAACAACTCGTTACTCTAGCTTGCTTGTTATAGTTAATTTGTGCTTGTCGTTTAATTAGTTAATTTAATTAGCTACTGTTCTACGTAAGTTTTCCTTGCATGATTAGTCTTAGATCCTGAATTAGATACTCTCAAAACAATCACCTTTTCTTTCTCCTTTGGTTACAGTAGTGGTGTATTCGTGTCTTGAATCTATAATCTTCCGGTCTAGTCCCCGTGGAAATCGACCTCGTACCTACCCGAGTATTACTTGTTGCGATTGATTTGCACTTGAATCATACATATCCACAGAGCGAACAAGTTTTTGGCGCCGTTGCCGGGGACTAGACTCCCGGCATTTTGACGGACCCGGATACCCTACTACAATATTTTAATGCATAACGGTGTCGGCGGCAATCCTTTCGCCGAACACCCGGAATCCTCGAGCTCAAGCTCCTATTGGCGTCCACCACCCTCATCCCCAACGCCTTCCGAATCCTCATTCTTTCAATCATCCACAAATTCCGCCACAATGGGCGACAATTTGAGTGAACAAGGTGATAGGAACTATCAAGGGGATGACACGCGTCCCCTTAAGGACTATCTCCACCCGGAGAGAATCTGTACCCCGTCTTGCATTGTTTTCCCTTACAATGCTGGACAATTCCACTACCGCCTAGGGATGATCTCGCTACTCCCTACCTTCCGTGGGATGGATAACGAACAACCATACCTCCACCTTAAAGAGTTTGAGGATGTGTGCATTACATTTAGCGATCAAAATTGTTCGGAGGACGTCCTCCGACTCAAACTCTTCCCATTCTCTCTTAAAGACAAAGCCAAAACATGGCTTAACTCTTTGAAACCTCGCTCTATTGGGACATGGCACGAAATGCAATCCCAATTCCTAAAGAAATTCTTCCCCATGCATCGCACAAATACTATAAGACAATTGATCCAAAGTTTTAAGCAAGGGGAATTCGAATCATTCACTAGGTGTTGGGAGAGGTTTAAGGACTTGCTCAATATGTGTCCTCATCATAACTTTGAGAAATGGAGATTAGTCTCAACTTTCCATGCCGGTCTCCAATTAGCCTCAAAACAACTCATTGAAACCATGTGCCATGGACAATTCATGATGCTTCCCCCCGAGGAAGCAGAGGCACACTTCGAGTATGTGGCCGACACAACTCAAGCATGGGATACTTCGGATCCCCATGATCGGAATGCCAATAAGGCAAAGCCGGCCACCGCCACTCCTTCTACTAAGTCATCTTCTCCTGGAATTCTTGAACTAAATCAAGAGGATGACTTCCGTGCTACCATTGCCAAACTTCAAAGAAAAATGGAGTCAATGGAGCAAGCCAAAGAAGAGGTCGCGGCGGCACAAGCCACACAAAAAGCCATAAAACCCTTGGCTTTCGTGGAAGAAACTTGTGCCATTTGTGAAAAGATTGGTCACCCGACCAACACATGCCCGACCATCCCGGCTTTCAAAGAAATCTTGCACGAGCAAGCCAATGCCATGGGAACGTTTAAAAAGCCATTCAATCCCACATATGGCGAATCATACAACCCGGGATGGAGAAACCAAAATCAAAATCCTCCCCATCAAGGATGGAGGAATGAGCCCAATCATGGACCACCACAAATGCCGCCTCCACAACACTTTCAAAATAATTTCCCACCTCATCCTCCACCTCCCTCTTTTCCTCATGGTCCATCCTCATCGAATCCTTATGTGCCCCCACATAAGAAGTCCCTTGAGGATCAAATGCAAACGCTCATGCAAAGGCAAGATCAACAAGCTCAAAAGCTTGATCAAAATTCCGCACAAATGCTTCAATTCATGAACGAAATGCGCAATTCTTTTAGCCAATTGGCTAACTCTCAACAAGTAAATGAGAAGGGAAAGTTTCCGGCCCAACCAATTCAAAACCCCAAAGGTCAAATGGCCGTTGGAGCTTCTGGGTCAGACGATCCCATCACCGAGCAGGTTAAAGCTGTCACCACTTTAAGGAGTGGGAAAGTTGTTGATAACAAAGTCCGTGAGGTTCCCGAAGAACCTACGGAGAGTCTAAAAGAACAACTTGATGACGAGCACAGAGAGGGAAAGAGGTTAAAACCCAATGATCCTGAAACAACCAACCCATCGGTTGTTGAAGATGGGATATCAACCTCTAAGGCAACCTTGCCTCTTGAGCCAAATATTTCCAAATACGTCCCAACTCCACCTTTCCCGCAAAGGTTGAAACCAAAGGGGAACAAGGGCAAGACCCTTGAAATCTTCGAAATGTTAAAGGAAGTCAAGATCAACATTCCTCTTCTTGACATGATCAAGGATGTTCCCGGTGTTGCCAAATTCTTAAAAGATCTTTGCACAAGAAAATGCAAGTACAATGTGCAAAAGCAGGCCTACATGGCGGCACAAGCAACCTCTTGCATCCGTGACAATATCCCTCCGAAATTTAAAGATCCCGGTTGTCCCACTGTCTCTTGTGTCATAGGGAATTTCAAAATTGAAAGAGCCCTTTTGGATCTAGGCGCTAGTGTCAACCTTCTACCCTATTCGGTTTATTTACAATTGGGTCTCGGAGAACTTAAGGAGACACGCACTGTCTTGCAATTAGCCGATCGCTCAATTAGGATACCGAAAGGAATAGTTGAGGATGTGTTAGTCCAAGTCGATGCTTTCTACTATCCGGCGGATTTCATTGTCATGGATACACAACCGGTAGAGGGTGGGACTTCTCCCATTCCTATCATCCTTGGTCGACCATTCCTAGCCACTATCAATGCCCAAATACATTGTAGGAATGGAAACATGAAATTGGTTTTCGGTAACATGACCGCGGAGGTTAATGTTTACAATCTCATGGAACAACCGGATCTTGAGGATGATGATATTTGTGAGGTTGATTTCATTGACACTCTTACGCACGAGTTCTTCAACTTCAGTTGCTTGGAGGAACCTCTTGATTCTCGTCCGGCACAAACCACCACACCCGATGGTGTTTCGTTGCTCGAGTATTCTCTACTTGAGCTTGAGTTGGAGGATGCCTTGGAGTCCCATGAATCCAAAGAATTGGGAGAAGATGTCATGTGGTGTTCTCAATTTGAAAAACTTCCCCCACGTGACTCTATTCCGTTGCCGTCTAATCTTGAAGTCCCCAAACTCGAGCTAAAACAATTGCCAAAAGAGCTCAAGTATGCGTTCTTGGGAGACGAAGAGACATTCCCGGTGGTGATTTCGTCCCTACTTGACCCCGATCAAGAAGGAAGTTTGATCAAATTGCTGAAAAATCACCGGAGTGCTTTGGGATGGACAATCGCCGACCTAAAGGGAATAAGTCCAACTATTTGCACTCACAAGATTTACTTGGAAGATGACGCCAAACCCTCGCGTCAAATGCAAAGGCGGCTTAACCCGCACATGAAAGAGGTCGTGAGGGCCGAGGTTATTAAGTTGTTGGACGTGGGAATCATTTATCCTATTTCCGATAGTCAATGGGTAAGTCCTACCCAAGTCGTCCCAAAGAAATCCGGGGTGACGGTTGTCAAGAATCCGAAAGGCGAACTCGTCCCAACTCGTGTCCCTACCGGTTGGCGAGTTTGCATTGATTACCGAAAATTGAACTCCGTCACCCGAAAAGACCACTTCCCTCTACCTTTCCTCGATCAAATCTTAGAGAGGGTGGCCGGGCACAAATTCTATTGTTTCTTGGATGGTTATTCCGGATATAACCAAATAGAAATTGCACCCGAAGATCAAGAGAAAACCACGTTCACGTGTCCCTATGGCACCTTTGCTTATAGGAAAATGTCATTTGGTCTATGCAACGCACCGGCGACTTTTCAACGGTGTATGCTTAGTATTTTCAGCGACATGGTGGAAATATGCTTAGAAGTCTTCATGGAAGACTTTAGCGTATACGGTGATTCTTTTGATGACTGTCTAGGGAACTTGAGGAGAGTCCTAGAGAGGTGCGAGGAGAAAAATCTCGTCCTCAATTGGGAGAAATGTCACTTTATGGTGACAAAGGGGATCGTCCTTGGCCACATCGTATCAAGTGAAGGAATTCAAGTTGACAAGGCCAAAGTCGAGCTCATTGCAGACCTACCCCCTCCCACATGTTTGAAAGACGTTAGATCTTTCCTAGGCCATGCCGGTTTCTATAGGAGGTTCATCAAAGATTTCAGTGCAATTTCACGTCCTATGTGTAATTTGCTTGGGAAAGATGTTCCCTTTGAATGGACCAAGGGGTGTCAAGAAGCATTTGATAAATTAAAAACTTTGCTTACGACCGCCCCTATAATGCAATCACCCGATTGGTCCCTCCCATTTGAGCTCATGTGTGACGCAAGTGATTATGCCGTGGGAGCGGTTTTGGGCCAAAGGAAGGATAGACAACCACATGTCATCTACTACGCAAGTAGGGCTCTCGATAGTGCCCAAATGAACTATTCTACTACCGAGAAAGAACTGCTCGCCATAGTTTTCGCCCTCGGTAAATTTCGTCAATACTTGGTTGGATCCCAAATCGTTTGCTTTACCGATCATGCGGCTCTAAAGTACCTTCTCAATAAGAAGGATGCTAAAGCCCGGTTGATTCGTTGGATCCTTCTCCTCCAAGAATTCGATTTGTCTATCAAGGACAAAAAGGGCGTTGAAAATGTAGTTGCCGACCACCTATCTCGTTTGACGGTGAATGTCGAAGTGGCGGACCCGACTCCGATAAGGGACGTGTTCCCCGATGAACACTTGTTCTCTATCTCCGCTTTACCATGGTATGCCGATTTGGCAAATTACTTAGCAACGGGAGCCGTCCCGTCACATTGGACCCCCCAAGATAGGCGTAAATTTGAGGTAGAGGCACGGTCATTCTTCTTCGATGACCCTTACATGTTCAAATATTGTGCCGACCAAATCATCCGTCGTTGTGTTCCCAATGATGAAATCCAAAGTGTGCTCTCTTTTTGCCACGACCAAGCTTGTGGTGGGCATTTCTCATCCAAAAAGACCTCGGCCAAAATCCTCCAAAGTGGATTGTATTGGCCCACTCTCTTCAAAGATGCCCACAATTATTGCAAAGCATGTCATAGATGTCAATTGCTTGGTAGTGTCACGAGGAAGAACATGATGCCATTGAACCCAATACTTGTCATTGAAGTCTTCGATTGTTGGGGAATCGACTTCATGGGCCCATTTCCTATCTCGTTTGGGTATGAATACATCCTCGTCGCAGTTGATTATGTTTCGAAGTGGGTTGAGGCAATTGCGAGCAAGCGCAATGATCACAAAACCGTTTTGAAATTCCTTAAAGAGAACATCTTGTCTCGATTCGGAATTCCAAAGGCCATCATAAGCGACCAAGGAGTGCATTTTTGCAATCATCCCTTTGAACTCCTCATGGAGAAATATGGCATAACACATAAGACCTCAACCACTTACCATCCGCAAACAAACGGCCAAGCGGAATTGGCCAATAGGGAGATCAAAGGAATTCTAGAAAAAACGGTAAATCCATCTAGAAAAGATTGGTCCTTGAGGCTAACCGACGCTCTTTGGGCGTATCGGACGGCTTACAAAACCAATCTCGGAATGTCTCCCTACCGTTTAGTTTACGGAAAGGCGTGTCACTTGCCGGTTGAACTTGAACACCGAGCATTTTGGGCCATAAAAAAGCTCAATTTTGACACGGACAAGGGTGGTGCTAAAAGAAAGCTTCAAATTTCGGAGCTAGAAGAAATCCGGAACGATGTGTATGAAAGTTCAAAGATCTACAAAGCACGAACTAAGGCATTTCATGACAAACGAATAGTGCGCAAGCACTTCGAACCCGAACAAAAGGTGCTTTTGTATGATTCTCGTTTACATTTGTTTCCGGGAAAGTTAAAATCAAGGTGGACCGGCCCCTTTATCGTCAAAAAAGTCTTTCATCATGGTGCTATTGAGATTTTTGACCCAAGGGAGGGTAACGTGTTCAAAGTGAACGGCCAACGTCTCAAGCCGTTCTTGGAAGGTTTCGACTCCACGTTAGAGTCGATCCCGTTGGAAGATCCCGTTTACGGGGTCGAATAGCCGCGTGCCACATTTTCTTTTTGTGCCGAGTATACTCGGCAAGTTCCCTTTTTGTAGAGCCCTCGATCATATCCTTGCTCTAGGTGTGCGTTCGCACCCGCCCCTCGCGTCCCTCGGTCGTTTTGGTTCGTCTTCTAAGCGTCGACGACGCGGGGTGGTCGTTCAAAAAAAAAAAAAAAAAGATGTTGGTTGCCCCTCCTTTGTGCTTAATTTGAATTTCTGGCAGAGGGGCATTCGACCGGTCGAATTGCCCCGCTCGACCGGTCGACTTGGTGTGTTCTTTTAAACATTCTGGCAGAGGGGCATTCGACCGGTCGAATGTCCCCGCTCGACCGGTCGAACGACCCGCGGGCTGTTTAAATTCTCTTTCTTCTCTTTATCTTCTTCATTTCACTTCTCTCTCTCTCTCTCTCTCCTCTCTCCGGCGATTTCCCCCTCTCTCACCTAAATCACCACCATCTCCCCACCCAAAGCCCTAAATCACCACCATCTCCCCTCCCAAAGCCCTAAATCACCACCACAAACCACCACCAATCCCCATCATTCCCCCCCTTTTTCCTCTTTTCCCCCAAAACCCTAACCCTCTCACAACCCCACCCACTCAAGGCTAAAAATGACCAAGCCAAAAGCCGCCGGAGTCCCTCGCCCATTGGACCCAAAGCCTCGCCCCTTCCGCGGCTTCCGATCCAGGGAAACCAAGGATTGGCACGACGCCTACTTCTCTACCCGGGTTGTCCTCAAAGAGCGCTCCATCGACCTCATTGCTTTTCCAAATTCCGTGAGAGAGGCCTTTGAGCCCCGTGGTTGGGGCGATTACGTGGCCATTGAACACCACGTCAACGAGGAGATGGTCCGGGAGTTCTATTCCAGTCTCATCCCGGATCCCGACTCTCAGCACGCCTTCTTTGTATACGTGCGAGGCAAGCGGTTCACCATCACGCTTCACACCCTCGCCCGCTTCATGGATGTCCCTGAGGAGCGCGACGCCGTTGCTCCTTACCCGACCATAGCCTCCCTACCACCACCTCCCATTGTCTACCGGTCGCTCACCGACCGCGACCACGATTGGTCTGGCATCCAGTTGCCAGCCAGTGCATTGACCAGAGCCTATGCAGATCTTCACATAGTGGTGCGCCAGACCTTGTTGCTCACCACGCACAAGGCCACCCTCGGCCACTACTATGCCGCCCAATTGGCCGCTCTGGGGACCGCCGACGCATTCTCTCTGCCGCGGCTCGTTCTCGAAGTTTTGTACAATGCCTCGGCCAAGACCACAGTGTCCAGTAGCCTCCCCTACGGCTCCCTCATTACCCGGCTCTGCCTCTCCGAAGGGGTAAAGCCTAAGCCAGACGATCACCTCATTTCCATCGAGGATCCTTTAGGTGCGGTGTCTCTGGCCAAGTCAAAGAGCGCCTTTCAGGCACAGGCCCGCAAGCGACAGCGAGCCGCACAGCAAACGGCTGAGGGAGATGCACCGGCTGTGGAAGATGTACCCCAGGTCCAGGAGGAGGACGTCGGTGTTGAGCAGCCCGTTCCTGCTCTTGCAGTTGCTCCTGACTTTGCTCGTCTGGAGCGCCTTCTGTTGGAGACTAAGGGCGAGCTCAGGGAGACGAAGGCTGAGATGATAGAGATGGAGGCCCGACTTATGTCCCGTTTCGACTCACTCCAGGCCAGTATGGAGATGGCTGCGGCCCAGCAGGTTGAGAGGGAGGAGCTTCAGTTCCGGGCCCTTATTAGTGCTATTTCTCGCTCAGGTGGCGCTGGTCCCTCCGCACCACCACCTTGAGGCCGTTTCTGTGGCCTACCGACTTTTTTGGCGCTTTCACGACTAGCAGCGAGCTCACTTGGCTGCGCCTCTGTAGCTGTTAGATTCTAGTTTTGTGTCGGTTTTTCCTTGCTTTGTTTGTTTAGAGCCATGTTGGCCGCTTAGTTTCGTTACTTTACTTTTAGGCTTTCTCATGTACTTCTGCAACTTTTGCTGTTTATAATTAATGGAAGTTCATGTTGTCTTTATTTTCTTGCTTTATTTCCTCTTTGATATGCTTGGTAGTGTTGACTTGTGCAGGAACATCTCTTCTGCGTTTTACAGGGATCGCCCAATTGGTGACATACTCCCATCTCTCTTGTCCTTTTTTTTGTTCGATGCTCATACATTGTGGGCAATGCATGGATCTAGTAGGGGGGTGTGCTTGTCGCTGACCTTTTGTTTGAACTTCAGTTTTTCATTGTTTCATGCCAAGTGACGCTTTAAGCTCCTTTTCATTTAAAAAAAATAATAAAAAAAAAATAAAATAAATAAATAAAAAAAAGGCAATCTTGGACTCTTGGTCCACGCCTTTTCTGATTGTTGCATAGTCGCCCACTCAAAGTGCCGAGCGATGACGCTTGCCTTGATTTTTTGTGTTCTTAGCATGTAACACTTGTTGAATCCCACAAGTCCTAGAACTATCCCGATTATTGCAAACTTCTTGAGTTCCAAATCTTGAACTATTGGTGCATGTTGCTCAAACGCTTGTTACAGGACAATGTTTAATGCATTTATAATCCGCGTTCCGATTGAAATACTTGTGGAGACTTGAACCTTGTTAGAATTTGAGCCGTCCTCCGTTTTTGAGTGTTACTCGCACTTCTCTCTTTGTTGAAAAGCGTGTTAAAGTCGTAGTCAATCTCATCTTCTTACTTGATCATGCATTAGAGGATCGTCATGTGAATTTACAAACTTGCACTTGCTTGTCGCCTTAGTGGAGAACAATGAATTATATCACACTAAGGAAATGATTTTAGGTCACATCCCGCGCCATTGTCTCTTACCCCTTCCGCATACACCTCCTTTACAATAGCCCATCACTCCATCACTCTTCACTTTCACCATCTCTTGTGTTTAAAATGTGTCCTGGAAGATAGTTCGCATAAGGTCGTTTTGTTAAAATCTTAAGGGATTGAGGTTGTGTTTAGTGGGGAAGTTACCGCAAGAGAAGAAAAGCTAAAAGAAAAGATCAAGAAAAGCTTCTATAAAAAAAAAAAAGCAAATTGAAAAAAAAAAAGAGCTTCATGAAAAGGGTACTTCTCCATCGGCCCTCATCGAAATTAATCACTCCCGACTTGTCCCTAGTCTTGTGAGCCCTTGTGCGAACACTGTAGCCCAAAAGTATAACCTAAACACTTCTCGACCCCATATCCGGATTTCTCACCACCCCATTTCCACTTCGTGACCTTACCCAATCCTAATTGATCCTTGGTATTATGATTCAGAGTTTGAGACGACCGTGACAAGCAAGTAGAGTTTGTTTTCATCACCTCCAATGCATGGTATCTTTCATGAGATTCATTTTACCCGTTTTACATTGAATAACGTTCTTCACACATGACATGCGCGTGGCTTTGCATTCCATTTCCATTACTCTTTGCCCGCATGTTTTGAGAGTGTTACCCATTCCGAGTGATTCATTTCTGAGGGTTTCACCGGTGAGGATTGCGTTGAAGCGCAGTTTCGATCGATATTTGGATCATGAATGCATTGCACCATGCCGACACTTGCGGGCGTGCAACCTTCACCATGAACGTCCGAGAGTTGGTATAAATGAGGTTCTCGAATAACCTTGATAGTTTGGGGACTTTTGGGAACTTGAGTGTCACTTTGCTAAGATCCACTGAAAACCTCTTGATTTAGTTGAGCTTTGTGCACTTCGATTCGATGGCAGCTATCTTGAGGAAGCGTATGTTTGTGGGTATCATTCTGAGAACCCTCCGGAGACAAAACTCCGCCTCTAGGGGTAACCTAGAGGTTTAACGGCTTGTTGCATTGGCTCAATGCAACCGTGCTCCCCACGAAAGCGGTTTTTCCTTTCTGTTTTAAATAAGGTGGGTAAGTAATGCCCTTGGTACTTTCTATTCTCCGCCTAATTGCTAGAGACTAGCAATGTGCTAGTAGGGGGGTGTGATCTATCTCATATTTTGCTTGAGTTTGGATTCATTTTTGCGCAAAATACCTCTCCCGGAGCTTCTAAGTACATTATTTATGAACTTTCCTTGCATAACCCTCTTTTTTACTGTTTACATCCTTTAAACGGGTTATTGTAGTGTTTTGCAGGCCTTTTAGACAATCCGAGTCGGGAGGCGACGCCTCAGTTGAAGCTCTCGTCCATTGCGGCCGCTTCTCTCTCACCGTTGGACTCAAAGACCACAATACGGAGGATGATCTTAACTTGGTAAAGCTAGCTCTGTGAGTCTTCTTCGCGTGGCCGCGAACATCACCTCAATCGGAGGCCGGAGCGAAGAGTTATGGCGATTCTCGTGATCGGTGTGCAAACTTGTGTGTGAAGCTGTAAAGATTCAGACAGAGGGGTATTCGACCGGTCGACTTTCCCCATTCGACCGGTCCACTTCTGATGTGCTGTTATAACATTCTGGCAGAAGGGCATTCGACCGGTCGAATGGCCCCGCTCGACCGGTCGAATTACCCTGTTTCTGCATTCTTTGATTTACAAGTTTGCCACTCCGAGGTTTTTGTATAAATACCCCTTTATAATTCGTTTTTTGGGGGCTTGACCTAATTTAGATAGCAGCTTAGATTCTCTCTCCTAACCCTCTTGTATTTCTTTAGGATTCCTTGTGATTTTGTTCATAGATTAGTTAGATATAGTGTTTGTAATTGAGATTGTGAGAGATTCTTCAATTTGCAAGTTTGGACTCTTCTTTTGGGGCATTTATTGAAGTTATCTATTGGACTCACTCTCTCTCTCCCTTGAAGTATTGGTTGCATTAATGGTGATATCTTCCTTTTCATTTAATGTTTCTATTAATGTTTTCATAGTTAAATCCATGTGTAGCTAGTTTTCTAGGTTAGGGGTCATGAACCCACCTATGGATCCCTGTTTTTTTTATATATAGTCTAATGGTTTTGGATCCTCTTGAGTGATTGAAGAGTGTTGGGTTTGTAATATGTTTGTTTCTTTACCCCCATTGTTATGCAATGGAGGTTATTGAATCTATATTACCAATCCAACATTTGCCTTAGTTCTCTCAAGCCTTCACCTTTCATAGTGGGGTTGACAACCCACATGTTTGATTGTTGGCTCCTAAGGAACTTTGTTCACTCAAGAAGTTCCCTCCAAATCCCTTATTCTTACCCTTTTGTGATCCAAGGTTGGTAGCATGACCCCTAGCCTATTTCCCTTTGTCTTAAAACAACTCGTTACTCTAGCTTGCTTGTTATAGTTAATTTGTGCTTGTCGTTTAATTAGTTAATTTAATTAGCTACTGTTCTACGTAAGTTTTCCTTGCATGATTAGTCTTAGATCCTGAATTAGATACTCTCAAAACAATCACCTTTTCTTTCTCCTTTGGTTACAGTAGTGGTGTATTCGTGTCTTGAATCTATAATCTTCCGGTCTAGTCCCCGTGGAAATTGACCTCGTACCTACCCGAGTATTACTTGTTGCGATTGATTTGCACTTGAATCATACATATCCACAGAGCGAACAATAACCCAACCCAATAACCACTTGTAAACCTACTCTCAAATTCTCAATATCCAAGAACTCTCATATCTCTTACTCTAGACCATGCACCTCTATAAGGGGTGACCCCAATATGGTATACTAAGGGTTTCCTAAATCCAATACATCCCTTTTTATAGAGCTACTTGTATATAGCTTACAACCCATTACTTATTAGACTTATTAGACAAGTAACACATGTGATAGAATCCCAATAAAATACAGAAATTAAAATAGCAAAGAGGACAAGAAAATCATCTTTTAAAGATGTGAAATAACAAAGACGACAAGGAAGAAAAAAGATCAAAATTCACCATATTTTATTTAATAAGGAGTACAAGCATCAAATGATTCAAACCTCTAAATTCTTAAAAGTAACCTGAAAACTCCATAGAGAAAAAAATATATATATAATCTTATTGATACAAAAAAAATCCTACCAATATAATATATATATATATAAAAAAAATCTTCGCCTCGACATTGTTCCCTAATCCCGTGTGGTTTCAAGCTACCCATATTTAGGAGTCTCCTCAGTAATGTTTGGGGTATAAGCACTTTACACAAGCACTTACAAATATTTTATCTCTATCAAGAGTAGCACTATGGGGTCTGACAATTTGAGTGGATGTCACAGTACCACTCAGGAGAGATATAGTATTTGACAGTTTGTATAATGCATTTGTGCCCCCGAACATTATTGTCTTTCAAATATGGAAAATGCTAGGAACACCTAAAAAAAATATCTGCGGATGTGGCGATGGCAATTTGAAATTAAGTTTATCTATATATATTTGGTAACTCAAGACTATTTTTAGTGATCCACATCAGTACATTTTGTAGGTATAAATTTTAGGAGTACTAGAATTAAAATATAAGAGTAATGCTAGGCATACCTAACTGGACACCTAAACTATCCACTTGTCAATGTGGATTCCCAAAATTATTCATCAGTTACCAAAAAAAGTTTGAATTAATTTCACAAATGCCACAACACATCAACATGTGATAGTTTAGGTATTCCGTTTAGGTGTACGTAGCATTACTCAAAACATAATTAAACCTTAGAAATTATAATGCAACTAATCTTCTGGTTTGAACATTAATTAGTTCAAATATTTAGGTATCTCCTCTGGATTCATGAAAAAAAAAAGGGTATCTCCTCTGGTTTCGCAAACCATGGTAGTCGATAGAATGAAGCGGGAAACTTTCCATTAGTCTATCCCAAATTCTTAATATTTGCTCACCGTCACACGAACCAAAATCATAGATTGAATGGGAGATTATACAATTCCAGCGAACCAAATCCAATTAATCTTATACATATTATATATATATATATGGAGAAGGGGAAAAAGGGAACCTGTTGAACAAAAGTAGAATCACGGCCGCTAGCGTGAGGGGAAAAAATGGTTTGGCGAGGCGGTGGCCGATCATAAGAGTAAGCGCGATCGATGAATCTGGTGAAGCCCAACACAATTATGACAAGAAATAACACTCTGATGGCCATCCTCACATATGAAGAAGCAAGGAGAAGATTGTGACAATGACGAACACGCCAATAGTTATGAGGTCTTTTTAAGTGTGACATTTTGTACCAAAAATAAATCTAAAATCTTTGCGTATCACCGAAATTAGTGTCATTAATAACATATTTCTCGGGATGCGTACTTGAGTTTCATGATTATGAAAATCTGGGCCCACGTGGTGAGTATGAAAGTGAGACACGTGTAATTAGAAGTTGGATGCATATAAATAAAGAGAAGAAATGTGAATTGTGTAATTTCTTTAATTCTTTTTTTTTTTTTAATTTCTTTGACCAAAAAAATTGTGTTTCTGAGCAAAAAAAAAAGTTTGTGTAATTTATGTGGGTAATATTTCGTGTGATGGATTGTATGTGGACCGTTGATTTTGTGGGTCTCATAGGGGTGTTAGCAGTCGGTTTCTGTCGGTTTTTTTCAATTTTTTGTGTTTTTTAAAACCGGCCAATAGGTTCGATTTTGGTCGGTTATTTGGTTTCAGTCGATTTTCGGTCGGTTTTAGCTTGTACATACATTTTATAAACCAACCAATCGGTTTTGGCCAATCAGTTTCGATCGGTTTTAAGTTTTTCGGTTTTTGTGATCACCCCTAAATGTTGATTCAACGATTCATGATAATCTGTCACACAAAAACCCGTCACACGGGATAATTTTTGAATTGGGTGACCAACTTTTTAAATATATGTCTCAGTGAAATATCTTTAATAGTGGGGGAACCACTTCAATCCTCTCATAAAATCATAAAAATTAAGTGAATCCAATGCGGATTATGCCGTATATGTTGAGAATCATGGATTACAAAATTGGAAGCATAACTTTACTCATTGTAACGTCACTGCTTTGAGCATGAAAATATTACCTTGTTTTGAAGGTCCAAGGATAAAATTGTTGTAATTTAGTTTAAACTAGTTTTACACAAATCAAAATTGTGGGGATGACATAGGCATCCTCTTTGTATATATGGCAATAAGTTTAGGTTCAAACCCCCCATTCCTCCCATGAGGACATGATGTCAATTCCTCAAACTCTAGTAATAAATGAGATAGCAATTCATTCCCACTAGTCAAGAATGTGCAAATATAACCACAACTTTTATGCATGTATGTATGCCCTATTTGGTGTAAGTTCATCAGACATATTCTCCATGTTTGTTACAAGTTAAATTGTGAATTCTAGCTTACGACTATTTAGCTTTTAAAATGTCGAATAAGTTATAAACTTGTATGATGCAACTTTTCAGAAGCAATGATTAACTTACAGTGAGATTTAGTGGCAAAAGTAATTTTAAGATAGCTTATTTGTTGTATAAAGACAATGTTGTAGCTACTTGTATAGAGCTTACAATCCATTACTTATTGGCCTTATTAGACAAGTAACACATGTGATAGAATCCCAATAAAATACACAAATTAAAATAGCAAAGAGGACAAGGAATCATCTTTTAAAGATGTGAAATAACAAAGAGGACAAGGAAGAAAAAAAGATCAAAATTCACCATAATTTATTTAATAAGGAGTACAAGCATCAAACGATTCAAACCTCTAAATTCTTAAAAGTACCCAGAAAACTTCATAGAGAAAATATATATATAGAATCTCATTGATACAAAAAATCCCTACCAATATAATATATATATATATATATAAAATCTTCGCCTCGACACTGTTCCCTAATCCAGTGTGGTTTCAAGCTACCCTTATTTAGGAGTCTCCTCAGTAATGTTTGGGGTACAAGCACTTACAAACACTCTATCTCTATCAAGAGTAGCACTATGGGGTCCGGCAATTTTAGTGGATCCCCAGGAGAGAGATATAGTATTTGACAGTTTGTATAATGCATTTGTGCCCCCAACATTATTGTCTTTCAAATATGGAAAATGCTAGGAACACCTAAAATTATACCTAAAAAATAAATCTGCTGATGTGGCGATGGCAATTTGAAATTAAGTTTATCTATATATATTTGGTAACTCAAGACTATTTTTAGTGATCCGCATAAGTACATTTTGTAGGTATAAATTTTAGGAGTACCAGCATTAAAATATGAGAGTAATGCTAGGCATACCTAAATGGACACCTAAACTATCCACTTGTCAATGTGGATTCCCAAAATTATTCATCAGTTACCAAAAAAAGTTTGATTAATTTCACAAATGCCACAACACATCAACAGGTGATAGTTTAGGTATTCCGTTTAGGTGTACGTAGCATTACTCAAAATATAATTAAACCTTAGAAATTATAACGCTACTAATCTTCTGGTTTGAACATTAATTAGTTCAAATATTTAGGTATCTCCTCTGGTTTCATGAAAATGAAAAGGCTATCTCCTCTGGTTTCGCAAACCATGGTAGTCTATATAATGAAGTGGGGGACTTTCCATTAGTCTATCCTAAATTCTTAATATTTGCACACCATCACACGAACCAAAATCATAGATTGAATGTGAGATTATACAATTCCAACGAACCAAATCCAATTAATCTTATACACATTATATATATATATATGGAAAAGGGGAAAAAGGGAACCTGTTGGGCAAAAGTAGAATCACGGCCGCTGGTGTGAGGGGAAAAAATGGTTTGGCGAGGCGGTGGCCGATCATAAGCGTAAGCGCGGCCGATGAATCCGGCGAAGCCCAACACAATTATGACAAGAAATAACGCTCTGATGGCCATCCTCACGTACGAAGAAGAAAGGAAAAGATTGTGACAATGGCGAACACGCCAATAGTAATGAGGTTTTTTAAGTGTGACATTTTGTACCAAAAATAAATCTAAAATCTTTGCGTATCACCGAAATTAGTGTCATTACAAACATATTTCTCGGGATGCGTACTTGAGTTTCATGATTATGAAAATTTGGGCCCACGTGGTGAGTATTAAAGTGAGACACGTGTAATTAGAAGTTGGATGTATATAAATAAAGAGAATAAATGTGAATTATGTAATTTCTTTAATTCTATTTTTTTTTCTTTAATTTCTTTGACCAAACTAAAAAAATTGTGTTTCTGAGGAAAAAAAAAAGTTCGTGTAATTTATTTGGGTAATATTTGGTATGATGGATTGTCTGTGGCCCGTTGATTTTGTGGGTCTCATGTTGATTCAACGATTCATGATAATCCGTCACACTAAAACCCGTCACACAGGATAATTTTTCAATTGAGTGACCAACTTTTTCCTTGTAATACAGGTGCGGTTGATCGATAATTCGGCTTTTGCTGTTTGGAAACTGATTTTAGAATTTTATATATACGTATATATATATATATATCCAAGAATAAAGTTGTAGATTGCACCAGAGTGATGCTATATATGTTCCTACATTTTAGTATATTTAAAGTAATTTTAAATATATGTGTCAGTGAAATATCTTTAATAGTGGTGGAACCACTTCAATCCTCTCATAAAATCATAAAAATTAATTGAATCCAATGTGGATTATGCCGTATATGTTGAGAATCATGGATTACAAAATTGGAAGCATAACTTTGCTCATTGTAACGTCACGGCTTGAGCATGAAATATTACCTTGTTTTGAAGGTCCAAGGATAAAATTGTTGTATTTTAGTTTAAACTAGTTTTACACAAATCAAATATGTGGGGATGGCATAGGCATCCTCTTTATATATATGGCAATAAGTTTAGGTTCAAACCACCCATTCCTCCCATGAGGACATGATGCCAATTCCTCAAACTCTAGTAATAAATGAGATAGCAATGTTATATATATATATATATATATGAATTATATACATAATAGTATTTACTAATAATAGTTTATAATAGGAATCTTTACTATATCATATAGTAGTGTACTACTTATATTTTGGAGGGAAAACCAAAATTTTATTTTCCCACCAAATATTTGGTTGAAAGGAAATTTAAATTTGATATGTTGTCCCACATAGGAAACTAGGAGTAATCTTGTGGGAAAACCTCTTCTATAAATAGGAGGTGGTTCTTCATATTCACTCCCAAGCTCCCAAGGGATACCTCACAAGAGGAGACCCATGGAAGAGCTTCAAGTTTTTAATTTTTCTTTTTAATTATATATATATATATATATAATATAATATAATATAATATAATATATACAAGAAAGAAAGAACAACACTAGAATATGCTAAGGTTATTGGTAGCTTAATATATGCTATGAACAACACTAGACCTGACATTGCGTGTGCTATCGGAATACTTAGTAGATTCACTAGTAATCCTAGTTCTGAACACTGGAAAGAACTTAGTAGAGTTTTGAGATATTTAAAACACACTATAACTTATGGATTACATTATCGTTGCTCAAATTCTGTTTTAGAATGCTATAGTGATGCTAATTGGGCTTCGGATAGAACAAAAAATCAACTAGTGGTTGGCCATTTACTTTAGGAGGTGCTATTGTTGCTTGGTCATCCAAGAAACAATCTTGTGTTGCTTTATCATCCATGGAATTTGAGTATATTGCTATGTCTTTAGCTAGTAAAGATATTGTATAGATGAAAAATTTTATGAAATGCATTCCTTTTATTGATATACCTAAAGCGCCTATAACTTTGTATTGTGATAATCAAGCTGCGATCTATAATACTAAAAATATGAGAATATCTAGTAATAGCAAACACATTGCTATGAGATATAATCACATTAGGTGACTTGTGAAGAAAGGTAAAGTTGTTCTTGAGTATTTACCTACGAATCAAATGCGTGCAGATCCTTTAACAAAACCATTAAGTGGTGAAAAGATTAACAAAACCATGAGGGATATGGGACTATTACCGATTAATTAGAGGTAATATTGACTGTAGCCTACTTTAACAAGATGATGTCAGAATCTCTCAAAATCACTTGATTAAAGTTCAAAGGAGTTTAATCAAGCATTATCCAAGAGATGTTAACGCGAGGTTACATCTCCGGTGCATTACTTATGTCGGGAATAGTGGGGGGGTAAAGCTATTCTTTGCGAAAATCTCATATCTGGTTAGTGCACTGAATATTTCACAACAAGAAGGTTGAATTATATTCTTAACAGAACTCATAGCTATGTGGGGCGATAGAGTGGTTGTGAAAAGTCCTTGATGAGTCTGCCTTTGCAAGTATGAAAGTAAGGGCCGCTTTCTATGGATTCACGGTAAAACCCTAGTGTACTTGCTAAGAAGGATCAACGCAAGGCCTATAATGCGCTGGCTCTACAGAACCATGAATACAAGGTATAATGCGAACATTGTTTCAAATGCTTTAAAGGCATAAATATCAAGACACGGTTCTCTTTGGCATTTAAAGTGTATATATATATAATATAAGAAAGAAAGAAAGAAAGAAGAAGATTAAAATAGATAGTTATAAATAACTGTTGGTTTTAATATAGTTAAAAATTTAAAAATAACGGTCAGTGAACGTAGGGACTGTTTGGCGACGGAAGTCTCCAACGATCAAAAACAGAGAGGTCACGACCTTCTAGAGAAAAGTGCGATCCTTCTTTGTAACTTCTGAGGTCTATATTTATAGGCATTCGTTTTGAGTTTTTCTTTCGGTTCCGCCTTTCTGCTTTCTTCTTCTTTCTATACATTTTTTGATTTTATGTCGGGTGAAATTCGGTGGTACGTTCCAAGACTGCTAAAAAGTGCAATTTAGACAGTCTTAAGTTAGGCTTTGTATCCTTGAGATAGATTTCCAAGAGTCCATTTGCACCATAGTGGGGAAATTACTATCTTAAAGAAAGCTTCCTGGTAGTGCCCTGCCTAACGAATTTGTTTTTAAATTGTTTCTGTTTTCTTTTCTTATAAATCAGTCTTGTCAATCTTCTTCAAAATTGTTCTTTTCACCATTAGTTTACAACAAGCAATTCATTCCCTCTAGTCAAGAAGGAACAAATATAACCACAACTTTTAGGCATGTATATATGCCCCGTTTGGTGTAAGTTCATCAAGCATATTCACCATGTTTGTTACAGGTTAAGTTGCGAATTCAAGCATACAACTTTTTAGCTTTTAAAAATTCGAATAAGTTATAAACATGTATGATGCAACTTTTCATAAGCAATGATTAACTTACAGTGAGATTTATTGGCAAAAGTAATTTTAAGATAGTATATTTGTTGTATAAAGACAATGTTGTAGCTACTTGTATAGAGCTTACAACCCATTACTTATTAGCCTTATTAGACAAGTAACATATGTGATAGAATCACAATAAAATACACAAATTAAAATAGCAAAGAGGACAAGGAAACATCTTTTAAAGATGTGAAATAACAAAGAGGACAAGGAAGAAAAAAAATCAAAATTCACCATATTTTATTTAATAAGGAGTACAAGCATCAAACAATTCAAACCTCTAAAGTCTTAAAAGTAGCCTGAAAACTTCATAGAGAAAAATATATATAATCTTATTGATACAAAAAATCCTACCAATATAATATATATATATATATATAATCTTCGCCTCGACACTGTTCCCTAATGCCGTGTGGTTTCAAGCTACCCATATTTAGGAGTCTCCTCAGTAATGTTTGGGGTACAAGCACTTTACACAAGCACTTACAAACATTCTATCTCTATCAAGAGTAGCACTATAGGGTCCAGCAATTTTTGTGGATCTCACAGTACCACTCAGGAGAGATATAGTATTTGACAGTTTGTATAATGCATTTGTGCCCCCAACATTATTGTCTTTCAAATATGGAAAATGCTAGGAACACCAAAAATCACACCTAAAAAATATATTTACGGATGTGGCGATGGCAATTTGAAATTAAATTTATCTATATATATATATTTGGTAACTTAAGACTATTTTTAGTGATCGACATCAGTACATTTTATAGGTACAAATGTCACACCCGTTTCAGAATTTGCATGCTTTTAAAATAAGACAGAATGGTAACACGTGATTAATGTTTATTAATATTGAGTTGAGGTTGAATGTGAGTCAACAGTAAGGTGTCAGTGAGGACACGAGAACATGGCATTTCATGTTACATTGGCACGATTAAATGACATTTATATGATTTCAATGTTATTTGATATATCTGGTATTCTTGAAATAGTATATTTACCTGTGTAGGGTAAATTCTGGTAATTTCGATATTGTTATATGTCATTTAGAGAATTGTGGTGAGAATGTGAGTGGTACGTTAAATAAAAAGGTAGGTTGTGTAGAGATTCCACATAATTTAATTTTCGGACGTTATTTTTGGACCCAAACGAGACTTAGTCGAAAACTTTTGAAATTTATAATTTTCACTCGTAAAGGCATAAAATGGACGTGGGTGAAGTTTCAGGAATTTATTAAATGGTTGAGAAAATTGCGGGGAGGTAAACACGATTTTCGAGAAGATTCTCTATAAATAGGTGAGGGTGAGAATTCATTTATCATAAACTTCATATAATATCTAAAGAGGAGAAAGAAAAGGGAGACTTGGAGCCAACGGGCTTTGCGGCGACGATCGGCGACCTTTCGTCCGATAGTTTTTCACCAAATTCAAGATTTGAACTCGTGGAGGTAAGACCTACGTTTTGATACTGGTTAGACCATGTTTGGCTAATTTTTATAAAAAGCTAATTTCTAGGAATTTGGAAAAAACAGGTATAACCTTGTAGGAATCGTCTCAAATTCGAAATCCGACGATTAATTGGCCTCCTAGTCGATCCTTCAAAGTTTGAGGGAAATCGCACGAGGTATGAAGTCCTAACTTGTGAAATATAGAGAAATACATGTTTTATATTTCGACGACGAAATTGAGATCCGGGCAAAATACATGTGTTAATTGTAGGCCCGTTAATTATGCACGCGCTAAATTGTGAAAAGCATGTCTAAATTTACGCGAGCATGTTGAGTTGTCTATGTGGGTCAAAGGGGGGTATTATACAAATTCATGCCGGAATAAGCTTCTCGATGTTTGAGAATTTTAGTAGCGACGGCTACTGTGCATGGTTTAAGGCTTGGACTTGTCAGGGCACTTGGGGGATGTAATGGTTGTAGGCTTGGACTAGCCATTGACATCGCGGTTTAAGGCTTGGACTTGCCGCTACCGGATGAAGGCGTATTTTTCTCCCTAGTGACTATTTATGTGATTTATGAGATTAAAGCATGTTTTGTCATATATTGCATATGTTAGACTTGTACGCTCAACATATAGCTAAGCAGTGGAGATTTATTCCATTGCAGGTAAGAAGAAAGATAAGAAGAAGCGTGAGGAGTGAGGTCGAGAATCGCCGGGGAAATTACTTTGTTCATACTTTTGTTTTAAATCCTAAACTTGTAGTAAGGATTTGGGAATTTTAAAATACGTTGTAATAGAATCTTGGGAGTTAGTTAGTGGTACTGTATCTTGTATTTGAATACCGTTATGATGTTTTAAATCGCTAATGTTTAATTGTGGTTGTGTTGGTGTTGGATTTGGAGAGCTTGAATTTTGTTATAATGTGCAGGGGCTGCCCAGCAGGGGAACAGTCGACTGGATCCCGTGGGGTTTAGACACTGAAAGTGAATAGTATTAGAAGCAGTCGACTAGACACTGTGCTATTTTAGCTACTAATCCAAATAGTGACCAATTCAGTCGACTGGGTTCCCCGATCAGTCGACTGGATACCTGATGAGAAATGTAGTTTTGTTTCTGCTAGAGGCAACAGTCGACTGGACCCCAGTCACAGTCGACTGTGACTGGTCACAGTCGACTGAACGAACTGTCACTCTGTTTTAAACTTGTCTTTTACAGAACTTTCATCTGTGTTCGCATTTGAACACCATTTTACCTGTGAGTTCATAGCCCCACCTTAAACCAACTTATACATTAATTATCTTAAATTAGCACATATGAATATCACGTTAATCTTCTTTTCCGGGTACTGGTGTTACAAATATAGTATTTGACAGTTTGTATAATGCATTTGTGCCCCCAACATTATTGTCTTTCAAATATGGAAAATGCTAGGAACACCTAAAATTATACCTAAAAAATAAATCTGATGATGTGGCGATGGCAATTTGAAATTAAGTTTATCTATATATATATTTGGTAACTAAAGACTATTTTTAGTGATCCACATCAGTACATTTTGTAGGTGTAAATTTTTAGGAGTACTAGCGTTAAAATATAAGAGTAATGCTAGGCATACCTAAATGGACACCTAAACTATCCACTTGTCAATGTGGATTCCCAAAATTATTCATCAATTACCAAAAAAGTTTGAAGTAATTTCACAAATGCCACGACACATCAACAAGTGATAGTTTAGGTGTTCCGTTTAGGTGTATGTAGCATTACTCAAAATATAATTAAACCTTAGAGATTATAACGCTACTAATCTTCTGGTTTGAACATTAATTAGTTCAAATATTTAGGTATCTCCTTTGGTTTCATGAAGGAAAAAAAAAAAGGTATCTCCTCTGGTTTCGCAAACCATGGTAGTCTATATAATGAAGCGGGGGACTTTCCATTAGTCTATCGTAAATTCTTAATATTTGCTCACCATCACACGAATCAAAATCATAGATTGAATGGGAGATTATACAATTCCAGCAAACCAAATCCAATTAATCTTATACACATAATATATATATATATATAGAGAGAGAGAGAGAAGGGGAAAAAGGAACCTGTTGGGCAGAAGTAGATTTACGGCTGTTGGCGTGAGGGGCAAAAATGGTTTGGCGAGGCGGTGGCTGATCATAAGAGTAAGTGCGGCCGATGAATTCAACGAAGCCCAACACAATTATGACAAGATATAACACTCTGATGGCCATCCTCACGTACGAAGAAGAAAGGAGAAGATTGTGACAAAGATGAACACGCCAATAGTTATGAGGTCTTTTTAAGTGTGACATTTTGTACCAAAAATAAATCTAAAATCTTTGAGTATCACCGAAATTAGTGTCATTACAAACATATTTCTCGGGATGTGTACTTGAGTTTCATGATTATGAAAATCTGGGCCCACGTGGTGAGTATTAAAGTGAGACACGTGTAATTAGAAGTTGGATGTATATAAATAAAGAGAAGAAATGTGAATTGTGTAATTTCTTTAATTACTTTGACCAAACAAAAAAATTGTGTTTCTGAGCCAAAAAAAAAAAAAAAAATTGTGTAATTTATGTGGGTAATATTTGGTATGATGGATTGTTTGTGGACCGTTAATTTTGTGGGTCTCATGTTGATTCAACGATTCATGATAATCTAAAATCCATCACACGGGTTAATTTTTCAATTGGATGACCAACTTTTTCCTTGTAATACGGCTATGGTTAACCGATAATTCAACTTTTGACGTTTGGAAACTGATTTTTGAATTTTATATATATGTGTATATATATATTCAAGAATAAAGCTGTAGATTGCACCATAGTGATGCTATATATGTTTCCTAAATTTTGTTATATTTAAAGTAATTTTAAATATATGTGTCAGTGAAATATCTTTAGGGTTAAATACACTTTCACCCCTGAACTATGACCAATTTTTAACTCACCCCCCTCAAGTATAAAACCTGACAAGTTACCCCAGTGAGTTGAATCACCGTTAGTTTTTCTGACTGAAATATGATTTTACCATTTTACCCTTACTTAAGAACTTGACTGATGATATTTTGGGTCCATATTGCATAAATCCGAAAATGCCATTCTTCATGGATTTGCGTCTCTCTTTACAATGTCTCTCACCTCTCTCTTTATCTCTTTCTATCTCTCTTTTTTTCCCTTCAATTTTTTTTCTCAATTTCCCTCCATTCTGCTGATTTCCTCTCCACTTCCTGCCTACTTTTCTCATTCTTATTCTCTATTTTCCTTGCATTTTTGTCTCACCTTGCCATTGTCTTGTGCAGCATACCCAAATTCCAGAGACATCAATTTCTTCATTAGGGTGATTACATGTGAGTATACACTAACACACATCAAGATGATCTCTATCTCTTTATAGTATCTAAGTAAAAATTTTGTTTAATATTTGTTTCAGTCATGGGATTTTACTTCATCTTTTTCATTTGGGGGTAAAAATCAAACTCTTGGGTGTTTTCAGATGAAAGATCAAATTAATCCCCTGTTTTGATTTTATAGGCTTTGTACAGAGCACTTATAAATTAAGGTTTCTCATCTAAGTGGGCCTAGTTATGAACATTAATGAACTAAGTTGTTAATGAGTGGTGTGATTAATTTTGGCTATGAGTTGGATTTGTTATGTGATTTTGGTAGAAAAGGAACTAAATTGTTTGTTCATAGTTGGGTAGCTTTTTTGTGCTAGGACTTGGGAGTATTAATGGTGGTGATCATATTTTGGATGTACTCTGAATTGTTTTGGCAACAACTTTTCCAAGTATTTGATAAGAAATTGATACGTGTATATATATATATATAATGTATTTGTGCTTGTGTGTGCGCCTACCTAAACAAGAAATTGTAAGCTTTGTTGGTGATCAAAGGCAGCATGTCTGTTATACAACAAATGGCATTTTGGGTGAGAAAGGCAGCATGTCTGTTATACAACAAATGGCATTTTGGTCCCTTACAATTCAAAAGTGATAAGAAGGGTATTTTTTGGTATATTTTATTTTCATTTAATAATTCTGCAGTTCACGTGCAGCTTTCTTGTGTATTTGACAGACATAAGGGGCTTATGAGTTATGGTAGGGGGTATCTGTCGGGTTTCATATTTTATGGGGGTGAGTTAAAAGCTGGTCATTTTTCAAGGGGTGAAAGTGTATTTAACACATATCTTTAATAGTGGCGGAACCACTTCAATCCTCTCATAAGATCATAAAAATTAAGTGAATCCAATGAAGATTATGCCGTATATGTTGAGAATCATGGACTACAAAATTGGAAGCGTAACTTTACTCATTGTAACGTCACGACTTTGAGCATGAAAATATCACCTTGTTTTGAAGGTTAAGGATTAAATTGTTGTAATTTAGTTTAAACTAGTTTTACACAAATAAAAATTATGGGGATGGCAAAGGCATCCTCTTTGTATGTATGGTAATAAGTTTAGGTTCAAATCCCCCATTCCTCCCATGAGGACATGATGCCAATTCCTCAAACTCCAGTAATAAATGAGATAGCAATTTATTCCCTCTAGTCAAGAATGTACAAATATACCCACATGTTTTATGCATGTATATATGCCCCATTTGGAGTAAGTTCATCAGACATATTCGCCATGTTTGTTATAGGTTATGTTGCGAATTCTAGCTTACAACTTTTTAGCTTTTAAAATGTCGAATAAGTTATAAACCTGTATGATGCAACTTTTCAGAAGCAATGATTAACTTACAGTGAGATTTAGTGGCAAAAGTAATTTTAAGATAGCTTATTTGTTGTATAAAGACAATGTTGTCCAATGATAGGGTTTTTGGGCAAGTGATGGAGTTGACTTAGTTAGGAGTACTATTTGTGATAGAAAGGATAATAAAGGTCAAAATTGTCCAATGAAAGATTCATTAAATGGTAAAATAAACCAAAAGTTGGAGAAGTACCTCCAACTTAATTTCAAATAAGTTAGCTTTTATATGCTAAACAAGTCAAAAAAAACTATAAGTATAACTCTATTAGCCACATATTCCTTCTTCAATTCAGCTTTTTCTAAGCTATCAGTTATAATTTGTAGTAGTTTACCATACTAAACGACACCATGGTTGTATAACTCGAGCATTCAGTCTAATTCAATGAGGAAGGTGTGGGCCCTTTTCGTTCAAATATATATATATATATATATAATATCATTAATGGAAGCTAGGAAGGAGAAATTTTTAGGTTCCTCCAGACACGATGGTATTCTAACAATGAGCTGACAATGAGCTGTGTTTGAGACACAAAAGGGTCACAGAGAGATGCTCACAAAAGGATGTGGCACCCCTATGGCAGTAGGACCCACCACACTTCCTACTGCTATATGGGATGCCACATCATTTTGTAAGCATCTCTTTGTGACCTTTTTGTATCCCTGGCATTATCCCCTGACAGTATGGTACTCTGCAGCTAATGAGTTACTTGGGTAGGATCCTGTTTGGCTCTATTTATCCTTCGAAGAATATATGTGTAATTTTGTATGCGAGTGTGTCAGGCACGCAAGTTGCCAATGTGATTAGGTGTGATTGTGTAAGCCAAATGCACCTCACCAGGCCAATTGTAACCGTTCAAATGTCTTAATCAAAAGGACTTTAATTGTATATAATTGACAAACAGAATTAATGAATAAACTAATTTATTCTAAAACTAAATACTGTAAAACAGAAGTGAGAAAGGAAATACTTTATTTAACACGAAATAAAGTACATATTCTAATTTCGAAGAGGACTTCGAAGTGCTTTTCTACTGTTAAAGGAAAAGAAAAATAGTATGACAACAGAAGTATATTTCTGAAGAGTTGGTTGGTGTGTTTACGTATGTCTTTCTCTTTATCTCTTCTTCTATTTATAGGATCTTGAAGTAACTGCTTCTTCAAGTTTCCATGTACTCTAATTGTTACTTCAAACTGCTTAATCTCTCTTCGACACATGTCATGTCAGTTGTTTTTTAGAATTTAAACCTTATTGAAAGATAAACTGCTAGCACTCAGGTCCCTGTTTACATCCTCCCACGTGTCACACTCTTGTCCCACCACATCGTGCAACATACGCGTCTCTTGAACAATCCACGTGTTAGCACTTCACTGGATTGGATTTTTATGACACAAACATATCCATATCTAGATACTAACAAATAATGGGACCTCCTACATGAAGGTGGCGTGAGTCACATCCAAATAAATCATTGTCATTAACTACAGAGTACCACATTAACATGACATGTGATACCTTCGATGTACCTAAAAACTTCACCAGGGAAGAGTTTCTTTTATCAAAAAAAAATTAAAAACGTTCAGGTGAGGTGATCATGCTAGTGTGTTCGACTGGATATGGAATTTGCCATGGTGCAAAAAGTGATACATGTTCGCCCATGAACTCGCTCGACTTAGTAAAATTTGTAGATGTTCCAAGATTTGGAAAGGGGCTTGTCCTCATGAAATTGTCCACTTTGTGGCTGCTGATGTAACCCATTCCTTTGTTTAATGAATTTCTTTCCAATCCAAAAAAAAAACATATCATACTAAACTCTTCCATATTCTCTCTCTAATTAGTTCATATATATGTCGAGTTACATGCATTAATTGCTTATATGGTGGAAATGTGAAACTACGTGATTGATCAGACATTGGGCACCCAATACTTGATAATGAAGTACCTAATTTATTTAGAGGAAAATGTTAACATGTGTCCTAAGAGCATTTGTTAAGGAATTTAAAGTAGCAAAAAATACATAAAAAATCCACACTGATGAAAATGTAGGTGTGAATCTCATTCATTTATTTATATTTCTAACTACTTCTAAGCACATGTTAACAGAACCCTTATTTAGAACAACTTCTTGTTAAAATATTGTATAGATAAACTAGTTGAATACAATTAGCAGAAAAACAGGAGCAGTACAAGAAATAATCTGATAACACAAAAATTGAAACTGCCTATAAAAATTACAGTAACTAAAAGAAAGCAGATACTAAAAATTAATCAAACCGAGGCCTGTGATGTTTCACAGTTTCCTTAAAACAAATTCACCGTATCACCAGAAGTGCTCGAGGATATCTCCGGCATCGGTCTCCCAGGATACAGCGGTCACTAATAGTTGACAAGCACGGTGTCAACTGCTCCAGCGAACCAACTATGTCTGTGACTCTCTCTTTGGAAATTGAAGAACTGGAAGGAGGAACTCTTGAAGAACAGTCTATAGAAAACTGTATATATTGACTGAGGGAGAGACATACATGTATATATGGATTAATTAGACGAATTTAATCTGTGAAATAATTCACAGAGTCTTTTCAATTTCTGTAACCCTTCAGACATTCCAAGAGTTTAGGCAATGCAAAACATGTGCAGAAATTCCAAAGGTCACGCAATACCGAAATTGCAAAAACTAAAACTTGAGGGGTCTAAAAAAAATACTGTGTGGGCCGCACCTGCACCCACGACCCGACCCGGCTCGGCACGGCTGGTCAGTCAGAAGGACGGCAGCGAAGCGGGTACGTGTGTGGAGTAAACCCAAAGGGCCTTAGGTCCTCCCCCTTCCACAAAACTGAGTACCCCTTGGGGCCCAAACCCAAAACATGAAGTAGCCTTATAAATACACTAGAAACATCTTCTATTTTTCCTATGTGGAAGAAGGCAAGTTGTAAACCTTTTTCATTTCAACAACTCATTGTAAGGGACAACCTTTGAGCATTAATTTCTTATTCACCCATCAATAGTTTTGGACATGTGAATATCCAAACTTCATCTCCTTATGGAGGAGAACACAAATTCATAAGGACCCACTCAAAATCTAAGTGGGTCCCACTTTTATTAGCCCTTTAACATGGCCAAAACACATATTTATCCAATAATTCCCCACATAAATGAAACTAATCGAAACAATGTGAGACATAGTAGACTCGACAAAAGAGAGCACAATGGATCACTCCTATAATAGGACAAATAGTTGTTGACTTTGAACCTTCCCTTGTGATAATCTATCAGATTTACTGGCTGACCAGTAAACGTGTAGTCTTGAGCTAATTGTTGTTAGTGTAAACAACCGACAGACTTCACACAGGAGCTTTTCAAACATAGTTTAGTTCTTATACTTGTGTTCATTTTGGCCCTGAACACTCGCCTGGTTCAGTGAATGTTTATCAAAGAATTTTTCCTTTCTCAAATTCTTTTAGAAGCAGCCCCATTTCTCATTCACATAGGTGACTTGTTTAGAGTATCTTGCTATACTCCGCTTGGTTATACCAACGCACATAGTCATTAAAAGCTAAGCTTACCCTCACACTATGCAGGTATCACTGTTGTATCATAGAAATGGGCAGAAGAACATTTCTCCTCAGTGATTCTCCTAAGTTACATGAAATTATGTTGTCCCTTTGAATAACTTCTACAAAAGCCATTCAGCCTCTTCAGCTGCCTTGTCTAGCATAATGAATTTAGATTCAATTGTCGATCTAGCAATACAAGTTTGTTTTGAAGATTTCCATGACACAGCTGCACCACCAAGCGTGAAAACATATCCACTTGTAGATTTTGAATCTTTCATATCGGATTACAGTTTGCATCACTGTATCCTTCCAATACAGCTGGATATCTCATGTAGTACTGTAATCCCTGATCACGTGTATATCGTAAGTACTGCAGTACCCTTACTATCCCTTTCCAGTTTTCAGCACTAGGATTACTAGTGTATCTACTCAGTCTACTAACTGAATAAGCAATATTTGGCCTTGTACAACTCATAAGGTACATCAAACTTCCTATCACTCGAGAATATTCCAATTGAGAAACACTCTCACCGGTATTCTTAGATAGGTGTAGACTTAAGTCCACATGCGTCCTGGCTACACTTGTATCAAACTTGTTGACCTTCTCTAGAATTTTGTCTACATAATGTGACAGTGATAAAAACAAGTCCATTTGTATTTCTAGAGATCTTGATGCCTAATATAACATCAGCAAGTCCCAAATCTTTCATGTCAAATTTAGAATTCAACATTTTCTTAGTAGATTTAATTATCTTATCATTACTACCCACTATGAGCATGTCATCAACATATAGACATAAGATGGCATAGCCTTCATTCATGTTTTTGACATAAACACATTTATCACACTCATTGATTTTAAATCCACTAGAGAGTATAGCTTTGTCAAATTTTTCATGCCATTGTTTTGGAGCTTGCTTTAGGCCATACAATGATTTGACAAGCTTACATACTTTATTTTCTTGCCCTGGAGCAGAAAATCTTTTAGGTTGTTCCATGTAGATTTCTTCATTCAAATCTCCATTAAGGAAGGCAGTCTTAGCATTCATTTGATGTATTTTGAGATCTCGCAAAGATGCGATCGCAATAATCATACAAATGGTTGTTATTCTCGTAACAGGAGAATATGTATCAAAGTAGTCTTGACCCTCCTTTTGTCTATACCCTTTAATGACAAGTCTCGCCTTATATTTATTAATAGTACCATCCGTCTTCATTTTCTTTTTAAAAATCCATTTGTAACCCAACGGCTTACAACCAGGAGAAAGATCTACCAGTTCTCAAGTATGGTTTTGTAGGATAGAATCAATTTCACTCTTGATTACTTCTTTCCATAATGGACCATCTGGTGATCTAATAGCTTCATTATAGCTTTGAGGCTCACTTTCTATAACATAAGTTAGAAAGTCTGGACCAAAAGATTTTGAGGTTTTAGCCCGTTTCCCACGTCTAGGCTCAACATCAACAATCTCTTGCTTAGGCCCAACACTTCCTTCTTGGGTTTTACTACTTTCCCCAACAGTCTCAAGTGTGCGTTTTTTAGAACTATATTCCTCTTTACAAGGAAATACATTTTCAAAGAACGATGCATTTCTAGACTCCATGATCATGTTCTTATGTATATCTAGGTTTTCATATTTATGTACAAGAAACTGATACGCACTACTATTATATGCATAGCAAATAATAAACAATCAACGATTTTTGGACCTATCCTCTCTTTCTTAAGAATAGGTACAAGAACCTTTGCAAAACACCCCCACATTCTTAAGAATTTATAGGAAGGTTTTCGACCATTCCACTGTTTATACGGGGTTTGATCAACTTTCTTTCGAGGTACTTTATTTAAAATATAATTTGCAGAGAGAATTGCCTCCCTCCACAAGTTCTGTGGCAATCCAGAACTGATTAACATAGCATTCATCATTTCTTTTAAGGTACGATTTTTTCTTTCAGTCACTCCATTTGATGGAGGTGAATAAGGCGTAGTGGTTTGGTGAATAATTCCATGTTGTGCACAATACTCACCATATGGTGCTACAAATTCACTACCCCTATCATTTCTCAATACCTTAATCTTTTTGCTTAGTTGATTTTCAACCTCTGTCTTGTATAGAATGAACTTATCCAAAGCTTCATCCTTACTTTTTAGCAAATACACATAACAATATTTAGTGCAATCATGAACAAAAGTAATAAAATACTTATTACCACCTCTAGATTGAACCATTTTTAAATCACATACATCAGTGTGGATTAATTCCAATGGTTCAATGCTTCTTTCAACTGATTGAAACTAAGTCTTCGTTAATTTTTGCTTCAATACAAGTTTCACATTTCTGACTTGTGTCAATATGGAAGTTTGGTATGTGGTCTAATTTAATTAATTTTCGCAAAGAATTAAAATCAACATGTCCTAGTCTACCATGCCACAAATTGGAAGACTCAAGCAAGTAAACAGAAGAGGTACTCATTTTATTAATCTTTGGGAATACGGTCGGTACATTAAGTTTGAACATCCCATTGCACATATACCCCTTTCCCACATACATTCCCACTTTGGTCAGCACCACATTATCTGACTCAAAGACCATTCGGAAGCCATGCTTGCTTAGGAGAGATCCAGATATCAAATTCTTGTGAATTTTCGGTACATAAAGGACATTGTTGAGAGTTAGCTCCTTTCCTGAAGTCATCTTCAGAATTATTTTCCCTTGGCCTTCAACATCCGAGGAAGCAGAATTTCCCATATACATCTTCTCACCACTTGTAATTGGTTCGAAGAAGTGAATATAGCTTTGTCAGAGCATATATGGCAATAGCACCAGTGTCTATCCACCACTCCCTTGGATTTGAATCCACTAAGTTCACTTCAGAGACCACAGCAGACAGATTAATGTCAGAGACATCCCTTGAGATAGAATCTAACTCCATCATATTAGCCTGATTATTCTTGATTTTCTTTTGTGGCAGACGATACTCAGAAGCACGGTGTCCAGTTTTGCCACAGTTGTAGCACTTTCCTTGAAACTGGAATTTAGGCTTCTTGGCGATACCACCTTTAGGCCCCATTTTGTACCCTTTGCCAGAAAAGGATTTTTTCTTCACGCTTAAACTTGGACCATGCTCAACCACATTAGCCTAGGCCACAATATTATTTCCCACTTTTCTGTCAGCCCCTTTGTTGTCATCCTCAATTCGAAGTCTAACAATGAGATCTTCAATTTTTAACTCCTTTCACTTGTGCTTCAAATAGTTCTTGAAGTCCTACCAAGTAGGGGGTAGCGTTTCAATTATAGCAGCAACTTGAAATGTTTCGCTCAAGGTCATCCCTTCAGCATGGATTTCATGCAGGATTACTTGCAGTTCTTGAACTTGACTAATCACAGTCTTTAAGTCTACAATATTATAGTCGAGGAAGCTCCCCACTATAATTTTCTTTGACCCGGCATCCTCGATTTTGTACTTTCTGTCTAAGGACTCCCACAGTTCATTAGTAGTGGTCTTAACACTATACACATTATATAGTGTATCGTGTAAGCCATTCAATACATATTCCGGCAAAGAAAGTCCGAGTGCTTCCAAGCATCAATGGCTAGCACAACCTCTCGATCTTGTTCATTGTAATTAAGAACAGGAGCATCTTCCTTCAAGAACCTCGCAAGGTTCAAGGTAGTAAGATAGAGCAGCATCTTTTGCTGCCATCTCTTGAAATCCACACCATCAAATTTTTCAAGTTTTTCCCCGTGGTTCACAGGAACCGTTTGGATTGAGAAAACCTTTATAGGGATCGAACCAATTACCACGGTGTTGGAGCCAATAGCACCGTCTGTTGCAACAGGGTTCGCAGCAGTGTTCACGATCTCATTTTCCATTTCTGAAAACATTATCAAAGGAGAAAAGAAATTAAATCTAATAATTTTTTTCCCCTCTAATTTTTTGCAGTGCTAGAATTTGTTTTCAAATAATTATTAGGAAAACGAGGGAATTTTAAGATTCTGCTCACTTAGTCCTCAGCAAAACGCGATTCTGCACACTTTTCGTCTAATAGTATTTTCTCTGATTCTACACCGTTTGGGCAGAAACTGAGAATTACAGTATCAGATTTTGTATTCCTCAAACAAACTGTTTTTCAAAAGTAATTATGTTTTTCCAAACCCGAATCTGTTTTTGTTTTTAAAAAGAAACGAATCTGTTATTTTTAAATATATATATATATATATATATATCTGCTTTAAGATTGTTGGAATATTGTATAAATAAACTAGTTGAATACTATTAGTGGAAAAACAGAAGCAGTACAAGAAATAATCTGATAACATAAAAATTGAAACTGCTTATAAAAATTACAGTAACTAAAAGAAAGCAGACACTAAAAATTAATCAAACCGAGGCCGGTGATGTTTCACAATTTTCTTAAAACAGATTCGCCGCCTCACCAGAAGTGCTCGAGGATATCTCCGGCGTCTGTCTCCCAGGATACAATGGTAACTAACAGTTGACAAGCACGGTGTTAACTGCTCCAGCGAACCAACTATGTCTGTGACTCTCTCTTTGGAAATTGAAGAACTGGAAGGAAGAACTCTTGAAGAACAGTCTGTGGAAAAAACTATGTTTAGAATGAGGAAGAGTTGGGGAATATATAGGATGATCATTAGCCTTTTCAATTTCTGTAACAGTTTAGAAATCCCAAAGGTTTCTGCACTGCAAAACTTGTGCAGAAATTCCAAGGGTCACTCATTACAGAAATTGTAAAACTAAAACTTGAGGGGTATAAAAAGAAATACTGTGTGTGGGTCGCACCCGCACCCACGACCATGACATCGACCCGACCCGGCGGGTCGATTGGACGGCGGCGGCGGCGCTCGTGCGCGTGTATTGAGTAAACCCAAAGGGCCTTAGGTCTTCCCCTTCCACAAAACTGGGTACCCCTTGGGGCCCAAATTCAAAACATGAAGTAGTCTTATAAATACACTAAAAACTACTTCTAGTTTTACTATGTGGGGCAAGGCAAGTTGTGAACATTTTCCAATTCAACAACTCGTTGTAAGGGACAACCTTTGTGCATTAATTTTTTATTCACCCATTAATAGTTTTGGACATGTGAATATCAAAACTCAATTCATCTCCTCATGGAGAAGAACACAAATCTATAACCCCACTCAAACTCAAAGTGGGTCCCACTTTTATTAGGCTTTAAACATGGCCCAAAACCACAATTTTATCCAACAATAACTTCCCCCAAAGGGAATCGAACCATTGTCGACTTCTCCAGTCCACTGGAGAGATCAAGGTGGTACCACTTGACCACTTGGGTCATTGCTCTTTTAGGCCGGGTTGTTATTCATATCAATTCTTAGTTGTTCAAATAAGTATTTAGTTATGTTGTAAGGTGTTATAAAAGTTTGCAGTTTTGACATAAAACAAATTTTACACATAATTATGTACAAATACATCAAAAAAAAATCATCGGGGGCGCTGTCCTAGAACCCCTGTATAACCTTGGGGCTCCCATTTTAGAGTTCATTTTGAGCTCCCAAAACTCAGGACCCGCCTGAGGATTCCCAAACATACACTAAGCAGTGAAGGAGAAGCCGGCCGGTGAGTGGAGGCAAGTGACTTTTATGTGATCATTGCTGCAAGCATATCCAACCTCATGCTTTCCAATGAACTAACTTGACGCCTTTCCAATATCCTTTTTCAACCCCATATGCCACTTTTACATTTTTCATATAACCACTTTTACATGTACTGCGTCCATTTTTAATTTTATATATGTATACATATGTGTACGTTTGTATCCACTTTATACCTATATATGTACATAAATATATATATATATATACACACACATATATATGAATTCATCCTACTTAACTTAGAAACTCATTAGACCTTCAGAATTCAAGAAGAACACAATGGAGAGTTGGTGGTCACATCTCTTCACCCTCCTAATTCAACTACTACTCATACAATATTCACATGCATTGCCGGAATATACCCGCCACCCTCCTCGACCGCTCATCTTCACTCCACACCTCCGATCCGAGTCCGATCCACAACAGGTCGATCTCTCTCTCACACAACCATTTCACATTTGAAATTAATATGTCACGGTTGTCAAATTTGAAACTTAGATTCTTAAATACTTTCACAGGTGCACCACATGTCAATATTGCAGTGATTCGATGATATCACATACCACTATATATAATCAAATTTAGATTTTAAATTTGAAAATCATAACACAAGTTATTACATTTTTTTTTTCTCTTTAATTAGCACACAATTCATACCACATACCATTATTAACACATGCTATTGCTCTCTTTGAATTCATTTTAGGTTCATGTATCATTGGCAGGCAAAGATCACGTGAGGATCTCGTGGGTTACCTCTGAGAGGCACGTGCCGCCAATGGTTGAGTATGGGAAAGTCTCCGGCAGATATGAGTCGTCGGCCACCGGGGAACATACTTCGTATGAATACTTCTTTTACAGGTCGGGTAAGATCCACCATGTCAAGATCGGGCCACTGGATTCGGGCACGACATATTACTACCGGTGTGGTGGTTCCGGGCCGGAGTTCAAGTTTAGGACACCTCCATCAACCTTGCCTATTGAATTTGCAGTTGTTGGTGAGTAGTAGGACCCACATACCTTAGAGAAAAAGTTTAACCTATATATATATATGAGCAATGATAGATACACAATAAAAACCCACAACTAATTGCACAACCTGTTTAAAATTGTTGGACTTCGTGCTGAAAAAGTTGTACACACAAAAAGACAAAAAAAAAGGATGTACAACTTTTTCAGCACGAAGTCCAACATTTTTAAGCAGGTTGTGCAATTAGTTGTGGATTTTTGTTGTGCATCTATCATTTCTGTATATATATATATATATATATGTCCTTGCTTGGACTTAAAATTTCGTGGTGAGTAAAGTACTTAAGTGAGTTTCAATTCCATCCTTGCTTGGACTTGAAACTTCTTGGTGAAGCGAAAAGGTTCTTTGGAAATCAAAGAGCCCATTCCTGTTAACCGTTGATCAAGGTGTGGCTAATGTGGGATCCACAAATTCAACAACCCACATGAATCCGTCACATATGTGACAGACTCATTGAATAATTTTTCCATTTTGTGATACATAAGATCATCTCCAATACAAATGTCATTTTTTTTATGTCAAACCTATGTTTTGGCATTATTACTATAGTGCCTAAATACTATATTTTGACATATCTGCTCCAATGATACATTTTCTATTTTTGACACAATGGCTATGCTTGTTACACTTTAAGTATGGTGTTTTGTACTTTTTTTTTTATTGAAATGAGTGCAAAAGTAAAATTATAGCATGAATCCAAAAAAAAGCATCTTCAATGCACCTTCTATCACTCTCTCAAATTATAGCAATGCTATAGCATTGTTATTTTTTTTAGAGGAGTAGGAGTACATTGGGGTGGTACTTTGAGCATTCTTGCTATAATTTGACATTTACCATGAAAAATAGAAGGTGCATTGGAGGTGCTCTAACCGAATTTATTTTAAAGTCATATATTCGGTGAGTGTTTAGTTATTGCACACGTGTCAGTGTTCAGTCTAATTATTACTCCTGTAAAACATGTTCTTTACTAAGCATCATCTTAATTTTACAAATTTGAAATTTTATAAGACAAACATTTTTTACAAACACTTACAAACACATGCTCTATCTCTCTCTTAAGTGGTACGGTAGGGTTTAGATCATTTCAGTGGACCTTATAATACCACCCAAAAAAAAATGTATTTGTAAGAGTTGTAAAAAGTATTTATCATTCTAATATTATTATTTTTATAAATGAGAATTAGACTGAACGAGAGTTTGTTTTGAACATTTTCAAATAGATAGTTTTTTCAAGTGGGTTGCGTATCTCCATATACATAATTGACAAAGCTCTATTCTGGTATGCTCTTTTGCATGAAAAAGTGACTTTTCATTTATGCCAATAAAAGTTCTGTTACTTGGCGAGAAAAAAAAAAAAAAAAAGTTCTGTTTGCTTTATTTAAGCTTTCTTTTGTAAAGTCTTAAGTTTCTTTACATTTCAATTTTCAAGGCAAAGATACTCCTTCTTACCCTCACACTTTTGGTTTAGATTGGTCTTTACGTGGCTTTTTAAAAGAAGTTTATGAAATTTATTACTAAGTTATTTGATAATTTTATACAAGTGACACACTACTCTTCAAAAAAATATCATGAAACCAAAAAGCAATATTGAGCTTTTAAAAGCTATCCTAAAAAAGCCCTAAGTTCAATTTTTGCAAAGCTCATAAACTAGTTATCAAATGATTTAACATGAAATTGTTGCTTTAAAAAATAAGAAGCACCAAAATGGGGGTCAAACTAAGCCTTAGTGTAAGCTTGTTGGGTGTACTATCCAAGAGGTTTAGTGTTCGAGTCATGAGGGGCGTGGCCACTGGAGTATTCACCCGGCACCTCCAGGCCTCGGGCGATTAGTCGAGGTGCGCGCAAGCTGGCCCAGACACCCCCGATTACCAAAAAAAAAAAAGCCTTAGTATAAGAGTGTCACACTGCTTGACTATTAGTGTAATTTATTCATGAGTAAGTCTTTGGCTACAAGCAAATATCACAAACACAATACTAGTGGATCCCACTAAAAAAGAGACAGACACATTATGATATTTGTAAACTGTGTTTATGAAATTTATTTGTGCCCAAAAACTTACTCTTTATTCATTATTTGAACTAACAGAAAAATCAAATATGTATATACAGTAAGACAAGTGCACAAGTACATCATGCAATCAGTAATCCATTGAAAAGTTCTTGCGGTTAACTTTCAACCAACTGTCACGACTTAGGCTTAGTTTGGCCCCATTTTGGTGCATCTCTTTTTTTAAAGCACAATTTCATGATAATTCATTTAGTAATTAGTTTATGAGCTTTGCAAAAATTGAACTTTAGATTTTTTTTTTTTTTTGAGGGGGAGCTTTTAAAAACTCAATTCAGAGTTTTTAAAAGCTCAAGGTTATTTTTTGATTTCATAATTTTTTTTAAAAAGTAATGTGTCACTTGTATAAAATTATCAAACAACTTGATAATAAATTTCATAAACTACTTTTACAAAGTTAAGTGGGCCAAACTACTAAGCCTTAGAAGTGCTTGTGGCCCTATGTTGAATACAAACCAACCATGTTCTTATGTGGGCTTCATATGGTCGCTAATAGGCCCAAGTCATTAGGTTGCAACAACAAAAAGATCAGAAGGCTTTATAGTGGACCAAATCCAACCTGATTGTGCCCCATTCTAAATCTTGGAAACATGATCCATACTCCGAGATTGTCTATGAGACTCTTAAAGTTATGAGCATCATTGCATCCATAAACCTAAATTATGATGCATAGTACATATGCTTGTTTTTGTAGCTTATTGTTAATCTTCGGGTATTCCCCTAGTACTTTTGTATATACCTCTTGGCCTTTTCTTTTTATTTAATTAACCATTTTTCGAAGAAAAAAAGAAGAAGAAGAAGAAGACAATCAATGTATTAATTGTAGACACTAACTAATTTGGTTGAGGCAGGGGACCTTGGACAGACTGAGTGGACTGCATCAACCTTAGCACATGTCGATGCAAGGGATTACGATGTGTTGTTGTCACCAGGTGATCTCTCATACGCCGATACTCAACAACCACTTTGGGACTCATTCGGGCGCTTGGTAGAACGATATGCGAGTCAGCGGCCATGGATGGTGACTGAAGGCAACCATGAAATGGAAATCTTCCCGTTCATTTACCCCAATGGCTTCAAAGCTTACAATGCTAGGTGGCTAATGCCATATGATGAAAGTGGGTCCAAATCAAATCTATACTATTCATTCGACGTTGTTGGGGCCCACATTATCATGTTGGGATCCTACATCGACTTTGATATCAACTCAGATCAGTACAAGTGGCTCAAAGCTGACCTGAAAAAAGTTGATAGGACAAAGACGCCATGGCTTCTTATTGTCCTTCACGCCCCATGGTACAATTCAAATTTGGCTCACAAGGGGGAAGGAGAGGGTATGAGGAAAGCCATGGAAGAAATGTTATATGAAGCACAAGTCGACGCAGTTTTTGCGGGGCATGTCCATGCATACGAGCGTTTTGTAAGTCATTATTAATTTGATAGATTTGTAGCTAAATTGTTTAATATGTTCAGATCATGACATTGGAAAACTTTATAAAATAAACACATGCATTCTATATTTATTTTTTTACCTTTCAACTATCAATTTTTTTCCTACAGGTTTTCATTTTTTTTTTTTTTTTTTTTGTGATGCGCAGACTAGGGTTTATGACAACAAGGCTGACCCGTGTGGTCCATTGTATGTTACAATTGGTGATGGAGGGAACAGAGAAGGGCTTGCATTGAGGTAAAAGTTTTTGAAACTTCAGCCATTGATTTTTCACATGAAAAATCCTTTTAAGGCAAAACTTGAACCTAAACCAAATTGAGAGCCATTTAGGTAGAAATTATTCTATGGTCCCGAATATGGTCATGTAGTGGTTTTGACTAGTAAAAGGTTGTTATGTAGTCCAATGCAAGTTTTTTGTTATCAAAAGTCAACAACTTGACCACATAGCAACTACTTACTGGACGGGACCACGAAGTGACACGTATATGTACAAGGAGAACAATTGTCACATATGTAGTAGGCCTGTAAACGGATCGGATATGGACCGGATCGGCTAGATCCGGATCCGGATCCCACAAGCATATTTTAGTCCGGATCCGATCCGTATATCCGACGGATCTACGAGGTTTATCTCATATCCGGATTTGTTAAGATCCGGATATCCGATCCGAATATCCGATCCGATCCGAATAGAAATCCTACTTGTAAAAAAGTAATATTACTCATTTGAAATGCCAATACAATCTAATTTCTTAGGGTTAGAGTTAGGGGTTTGTCCAAAATTATGTTATATATACACCCTTGGATTAAAATTTTGAATGGAAGAGATTTCTCTAACATATATTATATTATATATATATATATATAACATATACAAATTCGGATCGGGTCTTAGGCGGATCGGATCTATTAAATCCATATCCGGTCCGTTTTCATACAACTCTATTCGGATTCGGATCCGGATCCGGATTCGGATCTTAAAAAAAGCTCAGATCCGTCTAACTGAGCCGGATCCGGACCGGATCCGGGCCTAGACCCGGTCCGTTGACAGGCCTAATATGTAGTATCTAAACAACTTAGTATTTAATTTGAAAGATTGTATACATTTTCTCTCTCTAACATTAATTATTTGGTTAATTTTATGACACTGTCTAAAGTTTCAAGAAGCCTAATCCCTCAATTTCACTGTATCGAGAGCCAAGCTTCGGACATGGGCGGTTAAGGATACTAAACGAAACACACGCACATTGGTCCTGGCATCGTAACAATGATGCTGACTCATTTATGGCTGACGAGGTGTGGTTAGAGAATTTAATTTCATCTAAGGCCTGCAAGCAAAATTTGGAAATGAAAGCGATATCATCAACAACATCTCATGCTGATGAACTTTAAAGTTTCCTTCAACCTCTAAAACTTGAATTTCGTCTCGGTGCTGCTGATATTTGTATTCTGGTCCATTCAAATTATAAATATCTTCAATGTATTACTATTATTTTGTTGACATGTTATTTGGGACCACACTCGATTAGCGATATTTTTTTCTTTTTTCTTTTTTTCAAACAAGATTTGAAGTTAATAAACTCTCTCCACTCATTCCAACGTTGATAGGTACATGGACCATGTAATTGTGAAAGCTTAGAACAATACTGAATTCAAATTTGAGAAGAGTATATGTAAAATTTCAACTTATGGGTAGCGTACATGTATTTGTTTACTTTCACTATGACTCAAAAAAAGACAAATTAAGAGCAATATTCACTTTGTGGGGGAAAAAAAGTTACAGATACTCTGTAGAAGTAAATAGATTAATACTATTGGGACCTTTCTGTTGCAATTTTCATTTGTATCATTATTGACCTGTTGCTATGATTCTCACTTTAGCAATAGATTTATTCTATGATTTGTATTCTAGTTTGAATCTTTAGCTCATAGGAGAATTGTACGATATGACCTAATGTGCAATTAACTTTTATGGTTGAGAATAAGTAACGTAAGATCACAAAATAAAAACATTGCACCCAAATAGTTTGGTAGTCTCAAAACATTGTTTCCAATAATAGTTTTATGGGTAATATTATGTGCACATAAAAATTTGGATCATTTATTTCGCTGGAGTCCATGCCTGCATACATAGAATACGCCAAAATTAATGACTCAAATCTTTATATGCACATTTTCTGTGCACCAATTATTACTGATCTAGTTTTATTTAGCTATCAAAAATTTTACCCAGCTCACCGAAAACTGTACCAATGTTTTGATCTTATATCATAGATCCCCCAACTTATGTGACACACGAAAACCATAATTTAGGAATCACATTCAATATTTCTCTCTATATGTTTCTACTGTTTTCTGTTGCCACTTGATTGTGTCTATATCTCTCTTCTAATATCATTAGACTCCACAATGATATAGAAGAGAGACACATTTTTTAAAAAAATGTGTGAAAGTTATATGAAAATTGTGTCCCAAAAATTACCCATGAAATAAAGATAGCAAAGCAACCATGAGAAAATGGACACACAAATTATCAATAGCCAAATACATTTTTACATGCAAACCCCACCACAATAATCTGAGGAAAAAAAAAAAAGAAAATAAAAATATATATATCAAAAGTTGTACATGATGTCCCACGATACAAAACAAGCTGCATAGTCCCACGTTGGCAATCATCATCATCATCATCATCATCAATCAGATCGGACGGTCAATAAATCATCACGGTCCATCAAGTACAAGGAAAAAAAAAGTCATCAAATCCAACGGCTCTGATCATATCTTCTCCAACTTCTCTGCTTTCACTACCGGATTCTCCCTCGCGATCGCGTCTCTACCGACGGACTTGAAATCAAACGTGCACCCGTGCTGCTCCGGGTACCGGTGAGTCCCACAAAACGTGGTCCCACACCGGCACGTGAACCCGGTCAACCCCACCTTTTTCCTGCACTCCGAGCACCGGTTCGGCTGCGAAACCGGCCGCGACACCACATCCGCCACCGCCTCCACCACAACCCGCACCTCGTCCGCCGTTTCCGGCGACGCCTCGAACGACGGCAGGTCCGCCGCCGGGACGGAGCAGGAAGCGAATAGAGAATTTTCAACGGCAGATTTGGCCGATTTCTCTTGTTCTTCCTTCATAGAAAAGTCTCTGTAACATTTGGAACATAGATTTTGGGTCGCCGAGCTACCGAAGAAACCGCAATTGTTCGCGCAGAGACGGTGGCCTTCGGGAGCCTGAAATCCGTGTTCTTCAGCCATAGTTTTTGAACGATTGAGAAAAAGAATTGAAGGAAGAGAAATCGAACCCAGGTGGGGGTGAGATTGGCTGATTTTTTTTTTTTTTTTTCTTTTTTTCTTTTTTGGGTAGAGAGAAATGAGGGATTGGGGATAATTAATGAAAGGGAAAAATGATGAGAGAGAAGGTTTTTATAGAGAGAGAATGGGGGAAACAACCAAGAAAGAGGACCAAGAAAGAAATTTGGAAATTCTACAATACATCATAGGGTTTGGTTTGTATCATACTCTATATTTACTCATTATTTGGATAATGATATTTTTAAGAATCTTCTCATACGAGAAAGTATTTTAAAACTCTTCTCAGATTGAGTGTAATTTTAATTTGAAGAAAAGTAAAATGTGAAGTTTGCAAATATTTAGTCTTGATTTTTCAAGGTTGACAATTATTTTGAAACATCCCAATATAAAAAGTGTGACAACAATTTTAGAACGGAATGAGTAACCGTTTTAGGTGTCATGTAATTTATGTCCCTAAAGTGTAAATAGCTCCAAAAGAAAAGTGAAAATTATCATACTTTGAGACATAGTTAAACATTTGAGTAATAATGTGCTTCCTAAATTTAAATTTTAAAATATTTTGTTAGCTTTACCAAATACAGCGGCATAGACTATTTGGTATAACTTTTAAAGTATATATTAGAGAACTAATTTAGAATTTAAAATTTAGTAAATATAGCATTTTGGGTTCAGTTACACTATTATGACTCCAAAATTGAAAGTATAATAAAACCAAAAGTAGTAAGATGTATCATAGAAGTTCAAAAAAAATGAAATAAAATAAAGAGTGGCTCTATTTACACCCACCTAATTTGCTCATTAAACTCACCTTTTAATTAAAATTTCACATTCTAAGTATACTCATGTATAAAATGACTACAACAGACAAATAAATAAAGAATACTTTAATAAAAATACTCTCTACACCAACCTCTACATAATATTTATAGATATATGTAAATATAATTCTTCTAACTCTTATTCTCTCTTGTATATATAATTATGTATATGTATGTACAGTCAGGCTCTAAAGAGGGCGCCCTCTCTTTAATAAAGAAAGAACCTCTGTTTTGACCGTCGAATCGTGTTTAAAAATTATAAAATGACAACACTGTCCTTAATGAAAACACGATCGGACGGTCAAAAGAGAGGCCCTCTCCTTAATAAAGAGAGGGCACCCTCTTTAGAGAATTTTCGTATATATGTACAAAGATTATCTAAAGAGTGCGTCCTCTCTTTATTAAAGAGAGGGCAAAGAGAGGGCTTCTGTTTTGGCCATTTGATCGTGTTTAAAATTTGTGAAATGACAAAACTGTCATTAATGAAAACACGATCTGACGGTCAAAACAAAGGCCCTCTATTTAATAAAGAGAGGGCGCCCTCTGTCTCGCCCCGACGTAGCATAAATAAGGAAAGCGTTTAATTTCCTTTATGGACCCGTAGGCCGCGACAGTTTGAAGGATCGATTCCGTCCCAAACGTCGAACAACAAAAACATAATAATCAAAGTAGAGCAATCAAGACTTACAATATTTTTCTAACTTATTACATATTACAATACGGGGTCTACTAAGGCACAAGCCGCCTTAAAACAAAACAATACCCATAGGCTATTACAGTCATCCTTATTACAGAATTCAATTTAACTTTAAATATATAAAAGTAAATTCTCTTTCCTGCAGGGATTCTCAGTTCGCATAGTCATACGGTCCAGCAATATCATAACCTGAAAAGCCTGAACACGTATGTCCAGGGTGCATCAACGCCGTTAGCTTCAAGAAGCTGGTGAGTATTAAAAACATAACTTTGAATGTAACACATACTCATTTACCATTTTCCGATTCTCATTAAATTCAACAAGTTTGTATTAAAGCAAGTAGTTCATTTTAGGGAGCAACCACAATATTAATTGAAAGGTGTAATTCACATATATGTGACCGTGTATGAGAACAATGCACCATCTCATCTTACCGACTCTTTTCTCTCGACAAAACCCAACAACCCAACATCACACACGGGTATCTTTGAAACCCTAAGATAGCCACACTTTAGCACAGGGGTGCCAGGGAATGTCCAGTTTGCCTCACACTTTGGTCCGGGGTACCAAGGAGTGTCCATTGCTTCACACTTTGACTACCTAATTCGCCATGCAAATACCGGAGGAACCCTCACGCAGTATCGAGACTCAGGTATCAGGGAGTGTCCGTAGGCCACACTTTAGCACTACCATGGGTGCCAGGGAATGTCCAAGTTAGGCTTCACACACTTTGACGCTACCATGGTCGTCAGAGAGTGTCCAATTTTGCCACAGTCGCATTTCAAAGACACACTCGCCGCAATCTCAATCACAACACACTTTGGTACTCACTTACCAGGGAGTGTCCTCATCACAATCTCAATCGCACTCACTATACCACACTGTCCATTACTCTTTTCCATACTGACCAACATTCACACTCACCATGCATGTACAACTGAATTCACATGTATGTCATGAAACTTTAAAACATGAGGCAATTTACTGATTTATACGAACGACGAGCGTACGGGGATTGATAAGTCCCAATACAACGTCTTAATCGTTCAAACATAACCAATTAAGATTCTGATTTAATAAATTTTCCAAACAGTACTTTAACAGTTCATAAAATACCACTCAAACAGTTCCTTAACCCAAAACAAGCAAGAACTAGAAACTGCTAAAAGTCGCGCGAGGGGTCGCTCGCGCGATATGCCCAATTTTCGTTTTATTATAAAAACCTTTCTTTCTGCCAGAGTACAGGAAGATCGCTCGCGCGATCTGCCTAATTTTTATTTTTCTAATTAAAATCTTTTCTGTCTGCCTGAAATTGCACAGCTCGCGTGAGGGGTCGCTCGCGCGATCGCGCACGCGAGGTGAAGCAGAGACTTCATCTTCCTCGCTGGAACAACTCTGTTTTTAGTTTAAGGGTCCATTTTGACCCATTTTGCAAATCCGAAGCATATAAGACATATAATATATGTATCTCTTCGGTTTTTCACAATTAAGAATTCACAACTAATTTAACATGATTTCAAACGTAGCTCAAGAATTTTATGAAAAACTAAAAGATAAGAAAACTTAATTTCTAATATACTTTTTCATATGAACAAATTAAGCTCTAAAATTCTAAACATAGCATATATGTTGTATAATCTTTCATAATGATTTCTAAAAACGAATTTTAGTTAAGTTTGAAAAAAAAAATCCATGTTTCTAAGCTTTGAAATTCAAAAGTATAATCATCAATGGGGATTAACAATTACATACACCCAAGTAGTAACTAAGCATGAATTACATTTAAGAGTGAGTTTAAAATACTCACAGATTGAAGATAGAAGTGATTGATTGAGAGAGAAAATCAAAAATAAGAATTCCACTCGTAAGCTTAGCTATAGAGATGAAGCTTTCTTTCTCCAGAAATTTAGAACTCTCAACTCTCTCTGAAACTCTCTGAATTTCTGATTGAAATGAACTTAATGTGTGTGTGTGTAGTGTATGTATATAGAGAACCAAACTTCGCCACCAAGTACATTGTCATTCACTCAACAAAATGATTTTAATTTTACTAATTTACAAAAGTTGTGATATAAACCATTACAAATATAGATATACGTAGAGGTTATACAACCTTCAGATGATCCAAGGGCCAAGTAGGTATGTAGGGGTCCAAGCTTGAGTGTGTTTGGAAATTTAGCTTATGGCACAACAATTACACACAAGTTAAACATTCCCAAACATTGCCTTAACCAATGATTAGTTTCCATAAATGGCAAGTAAAGTGTATGTCATATCTAGCTTTACATCACTTCCATTTAATTCTAAATTTTATTTTCATATTTAATTGGAAATTGCATTGTCCATATTTAATTTAATTGTAATCGCATTGGCATATTTAAAATCAATTAGCATTGTCTGCTTTTATTTTATTTTCAGTCTCATGTTTGGAATATTAATCTCTTATCTAATTCACATTTATATTTTATTGGGGGGGGGGGGGGGGGGGGCAAACTGCAATTTTACAAAATTAGTAATACCTGTGTGGATTTCAAAGTCTGTATTTCAAAACGGTGAAAGTAACTTCTATTGACTCAATCAGTATTTTTATAAAACCAGAAAATCAATTCTTACGTTAAAATGGAATCCCTGTATTTTTGTGGTGACCACCGCGCCCCGAAAATACCAGTTTATGTCCAAAACTGTCCGCGCTGTGTAAGCTTCCACAGATTTTGGAAGTGACTGATTTGGACATTTGCTTTATTGCCATTTATGGCAAGTAATCATTGGATGTGCCTTGTTTGGGAATGCTTTGTGTGTGTATGTATCCTTAAGGCCACAAGTTGTTATTCCCAAACACACACAAATTGCCCCCTACTAGTCTAGTGTTGCCTCTTCACAATCTGTAGAGATTGTGTATACGTATGTATATCAACCCACACACATACACAACTGTGAATTGGTGGTTCTTTAGAAATTAAGAAAAGAAATTCATTTTGTTGAGTTAACCTCAAGAGACTTGGAGCCCAAGCCCTTCCCTTGGTTTCTCTACATATACACTACTCACACACATTCTCTATCTGCACTTTGTTATAAACACAGAGAGATTTGAGAAGAGATACACAGAGTTTTATAGAGAGAGATAGCACATCACCATAACTTCAAGTTTGTATTTGGAATTTCTTATTTGGATTCTTTCTCAACAATCACTTCCATCTCTAATCTCAGTGAGTATTTTTAACTCACTCCCAATGTAATCTCATACTTATTTGCTGTGTATTATTTCAATTCTGTCAACCTCCATTGATGAATTTTGGTATGAACTTCAAAGCTTGAAAACATGGATTTCCAAAACTTAACCAAAATCAGTTATGTGAATGAAATATGATAGATTGTAGTGAGTAGAGTATATGGTTGTAAAATTAGAGCTTATTTCGTTCATAGGAGAAAGTATATTAAGAATTAGATTTTGACATGTTTTAGTTTTTCCTAAAATTGGAGAACTATGAATCAAATGGTGTTAAATTGACTTTAGATTATTAATCCTTGTGAAAAACCGAAGAGAATCATATATTATATGTCCTATATACTTTAGAATTCCAAAATGGGTCATTTTGGACCCCTTAAACTGAAACAGGGCAGTTTCTGCGAAGAAGACGAAGCCTCAGCTTCATCTCGCGCCACGATCGCGCGCGCGAGAATCGCGCGAGCGGCCCGCGCGAGCGACCCTTCGCGCGAGCGGCCCGCGCGCGCGAGGCAGCCTTCCCCAAGCAGACGTAAGAATTTATATATATATATATTTAGAAATTGGCTGGTCGCGCGAGCGAGGGTCGCGCGAGGACCCCCTTCGCGCGAGCGATCCGCGCGCGCGACCCTGTTTTCCTCAGGCAGACAGAAAAGGTTATTAATAAAGGAAAATGGGCTTATCGCGCGAGCGGCCCGCGCGAGCGACCCTTCGCGCGAGCGGCCCGCGCGCGCGAGGTAGTGCAGTTTCTGTTTTTGTCTGTCTTTCTGTTAAGGGACTGTTTGGATGAAATTTATAAACTGTTAAGGCTCTGTTTGGGAATTTAGTTGATCAGAACTCTAATTGGTTATGTTTAAGAGATTTAAACATTGTAGTATAACTCATTAATCCCCGTACGCGTGTTGTTTCTTGATTCTGCATTTTTGTTTAAGTGCATACCATTCATGTGAGTCAGTGGTACATGCATTGGGGTGTCAGTCTGTGTGAAAAGAGTAATGGTAGTGTGGAAAGGGTATGAGATTGTGTTTGTGGTTGTGGTTGTGGTTATGGTTGAGTATGAGTTTGTGGTCGTGGTTGTGGTAGAGTTTGTGGAAGAGGGTATCTTTGAAATGCGACGGTGGCAAATAAGGACACTCCCTGACGCCCATGGAAGCGTTAAAGTGTGTGAAGCCGAACTCGGACACTCCCTGGCACCCATGGTAGTGCTAAAGTGTGGCCTACGGACACTCCCTGATAACTCAAGTCTGGATACTGTGTGAGGGGTTGCCCCGGTATTTGCATGGCGGTTAGGGTATTCAAAGTGTGAGGCATTGGACACTCCCTGGTACCCCGGACCAAAGTGTGAGGCAAACTGGACACTCCCTGGCGCCCCGTTGCTAAAGTGTGGCTATCGGAGTGTTTCAAAGATACCAGGAGTAGGATAGTGGGTTGTTGTGGATGTCGAGAGAAAAGAGTCGGCGAGATGAGTGTGGTGCATTGTCTCATTTCACGAGTATCTGTATTTATAAATGTAAGACTTTTATTATACTCCTTGTTGTTTTATAAAATAAATTCTTTCAGTATTTTAATAATGAAAAAAGGTAAATGGGTATGATTTACATTCAAAGTCATGTTTTTAATACTCATCAGCTTCTTGAAGCTGACGACGTTGATGCGTCCTGGACATTCGTGTTCAGGCTTTTCAGGTTACAATCAGGAGGAATCATACGACTATGCTAATTGAGAATGGCTGCATCTGGAATAAAGAAACTGTTTATTTTATGCATTAAGTTTATTTGTTGGAGTTTTAAACTGTTTTGCTGTTAAGGATGACTGTAATAGACTTTAAGATATTATTTTATTTTCAAGGCGGTCTGTGCCTTAGTTGACCCCGGTTTATAAGATGTAATAAGATAGAAAATTTTTGTAAGCCTTGATTGCTTTACTCTGATTATTATGTTTTGTTGTTTGACGTTTGGGACGGAATCGATCCTTCAAACTGTCGCGACCTACGGGTCCATAAAGGAAATTAAACGCTTTCCTTATTTATGCTACGTCGGGGCGTGACAGGATTTAGTGGTATCAGAGCCAGGTTATTATTTATCACAAGATAGTTTAGCCAGGTTAGGGTTTACCAGTATAGACCCGATTCCACATTCCATTAAGTGTTACACACCCGATGATACGACAGGGAGGATAGACTCAGAACCCAAACGCCTAAGATTATTCTGTTCTGACTTTAAGTAGTACCCTTTTCAGGTATGGATCCAGCTCCCCCACTTTATGTACCAGACAGGTTCGGAGGACACTTCGTATTACCTGGGGCAGTAATCCCAGCTTTTATTGACTTATATCAGACGGCCGTAGAGCAGTTGGCCGTGACGACGGTTGTATCTGAGGTTTGGCACCAGGTCCACGTGGTAGGCCTAGTTGACCTGACCCGTATCCGTTTCGAGCTTCGATATTTCGCAGAGGCTCAGCGTCTAGTGTTGGTCGAGGTTCTGCGATTGGTCGATAGCGATGCTTTCTACCTACCCCTCGAGATCCAGGTCGTGCATGCCCACCTGGCTCAGTTAGAGATGCCTCCGCCGGTTGTACCCATTGCTGAGGACGATGCAGAGGTTGTCCACGTGGTCCCAGTAGGTGGGGAGATCTTGGAGGACGGCATAGGTCTGGACGATCTTGCCGCTGAGCTCGAGGCGGAGCTAGCACTTGAGCTAGCCCTGCCTGAGGAGATGGTAGATGAGGCGGATGCTCCTGTACCCGCTTCATCGTCCACCTCTCACAGCTATGACGGGGTTGGACCGTTCGTTATTCAGCGTTTTCGCCCTGTCGATTCGCTAGATCTCCTGATGGCCGCTTATGGAGATGATTGATGTTTTAGTTACAACTTGTACATATTAACTACTTTTAACTATTAGCTCTGTCTCTTTTTGCAACTGTAATTACATGCATTAGAGTGTAGGGCAATGACCCCATTTTTGTAACATTAACTCTTGCATGCGTCCTAACCCATGCAGATAGGGTAGGCATTGATCTGACCATACATGCTTTTTGTATCTACTTGGCAGAAGTTATATATATAAGATATACTCTTTTGAATGTTGTTGTCATTTAAATTACTTCATATCACTGTCGCATGCATGTTTCTCATTCTACTACCACTATCATGCATAGAATGGCTGGAGGAGTCAGGAGAAACAGGAACCTGATCGAGGGAGCACCCGAAGCTGCTGATCCTACCGGGATGTTTGAAGCGTTTATCAGACGGTTAGAAAGGGTCGGTAATACAAACGACAACCGAAGAGACCGTCAAACGGGAGACAAGTTGCTAGAAAGATTCCGTGCTCTAAGGCCCGAACAGTTTGCGGGTACCGCGGAACCCTGGAAGGCGGAACAATGGTTGAGACAGATGGACCGGATGTTTGAAGCTGTCCAATGTAACGAGATAGACAAGAGAAGATTGGCTACGTTTCAGCTGACCGATGCTGCCGCAGATTGGTGGGATTCGGTCATAGCTACTATCGGTAATGGAGCTGCAACGGGGATGACGTGGACTGCGTTTAAGGGGAGATTTTTGGAGAAGTATTTCCCAGCTACGGAAAGGCACAGAAGAGAGAAGGAATTCATGGATCTGACGCAAGGAACCAAGTCGGTGCAAGAATACACCACACAGTTTGAAAGACTGTCTCGGTTTGCCCCACACTTGGTTGATACTGAAGAGAAGAAGATCCGCAAGTATAATCAAGGGCTGACACCGCAGATTCGCCGCTTGACCCTCGGCCACTTGGATAAATCGTTTGAAGGACTTGTTGGTTTGGCTACTGATCTGGAAGAAGATGCTCGAGTGAGCCGAAAACAATTTGAATTCCGACCGCCTCAAAGGGGTAATTTTGGGAATAGACCACCAATGAACCGTACCCAAGGGCAGAAGAGGAATTTTGACGGAAGCAAGAAGACCCAGGCTATTACCTATCCAACTCAACCCCGAGTAGGAGAAGGAAGTAGTAGTGGAAAGTGTTTCAACTGTGGCAACCCTGGTCATGTGGCTCGTGATTGTAAGGCACCAAGGCGTGCTACTCAGCAAGGGATAGTCTGCTTCAACTGTGGTGAACCAGGTCACATCAGCAGGTTCTGTACTGCTCCTAAGCAGGTGACTTATGGTCAACAGGGTCAGACTCGCTTGAATGCTGTTATCCCTGATGCCGATGGATATGATGGAACTGCGTATGAAGAAGGAAATTATGGAGAAGCTCAACCTGATCAGCAAGCAGTAGAAGGTACATTAACTCTGTTTAACTCCCATGTTAAAGTGTTATTTGATACGGGTGCTGCTCTTTCGTTCATATCTGTTAATACAATTCGAAGATTGGGTATTTTACCTCATCGCTTAGAGAAAGCTTTGAAGGCTACTTCGCCATTAGGAGCTGCGGTCAGATTAGGACACGTGTGCAAGGATTGTCCCTTACGGTTAGGAGACCGTGAAATCCCTGCTAGATTGATTGTCCTATCAATGAAGGAGTTTGACATAATCCTAGGAATGGATTGGCTCTCTCAGAATCAAGTGAAGCTGGATTGTGCGAGGAAGAGAATTACATTCCCCGACAATGAGAATCAACCCTTCGATTTTCAATGTAACCCTTCGGGAGATATGTTCCTCACGAGATGTTTAGCCAACATCGAAGTCGTCAGTACAGAGGTGACAGCGTCATCTATACCTGTAGTCAAGGACTTCGAAGAAGTGTTTGAAGATGTTTCTGGTTTACTGCCCGAGAGAAGTATAGAGTTCTGTATCGAGCTTATACCGGGTACCGTACCAATTACCAAGGTTCCCTACAGAATGGCCCCCACAGAACTGTTGGAATTGAAGGAACAAGTTCAAGAGCTCGAGAACCTAGGTTTTGTACGCCCAAGTACATCGCCTTGGGGAGCACCGGTATTATTTGTAAAGAAGAAGGACGGAACGCTCAGGTTGTGTATCGACTACAGAGAACTGAACCGTGTGACTATCAAGAACAAGTATCCCTTGCCTCGGATTGATGATTTGTTTGATCAACTACAAGGAGCTACGACATTTTCCAAGATAGACCTAAGGTCGGGATATCATCAGTTGAGGGTACGAAAAGAAGACATACCTAAGACTGCTTTCAGAACCCGATATGGTCATTATGAATTTCTAGTGATGCCGTTTGGAATGACGAATGCCCCGGCAGTATTCATGGATTTGATGAACATAGTGTTCAAGCCTTATTTAGATCAGTTTGTCATCGTCTTTATTGATGATATTTTGATCTATTCTAAGTCAGGAGAAGAACACGAGCAACATCTACGGATTGCGATGCAGACGCTCAAGGACCATCAGTTGTATGCCAAGTTCAGTAAGTGTGAGTTCTGGTTGCAAGAAGTGAAATTTCTGGGACACAAGGTATCATCTCAAGGAATTTCTGTAGATTCGTCCAAGACCGATGCTGTATCAAACTGGGTTAGGCCGAGCAACCCTACAGAAGTTCGGAGTTTTCTTGGACTCGTAGGCTATTACAGGAGATTCGTTGAGGGATTCTCAAAAATAGCAGCACCTTTAACTGGGTTGACGAAGAAGAATTTGAAGTTTGAATGGACAGAGAAGCATGAGCGAGCCTTTCTAGAGTTGAAAGAGAGACTCACAACCGCACCGGTACTAGCAATACCCAAGCCTGATGAGAAGTTCACTATCTTTAGTGACGCATCATATCAAGGGTTAGGGTGTCAGTCTGTGTGGAAAAGAGTAATGGTAGTGTGGAAAGGGTATGAGATTGTGTTTGTGGTTGTGGTTGTGGTTATGGTTGAGTATGAGTTTGTGGTCGTGGTTGTGGTTGTGGTTGTGGTAGAGTTTGTGGAAGAGGGTATCTTTGAAATGCGACGGTGGCAAATAAGGACACTCCCTGACGCCCATGGAAGCGTTAAAGTGTGTGAAGCCGAACTCGGACACTCCCTGGCACCCATGGCAGTGCTAAAGTGTGGCCTACGGACACTCCCTGATAACTCAAGTCTGGATACTGTGTGAGGGGTTGCCCCGGTATTTGCATGGCGGTTAGGGTATTCAAAGTGTGAGGCATTGGACACTCCCTGGTACCCCGGACCAAAGTGTGAGGCAAACTGGACACTCCCTGGCGCCCCGTTGCTAAAGTGTGGCTATCGGAGTGTTTCAAAGATACCAGGAGTAGGATAGTGGGTTGTTGTGGATGTCGAGAGAAAAGAGTCGGCGAGATGAGTGTGGTGCATTGTCTCATTTCACGAGTATCTGTATTTATAAATGTAAGACTTTTATTATACTCCTTGTTGTTTTATAAAATAAATTCTTTCAGTATTTTAATAATGAAAAAAGGTAAATGGGTATGATTTACATTCAAAGTCATGTTTTTAATACTCACCAGCTTCTTGAAGCTGACGACGTTGATGCGTCCTGGACATTCGTGTTCAGGCTTTTCAGGTTACAATCAGGAGGAATCATACGACTATGCTAATTGAGAATGGCTGCATCTGGAATAAAGAAACTGTTTATTTTATGCATTAAGTTTATTTGTTGGAGTTTTAAACTGTTTTGCTGTTAAGGATGACTGTAATAGACTTTAAGATATTATTTTATTTTCAAGGCGGTCTGTGCCTTAGTTGACCCCGGTTTATAAGATGTAATAAGATAGAAAATTTTTGTAAGCCTTGATTGCTTTACTCTGATTATTATGTTTTGTTGTTTGACGTTTGGGACGGAATCGATCCTTCAAACTGTCGCGACCTACGGGTCCATAAAGGAAATTAAACGCTTTCCTTATTTATGCTACGTCGGGGCGTGACAGGATTTAGTGGTATCAGAGCCAGGTTATTATTTATCACAAGATAGTTTAGCCAGGTTAGGGTTTACCAGTATAGACCCGATTCCACATTCCATTAAGTGTTACACACCCGATGATACGACAGGGAGGATAGACTCAGAACCCAAACGCCTAAGATTATTCTGTTCTGACTTTAAGTAGTACCCTTTTCAGGTATGGATCCAGCTCCCCCACTTTATGTACCAGACAGGTTCGGAGGACACTTCGTATTACCTGGGGCAGTAGTCCCAGCTTTTATTGACTTATATCAGACGGCCGTAGAGCAGTTGGCCGTGACGACGGTTGTATCTGAGGTTTGGCACCAGGTCCACGTGGTAGGCCTAGTTGACCTGACCCGTATCCGTTTCGAGCTTCGATATTTCGCAGAGGCTCAGCGTCTAGTGTTGGTCGAGGTTCTGCGATTGGTCGATAGCGATGCTTTCTACCTACCCCTCGAGATCCAGGTCGTGCATGCCCACCTGGCTCAGTTAGAGATGCCTCCGCCGGTTGTACCCATTGCTGAGGACGATGCAGAGGTTGTCCACGTGGTCCCAGTAGGTGGGGAGATCTTGGAGGACCGCATAGGTCTGGACGATCTTGCCGCTGAGCTCGAGGCGGAGCTAGCACTTGAGCTAGCCCTGCCTGAGGAGATGGTAGATGAGGCGGATGCTCCTGTACCCGCTTCATCGTCCACCTCTCACAGCTATGACGGGGTTGGACCGTTCGTTGTTCAGCGTTTTCGCCCTGTCGATTCGCTAGATCTCCTGATGGCCGCTTATGGAGATGATTGATGTTTTAGTTACAACTTGTACATATTAACTACTTTTAACTATTAGCTCTGTCTCTTTTTGCAACTGTAATTACATGCATTAGAGTGTAGGGCAATGACCCCATTTTTGTAACATTAACTCTTGCATGCGTCCTAACCCATGCAGATAGGGTAGGCATTGATCTGACCATACATGCTTTTTGTATCTACTTGGCAGAAGTTATATATATAAGATATACTCTTTTGAATGTTGTTGTCATTTAAATTACTTCATATCACTGTCGCATGCATGTTTCTCATTCTACTACCACTATCATGCATAGAATGGCTGGAGGAGTCAGGAGAAACAGGAACCTGATCGAGGGAGCACCCGAAGCTGCTGATCCTACCGGGATGTTTGAAGCGTTTATCAGACGGTTAGAAAGGATCGGTAATACAAACGACAACCGAAGAGACCGTCAAACGGGAGACAAGTTGCTAGAAAGATTCCGTGCTCTAAGGCCCGAACAGTTTGCGGGTACCGCGGAACCCTGGAAGGCGGAACAATGGTTGAGATAGATGGACCGGATGTTTGAAGCTGTCCAATGTAACGAGATAGATAAGAGAAGATTGGCTACGTTTCAGCTGACCGATGCTGCCGCAGATTGGTGGGATTCGGTCATAGCTACTATCGGGAATGGAGCTGCAACGGGGATGACGTGGACTGCGTTTAAGGGGAGATTTTTGGAGAAGTATTTCCCAGCTACGGAAAGGCACAGAAGAGAGAAGGAATTCATGGATCTGACGCAAGGAACCAAGTCGGTGCAAGAATACACCACACAGTTCGAAAGACTGTCTCGGTTTGCCCCACACTTGGTTGATACTGAAGAGAAGAAGATTCGCAAGTATAATCAAGGGCTGACACCGCAGATTCGCCGCTTGACCCTCGGCCACTTGGATAAATCGTTTGAAGGACTTGTTGGTTTGGCTACTGATCTGGAAGAAGATGCTCGAGTGAGCCGAAAACAATTTGAATTCCGACCGCCTCAAAGGGGTAATTTTGGGAATAGACCACCAATGAACCGTACCCAAGGGCAGAAGAGGAATTTCGACGAAAGCAAGAAGACCCAGGCTATTACCTATCCAACTCAACCCCGAGTAGGAGAAGGAAGTAGTAGTGGAAAGTGTTTCAACTGTGGCAACCCTGGTCATGTGGCTCGTGATTGTAAGGCACCAAGGCGTGCTACTCAGCAAGGGATAGTCTGCTTCAACTGTGGTGAACCAGGTCACATCAGCAGGTTCTGTACTGCTCCTAAGCAGGTGACTTATGGTCAACAGGGTCAGACTCGCTTGAATGCTGTTATCCCTGATGCCGATGGATATGATGGAACTGCGTATGAAGAAGGAAATTATGGAGAAGCTCAACCTGATCAGCAAGCAGTAGAAGGTACATTAACTCTGTTTAACTCCCATGTTAAAGTGTTATTTGATACGGGTGCTGCTCTTTCGTTCATATCTGTTAATACAATTCGAAGATTGGGTATTTTACCTCATCGCTTAGAGAAAGCTTTGAAGGCTACTTCGCCATTAGGAGCTGCGGTCAGATTAGGACACGTGTGCAAGGATTGTCCCTTACGGTTAGGAGACCGTGAAATCCCTGCTAGATTGATTGTCCTATCAATGAAGGAGTTTGACATAATCCTAGGAATGGATTGGCTCTCTCAGAATCAAGTGAAGCTGGATTGTGCGAGGAAGAGAATTACATTCCCCGACAATGAGAATCAACCCTTCGATTTTCAATGTAACCCTTCGGGAGATATGTTCCTCACGAGATGTTTAGCCAACATCGAAGTCGTCAGTACAGAGGTGACAGCGTCATCTATACCTGTAGTCAAGGACTTCGAAGAAGTGTTTGAAGATGTTTCTGGTTTACTGCCCGAGAGAAGTATAGAGTTCTGTATCGAGCTTATACCGGGTACCGTACCAATTACCAAGGTTCCCTACAGAATGGCCCCCACAGAACTGTTGGAATTGAAGGAACAAGTTCAAGAGCTCGAGAACCTAGGTTTTGTACGCCCAAGTACATCGCCTTGGGGAGCACCGGTATTATTTGTAAAGAAGAAGGACGGAACGCTCAGGTTGTGTATCGACTACAGAGAACTGAACCGTGTGACTATCAAGAACAAGTATCCCTTGCCTCGGATTGATGATTTGTTTGATCAACTACAAGGAGCTACGACATTTTCCAAGATAGACCTAAGGTCGGGATATCATCAGTTGAGGGTACGAAAAGAAGACATACCTAAGACTGCTTTCAGAACCCGATATGGTCATTATGAATTTCTAGTGATGCCGTTTGGAATGACGAATGCCCCGGCAGTATTCATGGATTTGATGAACATAGTGTTCAAGCCTTATTTAGATCAGTTTGTCATCGTCTTTATTGATGATATTTTGATCTATTCTAAGTCAGGAGAAGAACACGAGCAACATCTACGGATTGCGATGCAGACGCTCAAGGACCATCAGTTGTATGCCAAGTTCAGTAAGTGTGAGTTCTGGTTGCAAGAAGTGAAATTTCTGGGACACAAGGTATCATCTCAAGGAATTTCTGTAGATTCGTCCAAGACCGATGCTGTATCAAACTGGGTTAGGCCGAGCAACCCTACAGAAGTTCGGAGTTTTCTTGGACTCGCAGGCTATTACAGGAGATTCGTTGAGGGATTCTCAAAAATAGCAGCACCTTTAACTGGGTTGACGAAGAAGAATTTGAAGTTTGAATGGACAGAGAAGCATGAGCGAGCCTTTCTAGAGTTGAAAGAGAGACTCACAACCGCACCGGTACTAGCAATACCCAAGCCTGATGAGAAGTTCACTATCTTTAGTGACGCATCATATCAAGGGTTAGGGTGTCAGTCTGTGTGGAAAAGAGTAATGGTAGTGTGGAAAGGGTATGAGATTGTGTTTGTGGTTGTGGTTGTGGTTATGGTTGAGTATGAGTTTGTGGTCGTGGTTGTGGTTGTGGTTGTGGTAGAGTTTGTGGAAGAGGGTATCTTTGAAATGCGACGGTGGCAAATAAGGACACTCCCTGACGCCCATGGAAGCGTTAAAGTGTGTGAAGCCGAACTCGGACACTCCCTGGCACCCATGGCAGTGCTAAAGTGTGGCCTACGGACACTCCCTGATAACTCAAGTCTGGATACTGTGTGAGGGGTTGCCCCGGTATTTGCATGGCGGTTAGGGTATTCAAAGTGTGAGGCATTGGACACTCCCTGGTACCCCGGACCAAAGTGTGAGGCAAACTGGACACTCCCTGGCGCCCCGTTGCTAAAGTGTGGCTATCGGAGTGTTTCAAAGATACCAGGAGTAGGATAGTGGGTTGTTGTGGATGTCGAGAGAAAAGAGTCGGCGAGATGAGTGTGGTGCATTGTCTCATTTCACGAGTATCTGTATTTATAAATGTAAGACTTTTATTATACTCCTTGTTGTTTTATAAAATAAATTCTTTCAGTATTTTAATAATGAAAAAAGGTAAATGGGTATGATTTACATTCAAAGTCATGTTTTTAATACTCACCAGCTTCTTGAAGCTGACGACGTTGATGCGTCCTGGACATTCGTGTTCAGGCTTTTCAGGTTACAATCAGGAGGAATCATACGACTATGCTAATTGAGAATGGCTGCATCTGGAATAAAGAAACTGTTTATTTTATGCATTAAGTTTATTTGTTGGAGTTTTAAACTGTTTTGCTGTTAAGGATGACTGTAATAGACTTTAAGATATTATTTTATTTTCAAGGCGGTCTGTGCCTTAGTTGACCCCGGTTTATAAGATGTAATAAGATAGAAAATTTTTGTAAGCCTTGATTGCTTTACTCTGATTATTATGTTTTGTTGTTTGACGTTTGGGACGGAATCGATCCTTCAAACTGTCGCGACCTACGGGTCCATAAAGGAAATTAAACGCTTTCCTTATTTATGCTACGTCGGGGCGTGACAGGATTTAGTGGTATCAGAGCCAGGTTATTATTTATCACAAGATAGTTTAGCCAGGTTAGGGTTTACCAGTATAGACCCGATTCCACATTCCATTAAGTGTTACACACCCGATGATACGACAGGGAGGATAGACTCAGAACCCAAACGCCTAAGATTATTCTGTTCTGACTTTAAGTAGTACCCTTTTCAGGTATGGATCCAGCTCCCCCACTTTATGTACCAGACAGGTTCGGAGGACACTTCGTATTACCTGGGGCAGTAGTCCCAGCTTTTATTGACTTATATCAGACGGCCGTAGAGCAGTTGGCCGTGACGACGGTTGTATCTGAGGTTTGGCACCAGGTCCACGTGGTAGGCCTAGTTGACCTGACCCGTATCCGTTTCGAGCTTCGATATTTCGCAGAGGCTCAGCGTCTAGTGTTGGTCGAGGTTCTGCGATTGGTCGATAGCGATGCTTTCTACCTACCCCTCGAGATCCAGGTCGTGCATGCCCACCTGGCTCAGTTAGAGATGCCTCCGCCGGTTGTACCCATTGCTGAGGACGATGCAGAGGTTGTCCACGTGGTCCCAGTAGGTGGGGAGATCTTGGAGGACCGCATAGGTCTGGACGATCTTGCCGCTGAGCTCGAGGCGGAGCTAGCACTTGAGCTAGCCCTGCCTGAGGAGATGGTAGATGAGGCGGATGCTCCTGTACCCGCTTCATCGTCCACCTCTCACAGCTATGACGGGGTTGGACCGTTCGTTGTTCAGCGTTTTCGCCCTGTCGATTCGCTAGATCTCCTGATGGCCGCTTATGGAGATGATTGATGTTTTAGTTACAACTTGTACATATTAACTACTTTTAACTATTAGCTCTGTCTCTTTTTGCAACTGTAATTACATGCATTAGAGTGTAGGGCAATGACCCCATTTTTGTAACATTAACTCTTGCATGCGTCCTAACCCATGCAGATAGGGTAGGCATTGATCTGACCATACATGCTTTTTGTATCTACTTGGCAGAAGTTATATATATAAGATATACTCTTTTGAATGTTGTTGTCATTTAAATTACTTCATATCACTGTCGCATGCATGTTTCTCATTCTACTACCACTATCATGCATAGAATGGCTGGAGGAGTCAGGAGAAACAGGAACCTGATCGAGGGAGCACCCGAAGCTGCTGATCCTACCGGGATGTTTGAAGCGTTTATCAGACGGTTAGAAAGGATCGGTAATACAAACGACAACCGAAGAGACCGTCAAACGGGAGACAAGTTGCTAGAAAGATTCCGTGCTCTAAGGCCCGAACAGTTTGCGGGTACCGCGGAACCCTGGAAGGCGGAACAATGGTTGAGATAGATGGACCGGATGTTTGAAGCTGTCCAATGTAACGAGATAGATAAGAGAAGATTGGCTACGTTTCAGCTGACCGATGCTGCCGCAGATTGGTGGGATTCGGTCATAGCTACTATCGGGAATGGAGCTGCAACGGGGATGACGTGGACTGCGTTTAAGGGGAGATTTTTGGAGAAGTATTTCCCAGCTACGGAAAGGCACAGAAGAGAGAAGGAATTCATGGATCTGACGCAAGGAACCAAGTCGGTGCAAGAATACACCACACAGTTCGAAAGACTGTCTCGGTTTGCCCCACACTTGGTTGATACTGAAGAGAAGAAGATTCGCAAGTATAATCAAGGGCTGACACCGCAGATTCGCCGCTTGACCCTCGGCCACTTGGATAAATCGTTTGAAGGACTTATTGGTTTGGCTACTGATCTGGAAGAAGATGCTCGAGTGAGCCGAAAACAATTTGAATTCCGACCGCCTCAAAGGGGTAATTTTGGGAATAGACCACCAATGAACCGTACCCAAGGGCAGAAGAGGAATTTCGACGAAAGCAAGAAGACCCAGGCTATTACCTATCCAACTCAACCCCGAGTAGGAGAAGGAAGTAGTAGTGGAAAGTGTTTCAACTGTGGCAACCCTGGTCATGTGGCTCGTGATTGTAAGGCACCAAGGCGTGCTACTCAGCAAGGGATAGTCTGCTTCAACTGTGGTGAACCAGGTCACATCAGCAGGTTCTGTACTGCTCCTAAGCAGGTGACTTATGGTCAACAGGGTCAGACTCGCTTGAATGCTGTTATCCCTGATGCCGATGGATATGATGGAACTGCGTATGAAGAAGGAAATTATGGAGAAGCTCAACCTGATCAGCAAGCAGTAGAAGGTACATTAACTCTGTTTAACTCCCATGTTAAAGTGTTATTTGATACGGGTGCTGCTCTTTCGTTCATATCTGTTAATACAATTCGAAGATTGGGTATTTTACCTCATCGCTTAGAGAAAGCTTTGAAGGCTACTTCGCCATTAGGAGCTGCGGTCAGATTAGGACACGTGTGCAAGGATTGTCCCTTACGGTTAGGAGACCGTGAAATCCCTGCTAGATTGATTGTCCTATCAATGAAGGAGTTTGACATAATCCTAGGAATGGATTGGCTCTCTCAGAATCAAGTGAAGCTGGATTGTGCGAGGAAGAGAATTACATTCCCCGACAATGAGAATCAACCCTTCGATTTTCAATGTAACCCTTCGGGAGATATGTTCCTCACGAGATGTTTAGCCAACATCGAAGTCGTCAGTACAGAGGTGACAGCGTCATCTATACCTGTAGTCAAGGACTTCGAAGAAGTGTTTGAAGATGTTTCTGGTTTACTGCCCGAGAGAAGTATAGAGTTCTGTATCGAGCTTATACCGGGTACCGTACCAATTACCAAGGTTCCCTACAGAATGGCCCCCACAGAACTGTTGGAATTGAAGGAACAAGTTCAAGAGCTCGAGAACCTAGGTTTTGTACGCCCAAGTACATCGCCTTGGGGAGCACCGGTATTATTTGTAAAGAAGAAGGACGGAACGCTCAGGTTGTGTATCGACTACAGAGAACTGAACCGTGTGACTATCAAGAACAAGTATCCCTTGCCTCGGATTGATGATTTGTTTGATCAACTACAAGGAGCTACGACATTTTCCAAGATAGACCTAAGGTCGGGATATCATCAGTTGAGGGTACGAAAAGAAGACATACCTAAGACTGCTTTCAGAACCCGATATGGTCATTATGAATTTCTAGTGATGCCGTTTGGAATGACGAATGCCCCGGCAGTATTCATGGATTTGATGAACATAGTGTTCAAGCCTTATTTAGATCAGTTTGTCATCGTCTTTATTGATGATATTTTGATCTATTCTAAGTCAGGAGAAGAACACGAGCAACATCTACGGATTGCGATGCAGACGCTCAAGGACCATCAGTTGTATGCCAAGTTCAGTAAGTGTGAGTTCTGGTTGCAAGAAGTGAAATTTCTGGGACACAAGGTATCATCTCAAGGAATTTCTGTAGATTCGTCCAAGACCGATGCTGTATCAAACTGGGTTAGGCCGAGCAACCCTACAGAAGTTCGGAGTTTTCTTGGACTCGCAGGCTATTACAGGAGATTCGTTGAGGGATTCTCAAAAATAGCAGCACCTTTAACTGGGTTGACGAAGAAGAATTTGAAGTTTGAATGGACAGAGAAGCATGAGCGAGCCTTTCTAGAGTTGAAAGAGAGACTCACAACCGCACCGGTACTAGCAATACCCAAGCCTGATGAGAAGTTCACTATCTTTAGTGACGCATCATATCAAGGGTTAGGGTGTCAGTCTGTGTGGAAAAGAGTAATGGTAGTGTGGAAAGGGTATGAGATTGTGTTTGTGGTTGTGGTTGTGGTTATGGTTGAGTATGAGTTTGTGGTCGTGGTTGTGGTTGTGGTTGTGGTAGAGTTTGTGGAAGAGGGTATCTTTGAAATGCGACGGTGGCAAATAAGGACACTCCCTGACGCCCATGGAAGCGTTAAAGTGTGTGAAGCCGAACTCGGACACTCCCTGGCACCCATGGCAGTGCTAAAGTGTGGCCTACGGACACTCCCTGATAACTCAAGTCTGGATACTGTGTGAGGGGTTGCCCCGGTATTTGCATGGCGGTTAGGGTATTCAAAGTGTGAGGCATTGGACACTCCCTGGTACCCCGGACCAAAGTGTGAGGCAAACTGGACACTCCCTGGCGCCCCGTTGCTAAAGTGTGGCTATCGGAGTGTTTCAAAGATACCAGGAGTAGGATAGTGGGTTGTTGTGGATGTCGAGAGAAAAGAGTCGGCGAGATGAGTGTGGTGCATTGTCTCATTTCACGAGTATCTGTATTTATAAATGTAAGACTTTTATTATACTCCTTGTTGTTTTATAAAATAAATTCTTTCAGTATTTTAATAATGAAAAAAGGTAAATGGGTATGATTTACATTCAAAGTCATGTTTTTAATACTCACCAGCTTCTTGAAGCTGACGACGTTGATGCGTCCTGGACATTCGTGTTCAGGCTTTTCAGGTTACAATCAGGAGGAATCATACGACTATGCTAATTGAGAATGGCTGCATCTGGAATAAAGAAACTGTTTATTTTATGCATTAAGTTTATTTGTTGGAGTTTTAAACTGTTTTGCTGTTAAGGATGACTGTAATAGACTTTAAGATATTATTTTATTTTCAAGGCGGTCTGTGCCTTAGTTGACCCCGGTTTATAAGATGTAATAAGATAGAAAATTTTTGTAAGCCTTGATTGCTTTACTCTGATTATTATGTTTTGTTGTTTGACGTTTGGGACGGAATCGATCCTTCAAACTGTCGCGACCTACGGGTCCATAAAGGAAATTAAACGCTTTTCTTATTTATGCTACGTCGGGGCGTGACAAATACATTGCATACATATATACATATATTTGTATATACTTGCAAAGATATACATACATTCATATGTACACACACACACACACACACACACACACACATATATATATATGTGTATGTGTGCATACACAAGAATGCAATCTTGTTAAACCAAATCAATCTCCCAAAACAAGTCCCAAAAAATAAACAAAAAAATCATAGAGGAAGTAGATTTAGAGAATCAACCAAACTGATCCTTTTTTTGCAATGAAGAGTGTTTTAGGGATTTTTAGGCCATTTGTTTTTCAGAGGATGAAGTCGCTATTGGTGGTGAGCTTGGTTGTGAATGTCTAATTGATATATACATATATATATATATATGTACACACGATTATGATGTATGAGACTTCATACATCACACCATACAAGGGTTTCAATGTAGTGAAAAAATGGTGGGTATATACTATATAGTAGGGGTGAACAAAAAAATCGAAAATCGAAAACCGACAAAAATCGACAGGCCAAAAAAACCTATTGGTCGGTTTACAACATATATGTACAAACTAAAACCGACCGAAAAATCAACCAAAATCGCAAAACCGACCAAAATCGAACCTACTAGTGGGTTTTAAAATACACAAAAAATCGACCAAAATTGACCGTATACACCCCTAGTATATAGAGTAATAGGAAAGTGTAAGAGTTTTTAAGCTTAAGGTTATCATGGAAATGAAGGACAAGAGTATAGAGTAATTTATTTTAATTTAAATTGATGTGGGCATGTAAAGAGTAAATATGTGTGGAAAGTAAAATATGTTGGTGTTGATAGTATCACTCTAAAATTAATAAATAATAGGGACAAATACATTTTACACCCTTGTAGTTTTGTCTCCTGTGTCAGTTTAGTCCTTGTAATTTAGAAAGTGTCACTTTAATTCCTGTAGTTTCATAAGTGTGTTAAATAAGTACAATAAGTTCTTTAGTGACTAATAATTTTGTCATTAAAAGTAAAAAATTTGTCACAAAAGTGTTTGAGGGACTAAAACAACACACTTATGAAATTATAGGGTCTAAAATAACACTTTCTAAATTACATTAATCAAATTACTCCCTCCGTCCCATTTTATGTGTTTATTTTTCCTTTTTAGGATGCCCCAAAATTGTTGTCCACTTTCCTAAATTAGTATGCAAATTTTACTTAATTTCCCAAACTACCCTTCCTTGCAATCAATACCAAAACAAAACAAAAAAAGAAAGTGCAATAATTATTGGTAATTATAAAAAGTAGGTGTAGATTCTTTTTATCCCCTAAATAGTTTGATTCCCCAAAATGAACACATAAAATGAGACGGAGAAAAAAAAATAAAAAAAGAAAGAAAGAAGCAAACTAGAAGAATGTAAAATATACTCCGTAATTAAACCTAAATAATAGTACTGAAAATTATGGTGGGGGACAGTTGGAGGAGCCAAAAAGGAAGGTATTAATCCATACCTTTTTTTTGTGGTCCTGGCATGCGAATTAAACACCGGCACACGGAAATTGATGGACCTTTTGTGGGGGGGAAGGATTTTGGTTGCGTGTGGACCGTGTGGTGTGGTGACATTAGACGAATTTGGTGGACGCGTGGAGTTTAGTATGGTATGTACAATTTATATTAGAGTAATATTTGGGGCACTAACAACTTCCACTAACACTTACTAACACACTCTATCTCTCTCCTAGTGGTACTGTGGGGTCCGCAGTGGGCCCCGCAGTACCACTAGGAGAGAGATAGAGTGTGTTAGTAAGTGTTAGTGGAAGTTGTTAGTGCCCCTAGCATTACCCTTTATATTAACGGTTGGTAGTCTCATGATGATCATTATTGTTTGTTTGTTTTGTCTGTGGTTACGTCTTTTGCATAGCTGTGTGCGGCCCTGTGTCCATACATATTTTGTCAATTCCGGGTTTACAAAAAATAATAATTTTTCCCCAATTCTATAACGATAATGATTTATCAACTTCTTACAATCTCACAAGTTTATGTTTTATTAAAGAGGGGGAAAAAAACTTGGGAACAAATTTGCTCATTTAAGTACTTCATTGAGTGAGTAAGGCTTAGTTTGGCCCTTACGTGATGCTTTTTTTCTTTTTTAAAGTCCAATTTTATGTTAATTCATTTGGTAATTAGTTTATGAGCTTTACAAAAATTGAACTTAGGACTTTTTTGGAGGGAGCTTTTAAAAGCTCTAGAATGGAGCTTTTAAAAGCTCAAGATTATCTTTTGGTTTCATGGTGTCTTTTTGAAGAGTAGTGTGCCACTTGTATAAAATTATCAAAAAACTTAGGCTTAGTTTGGCCCCCATGTGGCTTTTTAAAAGGAGCTTATGAAATTTAGCACTAAGTTCTTTGATAATTTTATACAAGTGGCACACTACTCTTCAAAAAGACATCATGAAACCAATAAGCAACCTTGGGCTTTTAAAAGCTCCCTCCAAAAAAGTCATAAGTTCAATTTTTGCAAAGCTCATAAACTAGTTACCAAATGAATTAACATTAAATTGTACTTTAAAAAAGGAGAAGCACCACATGGGGGCCAAACTAAGCCTTAGTAATAAATTTCATAAGCTCCTTTTAAAAAGCCACGTGGGGGCCAAACGAAGCCTAAGTAGAACCTATTACTTTTGCTCCTTAATTCATTCTCATTTTAGCTTTACAAAGTTGTGGATCCCACTTTCTTACCCAATGAAATACTTGAGTGAGCAAAATTTGGGTGAACAAATTTATTCTCAAAAATATTGGCCAATCGAGTAGACTTAGTTACCGTTTGATGAAATTAAAAATTAAGTATTGAATTTTTCGGTTGAAAGTTTATAAGCTAAGAAATTTACTTGAATTAAAACAAAAATTACTTGGAACAATAACATTTTTTACTTAAAATTTATAGTAAGTTTTTGGTTAGGAGTATTTTTTAGTTAATGGGTGCCCTAACATAACATCAACATGCTGGACAGAAATAATGTTTTATTCTTAACACTTAATTAGAATATTAAACACATTCGTAATTACACTTTGTTATACAAGTAAGGTATTATCCTATAACTTAATTAATTTGCACATATAACATTGTGAATAACACTTAATATAACCGTCTTATGTGCATTTTGTACTGTTTTGAGATGTTATTTATTTACGTACATACGTTGTACATATGAGACATGTTAAAAAAAAAACGTACCGAACTAATAACAGGACAAAGTAGCATGAAACATGCCTAAGTAAATGTACTTAAATCTTCTCCTTTTAGTAGGTGAGAAAATGGTAAATGCTCAATGAATAAGAGATTATTATGAAATTAATCAGTGTTCAAGTGCCAAAAATGTCCAAAAAAATAATGAAAAAGAAATCATTGATCTTTGGAAGTTTTTGTCAATTGAGGACGATATCGGTCTTCTTTCTAATTATTTTCGCCACAACTGTCAAGTAGGAGAAAATACAGATTGCAACGATAACACAACATCACCTTGTACACTTGGTATCACCAACCAATCAACTTTTTAAGAGAAATTATTTAGTGTGATGGTCACACCATATATGTGACCATGTTGACGTGGTCTAATTTTTTAATCTAAATCACACATCCGCCACATATTTCCAGTGAGGCCATGACAAGTAGTAGTCAATTGATAAATTGCTATCATCTCTTGAAAATAGGGGTTACATATATGGAAGAGATTAAAATGTCACACCATATCTGTATACTGATGTGGTGCGACGGTCACACTGAATAATTTCTCCAGATGTCACTTGAAAAATTAGATAAAAGTGATTGGTTGATGACTCCACATAAATACAGTAACGTGGAGTCACCGTTGCAATCAATATTTGCTTCAAGTAGGATTTGAAATTAATTGAAGTTATGCAATTAGAAGTTTATCCTTATATTGAAATACCATTTTCAACCAAAAATCTGTTTTGCCTCAAAGTGAATATGTCATAGAAAAATGTTACTAACAAAAAAGTAGAAGGATATCAATCTAATTTGATGAATAATGGGAAATTACCTATCAATGTCGGAGATATCAAGAATGAATTGCCTTATTAATAATAATAATAATAATAATAATAATAATAATAATAATAATAATAATTGTAAAAATAAGAGAAGAATATCTTTCTTTTTTTTATTTTCCAAAATATTCCCCCAAATCTTCCGCCCTGAACTAATCCTCAACGGAGATCTCTCCGAAAGATAATTTTCTGCTAAGACTTATCTATACGAACTCAAACTTAAAACCCCTTTCAACTCGGGCCAAATCAGGCCAACTGCCTCGTGGTAGAAGAATATCTTTCAATAACAACTTTGACACTTGCTTTTCTTGAATATATTGCTAGACAAATGATGAGTCTCCAACTATATCATATTTGCAGATTCTGACAGCAAAAATATTTAAATAAGGCCTAATAATTATACCACCATATAGCAGGCTTCACTTTGGGTACAAAATGACAATTCCAATTTAAACCAATAAAAAGCTTGAAAATTTAAGGGCTAAACTCATTCAATTGAAGGATTTTTTGAAGGATTTCTAGTGATACATGTTATTTATTTAATTTATTTATTCATTAATTTAATTTTTTTTGCTAAACCTAGTAATACATGCAGGGCCGGTCCCGAGTATTAGGAAGCCCGAGACGAACTATTAAAAATGAGGCCCTTATACGGGGGTTCAGGGGCAGCGCCCTTAATGCTATTTTTTTTTTCGGTCTACTTATACATAATTTACAATTTTTTTAGGATTTACTTATACATAATTGGTCATTTTTTTGGGGATCTATAAGTCTATTTGTGAAACTTAAACATTGTATGGTATTTTTTAAAATTCTAGAGGGGCCTATTTATAAAAATCAATAAAAATTTTCACTAAAAGTGTAATTTTCAAAATTCTAGGGCCTTCGCTTTTGAGTTTTATATACATGTATATTAATATATATGTAGTTGATGACACTAAATTGGGCATTGAGGATGTCTAAATGTAAAATACTAAAAATCTCAAGATAAAATCTCATTATAAAAATTTCACAAAAATCCTCAAAATTTGTGAACTTTGATAGCCCGGGACGGTTTCTTCGGGCCGGCCACGAATACATGTTAAGGTTACTTAAAAATTGAAGAAATTTTCCCTACTGGTTTGACACAGTCATATAGATATGGTCTTGTTTTTTTATAACTCTTTTCAACACGTTTAAGCTTTGTTAGTCAGAAGAGATGAAACTCAAAACATGCACGCGCATGATTAAATAAATTTGCACTGACAAAAAAAAAAAAAATTAATAATTAATTTGTCCAAGAAATAGTGTAACCTTTTTGAACCTAAGTTTATAATAATATATATAACCTTGAACCTTGTCAATTTGTTGAACTAAGTTAATAATAATAAACCAAATTAATTTGAACCTTGAATATGACCTCATCTGGCATGGACGCTAAACTCTGACTAGGCCATGAGTCCATGACGCGTTGTTCATTCACATACAAGAAATAATAATTAAGACAAAGAATACGGAAACCATTGGCTTAATTACAAATTTACAAAGTAAATCCAAGAGTATAAATAAAACTCAAAATCTTCAATATAACTTATGATACTTCCACATTTTTCAAACATGAGAAAAACCTCTCACTTTTTTTAACTGGCTAATGATTGTAAATTTGTTTAGTTTGTTTGATTTTTTTTTTTTTTTTTTTTTTTTTTTTGCCTTCATGCAAAATCACTCTTTAGTTTCGACAACATATTTTTTGTCTGTGCTGTGTAACAATTACCTCTTTTTTAATAGACTTAGTTATACAAGTCATTCAACTATTGCCTTACTAGTACAGCTTATCATTACATGAACCAAGAGTGACCACCTATGCAAAAACTTGTTAGTTATTAAAAAAAAAATTAGGGACTAACTCAAAATGATGAGTTTTTATTTACGATAATGCTATGTGCACATAAAGTGTACACATAAAAATTTGGGACATTCATTTATGTGCACATTTTATGTACATCAATCACTACTTTTTTATTTAAAATGCTTCTAAAATTATGGACGGTCACGTTAAACTCATGGACGCCCAAATAAGCCATAATGGTATAGGCTCTGTTTTATATATATATATATATATATATATGGGAGAGGGGGATGAGGTTTGAACACCGAACCTATGCATTGGAGGAGACTTATATATGCCAATCTCTTTGCCACTTAAACTATATCAACCTATGCGTATAGACTCTGTTTTTTATTCTGAAATAATTAAATCATTGAGAAAAAAGTTGAACAAACAAACCATACCACCAATGACTAAAAACATTATGAAGTCGTCAATGGAATGAATTGTATTTCATAAAAAAAAATTTTAAAAAAAATATCAAATGAATTGTATTAACTTAAAGTTGGAAACTTAATATTCATGAGTGGTCCCATGTTGACAAACCTTGTATTGTAACAACATTTGATTTTTCGTTAATTGAACCTCCAAATCCGCCTATCAAATAAAAAATGAAAGGAAGAAACAAATTGCAATACATGTCACAATTAAATGGTACAAGTTCAAACCAGTTCTAAAGTTGGAGGAACAAGGACGAGGACTGATCTAGGAATCTAACTTAAGGGGCGAGCTCAATAATCTTTAAAAAAGAATAGGGTGGGTGAGTCTTTATACTTAAAGTATATTTACGAATAATATTAGTATAAATAAACGCTAATTTTTCCTTCTTTCAAATCTATGGGTGGTCGCCCTTGCTTGCCCCTTTTGGATCCATCATTCAATAACTTAAAGTATATTTAAAAAATCAAGAAATGTGTGTTGAATGAGAATTGTCATCCAGCTTCTTAATTTGGTCACATTTGGCGACGACTTTGTGATTATATAGAACTCCAAAGGCTCAAATAAAATTGTTTGACAAAAAAGTTTTTGCAATTGAATCGTAAAAGAATGTGTGCCAATTGAAAGAAAAAAATAAAATCAAACATCGCTACAAAAGCAAAAATTGTTGCCAAACAAGTTCGTTCTCCGTCTTCTATCTCTATCTTGCATATGTCACATCTATGGAATTAAGTCAACAGAACTGTGAAAATATTGTACATCTTGTACATGAGGTGGTTGAAAGAAGAAATAATACTCCTTAGACATTTGTTTTAACTCTATTTAATTTGCTATGATTATATTTTTGTGTCACGTCCGTTTTAGAAAATCATGATTTTTAAAATGCATAAATGAAATTTTGTGAATTGAGAGTGAGGTTGATTGGAGGTCAACGGTAAGGTATCAATCGAAGACACGGTAATAAGAAATCATATGGCATTAACACGATGTAAATGATATTTATGTGATTAAATATTATTTGTGATATCTGGTATTTTCATGAATAGTAAATTTATCTGTGTAGAGTAAATTCTGGTAGTTTTGATATCACTGTAGAGCATTTTGAACATCGTGGTGAGAACATGAGTGACACGTTATATAAAAGGTAAGTTGTGTAGAGATTTCACAGAATTTAATTTTCGGACATATATTTTGAACCGAAACGAAACCTAGAGGAAAACTTTTATAAATTTTAGTTTTCACTCGTGAAGGCATAAAATTGACGTGTGCGACATTTCAAGAGTTAATTAGAAATTTTAAGAACTCGTGGGGAGGTAAACGTAATTTTCGAAAGTTGTGCCTATAAATAGTAGTGGATGAGATTTTCATTCTATCCAAAACTTACAAAATATCTAGAGAGAGGAGAGAGAAAAGAGATTTGATCCTACAATCTTCCCGACGACAAACGGAAACCGTTCGTCCGTCAGTTTTCAATCAAATTCTAGATTTGAACTCCTCGAGGTAAGAGCTTCATTTTGATACATCTTAGGCCTCGTTTGGAAAAGTTTTTTTGAAAAGCTAATTTTAAGAATTTGAGAAAAGCATGTCTATACTTGTAGGAATCACTTAAGATCGGAGATTCGACGTTTATTTGGTCTCTTAGTACTTTTCCTGAAGTTTGAGAGTTATAGCTCGAGGTATGAATTCCGAACCTATGTAATATAGGAAATTTTGGATGTTTTAGATATTTTGTATGAATTGTGATCTGGGTAAACTTATGTATTAAATTAAGTCCGTTAAATTTTAGCGAGTACGTATAGAAAAGCACGGTGACATGATTATGTGAGTATGCTAAATGTTTATGTGAGTCAAAGGGGAGTTTGATATAATTTCAAGTCTGTGCACGCCTCTCGATGTTTGAAAGTTTTTAGTAGTGAGAAGTGGCCTTGGTGTGAGAAGTGGCCAACCAGAGCAGATGGATGCAATGGTTGAGTGATCCTTGGCTAACCATTAGCATCGCGGTTTAAGATTTAAGACTTGCCGATATACTAGGTGAATGCGTATCTCTCTCCCCGGAGACTAAAATTATGTGATTTAGATATTTAAAACATGAATTGCCTCATATGCATTTGTTTAGAATTGTACACTCAGCATATAGCTGAGCAGTGAAGACTTCTTCCATTGCAGGTGAAAAGAAAAAGGACAAAAATAAGCGAGAAAAGTGAAGGCGAGGAATGCCGGGGGAATCACATTTGTTTATACTTTTGTTTTATTCCTAAACTTGTATAAGGATTTGGGAAGTATAATGTGTGATAATAAAACCTTGTGTTTAGCTCCGTGGTTGTAACACCCGCTCCCGCGATTAATTGTTAATTATGATTTGGTATGCATTAGCATAATTAATTGGTATTTATTAACACATGTTTAAGTGAGTTTCAACTCACTAGTTGATTATGGGTGTCCAGATTGGGAACCCAATGTTGGCCAATGTGGCAGTCCCAAATTGAGACATGATTTGAGAAAGTTCCATTGTGATGGGACAAAGTTGTGGAATCACCCTTATGTGCTTAAATGTTTATTAAGGCATATGTGAAATATTTACATGTTGTTTAGAATATATTGATTATTGTTAGGGACCAATTATGTGGTCATTTAGCATACCTTGGTGAGGACGAAATGAACACGTTACATAATTAGTAGGCTAATTAGAAACTTCATAAAATTATGTGGGACCACTTATGGGACCCACGCGAGACATAGACAAATACCCACTTAAATTTGGAGGACTAAATAAGTTGTTATAAAACTAATCGGGGGTGTAATTTCAAATAACCAGAAAATTGGTGGGTTTTATAATAAAAAGATAAAACCATATATGAGCTGGGAATTAAGAGGAGATCCATATCTCTTCTTCTCCAAAAATTCAGTCGGTTAGAGAACGGAAAGGGACGGGGTTTGCCGGAGCTCATCGGCAACGATTGACGGCGCGTTCGACTACCAATTTCAATTCCGAGACCGGATTTGGACTCGTAGAGGTGAGTTCTACGTTTTGGTACTGATTTTATTGAGTATAATCGTCGTAATTTTTGAGACCCAATTCGGAGCGGTAATCCGTAGTTGGTCGAATTCATGTAGGATTTTAACCCGGAGTAGATTTGGGCTTCAATTTCACAACTAGGAATGAATTGCTAAGAGGTGAGTGGTTTCAATCTTGTGTTTGGATGAGATTTGTGTTTGTGTTCATGTGGGTGTAAATTACATGCCTATTTAGCTAATTATCCATGTTTAGCTATAATTATATGAAAAGCACGGTGATATGTTTATGTGAGCATGTTTAGTTGTCTATGTGGGTCAAAGGAAAGCTTGTATGAATCCACCATGAGATTGTTCCGTGGTGACGACCACTTGTTGCCGACAACGGCATTAGACCGCACGTGTGTGGCGTGGGTCATTGGCTTGTGCCGTGGACTATTGGGGGAGTCGCGGACTTGCGGGTAGTGGTGGATGAAATACTTGCTTATCCGGAGATCAATTTACTTGTTGAGTTGAATATAAACATGATATGTCATCCGTGTATCTCTCACTAAGCATATAGCTTATATATTGTAGTGGTTATTGAATAACCATTGTAGGTGAGCACGACGGCGAGAATCCGGGAAGATGAGCTTGGGGTTCGTGGTGTCGAGGAAGCTTGTAAATGTTGTAGTATCATGTATATAGTTGTTTTTGAGCTAAACTTATAGTTTTGGTGCAAAACTTGTGGTTGTAATAGTTAACTTGAGTTTATGTTAAAACTTGGAGAGATATGTTAGTTTTGGCTTAATCGTTCCAAAACTTGTGTAAATTTGGTAATTGAAGCTTAGAATGTTGTTGGTATCTTCCATGCCTTGATAATGTAGTTTTGAGCATGCTTGAATGAAAATTTTGTTTAAAAACATGTTTTGGTTGATCATAGTAGCATTGGGAGTATTTGGGAGAGATTTGGGAGAGATTTGAGGAGTATGTGGGAGAGATTGCATTTCATATCTTGTTTATTGTATATGAACATGTTAGAGTCTCTTAGGAATGTTTTGAAATGGTTTAGAAATGATTTTGAAATGTTTTTGTAAGTTTCCAAGAAGTTTGATTTGGTTTGGTATTGATTTGGGCATGTTTAGCAGAGTTTTTGACAGTAAAAATGACCTCTGCTGAGCCCGGATCGATCCGGGTTAAAGGGGGGATCGATCCGGCCTTTTTCGGGGGCATTCTGATACCAAAATCCTTAAATGGATCGATCCGGCTTTTGAGCGGATCGATCCGCTCACAATTTTGCTGCACTGCTGACCTTTACGGAAACGGACATAACTTTCTTTAGAAAACTCGGTTTCGCGCGCCGTTTTTTGCGTTGGAACCGGGATTCAAAAACCTATCTTTTGGTATAAAATTTGCTATACCTTATTAATGACCATTTTGCCCTTGGGCTTGTTTTGTCTAACTCAAAGGTTGATTTGAGCGTGTTTTTCCTCCTTTTCACTTGTAACTTGTTGTTTGAAGGCCTTGGTGGCGTGCCACGTGTCTTGGGTTCACATGTGTGGATTCGGGGCGTGACATTTAGTGGTATCAGAGCAATAGGCTTAGAAACTTTGGGACGAGAGACGACGACTTGAGAGTAACGCGTAGATATTGAGCATATAGTTGCATCACATGTATGCACATGATTATTGATGCTATGTTATGATTGCTTAATCATTTATATCATATGATATATGGCATAGCATGCATAGTATTCATGCATATGTAACTGGCAGGCAAGAATTTGGTGAAAAATGGACCAAAACCGAGACCTTGATGCAAGAATGGATCGTTTGGTGGATTTGGTAACTAACTTCGTTGGTGCCGTTGGTGATCGAGTACCACCAGTAAATGAAAGGCATGCAAATCCAAATCCTGAACCAAGGGTGGACCGTATTACGATTGAGCAATTCTATAAGAGAAAACCGACTACGTTTGATGGGGGACCGGATCCGATGACAGCTATTCATTGGGTATCAGATATGGAGCGAATATTCCGTGCTATAGAATGTAGCGAAGAGCAAAAGATTACGTTTTCCACTGATACTCTGAAAGAAGGTGCTCAGAATTGGTGGGTGGGTTTACTTGATCAAGGTAGGCCGACCACTTGGGATAAGTTTGTGGAAGAGTTTTACAAGCGATATTTTCCTCGAGCAGCTAAAGCACAAAAGCGTCGGGAATTCATGAATCTCCAACAGGGCGATATGACGGTGAATGAATACATCTCCAAGTACAGTGAATTACTGCGATTTGCAAAGGATACAGTGACAACCGAGGAAGACAAAGCTCGAAAGTTTGAAGAGGGGTTGAGGGATAACATCCAATGTAGGGTGGATACTCATGAATTTGGAACCGTTGCCCAAGTCCAGAATGCAGCTCTCATAGCCGAACGAGATATTAACAAGTACAAGCAGGGACAACAAGGAAAGCGACAAGGAGAAGACAAAGGGAAGGGGCAAGGCTTCTTCAAGAAACCATTTTCAAGAGGGCCTGGGTCAGGTTCAGGTAGTCAAGGTGGAAGTTCATTTACTGAGGGAGTTCGACCGTTGTGTCCTACATGTAATCGCCGACATGGGGGAGTTTGTTATTTGCTAAGCACGTGCAACATTTGTAAGCAAGTGGGGCACATATCCAAGAATTGTCCGCAATCCAGAACACGACCGCCTAGCTCTGTGAGTTCAATTCCGGATATGAGGGGCAAATGTTTTGATTGTGGGCAGCCGGGACATTTTTCTAAGGATTGTCCAAAGAAGCGACAACAAGGGGCAAGCTCTATGGCGTCCAGCGGAGCAAGGTCGGGACCGCCCACTGATAAAGGAAAAGGCGTGGAACAGAGGCAAGGGAAGTCTTTTCAACTCGTACCAGGGAACATGTCAGCTACAGACTCCGTACTGTCAGGTATACTTTATATCTGTTCACATCCAGCACGAATTTTGATAGATTCAGGGTCAACGCATTCGTTTGTTTCACATGAATTTGTCAAACATTTACATAGCATGTCAGAACCCTTAGGGTATGATCTATCCGTATCATTACCTCTAAGTAAACCGTTAGTGACCTCTTCAGTGTTCAAAGCATGTGAAGTCAGAGTAGGTGACAGGGTATTGACTGTTGACTTAATTCCGTTAACCGTCAACTACTTTGACGTAATCTTGGGAATGGATTGGTTGTCTACAAATCAGGCTACAATAAATTGTGAACAGAAAAGGGTTAATTTTCAATTACCAGGGCAAAAAGAGTTTACCTTCCAAGGGGTTGGTGTAGCAGCACCACCATATATGATATCAGTAATTCAGGCTGGGAAATTGTTGAAAAAGGGTTGTCAGGGATTCCTATGTAGTATAATTGATACACGTGTCACGGGGACTAGAATAGAAGATATTTCGATAGTACGAGAGTTTCCGGATGTATTTCCTGAGGATCTACCAAACATGCTAATTGAGCGGGAGATTGAGTTTATTATTGAGGTAGCACCTGGATCACAACCGGTATCAAAGACACCGTACAGAATGGCACCCGTGGAACTGAAAGAGCTAAAGAACCAGTTACAAGAGTTACTTGACAAGGGATTCATTCGACCTAGTGTTTCTCCGTGGGGAGCACCGGTTTTATTTGTCAAGAAGAAGGACGGAACCATGCGAATGTGTATTGATTATCGGGAACTGAACAAGTTGACCATTAAAAACAAATATCCATTGCCGAGGATTGATGATTTGTTCGATCAACTTCAAGGAGCTCAAGTGTTCTCAAAGATCGACTTGAGATCGGGCTATCATCAACTAAAAGTTAAAGAGGAGGATGTGGAGAAGACAGCGTTCAGGACTCGATATGGACATTATGAGTTTATGGTTATGCCATTCGGAGTTACTAATGCGCCTGCAGCTTTTATGGATTTGATGAACCGGGTATTCAAGGAATACTTAGATGAATTTGTAATTGTCTTCATTGATGATATTTTAGTCTACTCTAAAAGTGTTGAAGATCACGAGAAGCATTTACGATTGGTGTTGCAACGGCTTCGCGAGAAGAAATTATTTGGTAAATTGAAGAAATGTGAGTTTTGGCTTACGGAGATAGCATTTTTGGGACATGTGATTTCTAAAGCAGGTGTTTCAGTGGATCCACAGAAAATTGAAGCAGTAGCCAATTGGAATCCACCGAAAAATGTGTCAGAAGTTCGAAGTTTCTTGGGTTTGGCCGGGTATTACCGAAGGTTTGTAGAAAACTTCTCAAGAATTGCGATGCCTATGACTCAACTAATGAGAAAAGATGTTCCTTTTGTTTGGAGTTCTGAATGTGAGAAAAGTTTCAAGGAATTGAAGACTAGACTTATAACAGCACCGATATTGACGATTCCGTCGGGGACTGAGGGGTTTGTTATCTTCAGCGATGCTTCGCATCGAGGTCTAGGATGTGTCCTAATGCAGAATGGCAAAGTAATTGCATATGCTTCACGACAACTGAGACCACATGAAACCAATTACCCAACACACGACTTAGAATTGGTAGCTGTAATCTTTGCCTTGAAGATTTGGAGACATTACCTATACGGGGAACGATGTGAAATTTACACGGATCACAAAAGCTTGAAGTATATATTCACTCAGAGAGACTTGAATATGAGACAGAGACGGTGGTTAGAGTTAATGAAAGATTATGATTTGTCGATCCAATATCACCCAGGGAAGGCCAATGTGGTGGCCGATGCATTGAGTCGAAAGGCACCCGGTAACTTAGCTTATGTTTTGACTTCTCAAGAGAAGTTAATTCGTGAAATGGAGCTATTGAAACTCGAAGTAATTCCAAGAACTGAGGGAGCTTTGATGGCAGCTATTATAGCACAACCGACACTTGTGGATGAAATTAGAATGAAACAACTTCAAGATCCAAATTTGAGGAAGATTTGTGACGGAATTCCTGAGGGTAAGCAACCGGATTTCACTTATATAGATGGTGTATTGAAATATAGAAATCGAATTTGTGTACCCGATGTTAATGGGATTAAATTGACGATTCTAGAAGAGGCGCACAACACCAAATATTCCATTCATCCGGGAAGTACTAAAATGTATCGTGATCTACGAGAGAACTATTGGTGGTTTGGAATGAAGCGAGAAATAGCTGAACACGTAGCAAAGTGTATGGTGTGTCAACGGGTAAAAGCAGAACATCAAAGATCAGCGGGATTATTGCAACCATTGCCAGTACCAGAATGGAAATGGGAGAACATCACGATGGATTTTGTAGCAGGTTTACCAAAATCCAGAAGATCAAATGATAGTATTTGGGTAATTGTTGACCGATTAACCAAGTCTGCGCATTTTCTCGCAATTAAGACGAATGATCCGATGAAGTTGGCAGAGTTATATGTTCAGGAAATTGTAAGGCTTCATGGAGTTCCAGTGTCTATTATCTCTGATAGAGATAGTAGATTTACATCAAGATTTTGGAGGGATTTACAAGAGGCTATGGGCACAAAGTTGAATTTTAGCACAGCTTTCCATCCGCAGACTGATGGACAGTCAGAGCGGGTAATTCAGATATTGGAAGATATGCTTAGATTATGTGTTCTTGATTTCAAAGGTGATTGGGAACAACACTTGTCGTTGGCTGAATTTACTTATAATAATAGTTTTCAATCCAGTATTGGGATGGCACCTTTTGAGGCTTTATATGGGCGTAGATGTCGTTCGCCGATTTGTTGGGCTGAGGTAGGAGAACGGAAACTATTGGGACCTGAGATAGTTCAGCAGACCACAGAGAAAGTTAAGGTGATACAACAACGATTGCAAACAGCACAAAGTCGTTACAAGAGCTATGCGGATTTGAAAAGGAGACTAATAGAGTTTGAAGTTGGTGATTATGTGTTCCTAAAGGTGTCACCGACCAAAGGGATTGTGAGGTTTGGAAAACGTGGAAAACTGAATCCGAGGTACGTTGGACCGTTTGAAATCATTGGTAGAGTTGGACCAGTAACATACCGGTTAGAGCTACCACAAGAAATGGAAAATGTTCATAATGTGTTTCATGTATCAATGTTGCGACGTTGTGTGTCAGATGCACGTCATATCATTACACCAGAACCGTTGGAAATTAGAGAAGACTTGACTTACATAGAACATCCAGTGAGAATTCTTGATACAAAAGTTCAAGTTTTGAGAACCAAGTCTATCCCATTAGTTATGGTTTTGTGGCGGAATCACTCCGTGGAAGAGGCTACGTGGGAACGGGAAGAGGAGATGCGTGAGAAGTATCCATTCCTATTCGAAACTTGAGGTACTTTAAGTTTGGGGACAAACTTCTTTTAAGGAGGGGAGAGATGTAACACCCGCTCCCGCGATTAATTGTTAATTATGATTTGGTATGCATTAGCATAATTAATTGGTATTTATTAACACATGTTTAAGTGAGTTTCAACTCACTAGTTGATTATGGGTGTCCAGATTGGGAACCCAATGTTGGCCAATGTGGCAGTCCCAAATTGAGACATGATTTGAGAAAGTTCCATTGTGATGGGACAAAGTTGTGGAATCACCCTTATGTGCTTAAATGTTTATTAAGGCATATGTGAAATATTTACATGTTGTTTAGAATATATTGATTATTGTTAGGGACCAATTATGTGGTCATTTAGCATACCTTGGTGAGGACGAAATGAACACGTTACATAATTAGTAGGCTAATTAGAAACTTCATAAAATTATGTGGGACCACTTATGGGACCCACGCGAGACATAGACAAATACCCACTTAAATTTGGAGGACTAAATAAGTTGTTATAAAACTAATCGGGGGTGTAATTTCAAATAACCAGAAAATTGGTGGGTTTTATAATAAAAAGATAAAACCATATATGAGCTGGGAATTAAGAGGAGATCCATATCTCTTCTTCTCCAAAAATTCAGTCGGTTAGAGAACGGAAAGGGACGGGGTTTGCCGGAGCTCATCGGCAACGATTGACGGCGCGTTCGACTACCAATTTCAATTCCGAGACCGGATTTGGACTCGTAGAGGTGAGTTCTACGTTTTGGTACTGATTTTATTGAGTATAATCGTCGTAATTTTTGAGACCCAATTCGGAGCGGTAATCCGTAGTTGGTCGAATTCATGTAGGATTTTAACCCGGAGTAGATTTGGGCTTCAATTTCACAACTAGGAATGAATTGCTTAGAGGTGAGTGGTTTCAATCTTGTGTTTGGATGAGATTTGTGTTTGTGTTCATGTGGGTGTAAATTACATGCCTATTTAGCTAATTATCCATGTTTAGCTATAATTATATGAAAAGCACGGTGATATGTTTATGTGAGCATGTTTAGTTGTCTATGTGGGTCAAAGGAAAGCTTGTATGAATCCACCATGAGATTGTTCCGTGGTGACGACCACTTGTTGCCGACAACGGCATTAGACCGCACGTGTGTGGCGTGGGTCATTGGCTTGTGCCGTGGACTATTGGGGGAGTCGCGGACTTGCGGGTAGTGGTGGATGAAATACTTGCTTATCCGGAGATCAATTTACTTGTTGAGTTGAATATAAACATGATATGTCATCCGTGTATCTCTCACTAAGCATATAGCTTATATATTGTAGTGGTTATTGAATAACCATTGTAGGTGAGCACGACGGCGAGAATCCGGGAAGATGAGCTTGGGGTTCGTGGTGTCGAGGAAGCTTGTAAATGTTGTAGTATCATGTATATAGTTGTTTTTGAGCTAAACTTATAGTTTTGGTGCAAAACTTGTGGTTGTAATAGTTAACTTGAGTTTATGTTAAAACTTGGAGAGATATGTTAGTTTTGGCTTAATCGTTCCAAAACTTGTGTAAATTTGGTAATTGAAGCTTAGAATGTTGTTGGTATCTTCCATGCCTTGATAATGTAGTTTTGAGCATGCTTGAATGAAAATTTTGTTTAAAAACATGTTTTGGTTGATCATAGTAGCATTGGGAGTATTTGGGAGAGATTTGGGAGAGATTTGAGGAGTATGTGGGAGAGATTGCATTTCATATCTTGTTTATTGTATATGAACATGTTAGAGTCTCTTAGGAATGTTTTGAAATGGTTTAGAAATGATTTTGAAATGTTTTTGTAAGTTTCCAAGAAGTTTGATTTGGTTTGGTATTGATTTGGGCATGTTTAGCAGAGTTTTTGACAGTAAAAATGACCTCTGCTGAGCCCGGATCGATCCGGGTTAAAGGGGGGATCGATCCGGCCTTTTTCGGGGGCATTCTGATACCAAAATCCTTAAATGGATCGATCCGGCTTTTGAGCGGATCGATCCGCTCACAATTTTGCTGCACTGCTGACCTTTACGGAAACGGACATAACTTTCTTTAGAAAACTCGGTTTCGCGCGCCGTTTTTTGCGTTGGAACCGGGATTCAAAAACCTATCTTTTGGTATAAAATTTGCTATACCTTATTAATGACCATTTTGCCCTTGGGCTTGTTTTGTCTAACTCAAAGGTTGATTTGAGCGTGTTTTTCCTCCTTTTCACTTGTAACTTGTTGTTTGAAGGCCTTGGTGGCGTGCCACGTGTCTTGGGTTCACATGTGTGGATTCGGGGCGTGACATTTAGTGGTATCAGAGCAATAGGCTTAGAAACTTTGGGACGAGAGACGACGACTTGAGAGTAACGCGTAGATATTGAGCATATAGTTGCATCACATGTATGCACATGATTATTGATGCTATGTTATGATTGCTTAATCATTTATATCATATGATATATGGCATAGCATGCATAGTATTCATGCATATGTAACTGGCAGGCAAGAATTTGGTGAAAAATGGACCAAAACCGAGACCTTGATGCAAGAATGGATCGTTTGGTGGATTTGGTAACTAACTTCGTTGGTGCCGTTGGTGATCGAGTACCACCAGTAAATGAAAGGCATGCAAATCCAAATCCTGAACCAAGGGTGGACCGTATTACGATTGAGCAATTCTATAAGAGAAAACCGACTACGTTTGATGGGGGACCGGATCCGATGACAGCTATTCATTGGGTATCAGATATGGAGCGAATATTCCGTGCTATAGAATGTAGCGAAGAGCAAAAGATTACGTTTTCCACTGATACTCTGAAAGAAGGTGCTCAGAATTGGTGGGTGGGTTTACTTGATCAAGGTAGGCCGACCACTTGGGATAAGTTTGTGGAAGAGTTTTACAAGCGATATTTTCCTCGAGCAGCTAAAGCACAAAAGCGTCGGGAATTCATGAATCTCCAACAGGGCGATATGACGGTGAATGAATACATCTCCAAGTACAGTGAATTACTGCGATTTGCAAAGGATACAGTGACAACCGAGGAAGACAAAGCTCGAAAGTTTGAAGAGGGGTTGAGGGATAACATCCAATGTAGGGTGGATACTCATGAATTTGGAACCGTTGCCCAAGTCCAGAATGCAGCTCTCATAGCCGAACGAGATATTAACAAGTACAAGCAGGGACAACAAGGAAAGCGACAAGGAGAAGACAAAGGGAAGGGGCAAGGCTTCTTCAAGAAACCATTTTCAAGAGGGCCTGGGTCAGGTTCAGGTAGTCAAGGTGGAAGTTCATTTACTGAGGGAGTTCGACCGTTGTGTCCTACATGTAATCGCCGACATGGGGGAGTTTGTTATTTGCTAAGCACGTGCAACATTTGTAAGCAAGTGGGGCACATATCCAAGAATTGTCCGCAATCCAGAACACGACCGCCTAGCTCTGTGAGTTCAATTCCGGATATGAGGGGCAAATGTTTTGATTGTGGGCAGCCGGGACATTTTTCTAAGGATTGTCCAAAGAAGCGACAACAAGGGGCAAGCTCTATGGCGTCCAGCGGAGCAAGGTCGGGACCGCCCACTGATAAAGGAAAAGGCGTGGAACAGAGGCAAGGGAAGTCTTTTCAACTCGTACCAGGGAACATGTCAGCTACAGACTCCGTACTGTCAGGTATACTTTATATCTGTTCACATCCAGCACGAATTTTGATAGATTCAGGGTCAACGCATTCGTTTGTTTCACATGAATTTGTCAAACATTTACATAGCATGTCAGAACCCTTAGGGTATGATCTATCCGTATCATTACCTCTAAGTAAACCGTTAGTGACCTCTTCAGTGTTCAAAGCATGTGAAGTCAGAGTAGGTGACAGGGTATTGACTGTTGACTTAATTCCGTTAACCGTCAACTACTTTGACGTAATCTTGGGAATGGATTGGTTGTCTACAAATCAGGCTACAATAAATTGTGAACAGAAAAGGGTTAATTTTCAATTACCAGGGCAAAAAGAGTTTACCTTCCAAGGGGTTGGTGTAGCAGCACCACCATATATGATATCAGTAATTCAGGCTGGGAAATTGTTGAAAAAGGGTTGTCAGGGATTCCTATGTAGTATAATTGATACACGTGTCACGGGGACTAGAATAGAAGATATTTCGATAGTACGAGAGTTTCCGGATGTATTTCCTGAGGATCTACCAAACATGCTAATTGAGCGGGAGATTGAGTTTATTATTGAGGTAGCACCTGGATCACAACCGGTATCAAAGACACCGTACAGAATGGCACCCGTGGAACTGAAAGAGCTAAAGAACCAGTTACAAGAGTTACTTGACAAGGGATTCATTCGACCTAGTGTTTCTCCGTGGGGAGCACCGGTTTTATTTGTCAAGAAGAAGGACGGAACCATGCGAATGTGTATTGATTATCGGGAACTGAACAAGTTGACCATTAAAAACAAATATCCATTGCCGAGGATTGATGATTTGTTCGATCAACTTCAAGGAGCTCAAGTGTTCTCAAAGATCGACTTGAGATCGGGCTATCATCAACTAAAAGTTAAAGAGGAGGATGTGGAGAAGACAGCGTTCAGGACTCGATATGGACATTATGAGTTTATGGTTATGCCATTCGGAGTTACTAATGCGCCTGCAGCTTTTATGGATTTGATGAACCGGGTATTCAAGGAATACTTAGATGAATTTGTAATTGTCTTCATTGATGATATTTTAGTCTACTCTAAAAGTGTTGAAGATCACGAGAAGCATTTACGATTGGTGTTGCAACGGCTTCGCGAGAAGAAATTATTTGGTAAATTGAAGAAATGTGAGTTTTGGCTTACGGAGATAGCATTTTTGGGACATGTGATTTCTAAAGCAGGTGTTTCAGTGGATCCACAGAAAATTGAAGCAGTAGCCAATTGGAATCCACCGAAAAATGTGTCAGAAGTTCGAAGTTTCTTGGGTTTGGCCGGGTATTACCGAAGGTTTGTAGAAAACTTCTCAAGAATTGCGATGCCTATGACTCAACTAATGAGAAAAGATGTTCCTTTTGTTTGGAGTTCTGAATGTGAGAAAAGTTTCAAGGAATTGAAGACTAGACTTATAACAGCACCGATATTGACGATTCCGTCGGGGACTGAGGGGTTTGTTATCTTCAGCGATGCTTCGCATCGAGGTCTAGGATGTGTCCTAATGCAGAATGGCAAAGTAATTGCATATGCTTCACGACAACTGAGACCACATGAAACCAATTACCCAACACACGACTTAGAATTGGTAGCTGTAATCTTTGCCTTGAAGATTTGGAGACATTACCTATACGGGGAACGATGTGAAATTTACACGGATCACAAAAGCTTGAAGTATATATTCACTCAGAGAGACTTGAATATGAGACAGAGACGGTGGTTAGAGTTAATGAAAGATTATGATTTGTCGATCCAATATCACCCAGGGAAGGCCAATGTGGTGGCCGATGCATTGAGTCGAAAGGCACCCGGTAACTTAGCTTATGTTTTGACTTCTCAAGAGAAGTTAATTCGTGAAATGGAGCTATTGAAACTCGAAGTAATTCCAAGAACTGAGGGAGCTTTGATGGCAGCTATTATAGCACAACCGACACTTGTGGATGAAATTAGAATGAAACAACTTCAAGATCCAAATTTGAGGAAGATTTGTGACGGAATTCCTGAGGGTAAGCAACCGGATTTCACTTATATAGATGGTGTATTGAAATATAGAAATCGAATTTGTGTACCCGATGTTAATGGGATTAAATTGACGATTCTAGAAGAGGCGCACAACACCAAATATTCCATTCATCCGGGAAGTACTAAAATGTATCGTGATCTACGAGAGAACTATTGGTGGTTTGGAATGAAGCGAGAAATAGCTGAACACGTAGCAAAGTGTATGGTGTGTCAACGGGTAAAAGCAGAACATCAAAGATCAGCGGGATTATTGCAACCATTGCCAGTACCAGAATGGAAATGGGAGAACATCACGATGGATTTTGTAGCAGGTTTACCAAAATCCAGAAGATCAAATGATAGTATTTGGGTAATTGTTGACCGATTAACCAAGTCTGCGCATTTTCTCGCAATTAAGACGAATGATCCGATGAAGTTGGCAGAGTTATATGTTCAGGAAATTGTAAGGCTTCATGGAGTTCCAGTGTCTATTATCTCTGATAGAGATAGTAGATTTACATCAAGATTTTGGAGGGATTTACAAGAGGCTATGGGCACAAAGTTGAATTTTAGCACAGCTTTCCATCCGCAGACTGATGGACAGTCAGAGCGGGTAATTCAGATATTGGAAGATATGCTTAGATTATGTGTTCTTGATTTCAAAGGTGATTGGGAACAACACTTGTCGTTGGCTGAATTTACTTATAATAATAGTTTTCAATCCAGTATTGGGATGGCACCTTTTGAGGCTTTATATGGGCGTAGATGTCGTTCGCCGATTTGTTGGGCTGAGGTAGGAGAACGGAAACTATTGGGACCAGAGATAGTTCAGCAGACCACAGAGAAAGTTAAGGTGATACAACAACGATTGCAAACAGCACAAAGTCGTTACAAGAGCTATGCGGATTTGAAAAAGAGACTAATAGAGTTTGAAGTTGGTGATTATGTGTTCCTAAAGGTGTCACCGACCAAAGGGATTGTGAGGTTTGGAAAACGTGGAAAACTGAATTCGAGGTACGTTGGACCGTTTGAAATCATTGGTAGAGTTGGACCAGTAACATACCGGTTAGAGCTACCACAAGAAATGGAAAATGTTCATAATGTGTTTCATGTATCAATGTTGCGACGTTGTGTGTCAGATGCACGTCATATCATTACACCAGAACCGTTGGAAATTAGAGAAGACTTGACTTACATAGAACATCCAGTGAGAATTCTTGATACAAAAGTTCAAGTTTTGAGAACCAAGTCTATCCCATTAGTTATGGTTTTGTGGCGGAATCACTCCGTGGAAGAGGCTACGTGGGAACGGGAAGAGGAGATGCGTGAGAAGTATCCATTCCTATTCGAAACTTGAGGTACTTTAAGTTTGGGGACAAACTTCTTTTAAGGAGGGGAGAGATGTAACACCCGCTCCCGCGATTAATTGTTAATTATGATTTGGTATGCATTAGCATAATTAATTGGTATTTATTAACACATGTTTAAGTGAGTTTCAACTCACTAGTTGATTATGGGTGTCCAGATTGGGAACCCAATGTTGGCCAATGTGGCAGTCCCAAATTGAGACATGATTTGAGAAAGTTCCATTGTGATGGGACAAAGTTGTGGAATCACCCTTATGTGCTTAAATGTTTATTAAGGCATATGTGAAATATTTACATGTTGTTTAGAATATATTGATTATTGTTAGGGACCAATTATGTGGTCATTTAGCATACCTTGGTGAGGACGAAATGAACACGTTACATAATTAGTAGGCTAATTAGAAACTTCATAAAATTATGTGGGACCACTTATGGGACCCACGCGAGACATAGACAAATACCCACTTAAATTTGGAGGACTAAATAAGTTGTTATAAAACTAATCGGGGGTGTAATTTCAAATAACCAGAAAATTGGTGGGTTTTATAATAAAAAGATAAAACCATATATGAGCTGGGAATTAAGAGGAGATCCATATCTCTTCTTCTCCAAAAATTCAGTCGGTTAGAGAACGGAAAGGGACGGGGTTTGCCGGAGCTCATCGGCAACGATTGACGGCGCGTTCGACTACCAATTTCAATTCCGAGACCGGATTTGGACTCGTAGAGGTGAGTTCTACGTTTTGGTACTGATTTTATTGAGTATAATCGTCGTAATTTTTGAGACCCAATTCGGAGCGGTAATCCGTAGTTGGTCGAATTCATGTAGGATTTTAACCCGGAGTAGATTTGGGCTTCAATTTCACAACTAGGAATGAATTGCTTAGAGGTGAGTGGTTTCAATCTTGTGTTTGGATGAGATTTGTGTTTGTGTTCATGTGGGTGTAAATTACATGCCTATTTAGCTAATTATCCATGTTTAGCTATAATTATATGAAAAGCACGGTGATATGTTTATGTGAGCATGTTTAGTTGTCTATGTGGGTCAAAGGAAAGCTTGTATGAATCCACCATGAGATTGTTCCGTGGTGACGACCACTTGTTGCCGACAACGGCATTAGACCGCACGTGTGTGGCGTGGGTCATTGGCTTGTGCCGTGGACTATTGGGGGAGTCGCGGACTTGCGGGTAGTGGTGGATGAAATACTTGCTTATCCGGAGATCAATTTACTTGTTGAGTTGAATATAAACATGATATGTCATCCGTGTATCTCTCACTAAGCATATAGCTTATATATTGTAGTGGTTATTGAATAACCATTGTAGGTGAGCACGACGGCGAGAATCCGGGAAGATGAGCTTGGGGTTCGTGGTGTCGAGGAAGCTTGTAAATGTTGTAGTATCATGTATATAGTTGTTTTTGAGCTAAACTTATAGTTTTGGTGCAAAACTTGTGGTTGTAATAGTTAACTTGAGTTTATGTTAAAACTTGGAGAGATATGTTAGTTTTGGCTTAATCGTTCCAAAACTTGTGTAAATTTGGTAATTGAAGCTTAGAATGTTGTTGGTATCTTCCATGCCTTGATAATGTAGTTTTGAGCATGCTTGAATGAAAATTTTGTTTAAAAACATGTTTTGGTTGATCATAGTAGCATTGGGAGTATTTGGGAGAGATTTGGGAGAGATTTGAGGAGTATGTGGGAGAGATTGCATTTCATATCTTGTTTATTGTATATGAACATGTTAGAGTCTCTTAGGAATGTTTTGAAATGGTTTAGAAATGATTTTGAAATGTTTTTGTAAGTTTCCAAGAAGTTTGATTTGGTTTGGTATTGATTTGGGCATGTTTAGCAGAGTTTTTGACAGTAAAAATGACCTCTGCTGAGCCCGGATCGATCCGGGTTAAAGGGGGGATCGATCCGGCCTTTTTCGGGGGCATTCTGATACCAAAATCCTTAAATGGATCGATCCGGCTTTTGAGCGGATCGATCCGCTCACAATTTTGCTGCACTGCTGACCTTTACGGAAACGGACATAACTTTCTTTAGAAAACTCGGTTTCGCGCGCCGTTTTTTGCGTTGGAACCGGGATTCAAAAACCTATCTTTTGGTATAAAATTTGCTATACCTTATTAATGACCATTTTGCCCTTGGGCTTGTTTTGTCTAACTCAAAGGTTGATTTGAGCGTGTTTTTCCTCCTTTTCACTTGTAACTTGTTGTTTGAAGGCCTTGGTGGCGTGCCACGTGTCTTGGGTTCACATGTGTGGATTCAGGGCGTGACAGTGGTACTGTAATTTTGTATTTAAACTCCTGTATTTATGTTTTACAGTGTGGCAATATAGTGGTGGTTGTTTTAGTTTTGCTTGGAAGACCCTTGATGTGGTTCTGCAGAATGCTCAGCAATCTGCTGGGAATCAGTCGACTGGGTCCCCGATCAGTCGACTGCACTACTGTTCAGTTTGACACACTGCTTCTAATTGTGGCAATTCCAGTCGACTGGACCATGTTTTGGTCGACTGGATTCTTTTCGAAAATGTTGATTTTGGTTCTGCATGGAGGCACAGTCAATTGGAAGGATCCAGTCGACTGAGAAATGAAGGCCCTAGTCGACTGAACCCTATCACAGTCGACTGGACGGCTGGGATTCTGTTTTAAACTCCATTGCTTTAGGTCTTCAGTCGACTGGACTCCCGATTCAGTCGACTGGACCTCTGTATTTCAAAATGGTTTTCTTTTGGACGTGTTCCAATTGGTCAAAACTTTTCTAACTCTGGTTTTTAAGGGATTGTACTTTTATTTTCTGCTGTTATTTTACTTTAAAGGAACTGGATAAGTCTTGATGGCGTGCCACGTGTCCTGTTTTCGCGCGTAACGGAATGGGTCGTGACATTTTGATACATTTACATGTGAAACTAATCAATTGTAATTGATATTGTGCGAAAACAAACAAAAAAGCAGTCCAATTTTAAAAATACAAATTCTAATGAGACCCTAATTCAACGTTACACTACAAACTTTGAGGGACGTCAACTAAAGTTTAGAGAAAGCATAAAGTAATCATATAAGGGGGGGGTGGAATTACTATTGGTTTTTTTTTTTTTTTAACTCAACTCCACTTAATTCCTTAATCTTGTCATTTGATGGCTTAGAGTGGTGTTTTTAAAATGACCAGAGAGTAAGAATTTTTTGAATGTCTCTCCAATTCCTCAAACTTCCTTTCCTTTCCTTTTTCTTTTGTCTTGTTTTATTTTTCTTTCCTTTCACTTCTCTTTTCTCTAAAGTAGTAATAATGTTTTCCTTTTCTTGTTCCTTCATTCTATTCTATTTCTGTTTCACTTACTTTTAAATTTTAATCAAACAAGAAAAGAGAACGAACTATTCTTCTCTATATCCTTTTGACTTTTCCTTCTCTTCCTTTTATTTTGTTTCGATATCTTCTCTTTTTATCGTTTATTTCACTGCTTAATTGTACTAGTTTGCTAGTCACTATGTATTGGCCTCAAATCTCACAAGCCATTGATTCATGGTAAATAAGTACTAAATTATAGCTAAGTGCTTTTGAATTGCATTTCCCATATGTGCTAAGGTAATGAATGCGATTCTCATGGGTGTTCTTTCTCAAATCGTCTTCTATTTAAGTGTTTTAGGTCATTCACGCAATTCGCATAAGTGATTTGATGAGTGAACTAAAGTCTTTGATTTTTCAGTCTGAAGAAATATGGTGTACACACATTTGAACTAGATTCTACCAAATCAGATTTTTTTTTTTTTTTTTTTTTCTTTTCTTTTTCTTGAGAATTCCATCACAATGGTGTTGACTTGAAGAATACCCAAATCTGAAAACCATAAACCAAGAAGAAAACAGATTTCAAGTATAAAGTTAGAATAATGCTAGAGCTAACCATGGTGAAGTTAATTGTTGTGTGGTTGCTGGAGCAAATTTCTTCGGCTCCCCATTACCATTACCATGTACCATCTCTAATCTTTGCCAGAATATGGGCCAGCTTCGAACTGGGTTCTCGAGCCCATATTATTTTCTAGTATAGTTGGGGCCAAGCCAGGCCCAATGCAATGCTCATGGAAGAAAAGAAAAGGAAAGGAATAGTTTTTCTTGCAATAGGGTCAAGACTACGATACACCACTTAAAAAAGGGGTGGATGTCAATCCCCAGCCACATTTGTCATAACCTTCAACCACATTCACTGAAAATAATCACTTAATACAGTCTATTTTAGTTCTCAAAACATTGTTTTCAGTATTACAAATACAAATCACTTAAAATTTTCAGTACTTAAATTCCACACTTAATTTTCAGTATTTAATTTTCAATTTTATCAAACGCATCTTAAATTGGGATGGACTAGACTATATTTGGGCTAAAATATCACATACACTATTTTTTTTTGGGGGGGGGGGGGGGGGGGGGGGGGGTGTGGCGCACCCTTGCCCCTTCTTATGCCCCACTCTCATTTATCATAACTGAGTCATAATTGCGCCACATTTATCATAATTGAACCACATTTGTTATAAGTTTTAACTGAGCCACATTTGTTATAACCAATTTTAATATTTTTTAAATGATTTTGGTGATGTGGCTAAAATGAGCCACATGATGTGCGGGTTGCCATCCACCCCTTTTTGAGGTGGTGTATGTTAGATTTTTCCCTTGCAAGGTTTTGTTATTTTGTCATTTTCATGGGTGAGAGAATCTGGCCTTTTGATGTCGCTTCCAAGTTTGTAGTATATAATGGATAATGGTTCTATCTTGAAGTCTTACCAAGCTTCAAACCGAATGTGTTGTGTATCTACAAATGTTTCTACTATCAGCATTAAAATGCTTTTGAAGTCTATAAGTGATTATAAAATTTTAAAAGTTAAAATAAAACTATTTGACAAACTAGATGGAGGCAATTCCATAAATCTGCTTTTTGTATGCCATAAGTTACAATGAACAACTTTTGTCTCAAGACAATTTTCTGCAATGCAATTGAATTACAGAAGTAAAGTGATTACCAAACATATCCTAAAAGATAGATAGTTTGAGATAGAGAGAAGAAAATCATGTACTTGTGCGTTTTTTGAGGATCCATAAACACTTTAATAAGGGACTAAAAATGAGCGATCCAAAGTGGCTTATAAAAAATATAAAATGGCCCAAATTTTCGATATTTAATTTCCCCCAATTGATAGAAAAAGTAGAATCAAGTGAGCAGAGCCGTCCCTGAGTTGTTGGGGGCCTTAGGCGAGCTTTCCGAAATGGGTCCTCTCTACATTAGTTCAAAGTTTTAAACCAGGAAGAATTTAACTAACATGCGATACAAAAAAATAAACCTTGCATTTATAATTAGCTTAGAACAATTGACTTTACAACAAGGCCAAAATACTATAGTCTTCTACCCACAATATATATATATATATATATATACATTGTACTCTATCATTGAAACATCACCCTCCTCACGTTTTTAGCTGCAAAATCACTAATTAAGCTTGTATAATCAAGCTTTTCTATCATGTCTTTTTCAATAGATAACATGGCTAGTCCATTCAATATTTCTTGTGACATGGTTGATCGAAGATAGGATTTGATCAACTTCAACTTTGAAAAGCTTCTTTCTGCTGATGCAACTGTAACTGGTATAGTTAACAGAATTCTGTGAGAAATCCATGCATTTGGAAAACAACCTTCCATTGCTTTCAAATAATTAAGCATTTCGATGGACCTTTTTCTTTCTTTTGGTAAAACTTCTTTCAAGACCTTCAATTCTAAAAATAAATCTCTCCCATCAATATCAGAATGCATGTCATGTTTTAGAAACTTTTCAAGATTGTCACAGCAAGTCTTCAAACTACCATCATCCATAGATTTCAACTTCTCCAAATCAAACAAAAAGCCAAAAGTTTCTTCGTATGCTTGAAATTGTTCAAACCTGCTCTTAAGTGAAGAAAGAGCTTGATCAATTATATATATGAAGTAATTAACTCGAAAGGATTCTTCAGGTGACTGTACCCCCTCTTCACTAACAATTTCATCAAATTGTCTTTTCCTACGAATTGTTCTTTTCTCACGAAATATAGGTTCAATTTCCATTGTAGTAGCTATTTCTTTAGCTTCGGTCATGGCATCTTGAAACCCAATTTCTCTATAACTTTCTAAAAAGGAAATGAGTCCTTTTAATTTATCAAGAGCAACATCCATATGCATATCCTCAGTTTGAAGGGTCTTGCTAACAAGATTAACCGCAAATAATAGATTATGCCAAATTACCATGCCAAGTAAGAATTCAAAATTCTCAATTTCATGTGTTGCAAGAGACTCGGCTTCACTTTTTGTTTTGGGATCCTCGCTTGTTTTTGCCAAGTGAACCAAAGCATCTCTAATTTGTGGAGCTTGATACCTTAATGCTTTAACACTTTCAACCCGACTTTTCCAACGTGTTTGGGACAATGGCTTAAGAGTGAGACCATCGACATGATCTTTGAAAACTTTCCATCGCTTTGTAGAAGATGAAAACATGGAGTATATTCGTTGAACCACTCCAAAAAAAGATATAGCTTTTGGACAAGAGTTGGCCATATCACAAAGTGCAAGGTTAAGACTATGGCAACCACATGGTGTATAGAATGCTCTAGAATTGATTTCTAGTGGCCTACTTTGTACACCCTTGTTTTTTCCTTTCATATTAGATCCATTGTCATATCCTTGCCCCCTCACATCACCTATTTCAAGTTGAAGTGTGTTCAATACCTCTTTAAGCTCACTAAAAAGTCCAAGCCCCGATGTATCATCCACTTTTAAGAACCCTAAAAAGAACTCTTCCACCTTTATTGGACTCTTCAAAACATCAACGCACCGAACTACAAGAGACATCTGTTCTTCATGGCTTACATCCGGAGTACAATCAAGAATAATTGAAAAGTACTTTGCTCCTTTGATCCGTTTAACAATGGTACATTTAATCTCACTAGCCAACATTATGATCAATTCATTTTGGATTTTATGGCCAAGATAGTGATATTGAATCTCACGCATTTCAATACGTCGAAGATGCTCTTGCATTACGGTATCAAATTCGGCAATCATTTCAATGAGGCCCAAAAAGTTTCCATTGCTTTCTTGATAAACCTTCTCATTGTCTCCACGAAATGCTAAATTATTCTTAGCAAGCATTGTCACCACAGCAAGTATCCGTAGTAATACTTGTCTCCAATGTTCTCTCTCTTTGTTCATTTGTTCTTGCGCACTTTTATCGATGGTTTTATTCTTTTGCATTCTCATCTCCAATTCAATCCACATGCTCATGCAAGTAATGTGTTCGTTACTAGTTTCGTGATGTCTAAGCCTTTGAGCAATATTATGCCAATCATTAATTCCTTTGGTAGCCAAATGTGTTGTATTTCCCTCTTTCTTGAACAACTTGCAACAAAAGCAAAATACCTTATCCCCAATAACTGAGTAAACTAGCCATTTCCTTTCATTATTCTCTTTGTTTGGTAAATGCCGAGTGTAATGAACGGGAGAGAAATGTCTACCACCTTCATCTTTCGGATATTGAAAATGAACATCTTCCTCTCTTATAGGACCTCTTTCTACTAATAAGTCCCTCATCTTTTGATCAATAATGCTCCAATTTATTGGATCATATAAATTTGAAGATGCATATCCTTCATCCAATACTTCACCCGATTGAGTCCCCTACAAATCTTCATGTTCTTCATTGTAATTCTCATCCCGATGTTCATTTTCCTCATTCTCCAAGTCCAAGTCTTTAAGTTCTTCATTATAATTCTCATTCCGATGCTCACTTTCGGCATTCACCAAATCTTCATGTTGTTCATTATAAATCCCATCTCGATGTTCATTTTCTTCATTCACCAAATCTTCAATTGAAACTTCATTCTTTACTTGTTTTTTTTACCAAAAAACTTTTCAAGTGCTCCTACTTGAGATTGAATTAGCGCTTCTATTTTTTGTTTTTTCTTTCTTTTCTCGGAACCAGAAATATACTTCCTCGGAGGCATGAAAATAAGAATAGAAATACAATCCTATACAATAATGTCAATAAACCACTCATCAATATTTTTGTTCCTAATTTCATGACAAAAAATGAATAGAATGGAAATTCCATAACACAAATTCCATATAATAAATTCCAAAACATAAAATTCCATTTCTTTCCACAATTCCACAACACATAGTAAAATAATTTAAGTAAATTCTATACAACACCAAATTCCACAGTTCCACTCAATATTCTAAAACACATATTCCATTACAAAATGAAAAATTCATCATAAAATAGCTAACAATAAATTAATAACAGAGAGGGATTGATGATTACCTCGGTGACTTAGTTAGTCATCATTGCACGTCCGAGGTCCGAATTTCGATCATCCGTCATCGTCGTCACTTATCCGATCATCGTGGTCCATCAGTGATGAGTGATCAATCCATGATAGATGATAGATTGATCATTGATAGATGAGATCATGAGAGAATAGAGACCGAGTGAGCCCGAGAGTGATTTAGAAATTAGAGAGAATCGATAGAACTATAAAAGAGAGATCACAGATTCACAGTCACAGAGAGATAAGAGGAGAGAATCGAGTGTGAGATATTTTGGTTTTTTTAAATATCAGTGAGTAAAAGGCTTAGGAGTTAGGGCTATATTATATATGTATATAAATTGTATATAGACTAATACATACTGATGCAGATCGTGAGCATTGGGAGGTCTAATTTAGATTTTGGGCTTACAATTAGTTGGGCCTTTTTACACATAATTAAACTTGGGAGTTGGGGTATGTTTGGGGCCTTAGTTTGGGCTTAGTAAAAATTCTACTACTATAGAAGTGTATAGGGATTGGGGGCCCCTAAAATTTTAGCACTTTTGTGGGCCTTAGGCAGTGGCCTAGTCTGCCTATAGGCAGGGCCGGGCCTGCAAGTGAGGCTAAAAAAAAAAAAAAAACCAGAAATGCAACGTTGCTTTCAAATTCCACGTGGATTTTTTCTCTAAACAGTCTAGATTATGAAATGAAGTGCACGAAGCCTAGCTTGTTACACGAAAATGTTCAATCAACACCATCTCAGATTGAAAGTGATTTTGCAGCTTTAGGATCCTCAGAAATCAGAAACAGCAATGGGCAGTGGCAGACCACACACATGCGCATAGGCCTCTTCTGGACTTTTGAAATTTACATAATCACATGTAAAGTTTTACAGATTTTAGAAATAGACCCTCCTAAAATTCACACAAGCCCCTTCTGGACTTTTAAAAAGTGTAGATTTACATACAATAATTTATAGGATTTAGACACAGGCCCCTCTGGACTTTTGAAAATTCCAGATTTATATGTAATATATTATAGATTTTAGAAATAAGCCCCCTAAAATTACATGACTTAACCCAAACTAGGGGTGTTAAACTAATTCTACAGCTTTACACATAATTGTGTATAGGTAGATCCAAAAAAATTCGCCTTGGGGGCGCTGCCCCTGAACCCCTATATAGTTTAGGGCCCCCTGGCCAAAAATCATGGGTCCGCCCCTGGCAATGAGTGACTTGCCACTTGCCAGCTCTAAACAATATATATATATATATACGAAAATTCTATGGAGAGGGCGCCCTCTCTTTAATAAAGAGAGGGCCTCTATTTTGACCATCGCATCGTGTTTAAAAACTGTGAAGTGACAAAAAAAACTGCCCTTAATAAAAACACGATCTGACGGTCAAAACAGAGGCCCTCTCTTTATTGAAAAGAGGATGCCCTCTCCGTAACCTGACTATATATATATATTGCTTTTTTTAATAAATGAAGCAAATAAAGGAATGGTGTGCTGTCAAGTGCTCCTGGGAGCTTTGGCTGTCGAGGATCCTTTCTCAATTTTGCATTATTATATCTAGCTTAAGCATGTGGCAAGAATCAAAATTTTACACACATACACACACACTCTCTCTCTCTCTCCGTATCTTAGGAGTTAGGGGCTGTTTGGAAAGGATTAGAATCCAGGAATCTAAGTGAATTTTCCTACAAATTTTATTGTTTCGTGAATGTCCATTTATTGCAAAGGAGTTCATGATCACTGGTTGTAACACCCGTACCCGGGGAACGGGTTAATTAATATGTTTATGTGCATTAATTAAAATAATTAGTGTATGAACGGATTAAGGGGAGGCTTGGACTCGCCCATGTAAAAAGTGTTCAGAGAGGGACACTAGTTGGAAAAAGTCCCCAGTGAGGTGGGACAGGTATTGGAATGGAACCCAACAAAGGGTTAATTAATAATTTGCATTTTTCGTGATTAAATGCATTTATATGAATGCATGAATATTTTTTTAAAATGCTTCTATATTATATGATGATATAGGTGTTAGCATTTGGTGATAGCCTGGACACCCAAATAAGGGTATAAATGAAAAAGATTTAAACTTAGTAGGTACGATAGTAATTTCACAAAATATGTGGGACCTGCGTTGGGACCCATACGAAACTTAGACAAACACCCATTAGATAATTGGGTAGTTAATGGAATGTTTGGGGGATTTCATAATAGAAACTTAATAAATTATGGGGGTGTAAATGCAAAGTGAGAAAATTGAGGCTTAGACACCTCATGTAAAGTTGCATGGGTGTGTGTTGTGTCAAGTAAGAGAGTTTAGACTCTCATTGCTGAAAATTAAAACAAGAAGAGAAGAAGAGAGCTCGGGAGAGAAGACGGAACCGTCACCGACACCGTAATTCCGCCGTTCCGTCGCCGCCGTTCTTCGGATTTACGATCCGAGACCACTTTTGGACTCGTGGAGGTAAAACGATCGTTCCTATGCCTTTAATTTATGTTTTAATTTTCAAAATTTGGTTGCTCACACTAATCGGTGAGACGCCATCTACCAAAATCTTGTAGGATTCACCTTGGAGAGAAATTGGGATAGGAATTGGTGAAATTCAACACACCTCTAGCTTGAATTTGGGTAAAATCTGTGAATAAGGTGAGTTTTCTACACTAAAACTGATTGTGTTTAATGGGTTCAAAGGTATATGTGATGTTAGAGATGATATTTCATTATTAGGAATTATAAGATGTTAATTATGTGAATTCCATGGCAATTCTATGAAGATTATATGTTGGTATATGGAAATGTGTTTATGTGCTTATATGTCTATGTGGTAGTCAATGAGCACCGGGGAAATGGTTCATTGTTGGGAGTAATAAGGGTGGTGTAGAGGGAAAATCCGATAAATACGGAAGTTCAAGGAATAGAAGTGGCCACGGGACCAAGGGAGGTCTTCGGGTCTGAATGAACCATATAGCCGGTGACTCGGCGACTACGGATATGTTTTATGTGTTAATTAGTTAAACATACAATCATGTTTAGAATGCTCACTAAGCAAATTGCTTAAGAAAATCGTTTTCCTATTTCTGTTGTGGTACATAACAACCACCGCAGGTTCGGAGCAATGTACGGAAAGGAGGTGAATCGAGCTCGGGAATGGGCAAGGCTTAGGATATTGTTGTATATGTTAAATCTTGTAGTATGATGTAAATTATGGTTTGGACTTGTGATAATTAAGTACAATGCTTTTAGTTGTGGAAGTTGGAGTTAACTTAGAGAAACTTATGTAATTTCTTTTGTTAAAACTATGGATTTTGTGTGTTAGTTGAGTTGGACTATTCCGGCAAGTCCGGGTGTATGTCGCAACCATTTTGGACAAGTTTTTGCTTGTAACTAAAGTTGAATGTAAAGCTTTTGAACTCTTTTTCTGATAAAATTCTATGTTCGTGCAAGTTAAGCCAAGATTTGGCTTAAATGTCTTATTTTGATTCAATTGAGCTTGAGTACGAGTTAAAAGTGGTGGAAAGTACCCCAATGTGTATTAGGATCATGTTTAAGAAGGTTTACAAGTTTTCAAAAGTGTTTGAGTGGCTTTTAGATTCAAAATGTTATATAAACAGGTTGAAAGTTACTGCTACAGAAATGGTTCTGCAGAGGGGCTTTCGACCAGTCGAAGGGACCCGTTCGACCGGTCGAAAAACCCACTGTCAGCCTTTAAATTCTAGATGTTCTCATGTTTTGTTTTAACTTTTAAAAGGCCAATAGGATACCTTTGGGGTCCCATTGACCTATAAAAACTTCACTTTCACTTACAAAGGTTGGTAGGTATTTTTCACGAAATTTCCTATTTGGCACAAGTTAAACTAGTGTTATTTGGCTCAAGCTTGTTTAATAAAGCCTCAAACTCTTCCTCAAAATGTTTTCATGTATATGCTAGTCCTTAGCAAGAAAATGAGTTAGTTACTTGATTGAATTCAGTTGGAATGAATTGAAATCTTCCAACGGTTGCGTGATTTGATGAGTTTCGATGCTTTTGTGCACATTTCAGTGATTCTACTTTGGTTAGGAGGTAGCTCCAAGTGCCTTGTGAGTTTGGGAACTTTTAAGAATGTTAAATGGTGAAAAATATGGTCTAGAAGGTACTTGGACCGGTCGAATTGACCCGCTCGACCGGTCGAATGCCCCTCTGCACAAGACAGTGATTTCGAAGGTATTTTTCGTCGACTTTTACGGAAACGGGCATAACTCTTTGTAGAAAATTTGAATTCATGCGCCGTTTTTTGCATTGGAACCGGGACTCAAAGAGCTATCTTTTGATGTAAAATTTTGTCATATTTTATTAATGACCATTTTGCCCTTGGACTATTTTATTTCAGCATAGTGGTTTTAAGTTACTTCACATCATGCTATTCCTTAATAACTAACATGGTTCTTGATTATTAGTGTATTTCGGGTGCGTATAGTCTTGTTACACGTGTCCTAATCCGTGGGGGCGGGTTGGGGGTGTGACACTGGTCATAACTTAAACCTAGCTATTTTAAATCAACTTTCCTGGCATCTACTTTCATAAGCATTTTAGATAAATATCAAATGGCTCAAATTTCACTGTACGTGCTTGAGTTTCCCGGTTCCTTCCTACTTGTACTTTGGTCGTACCGTGGTGATGCGCTCGCCCTTCCAAGTAGTAGCTATGGCTCAAGCAAACATTCTATAGTGTGTGAGTTCTCGTATAGTCACGCCCAAGGGAGTTTACTACGCTAGTTACCCCTTCCCACAATTTCTTCTAGCAAAAAAATAAAAGGCTCAGATTTCAATTATTTATTGTTCCCTAATAAAGAGAAAAATAGAGTCAAGCAGTCAAAGTTAAGGGTTCATCGGTCGGTCGGTTCGGTCGTTTTTTCTTTTTTATTTATTTTTTTATTTTTTGTGTATCAAAAATCGACTGAGTAAGTCGACTAGATCAATTTTGTCAATTTGATTCGGTTTTCAATTTGGAATAATTTTTAAAAAATCGACCGATCAATTCGGTTCGATCAGTCCATAACAGCCCTCAGGGTCTTGATCAAGTCCGCCAAAACAGCAATGCCTCGAATTATTTGATTGATATATTGCTTTCAATACAGGCATGGATGAACTCATTCTATAGTTTATTTTCTTTAAAGTATCTAAAATTTGAATTGCAGTGCACCAAGCTATTTACTCACGAAAGTGTTCAAATCAACACCATCTCAGATTGAAAGTGATTTTGTCCTTGAAAAAAAAAAAAAAAAGTAAAGATTGAAAGTGATTTTGCATTATTCAGTCACGGTTAACCATATGACAAGAACCACAATTTTTTTTCCACTCTACCTACCTTAGGTGCTGTTTGGGATGAAATAAAACCGCATGGTTCATAAGTCTTCCAAATTTAATTATTTTGAAAATGTCCATCAGTTGTCATGGAGTCCATGCTCAATCTAATATTATTTCAATTAAAACTGATTTCTTTTCAAATTAAAATAACATAGATTGTCAAACAAATTCAGATAGAAAGAGAAACTGAAATTTAAATAAAGTATATACTCCTATATATATATATCCAAATAGACCCTCAGTGCAATAATTTAAACGGACTTAATTTTTATAAAGTTCTGGATTTTAGAAGATTGTGTGACCGAGCTAGAGCAGTTTTTTTTTTTTTTTCTTCAGAAAAGAGAGGAGTGTAATTTCTAAAATTTGAGTGGGTGAATTGCAATTTAAGCCATACTCAGAGCGATATTATAAAGCAACGACTTAACCTAATTAGTAAATAGCATGCTTATACCCAGGGGCGTATCCAGAAATCTCATCCAATGGGTACCAATCAGAGACTTAGGGTATGTTTGATAACCCAATTAAGTGCTGAAAATGAAAAGATTCAGCACTTATTCTTTTTCAGTGCGTTTGATAACATACCACTTAATTGAAAAAGCAGCCAAAAAACCACTGAAAACTTTAAGTGAAAAATTTCTACTGAAAATAATCACTGAATGCATTATATTTTAGTAGTTGAAGCACTGTTTTCATATTACAAATTCAATCACTTAAAATTTTCAGTACTTAAAATTCAGCACTTAATTTTCAGCACTTAATTTTCAGTTTTATCAAACACACCCTTAGGCTATACGGGGGTTCGGGGGCAGCGACCTAGAGGCGGATTTTTTTTTTTGGTTTACTTAATCAAAATTATGTGTAGAAAATTTTATGTCCAAAATGTTCTAATACCACCATATAATTTTTAATACAACCTTTTTATTTAAAAATAATAATAATTTTAGTACTTTTTGGGCATATTTTCAGTGAAGTTGTCATTATCAAACGAACTGACAAAAAAAAAATCAACTCTAAAACTTTTCATTGATAGAACTTAATTGGGTTACGTTTGATAAATCTGAAAATTTGATAAATCTGAAAATTAAGTACAGGAAATCAAGGGTTGTATTTTAAGTACTAAAAATTTTAAGCGATTAAATTTGCAAAACTAAAAATAGCATTTCAATTATTGATATAGACCACATTCATCAGTGAGTATTTTCAGTAGATAGATAGATAGTGGGGTTTCCTAAGTAATATTTATAAAAACAAGGTGTTGAAAACCAAATCAATTTTTCCCAAAAAGAAAAAAGAAATAACTAAAGAGATAGATAGTGGGGTTTCCTAAGCAATATTTATAAAACAAGGGGCTGAAAATCAAATCAGTTTTTCAAAAAAAAGAAAGAAAAAAAAAAAAGAAAAAAGGGTGCCCGAGAGTTGAACTCAGGCCATTTGGGTTGAAAGCAAACTAACAAAACACTAGAGCAGCAAAAATTCAAGTGTAGAAAAATTTATAATGTACAAACTAAGTGGGTACCATGGTACCTGGATCCCATGTAACTGCACCCCTGCTTATTCCAGATTGGAAACTCACTATCTCCAAAATTTGATAATTTTTTTTTTTTGGTTTCCTAAGGTATTCCCAGGACTTTCGCCCATGACTAATCCTCCGAGATACTGTCGGGCACTGAAGTGGGGATCTCTCCCAAGATAATTTTTTGCGTACACAAGAACTCAAACTTGAGACCATTACTTAAATAGTCAAAGCCCCTTTCACTTAGACTAACTAACTCATGGTTTTGACAATTATTCCATCACAAAAGACAAAAGGTTAAGCCATCTTCAAACATGGCTTTAAGTAACGGGGGTTGACCAACCGTTCGTGTTGATTGTTGGGTGACCCACCGTTCTCACTTACCAAGAAAAGGTGTCACTTTCTTTTTCTTTATTTAATCGGACCCCTCCAAATAAAAAGGAATAATTATATTTCAGTCGCTTTTTGGTATAAAATTTAAAAGTTAATCTATTTTTAAAATTTAAAAGTTAATCTATATACCTATAGTCTCGTATAATCGATAAGAAAAACGGGATTTATTTATTTTTGTGTGTTTTATTGACATGTGTTGTGTGTGTAGTGTACATATATCTTATATTAAAAACCCTAGCCACCCAAAAGAGAGAACAGACGTGTGTTGTGTGTGTGTGTGTGTGTGAGAGAGAGAGAGAACAAGAGACAAAGAGAGAAGAGGCAACCCTAGTCACCTAGAAGGAGAAGAAAAAGAGAAGAGAAGAGAAAAGTAGGGAGTTCACCATGATCAACGTCATCTTGCTTTTCCCAATTTGGTGAGTAAACATTTATATTTGTAGGGTTGATTTGTAGTTTGATTGATTTTCGATTTGTGTTCATTATAGTTTGAATAAATCGTATGGATGGGTGTTTATATAGATACGGATGTATAGTGATATATACATATATATATATATATATCAAAGGTTGGATATGAGTTATTTGAAATTGAAGAGAAAAAAAAAAGACTAATACAAATTCGGATTTGGGTAAAATTAAAGAAAACTCTCAGATCTGTTTTAGAAAATAATTCGTATTAATTCATACATTTTGTTTTTGGTAAAACTGTTCGCTTAGGTCAATGTAAAACACGATTCTGCACGCTTTTCGTCTAATGGTGTTTTTCCCAATTCTGCACCGTTTGGGCAGAAAATTCATATTACAGTAGCAGTAAATTTCAACTCCGAATTTCAGTTTATGTTCATGAAAATTGTTAGAGATGTTTCTTTGTGCGGAATTATTATGAGGAAAAATTTCAACCCAGGTTGCTTTTGGGGCTGTTTAATATAAGGTCTGTTTATGATTGTTTTAAATAGTACTGTTGAATGCCGATTTTAAATGCTATAACTTATGCTATATGCGGTATTAAATGATGATTGTGGAAATACAACGTTAGAGACGTGAATAGAAGTTTGGCGCAAGGGCCTTATTATGAATAATCGGATAATGATAATCCATGTAATAAATGATAAATTTTCGAAGTGGTTAATGACGTGATTAAATCCTCATGAATGGTACTTGTGTGTATTAACGTAGATGGTAAAAAAAAAAAAGTGGTTTCAAGTTCCTTAGTGTTCACCACTCCCCGTTGTGTGATATGTTTTTTTTGGTAGCTCGACTTGCTGAGTGTACCCTTTTGCCAGTGGCTTCGTGATCAAGCTGGCCTAAGCCTTATGCCCGGCTTATTTGTTAGACGTCTAGGCATATTGACTGGCCTTCTGTGTGTATACCTGGTTTGGTTGATACCCCAACCAAACTAGCACCAGAGTGGATGGTAGTAGTATGTCCGGGCACACATGGGATATATGTGTGGGTGTACCATGGAGGGTGACCAAGTGGTGAAACAAGGAAATTGAATAATGAATCGTTCATAAATAGTAAGTTGACCTTGAGTAGGGTGACCTTAGTGGTGAACCTAGGGCAAGAGAAAAAAATGACAGTGATTGTAGTGCGTCAAATACAAATGGATAAACTATTGCGAAACATGAAATTGAAAACCCGAAATGGTTACCGTGGTATAATGCGAAGGAAATTGATATAGTGATTCGATATTGGAGAATTTCTTATTCTAATACTAAGGATTTGTGCTAACTCTCGAGTTGCAGGATGGTGGGCCCACTAACCATTGTATGCAGGCTTTGGCTCACCATGTTATTTAAGAGTAAGTATTTCTTTTACTTTGTGGGTGGAACAAACTGCCGCCGTGACTTGAGGAAACTACCGCTTGTCCTCACTCACGTGTGGAACTACAGTTCTGCCTACAACTTTGTATGTGTTTGTGGTCAAGAGAGGGAGGGAGTCCAGTGGATTCCCAACCTCCGGGAAATTTATTGGGTATTATTATGTTAATTGATTATTGTTGGGTTGGAGTTGAGGGGACCACGAGTGATCCTTGAGACTGGAGCGTGTTTACTCATACCAGTCATGTGACTGACCCGTGTGATGTTTATCATGCGGGGGCGTTTCTCGGGAAACGCAGCCGTTTTGCAGATTAAGGAGTAGACCGGTATGACTATTAGATTGCATGGATTTGCTTGAGGGCATGAAGACCTTTGCTGTTCATTTGCCATTTTCATTTATTTGGCATTGTGGGCCATTATTGTAGTTGGTATTGTGACGTTTAGTAGCTCTGACCAAAGGTTGTAATAGAGGTTATTCTTTCAAAGCTTTAATTGTAAATGAAAATATTTTTATTCTTAATGAGAATTTAGAAATGTTTATTCAGCTTCCACTTTTCAATATAAGTGATTTAGTAGTTGTAGCTTTAATCAAATATATCTGAGTATTTTCGGAACCGCATGAGTGTTTTTTTTTTTAAATGGAAATGTGGTGGTTTTGTTTTAAAAACATAAATGGAAATTTATTACAAATGTTTTAACCAGGTTTTTAAGAACATCTATTTCCATTAAAAAGTTTTATTAGGTTGGGCTTCGTGGTGTTCACTCCGATAGTTGGGCAGTCGAATAGTAGTCTAGATTTAGTTTTATGCTGATTATTTGGCTTTCCAAAAATCGGGGTGTGACAAGAAGCTTTGAGGATAGTTTGGAGGTGATCCTCTAATCATAAGTTGTTTCTTTTCATTCTTTCTTTTAAGCCTTTAATCTTCAAACTACTTAGTTTTCTTTGTTTCATTTTTTTCTTGTTGTTTATACTTCCCTCTTGAGATTCTTAGAGATCCTCAATATCTCTCTTGAAAACTCTTGAGTTTGATCCTTTGATTCCATGTAAGCTTGTGCTTCCCATGGAAGACTTACGGTTGATCATCTTTTACATAAGGACAAGTGGATGAATCCAAACCCTTACCATGGTTTGAGTTCCCTAACTTGGTGTTCTCATGGAATCTCTTCATATTCCTTGAAGACTCATGAGTATTAGTCATATCCTCATCTCCAATGACCATCAAATGGTAGGAGAAGGTAGTTTGAGTCTAAACCTATCTCCATGGTTTAGATTCATCTTCTTGAGATTTTGAGAAGTCTATTCATGCTTCATTTGAAATCTACAAGTATAAGGGTCTTTAGTCTCCAATGACCATCAAATGGTAGGAGAAGTAGTTTGGATTGAGCCCCACTTCATGGTTTAATAGTTGGGGGTTAACAAATAAAGTTGAACTTGACAATGAAAGCAGTGAGTTCACAACCTGTTTTGATCATAGATTTTTAGTTGATAATCTAACCGTTGGAATTAAGTGAAACCAACGGGAAAGTGTCTATAACTCAAAGTTCTACCACTGTAATTTTTTTTAAGGAGATTTCATGTTTAAAGTGGTTTGGTAATGAATTTTGTGAAGTCACTACAATCTGTCCAGAGTTTCAGAACAGTAACACTCTTTTGAAATAAGTAAATCAGAACCTTAATAAAGTATTTGTGACCCAAAATAATTTTTTCTAAGTATATTAATGTGTTAGAAAGTCACTCTAAAAAGAACAAAGTATTTCTGAATTTTTTGCTATTTTTAGAAAATCGTACAAGAACTCTGGACAGAAGGATGTAGAATGCTGAGTGATGTCTGGTTTTTGTCCAATTCCCGGAGATCCAACCATTGAAACTTTGATTTCTTTTTTGGGTTAAAAACTAGACACATAGAGTCATCTTGTGTCCAAAATTCATCAAGATTAAACCACGGGAACCATACTTTTTATTTCTTTAAAGTTATGATCTGCTCTCAGCAATTTCCAGAATTCTGCAATAGTTTTAATCAATCTTATGAATAATGGCTTAGATGATATTTTCATGAGTTAAGGTTCAAACCATGTTTCAATAATGATTAGTTAAGCTTGAATTCAAAGTTTAAGTGATCTAAATCACTGAGTATTTCATAATTTATTCTTGTTCATGTACATGTTCATCCATATGGCTTGACACTTGTAGTTAGGACTTAGTTGCTTTAGATTTAATTACATTTGATAGATTTAAGTTAGAAATTTAGAATTGTTATTTCTAACTCCATATCTTGTATACCATGTGGACTAACCCTTTGTTTTGTAGCGCCATTAAGGTATGATTTCTTGAATCCCTCTTTAGTTTACTTTGATTTCTTGATTTTATCGATTTTTCAATTTTATGTGTGACACCTTAGAATTAGGACTTGCTTTACTTGTATATATGGATTAGAGACTCTTTTCCTAGGTTTTATCTATTTGCATGCATTTGCACATTTAAATATTCGCGGCCGAATCCCGGGTAAGTTCTCTAGTTCCCTATTTTGCATATCATATTGCTTGCTACTTGAATTATGTGGTTTTTGAATGATATTTTATCATTTGCAATCTTACACCCTTTAGACATGCTTTTGTAATGTATATTTATACATATGTATTAGTTGATGGCACTTTTAAGTTAATAATTCGATTAAAAGGATGTTAAGTAGAGGCCTATCGCAAGATAGGATGAGAAGGGGTGTTTTAATTAGTCCGATGGACTCCTTCCCTTCTCATTTCATAATCCCCGGACCTAGTTAATCTTTGGTTTCGCAAAAGATCAGTTTCATTTTGAAATGGTTTCTTAATTTTTCCTTTTAAAAATTAAGTGGCGACTCATTGTTTTGTGTTTTAAATTGAAAAAAGTTTTTAAAGAAAAGCTGTGGGTAAGAAAAATGCGATATCCACAATCTGGCGACTCTGCTGGGGATCGAACCCAGAATCTCTGGTTTCGCAGACCAGAATTCTGATTTTGGGTTCACTTGAGGATTAAACTTGAAAACATCTTTCTAATTGAATTAATTAATCTTTGTGTACCTGTTGCATTTCACTTGCACGTCTCGCCAGTCGATCACACGGAACTATGACCTTGGAGGCTCGGGGCAACCCGGTCAGTCAAGTTATCATGGGATTGTGTGATCACCCTTGATCTCGTACCATGATTTGGTATATGAAGCATCCTATCAGATGTGTGTCAAGGGTCCCTTATTTGACCAAAACCCAGCCTTTGCATGATAGTCTCTGTAGAACCCTTCAGTCTTAGGAAATTAATTTTTAGCTAGGGTTTATATGCTAGGGAGTTTTGTGTGCTCGGAAGGGGTTATTTGAGATGATGACGATGCTTGCTTGATATAGGACGTACAATCTCTTAATCACTTTTAGCAATTCCTTATCATGTCCCATGACATTTGGGGAACATGTTGAACCTTGATTATAAGATTACATCTCTTATATCCTGTTAGCTAAGCACCATTGACCTTGTATGTATCTAAATTCATGAAAAGTACGGTAATGATCTGATCATGTGATCCATCTACCCCAGGGAATTTTAAATACATCTTTGAAAATAAATAGATTTTAATTCTAAAGCATTTAACTGCTCTTTCAAAATCTTTAGAGTTTGCTTTTGACTAAAATTCCAAGTCAACTTTTATTGAGGTATATTTGCACATCCTCATCCTTGAAGAACCCAAAAATCAAGGGAATTGTTTTTAAAAGAAACGCTTTTCAAATGAATTTCAAAGCAAAATTTCAATCTAATCATCTTTATTGAGAAATATTTTTACATCCTCATTCTTAAATAAAAGATTCAAAATTCTTGAGAATTGTTTTTGAAAAATCTCATCGTTCTAAAGAAATTTTTTCAAATGAATTTTGAATTTTTTTTAAAAAAACCCGACCTTTGAACGGGTAGTGGGGATCACAATGAAAGGAGAAATTATTGCACTTGACATGGGTGAGGATTTTATGTGCTTATGTGTTTACCTGTTAGGATTAGAATTTTCCTTTGCTTTGACATATAGAGTAGGCACACACACACTTGCATTTCATTCGTGTGCCATGTGTGCAGTGCATGCATCAAATCATAAGAGCATGTACATTTTGGACTCTCACCAATCGATATCATTACATACGTGTAGCGTACAAACTCACAACATTTTCTTCCCAATTAAGATCAAAGTCCCTCAAAAATCTCTTACTATTCACTTCTGCATGCAGACCTTTCTCCTATCTATTTTTTTTTAGAAAGAGTGGAACAACCAGAGCCCCTAGTAAGAACACTTCTAATCTTCTTGGGTTTATTCCTCTTAATTAGAGGAGATCATGGACCATCATGTCGAGACAGACCCACCAATGGCCCACGGAGCTTTGGAGGAGAAAGTGAGCAAACTGCAAGTCGTTATTGAGCAACAAGATTCTAGGGTGAAGCAATTGGAGGGGGTCATGCTTGAGTTCATTCAATTATTGAAAGATCAAATGGACCCTAATGAGGAAAAGACAGATCAGAGAATAATGGATTGCTTAAAGAAGCACCAACAGACATGTCTGAACCCACATGTGCACCGAAGCCCATGTCCAAACCCAACCTATCACCAAAGTCCATACCCAAGCTTAACCATTCACCAAAGCCCACATCCAGGCCCAATCCCAACTAACCAAAGAGCTATTCCAAGTCCACATCTCAACCCAAAAACCAACTCTAGCTCAAAGTCGAATTCAAAATCAAACCAAGTCCGCAAGCCGAGAATCTTCACCAACCTTGGCATGCCATTATCCATGGCCCTCGGTCACCTTGTCAAGAATGGTCACCTCAACCCCTTGGACTCAAAGCCAATACCAAATCCCTTACCCCGCAAATGTGACCTATCTTTGTACTGTGCCTACCACCAGACCCCTGGCCATACAACTAACTATTGTATGAAACTCCGCCATGACATCCAAGATCTCATTGAGCATAAAATCACCACTCCTTTGCTGAACCCACCGAGTGGCATCTGGTATGACATACAATCTTTTCAATCACAGCCATCGATGAATACTCTCAAGGGATTCATTGCCTCCATGAGTGCGCAACAACCAACTGGCTCTGACCCAATCAACAGAATCGAAAAAGACATTGACAATACTCAGTATGAGTCAGAGAAGGGCCATTCGACTGAAAAATGGGCCATAAGGGCAGATGATGTTCCTACAAAGATACAGAAGGGGAATAATGAACCTGAGGAAGATGCTAGTGAGGTAATAGTATTTGGAAATGCTACTGCTGAATCAAATGTAAATGCTGTTGGGGACCCAATAAATTGAAAATTATCTGTGACACTCCAATTGAGACCAAGTCAAGTCTGGTAGTCGAGTTATGTTAGGTTGGAGTCAAATGTCAAGTCCAGTCGAGTCTTCTGGTCAGTCTATTATCAAGTTTGTTTGCAAGTCTTTGTCGAGTTTATCGAGTCGAGTGATGTAATCCTCCTTCCCTACTAGTTGAATAAAATCTCATTTTTCTTGATTCAGTGTGCTAAGTCGTGAATGTATGGATCATTAAGCCCAAAAAAAAGAAAAAAAAGAAAAAAAGTCACTTTTTCAAACGATCATGGAAAATACTTTGTTAATAAATCTTTGCATTGAAAATTTTGTGCCAAAACCAAGGAGGAGTAGAGAATTGATTAGCTTTACTTTAAGAATTTAAAGATGCTCTTGCTCAATCTTGAAAAGACGAAATTGGAACTTGAAGCTTGCTCACCATCCCCTTTTCTCAAATACCAAGCCTCAAAGATGAGCCCAACCAGTCTAAAGCCATAAACTTGGTCCTTGATGGTAGCCAGACATTTTAAATGAACTTCTTCTTCTAAGAGAAAAGAAAAAGAAAAAGAAAAAAAAGAAAGAAGCTCGCTAGGATGAAAACCCGAAAGGGCGCCTACGCAAAAGTTAGAGCATAAAAAAGAAGAAGAAAAAAGAAAAAGAAAAAGGAGCTCGCTAGGATGAAAACCCGAAAGGGCGCCTATGCAAAAGTTAGAGCAAAAATAAGATGCGTGTTGATTTCAAAAATCCTAATCCTAGCCAGTCAAAATCATAGAGAGAATAAGAGATAGTAAGGAAGAGAAAGGAAAGGAAAGGAAAGGAAAGAGAAAAGAAAAGGGCAGAGAATAGATAAGATTGAGAATTCTTGAGCACTTGAAAGTAGATCATTGGCACATGAACTATCTCAAGACTTTGTGTTATTCTAAAGAAATTGGAAATGAAAAGAGAGATTTGAAAGTATCAATTAAGCTCACAATTTTGTGAGAGGCTCAATGGCTAAGAGGGCATAAAACAATGCAAAGATATCTTTGAGAAAAATAAAGAGTGATATGGAGGGCTGATATTGCTTTGTGAATATGATAGAGTATGAATAAAACATGATGAGAGTTGTAAAGATTAACTGACTAGTGAAAAGGTTAAATAATCAACCGTCAAATAAAAAAAAGAAGAAAAGAAAAGAGAAAAGAGAATAAAGGAAAAAGTAGTTCATCATGCTATACAATGGCTACCACAAGTGACATGCACTCCCTAGACCCAAATGGCAACATGGCTCGAAAAGGCCACCAATTCTTGAAGCCTAATTCTTTCAAGACCTCCAGAGTACTTGAACTGCACTCGACCTGATTCCCACTCGGGGATACGTAGGCAACCTATCTGGTTCGGTCACCACCATCGTCATAATATGGTATGCTCTTTCAGGCCTTGGCCATATTACCTTGGACCTGATTCCTATTCGGGGATAAATTGAATCCTTTACGCATATGGTTATGATCTTTTAAAACTATGAGAAAACTTGCATTTGCCTAGGACCACATATGTATTACCAAACCAGGGGCAAACAAAGTTTGCCGATCAGCATTGGGACATCTCCCTTTAGCCCATCACATTCATGATGATTACCTCCAGATTGGGAGTAAATGCATTGCAAGCATCCTGTACCAACATGTTCTCAAGGCCCTTGGGGTGAGCCCGTTTGCCCTTAAAACTAGGGGCAAACTTCGTTTGCTAAAAGCCCTATATTTTTGAAGCAAGCCCCTGAGTCTCTTTCAAAATCCCTCTATGATAAAGGCAAGTTCTCGAGTATTTGAGTTTGTTTTTAATGGACTGAAATAGAGTGTCTTTTATTCTATAAGGTAAAGCACTAATTCGAAGCACACTCTAGATAGGCAAAGAATCAGCTAAATCGAAAAGGAGAAGTTTTCAAAGCTTAGATTTATCAGCAAAGCACTAAAATTGTAAAATGATAAATAAATGAAAGAGGTAAGTTAATACATGTATTCACGACAAAAGCACATCAGTTCAGAGTATGATTCAATCACCTTGTGTTTGTTGAGTCTGTCCTCGTCGGATTAGTCAATAATGATCTCAAATGTGTGGGTTTAAGATGATGAATAAAGATTTGAACAGTCTCCATAAGCATCCCACGAGTAATGCAAGCAGGAGTTTTAAACACTATCACAACACAATGCTAAAAGTGGAAATATGAGAATGGTCCAAGGCTAGGGACAAAGGTGACTTCCCTCTTTTGACACAAACTGTCACGCCCCGGATCCATACATATGAATCTAGGTTACGTGGCACGCCATCAAGGCTTACCAACGGTGATTAAAGTTCCCAAAATAACCTTAATAAAAGTTTTTGCTCCAAAATAACCAACTTCCAATTAGTTTTTCAAAGGTTATATTAAACACGTGTCCAAACACGCCTTAACGAGTTTCATTTTCAAAAGTAACAGTTTCATATGTCCAAGGGTCCCCAAAGGTACCCCCATGCCTAGTTAGAAGTTGTTCCGAACATTGGGAGAATGGTTTTAAAAATTCTGGCAGAGGGTATTTCGACCGGTCGAACGACCCCCTTCGACCGGTCGAATGACCCTTTAGCAGAATCCTGGCCAAAGCTGCAGAATTTTGATAAGGCATCACCCAACCCTCACCCGATGCAACCCTTCAAACATGTTCCAATTCTTAGCAACTTTACCAATGTTATAAGGACAAGTATAACAACCTGCCTAAGTTTGGAAAACGTTAACTAATTAAGTTGAGGGTTCGTTTGGATCAAAATCTCATAAGTGCTTCAACAATTCATAAAACATAAAATTCGACTTGTTAAACATCAAGACACGAACTCAAGATTCCGAGTCGCTTCCAACCAACTTAAAAAGGTTTTCAAAAGAATATTACATCAATCCAAAAATGATACAGACCTTATATAATTCGGTTACAAAAATGTTCTATACACCAATTCCTCCGATTGATCCCCAACGGCCTCATCCCTCGCATTCCATTTTTCCTTTCTTCATACCTGCAATGGAGTAAATCTCCATTGCTCAGCTATATGCTGAGTGCACAATTTCCAACATATGCATATATGACAAATCATGCCTTAATCTCATCATAACACATAACTAATGGTCTCTAGGGAATAAGTGCACCTTCACCGATCCAAAGTCTTTCGACTCAACCATGACCCATGCCCCTTCGACATGTCACGTAATGCCTTTATCGGCAAGTGACCGTCGTCACTGCTAATCCTCCCCCTTCAAGAGGACGCCTCACGGTGAATTAGCACAAATCCCCCTTTAACCCACATAGGCACATAAACATGCTCAACTAGCAAATCATCACATATACGTGCTCGTATAAAATTTGACATGCTTTCTATATTCAAGCGCGTGCAAAATTAACGGGCCTAAGATTAACACATGGATTTTGCCCGGATCTCAATTTCGTCGCCGAAATATAAAACATGTATTTCACCTATATAACATAGGCTAGAAATTCATACCTCGAGCTATCGTCGTATAACTTTGAGGGAACGACTAGAAGTCCGATTAAACACCAAATCTCCGATCCTACGCAAAACCTACAAGTTTACACGTGTTTTCCTCAAATTCCTAGATTTAGAAATTTATAAAAACTTAGCCAAACATGGCCTAAAGACTATCAAAATGTAGCCCTTACCTTGGGGAGTTCAAATATGAAGTTTAGTGAAATTCAGTCGGACGAAAGGTCGCCGATCGTCGTCGCAAAGCTCGGAGAACTAAATCTCCCTTTTCTCTCTCTTTTCCAAAGATATTATATGAGTTTGCAACTAATGCAAACTCACCCTCATCTATATATAGACAATCTTTTCAAAAATTGCGTTTACCTCCCCGCGGGTTTCTCAAACCTCTAATTAATTTCTGAAATGTCGCACACGTCCATTTTATGCCTTTACGAGTGAAAATTATAAATCCCAAAAGTTTTCGATTAAGTCCCGTTTGGATCCAAAATTATGTCCGAAAAACCAAATTCTGTGGAATCTCTACACATCCTACCTTTTTATACAACGGGTCGCTCACGTTCTCACCACAGTTCTCAAACGATCTAAAACTAGATCAAAACTATCAGAAATTATACTACACAGGTATAATTACTATTCATGAAAATACCAAATAAGCCAATAACATTTAAATCACATAAATGTCATTTAGCTATGCCAATGCAACATGATTTTCCATGTTCCCGTGTCCTCTCTTGACACCTTCCAAACTGCCTTTAAGGCCAAATACTGGGTTCTTAAAAGACACCCTCCAACAACTAGTGAGTCAGTACTCACTTCACACACGTTAATTAATACTACCGTAAGCATGCTATGCATGCTAAAATGATATAAATAAATACCGCAGGAGCGGGTATGACATCCTCTCCCCCTTAAAAGAAGTTTGTCCCCAAACTTTCAATACCATCTCATCAAGCTACAAGACTTCTCACAAGTACTTCCAACGTTGGTCTCATTACGACCTGTACATCTCCTCCAAGAAATTACAATCTCACGAGGAAAATAAATCCTCAGGCTCTTAAGGAAAATAAATCCTTGAAGCCCTCGTCTCAACCCGATTGAAGATTCTCTTCGAATACTAACAACACAAAAACATCTCGATACATAAGAACATCAATGCTTGAGTAAAACATAATCAATAGTCAATCTTGACATTAAATCATATCACGACATCACACGTCAACCCACACATACCTTCATTGTAATTGTCACATCTTTTTCGAACTTTAAAGTTCATCCCAATAGCCAAAACAAAATCAATAACTCACCTCATTTTCACCCATCTTTCTTTTCGACTAACTGTCGTTTCCAACACGTCTCAACTGGTTAACAACCATACACAATTCTTCATCTCAAAGTAATCAAAACTGAGTACTATCATACATTCATACACTGTCGGTAAGTCAATACCTCATCAACTATTTCATATACTATGAATTCTATCTCTTATCCTGTTAATCGTGGAATACCCGTAGAACGATAACACATTTTCAAACAACTCTCATTCCTTATCAAATTCCAGTTCAGTTTAATCCAATCTCGTATTTTAAGTCCAATCATACATGATTTGTAAGACACCAATCAGATTCTCAATTGAAAATTTTACATCGTTTTAGTCCGAGGTTACCTACTATCCCGAACCACTCTCGGTGAGGTCAACACACTTGTCATTTATCTCCCACTTCTGTACTCGAACTGTCGTCGACTAACGTAGAAGATTTCACTTTACACCTTAAATTTAAAACTTTTAACAAAGTCAAATACATATTCTTCCTTTTTATTTTTAAAACAAATCATTTTAAAATTTTGCATAATACTTTCCCAACATAATAACCCCAATGTTCATCGTAACCAATAACGTGGTTAACCCAAATTGACTTAGTCAATCATACATGTACCACAAGGTCCATCATGACGCATTTCCATACTCAGACCATACCCTGTTCCTATCCCAAATCTTTGACCCTCCACAATCCATTCTATTCATATAGTGTACACACACCCTGAGTCAATTACTTTTCTGTTGAAGATCACAACCCCATAAGTCTCTGGTATATCACTTTCACCTTTACACAAGCCCATACTAATCGTACTTATGTATCTCAACTCTTACTGAGTTCTTGATAACCCTTTACACTAAGCGTATATTCTTCGTATAACATCTCAAATCACTATACCTTATTTCATAGTTTAATATTTCATAATTTTAGTCAGCCTGACTTAACTCCAATTCAGATTTCTCTAATCCTTTATCCTTACTATTCTGACCCCAAATTCATTATTCTCGAAGAACCTGTTGTTCAAGTATTCATACTGTTCTCGTAACCATCTGAAGACAACTCAGTAATTTAACCTTTCCAATGAAGTACCATAGTCTCACTGTGTTCAATAAATTCCCTATCAACTCCCAATTCACATACCTTTCGTGTCCATACTCAAGATCACCCATTGATAACTATTGTCTTTAAGTGCTTCACACTTTACGAATCTCATCAAGTTTCTAAACGTTCAAAACCTCAAATCATTCATAACCTCGGGTTATTCAAGTACTTAACCCAAGATCAAGTTCCTTTTAGAAAATACTCAAGTCAACTCGATTAGTGGTACTACCTCCAGCTTACTAAGTCCAAGTGTACAACATTTACTAATCCATTACTTTAGAATTTCCAACTTTATGACCTGCTCGTGTAGAGCTCATTCATTTGACCCACACTATTGTGTCCCAAGCATTAAGCATGCTATATCTTTCCACGATACTCGTCCTCCAAAGTTTACTTGATACCTTATTACAAGTATATAATAAAATTTTCTTGCTCAAACAAAAGTTTGATTTTTTTTTTTTTTTTAAAACATTTTAAACACTTTAAAATTTTCCTTGGGATGAAATCTGACATTCTCAAAACTCTCCAACTTCGTTGGATCCCAGGACAACTGAGATAGCATTCTGTTGCATCCAGCATTGCCCTCTAACCGATTTACAGTTCTATTATCATATCTGATAATGTACTCAACGTACTCCCAAGTCTTCATCCCACTTCCACCGTTCTTGTTCACTTACCCATTGAAGCTTCATCTTCCCAATTTACATTTTCACTCTTGTGATCTGACTTACCCAAAGTCTCTTTACTCTATCCATTTCCACAGCTGCTCTTATTCAGTATCGTAATACTTCTCATACTCCAACCTCCCGTTGATAACCACTCACTTTAAAAACTCAACGATGCTTTACAATCATTAAAAGATCTTTCACTTTGTTTGAAATACAATAATTAGCAAAGAGAGCATGGATTAGACCTCTTAAAAGAACTTTTCTGTGAAAAAATAGCCCAAGGGCAAAATGGTCATTTATAAATTATGGTTAAATTTTACACCAAAAGATAGCTCTTTGAGTCTCGGTTCCAACGCAAGAAACGGCGCGCGAATCCGAATTTTCTACAAAGAGTTATGCCTGTTTTCGTAAAAGTCGACGAAAATGTTTTTGAAAACACTGTTTGGATCAGAGAGGTGTTCGACCGGTCGAACTGCCCCTTTCGACCGGTCCAAGTACCCCCTGGACCATATTTTACTCCATTTAACATCTTTAAAAGTCCCCAACCTCACAAGGCATTTGGGGCTACTACCCAACCACTTTAGAACCACCCGCAAGTGCTCGAAAACATCTAAACTCATCAAATCACACAATCGTTGGTCTCAGGTTCAGGTTTATCCTCATTACAACCCCTTGTAATAACAACCTCCTCTACAAGATTCTCTATAAAGGTCCTCTTATATTGATGATATCCAAATATCAACTCGATTCCTCTAACTCTCCTATCACGTTCAATCATTTACGCTTGTCCTTCGCCTTAAGTCCTATAGTCGTACATCCCTTGTTCTTAATCATAGTCCTATCACGTTCTACTTCCTTTGACAACCATACCTCAAAACACCAAGAAAATCTTAATCATATTCATTTCCATTCCTTTAATCTCCATCAAGAAGTTCTACTATTTCTCCTCCGACCTATGTCGTCCTTATCGTTACATTCATACGCACGTAATCATCAAGTCTAAGCAATCACTCCCGAAGTATGTCGTCCATTAAACTTCTATCAACTGTAGTTTCAAACCGTCAAAGCATACTCTATCATTCCCATTATTAACCCCTCGTCTTAGGTTAATCCTTAAATATCACTTCCCACTTACCCAATTAATCTGGTAACTTCTGTTACTAATCCTCATACCGTGTCCAAATCCACTTATGGTACCACGACCACTCGAACCCAGGTTCAGTTGAGAGATTCCTCAACAACCATGATACTCACAATACGTTGAGATATTCCTCAACCCCCAATACATACCGTAAGATAGGTTGAGAGATTCCTCAACCGTCCAACATCTCAAACTGCATACCATACGTTGAAAGATTCTTCAACAACTATAATACTTACCATTCGATAGGTTGAGAGATTCCTCAACCATCCAATCATCCCATATACCGTACTACAAGTCAAAAGATTCTTCAACTACCCAATACACACCGTATAAGAGAAAACCATAAGATAACTCGTACAATCACACCGTAGGTTAGCATCTTAGGATAACACCATAAGAAAAGGTGAGAGATTCCTCACCTACCCCATACATGAGCAATACACTGCGCTGGACTATCTTTCTGTCATAAACCCCAACTGTCCATCTCTATTCTCTCACGTCACGACGTTTAGCCCATATTTGAGACGGAACTCTTATCAATCAATCTCCATTTCCAAAACTCGACTACGAACAATCACTTTTCATTCTCTACGTGAACTATAAGGAAATCTCCCCTGACATTCACTACTCCACCTCCGTTCTCGGTTAAAGCCCTCAAAGAGCACTTATTACTATCAATTTAAATAATTACCGATTCGATCCAAAAATCATTTCATTTTCATTTGAAAATTTAATTGTTCACCACGATCAAGATATCATCTCTCCCTCATATCACCCCACAAGGTCTATGATAACCCACAGAAACTTCATTTCGCCACACGGTTCTACGTCCGCATGATTCCACCGATTCACGAGTGCATAAATACTATGCATGTATGCCAATAACATAGTCATGTATGTATAAAAACATACCATATGCATCAAACATCTCTACAATATGTGGATGCATTCTAGAATATGTGTCAATTCACTCAACACTCCACTTGACGTCGAACGTTTCCAAAGTTTTGTTACCTATTGCTTTGATACCACTAGATGTCACGCCCCGGATCCATACATATGAATCTAGGTTACGTGGCACGCCATCAAGGCTTACCAACGGTGATTAAAGTTCCCAAAATAACCTTAATAAAAGTTTTTGCTCCAAAATAACCAACTTCCAATTAGTTTTTCAAAGGTTATATTAAACACGTGTCCAAACACGCCTTAACGAGTTTCATTTTCAAAAGTAACAGTTTCATATGTCCAAGGGTCCCCAAAGGTACCCCCATGCCTAGTTAGAAGTTGTTCCGAACATTGGGAGAATGGTTTTAAAAATTCTGGCAGAGGGTATTTCGACCGGTCGAACGACCCCCTTCGACCGGTCGAATGACCCTTTAGCAGAATCCTGGCCAAAGCTGCAGAATTTTGATAAGGCATCACCCAACCCTCACCCGATGCAACCCTTCAAACATGTTCCAATTCTTAGCAACTTTACCAATGTTATAAGGACAAGTATAACAACCTGCCTAAGTTTGGAAAACGTTAACTAATTAAGTTGAGGGTTCGTTTGGATCAAAATCTCATAAGTGCTTCAACAATTCATAAAACATAAAATTCGACTTGTTAAACATCAAGACACGAACTCAAGATTCCGAGTCGCTTCCAACCAACTTAAAAAGGTTTTCAAAAGAATATTACATCAATCCAAAAATGATACAGACCTTATATAATTCGGTTACAAAAATGTTCTATACACCAATTCCTCCGATTGATCCCCAACGGCCTCATCCCTCGCATTCCATTTTTCCTTTCTTCATACCTGCAATGGAGTAAATCTCCATTGCTCAGCTATATGCTGAGTGCACAATTTCCAACATATGCATATATGACAAATCATGCCTTAATCTCATCATAACACATAACTAATGGTCTCTAGGGAATAAGTGCACCTTCACCGATCCAAAGTCTTTCGACTCAACCATGACCCATGCCCCTTCGACATGTCACGTAATGCCTTTATCGGCAAGTGACCGTCGTCACTGCTAATCCTCCCCCTTCAAGAGGACGCCTCACGGTGAATTAGCACAAATCCCTCTTTAACCCACATAGGCACATAAACATGCTCAACTAGCAAATCATCACATATACGTGCTCGTATAAAATTTGACATGCTTTCTATATTCAAGCGCGTGCAAAATTAACGGGCCTAAGATTAACACATGGATTTTGCCCGGATCTCAATTTCGTCGCCGAAATATAAAACATGTATTTCACCTATATAACATAGGCTAGAAATTCATACCTCGAGCTATCGTCGTATAACTTTGAGGGAACGACTAGAAGCCCGATTAAACACCAAATCTCCGATCCTACGCAAAACCTACAAGTTTACACGTGTTTTCCTCAAATTCCTAGATTTAGAAATTTATAAAAACTTAGCCAAACATGGCCTAAAGACTATCAAAATGTAGCCCTTACCTTGGGGAGTTCAAATATGAAGTTTAGTGAAATTCAGTCGGACGAAAGGTCGCCGATCGTCGTCGCAAAGCTCGGAGAACTAAATCTCCCTTTTCTCTCTCTTTTCCAAAGATATTATATGAGTTTGCAACTAATGCAAACTCACCCTCATCTATATATAGACAATCTTTTCAAAAATTGCGTTTACCTCCCCGCGGGTTTCTCAAACCTCTAATTAATTTCTGAAATGTCGCACACGTCCATTTTATGCCTTTACGAGTGAAAATTATAAATCCCAAAAGTTTTCGATTAAGTCCCGTTTGGATCCAAAATTATGTCCGAAAAACCAAATTCTGTGGAATCTCTACACATCCTACCTTTTTATACAACGGGTCGCTCACGTTCTCACCACAGTTCTCAAACGATCTAAAACTAGATCAAAACTATCAGAAATTATACTACACAGGTATAATTACTATTCATGAAAATACCAAATAAGCCAATAACATTTAAATCACATAAATGTCATTTAGCTATGCCAATGCAACATGATTTTCCATGTTCCCGTGTCCTCTCTTGACACCTTCCAAACTGCCTTTAAGGCCAAATACTGGGTTCTTAAAAGACACCCTCCAACAACTAGTGAGTCAGTACTCACTTCACACACGTTAATTAATACTACCGTAAGCATGCTATGCATGCTAAAATGATATAAATAAATACCGCATGAGCGGGTATGACACAAACATTATGCTTATTCCAAATGGCCCGCAAGTGCAGAAAATCATGCTTTCAAAGGACTACCAGGGCAGCACAAACCCCGCCAGCTCCGTTCAAATTCTTTGAGTCCGAGGACTCCCCGTTTTTTTTTTTGTAAAATCAATTCTTTTAGTCTTAGGACTACCCATTTTTGTAAAACCAATTCTTTGAGTCTAATGGCTTCCCATCTTTGTAAAACTAATTCTTTGAGTCTGTGTGACTCCATTTGTATAAAAGTAAAGTTTGTTGGGTCTGTATGACTCTGTTTGTGTAAAAAGTGAATTTGTTGAGTCCATGTGACTTTGTTTGAATAAAGAAATGAAATTTTGAGTCCACGTGACCCCGTCTTTCTGAAATATGAAATTTTGAGTCCGCTTGACTCTGTATATGAATTTTTGAGTCCACGTGACTCCGTTTAAAGTGAATTTGTTGAGTCTGTGTGATTCCGTTTGTGGAAAATGTGAATTTGTTGGGTCCATGGGACTCCATTTATGTTAAATACCGAGTTCTTGAGTCCGCGTGACTCCGTCTTTGTGAAATATGAATTTTTTTAGTCCGTGTGACTTCGGGTTTATAGAATGTGAATTTTCGAGTCCGTATAAATCCGTGTTTAAGAGATGTGAAATTTTTAAGATCATATGACTCTCCTTTTGTAAAATGTGAATTATTTGAGTCAGTGCGACTACCCTTTGGAAATAGGAACTGCTTCAAGTCGAATCGACTCCCGACTTGGAAATGGGAATTGAGTTGAGTTGAACCGACTCCAGACTCCGGATTTTGAGAATTTGAATTTGTTTGGGTCTACTTAACTCCTAATTCATGAGTTTAAAATAAATTGAGTCTGATTGACTCCTAGTTTTGTGAAGAAGAAATTCTTTGGGTCCGATCAACTCCCAATTATGTATAACACCCACATTTGTGTTATTGCATTTGTACCATATTGTCATGCATGATAATGTGATGTGGCGTGTCCTATGACACATGGTTGAGTGAGTTTGGACTCACGAGTTGATTTGGGTGTCTGTATTAGAGAACCCTTTGAAACTGTGGTAATTGAGGATTTTGTTGTTGTGATGTCTCTCCGAGTATGAGACGGTCACAGTGGAATACTTTAAATGTTTATCTGAAAATAAATGTTTACCTGTGTATTTCAATATCTGTATTATTTTCTGTTTTAGAATTTATTTCTGTTGTTAGATTTAGTATCCTGGTGAGGACGAATGAACACGCTATTAATTTGGTAGGCTAATTAACAACTTCGGAAACGTCATATAGAAATTCGCGTTTTAACAACCAAACGAAACTTAGTCGAAAACTTTTATAATTTTGAAGTTTTACTTATAAAGCTATGAATGAGCTGTATAGAAAGTTTCAGAGACTGATTTAGAGTTTTGAAAACTCGTGGGGAGGTAAACGTAATTCCCCGAGAATGTTGCCTATATATAGATAGAGGTGAGTTGAGATATTTCACAACTCTTAACCTAAATTCCAAGAGGAGGCCAAAAAGGGGGCTAGAGGGAGATTTAGGAGCTTAGAGCTTTGCGACGCCAAACGACGACCCTCCGTCAGTCTGGTTTCTCCCAGATTTCATATTCGAGCTCCTCGAGGTAAGAGCTTCGTTTTGATATATGTTAGGGCCTGTTTGGCTAAGTTTTCCGAAAAGTTATTTTCTAGAATTTTTCATAAAAGTTGATAAATGGAATTCTGATCCATAGGAATTGTACTAGGCGGACTTCTGCACGTTCTTTGTGCACGGGTTTTCTTCAGATTGAATTATAGGAGCGTTATTTGGAGGTGAGTGATTCAACTATGTTTTGGAATGATTTCTTGGCATGTATTCATGTTATGTTTGAATAGCATGTATTAATTCCTAGAGATATATTGTGTAGTTCATATTGGGCATTTATATTGATAAGTAGGCTCAATAGCACGGTGATATGCTTTAATTACCGCGAGCATGGTGATATGTATTTGAGCATGTTAAGTTGCTTATTTGGGTCAGAAGGAGCACGTGGTCACCGTGCCATTTTGTGGAGCCGATAGAGTGGCATTAAGGTCGCACGATTGTTTGTAGAATCGTGGGTCTTACCCTTTCGCGTGGACTTATTGGCGAGGAGTCACGGATTGGGAATATGGACGGGCACGTGAGTCTCCGGCGACTAGTATGAAATGTAGAGATGTGAATGCGGACATGTTTATCATTCATGTGCATATGTTGTTTTATTCACTAAGCTTTAGCTTAAACAAATCGAAATATGTGTGGTTATTCAAATAACCATTTAAGGTGTAATTGCTGGCGAGGAATCGCAGAAGTGAGTACGTGGGTTGGGAGTTCGCTTGAGAGGCAACTTGTAATGTAAATCTTGTAGTTTTGGGATCCTAGAAATGTTGTAATAAGAATTTGGTTGTTTTTAACCCATGTTTAATTTAGTATGATAGAATGAATCTTGAGCGTTGTAATAGTTAGTAACATGTTGTAATCTTACTTTAGAAATGTTTTAATACAGCTAGAATTTCTTTAGACTGAGTTTGGTTGGAGTTTGGTTTGAGTGGTTGATCATTGGTGATAGTTAGAAAGCTTTAAAACTTGAAATTCTGCAGATTGGGCTGCTGCCAGGGGAGCAGTCGACTGAGCAGTCGACTGAACCCCTGGGCCTGTTAGCCACTGCTTCATTTTTTAGCAAAAGCAGTCGACTGGACCCCCAGGGCAGTCGACTGGACCCCTCAGCAGTCGACTGGATCTCCAGTTTTAGTCGACTGAAATTTGATATAAATCCCTGCCCGCCTCCGTCGACTGAGCAGTCGACTGCGCAGTCGACTGAGCAGTCGACTGAACCTCTGGTTTTAAAATGTGTTTTGTTTTCCGCTGCGTGTGTTCTTCAAACCTAATTTTTGGGAACGTTAATGAATTGGTTTAGCCTCGGTGGCGTGCCACGGGCTCCGGTTCCGCTATTGTGGGACCGGGCTGTGACATTATGTGATAGAGAAATTAATTGAGTCTGATTGACTCCTGATTTTGAAAATTGGAATTTTTGTTGAGGCGATTTGACTCCAATTTCGAGATTTGAGATTCTTGTTGAGTCAAAATTGATTCGGATTAAGAAAATTTGAAATGTTAACCCCCGATTTTGAAATAAGAAATTCTTTGAGTCCGTGTGACTCCATTTGTATAAAAAGTGAATTTTTGTTGAGTCCGTGTGACTCCGTGAATTTCGTTGAGTCCGAGCGACTCCGTTGATGTAAAATGCGAATTTTCGAGTCCGAATGACTCCTTTGTTGTGGAAATGCGGGTCCATGGATCCGAATGATTCTTTTATTTTAAAATGTGAATTTTTGAGTACTTGTGTAAAAAAATTGAATTTTTGAGCCCGCATGACTACCTTTGTCTTGAAATTTTTTTTCAATTGTGACTGCCTCTGTCAGAAAATTGAAGTTTTGAGTCCATGTGACTCCCTTTGAATTTTTTAAGTCTCCGTGATTCCTTTTGTCAGAAAATTGAATTCTTGAGTCCGCATGACTCCTTGTGTAAGAAAGTTGAATTTTTGGGTCCACGTGACTCCTTTTGAATTTTTGAGTCTGCGTTACTCCTTTTGTCAGAAAGTTGAATGAATTTGAATTGTTGAGTCCAAGTGCCTCCATGGATGTAAAATATGAGATTTGGGGAGCCTGAACCACTAGCCATAGGAACAGATCTGCAAGAAAGAGTTAGGAGAATCAATTTTTGAAAGGCTTAAGAGGAAAACATAGCAACACATGAAAGGAGTCAAATTTACTCCGATTTTTTTTGTGACATTGAAATCTTGATTCAAATTAACTCCTAGTTTTAGAAATTTGAAATTATGTGAATCTGTTTAACTCCGAATTTTGACCAACTCCGAACTTTCGAAAGTTTATATCTAGTTTATTGAAGATTTGAAGATATTTATATCTAGTTTATATTTCTGTTGTTTCCGTTGAACTCTGTTTTGATTTAGTTAATAGATACTTGGGCATATGTTGTCTCCAAACCTGTTGTGATCCTGAGGACCACACTCTGATATTTTTAATAATGATACTGGTTTTATATTTCAGTTGTTTACTGTGACCTGTGTATCTTGTGGACTAGTACTGTGTGATGTGAAAAATTAGTGACATTCACCCATCATTCCCTATGGACCCAAAAAGGAAATATATTTTTCTTTATTTTTGCTACTCCGGGGTGTGACAGATTTAGAGTGGATAATCCCTTGTTACACAGTCCTAATCCGTTTGGGACGGGTTGGGGTGTGACATTATTGGATTCGATTATGGCAACTTGTGGCAAATGTATTGGATTTGATTTAATGTATGAAACTGCCACTGACGCGGACGCATTGTCTCAGTTGCATCCGATACATGTTAGTTAACCAGTTGTTGTGTAAAAAATCACACTAAAGAACCAGTTGCAACGTAAAAAGAACCAGTTTCAGTGTAAAATTTCACACTAACGAACCAGTTGCAGTGCCAAATTTCACACTAACAACCAAACAAAATGTTATGTGATCAATGATTATAAGTAGAACATACAAAAATCCAGAACCTTCGAACTACTTTCTTCCCTACATCTTGGTGTAATAGTTTTGTAAAAGTTAAATCCCAAAATATTGAGATATTTTTTCCCTGTATATTGTATGCAATATAAATAGAGATTTGATAAGATTTGTTAAAATTTGGTAACTAATTCCATAATTAAATCTGTATTAAATATATGTGTATATATACATATTGTTCTATATATAGATTAGGGGTAGAAAAGTTATCAAATTATTCTATAATGAAACATTTTAGACTAATCCCTAAATACAATCACAATTATAGGACTTATTGTTATGAAGATCCAATTGATGAGCCTAATCCAAAAAAACATTTATAGAATGAGACTTTTGACCACATTTTTCTTTTAAAAAAGTATTAAACTAAATTCTAAATTTGTCACATAAAATTGACTAAAATCTATTATCCCCAAAAAAAGGAAAAAAAAAAAAAACTTTCTTTATTTCATTTTCATCATTATTTACTTTAACGATGAGAACACATACTCTTTATACATGTTAGGGTTTATTCACTCAACTTTTGTTTGGTATTTTAAAGAACATACACTTACTTTTTCAAAATAAAAGGAAAATCAAGTTAAAACTAAAAATTTAAAAACATATCAAATTTTTGATTTTTTTAAAATAAAAAAAAAAATTTACATTTACCCCATCTTCCTCACCACCACCTCCACTAGCTACCACCACGACCACTATCAGCCACCATCACACCACGACCACTACCACCACCACCAGCCATCACCACAACCCGCCCCTCTCTCTCTCTCTCTCTCTCTCTCTCTCTCTCTATATATATATATATGCACACGCATGAGTATATATATCTAATATATAACCACCACCAACCCAACCTCTCTCTTCTCACCACCACCACGGGCCTGCTCCCTTATCCACCCCTGAGGAGCAACTCACCAAACTTATCGGGAGCAACTCACCAAACGTAAAAAGAAACTCACTAAATGGAAAGAATAACATTGCTCCTTACGTTTGGTGAGTTGTTCCCGATACTTTTGGTAAGTTGCTCATTCTGTTTGGACAATTGCTCCAAAAATTTACATTTTTTTTTGTGTAATGGCGATGGTGGATGAGCGAGGTGGCCAATGGTAGACATGACTATGAGGAGGGAGAGAGAGAGAGAGAGATAGAGAGAGAAGAGATAGAAGGGGGGGGGGGGGGGGGGGGGGGGCAGGGGTGATGGAGCAAGGTGTAGATTCTTGGAGCAATTATCTAAACAGAAGGAGCAACTCACAAAACGTATCGGGAGCAACGTTACTCTTTCCGTTTGGAGAGTTGCTCCTTACGTTTGGTGAGTTGCTCCTGCCGTTTAGACAGTTACTCCAACCTGCAATATATATATATATATATATGTTTTTTCCTTTCTTTGCTGCAGTGGCAGGGGTGGATGTGAGAGGAGGCCTGTGGTGGTGGTAGCGGTGGCAAGAAGAGAGAGGTTTGGGTGGTGGTAGCCATATATTACATATATATATACTAATGTGTATATATATATATATATATAGAGAGAGAGAGAGAGGGGTTGTGGTGGGGGTGGTGGTGGTAGCCGTGGTGTAGTGGTGGCTGGTAGTGGTGGTAGTCGTGGTGTGGTGTGGTGGCCAGCCATGGTGTTGACTGTTTGTGGAAGTGGTGGTGAGAAAGAAGATTGGTGGTAAATGTAAATTTTTTATTTTATTTTTTTATTTAAAAAAAGAGAAATGCTACACACACATTCTAAACCACACCCCAAACCACACCCTTGCTTTAAATACATGTACCCTGTGCTGTGTAAGTGGTGCACAGAAAAGTGTGAAAATTCAAACAGCACAAGGTACATGCATTTAAAGCAAAGGGTGTGGTTTGGGGTGTGGTTTGAAATGTGTGTGTAGCATTTCTCTTAAAAAAATCAAAAAAGTTAATGTATTTTTAAAATTTTAATTTTAATTTGATTTCTTTTTTATTTTAAAAAAAAATAACTGACTGTCCTTTAAAATTTTAAATAAAATTGACTGATTTTTAATAATCCTGCACGATATATAAGTGAAGAATTAGAAGTAGCTGCAGATCTCTGAAACTGACCCACGATATACCAAACAGATAATGCATACAAAACACTGATTCCAACCATCCATAAATCGTGTTGTTAGACGTTATGTGACTTCATTAATTAGACAAACCACAAGTCTTCCCTTTCAATTTGGGGTATTTGGAGATTTTGATCATTGCAATTTTTGATCCACAGAAGCCATGAACAGAAGCTTCTGGTCCTGGAGAAACAATGAAGCATTATTGCGTACTCTCTTCATACTCTTTCTGGGTCAGGTTGTTTCTTTTGTAATGTCACTCATGAGCTTCACTTCATCTCTAGTTTCCACTCTTGGTAATCTTTCCTCCACACCTCCTTTTCTTCTAATATTCGTATTCTGATTCTTATATATCATCATCATCATATATATATATATATATATACTCTAATTTCCTTTGTTGGTCTTAAATTTTTGGGTTTATTGTGCTTTCTCTGCTATTATTTTGACTTTCTGTTGAAAGTATATATTTGGGTTTTTTTTTATTTTATTTTATTTAAATATAGCCTGTTAATTTGACTTGATTCGGGGTTTGTTTTGCTGATATATGCAGGTGTTGATACACCTCTTACTCTGTCATTCTTCTCTTACTTGTCTATAGCTTTGGTGTACGGAAGCATATTGCTATACAGGCGTCAGAAACTACTGGTACTATACAAATCACACACACTGACACACACACATATATATATATATATACACTCCTAACTAACAAATCATCACCATGAATCAAACACAAGTTCTTGTGAATCTTTGTGGGAGGTCTTGTCCTGAATTCTCATTGTCTGTATCTCTACTTTGTGAAATGGTTTTACTGGATTTGCAGGTTCCTTGGTATTGGTATGTCCTCTTAGGTTTTGTCGATGTCCAAGGCAATTATCTTGGTAAATTTTTTACTGAAACTAACTCTCTCTCTCTCTCTCTCTCTCTCTCTCTCTCTCTCTCTCTCTCTCTCTCTCTCTCTCCTGCCTGCTTTGGCCTCGTCGCCTTGATCATATATGACAATTGACAAGCACCAAACTGTATCTGTATGACCTTTTTGATATCTTCTTTTAACACTTAAATAACATATGTTTCTGCATGATGACAAAATTGCATTTGGCATTCATTAGATTCTTGGGGACAATTCAAAATTTAGGAATATGCCTGCCTAAACATATATATATATACTCAAACAGTCAAACTAAAATAGTAGTATAGTCTTAACTATTTCAGATGGGTTAATTTCTCCTTTTCTATTTGTTTTATTCTCTAATGCATAGCCCCCACTTATGGGTTGTGTTGATTTCACTTGAAGTTAAGCAAAAGAACCGCTGACTTGGTCTTGGTTCTAGTAAAAATGGAACCAGAGCCGGACCCGGCTCTTATTTGGGAACCAAACCGAGCCATAAGTGTATTAAATTAGGAGGGTGTGTAGAATTTTTTACCTATATAAGTTGAACTTTAACTATACGTTCACGATGATTTATTGCAGTGAATAAGGCATACCAGTACTCTTCAATTACCAGCGTCACAATATTGGACTGTTGGACTATAGCATGGGTGATAATTCTCACGTGGTTCCTGCTGGGCACGCGATATTCCCTTTGGCAGTACTTTGGTGCAGCCGTGTGTGTGGGAGGCCTTGGATTAGTGCTCGTCTCTGATGCCGGTGTGGGTGGTGGAGGTGACATTTACTACTATACCACCTTTTATAATCCTAATTCATGCATTTTCCATTTTTTTTGGGCATGGTTCTGAAAGTACGACAATTCAGCTTCTTAATGAACATTTAGAGTATTTTATTTTTAGGATTGCCAATGGAAGTTATGTTATAGTCAGTGACACTGTGACAGTAATTGTTGTATTAGTATTGGTGTGAATATCAGGTAGTTCAAAATACCTAATTAATGCCAAATGATTTCATTGTCATGATATATAGGTAATAATTGTTTGCCTTTCAGGTGGGTCGAAGCCTCTTATTGGCGACATGCTTGTGATTGCAGGGACACTTTTCTTTGCAATGAGCAATGTTGGTGAGGTTGGTGAACTTTGTTATGTTGTACTCTCTATCTCTCTTTCTCATCAGCAATTAGTATGAAGCTAAAACTCTTGCACCCTTTGAGTATTTCCTGTTTGTGAGTGTACAAGTCTTCAAGTGCATTGAAGTACATTTTTTGTTCACCATTTCTCGGCAACTTGCCTCTCATAAATTGTATAACAATCTTTTTTACTTCTTGTATATATGCAGGAGATTTGTGTTAAGAAGAAGGATCAGATTGAAGTAGTCGCAATGATTGGTCTTTATGGGATGATTGTGAGCTTGTGTGAGATGTATCCTCCTAATTAGAAAATTTGTACTATTGGAAACATGATTTTGTACTTGCTTCACTGTCCTCAATCTTCTGATCATTTATGGTTTATGTTGCTTTCACCGACTCAAAGACTCGTATAGTTCCATTCCATAACCTTCTTTTAGAGCTGTACTCGAGAGGAAGACTCTGGAAACAGTAAAGTGGTCTACAGAAATTGTATGTAATGAAAATGTTATATTACATTCGTTCAGTGCTTTTCAAATATGTTGGTAGAACATTGAAGTGTGTCCCTTTTATTTTCAGATATTAGCCTTCGCTGGTTACGCTCTCGCAAGCTTTATGTTCTACACTTTTGCTCCTTTTGTTCTAAAGGTCAGTTCACTCTCTTACAATCAATTGTGATGGATTTTTACTTATTATCTAGGTCACATGTAGGGTCCGTTTGATAAAACTGAAAAATCAAGTATTGAAAATTAAGTACTGAACTGAAAATTTTAAGCGATTGAGTTTGCAATACTTTAAACGGTTTTTCAAGTACTCAAATAGACTGCATTCAATGAATATTTTCAGTAGAATTTTTTCACTTCAAGTTTTCTGTGGATTTTTGGCTGCTTTTTCAATTAAGTGGTACATTATCAAACGCACTGAAAACAAATAAGTGCTGAAAATTTTTATTTTCAACACACTTAATTGGGTTATCAAACACACTTCCACTCTTCTTAATTGGTTGAAGTAGAATAGGTCCAAGTACCCATTTCTGACACTTAATACTCGGACAAGGGTATGAGATATGTGTCTGACACTTTTGTTTGGACCCACCACGAAGCATGTTAACTACTGGTATCAAATGTCTAATTATATTCATTTTGCTACAAAGTACTTTCAAAATGGACGAATACTCATGTTAACGTCTTATTATATTACATAAAAGACTATTTTCTCTTAGAAATATAAGAAAAATATAGACTGTATACTGTATCGTGTCCTCAGATTCATGAATCTGGGAAGCCTGGGTCTTAGACACATACCTGCACCCGAGTCCATGTAAGATAGCTTATTATTCAGTTGAGTTTTTGCAATTATGCAAGTGAAATAACCAAGAAAAAATAGTTGAGATTTCTTGAAATGGTTCTCTTTGACGAAAATACTAATTAGACAGGAAGTGTTTTAAATGATTGGTCCAACAAGCTCTGAAATCCATGTGCAGATTCTGATCTTGTGTACACTCAAGAATTATTATTTTTTTTTTCCCTCCATCCTATTTTATTGGCTGGCTAACTTCATTATGGATCTTCTGACTAGTGCTCTGACAGTCTAGTCAATTTAGAGGGAGCATATATAGAAACTTTAAAAGCAATTAATAAATTTAGTGACTCCCTTATAGTAGAATGTTTATGGAAGGACCATATGGTATCACAATTCTAATGTGGGGAATTAATTTGGATACAGATGAGTGGTGCGACAATGTTCAATCTTTCTTTACTCACTTCCGATATGTGGGCAGTTGTCATTCGCATATTTTTCTACAACCAGAAGGTAATATATATTTATCGAGTGCATTTCTTCTATACCGTGTGTACGTAATTTCTTTCGATAAGCAAAATCCAGAGCTGCTTCAGCCGAATTAGCATCGCATCGTCATCCATAGCCAACCTGAAGTGATATATATAATCTCTATTTTGCAGGTTGACTGGTTATACTATCTTTCATTTGCGATTGTTGCTATCGGACTTGTCATATACTCAAAATTGTATGTTCTAGCCTTTCTCTCTCAAAATTTCCACATTTTTATTATTTACTTTTTGACAGTATCAGATGAGGGGCACCAATTTCAGTAGGCAACTTATGAATTCTGATCCTCTTCGATTTCTAGTCTTTGATACATTTAAAAGACCTTTCCACTCAATTTTTAACTTTCCATGACTGCAAGTAAAATTTCCAAATATTAGTAGTTTTTGTGTGAAATTAATTATTCCTTATCACGCACATGGCTCTGTGTCACAGTGAGAAGGTTGCTGACCCGGTGCTTACTCTCGAGGATGGAAACCTAAATGCACCATACCAAGCTCTTGCTGAAGAAAGTGCACATTCTAGAAATGACGCAGGGGCTCATTAAGTTCATGGCTGTATACATAGGAGCTCTTCAGCTTTATATATGTGCTAAAAGATGCATTGGTAATACTAGGACCTTCACATTACTTGTGGAGTTTCAAAATTTGCTTGACCTTCACCGTTTTGAAAACCTGAATAAATTTTTTAGCAGTTGTAAAAATGGATTCTAGATGCAGAAATTTAAAAATAACACACACGAAGAGCTTTACTTTCAAAAGATGATGCGAAATTCAGAGTGCAGATTGTTTAGTATCATTCAGAGGATTCGCTGCTGACAAAGCTTTGATTCTTCTATTTTTTTTTTAAATTTCTTATTTGGGTTTCAGTGAGGAGAAGTATTTATGAAGGGTGTCCTTGTTACTTCTATGTTCTTTTTGTTGTTTGGAATATATATATATATATACTTGTATGGGCCCACTCACGTACTTTGTGAGTGGAGAGATTTTAGGGAAGTTAAAAGTAGTTTCTCTTTATATTTTTATAACATTGTTGTAGTCCATTGTATACATTTACTAGTAATTGTCCGTCAAAGAAAAGGGTAGCAAAAAAAAGTATAAACGGCATTACGGGAAAAGAAGGTATATCAAGCTCTGGGCACGGGACAAAAAAAATGGTGAAAGTGTTGAGATTTACACAGCGGAATTAACGAGCACACAACGAAAAGAAAATAACAAGGGAAAAACAAAAAAAAATTAAAAAAACACAAGAGAATTCTACGTGGTTCAGCAAAACCCTGCCTACGTCCACACCCCAAGAGATATTTCCTTAATATTGAGAATAAAAACTGGTACAAGAAACCTAGGATTAAATCACATAACCCAATTCACAAATCCTTGTACACACTCACTCAATACCCCAAAGGAAAAATCCTCACAATATTTTTTTCCTCTCTCTCGCTAGAAAAACCAACCCGAGTGTATATCATTGCCCACAAGTATATATTATACACACATATACATATGATATATACTACTACTTGCTTTTCTTGCTGATGAAGACTTCCCAATATTCATGCCACCTAATTGATAATCATAGAATTTCCATATCCATATCAAATTAAGTTTGGATAGTATCATACTTCCTATCAATACTCTCGGCTACCATAATAAAAGATGCCCAATTTATTTTAGACTACATGGGAATGGACCCCACAAATCTCCACCTCCATACCCATGAGAAAGAAAAAAAAAATATCCCAACTTGATCAATCCATCAAGATGCACAAACCATTGACCTAAAAAATTCCAATTACACATACCGAATCAATATAATCACAAATTGATTCACCACGGCCAATGACATGTGTAATTGTCTTCCATTAATTTTATCCATTAATGTCGGAGTAGGGTCTCGATCCACCCCCTCCACCACCAGCAGTATTTGTTCCTTCACCATTGTCTACTCCCTGGAAACCTGTCACCTGTGTCTTCGCCTCCACCGTAAAAGAAACACGTCTAGAGTACTCTTTTTCTCGCTCGCGCCATACCCATTTACCAATCGAGTTTTTCACTATACTTCCAACCAGACGATACAACCCACCACACTTTTCTCCCTTCATAAGAACCATGCAGCCACATGTGATTTTCATGGCTCCACCTGCAGCAGAATACCTGCACCCCATGGAATCCATCTGGCTCAGTGATAATAGATTTTTCCGCATCTTTGGGACATATCTCACACCACCCAAAGTACGAATCACTCCATCGAACATTTTAATTCTAACCGTCCCAATACCTATAATTTTGCACGAGGACCTGTCACCCAATGACACCTTCCCCAAATTACCTTTTTGGAACTCATTAAAATATTCCCTCCTGAAGCATATATGATTTGTACAACCAGATTCCAAAATCCAATCATCACAAGAAATAGTGTGCATACCTTCGGATACTGTGAGAACATATCCATCATCTCCCAATAAAACCAAAGAATTTTCACCATCACCATCTTTCCCACAATTTTCCTTCCCTTTACGTTGAGGACAAAATTTCTTGATGTGACCTAATTCTTTGCACAGATAGCATTGGACTTCTCTCCGTTTAGAACTAGATCTAACCCTGCTGCTACCTTCAGGTCTATCTTTCGTCCTTCCCCGATTCTCACTTGCTACAGTCAAAGTAGCTTCATGTCCAACCTCACTAGTTGTCTTTCTCTGAGTGTCGTGGGACACTAGTGAAGCCTCCATCTGCTCCAAAACCACTGTATCTTTACCATACAGCAACGCAGTCACGAGGTAGTCATATGAATCTGGAAGAGAGGTAAGAAGTAGGAGAGCTTTATCTTCTTCCTCAATCTTGACATCAACTTTCCGCAGTTGATCCAAATACCCGTTGAACATACTCATGTGTTCCATGAGATCCTCGCCTTCTTCCATCTTCAGCCGATACAATTGTCGCTTCAGATGCAATTTGTTAGTCAAACTCTTGGCCATATAGAGTTTTTCTAACTTTTCCCACAAGCCTGACGCAGAATCCTCATCCATAACATTATTGATAATGTTATCAGCAATACAGAGTCGGATCGTGCTAACACACCGCAACTCCAACTCCCCCCACTCGTCATCTTTCATGGCCTCCGGCTTTCCATCCTTTCCCTTCAAAGCCTTGTACAAACCTTGTTGCACAAGAATGTCTTTTACTCTTCTCTGCCAGAGAGTAAAACTGCCCTTTCCATTGAACTGCTCCACCGTAAATTGTGAGTTGATCATCGCCTTCATGGTGAATTGACTGGCACACCGAACCTGGCTCTGATACCACTTGTTGAGATTTAGGTAGCGGAATTAAACGAGCACACAATGAAAAGAAAATAACAAGGGAAAAAGAAAAAATAAATAAATAACACAAGAGAATTCTACGTGGTTTGGCAAAACCCTGCCTACGTCCACACCCCAAGAGATATTTCCTTAATATTGAGAATAAAAACTGGGACAAGAAACTTAGGATTAAATCACATAACCCAATTCACAAACCCTTGTACACACTCACTCAGTACCCCAAAGGAAAAACCCTCACAATATTTTTTTCCTCTCTCTCACTAGAAAAACCAACCCGAGTGTATATCATTGCCCACAAGTATATATTATACACACATATACATATGATATATACTACTACTTGCTTTTCTTGCTGATGAAGACTTCCCAATATTCATGCCACCTAATTGATAATCATAGACTTTCCATATCCATATCAAATTAAGTTTGGATAGTATCATACTTCTTATCAATACTCTCGACTACCATAATAAAAGATGCCCAATTTATTTTGGACTACATGGAAATGGACCCCACAGAAAGTACATTAAATGAAGACTTCATTTTCGAATTCACAAATCACAAAATCATTGAATTAGACCATTATTAAGGCCGACTTGCCAATGTCTTCATCTTTCTCATGATCTAATCTCATATTAATAGGTATCTTGTTCACCGCCTGCAATTCCAAAAACAAAAAAAGAAGAAGAAGAAGAAGAAAAAAATAAGGGGAAGACGTGGATTTTCTCTTAAGCCAACAAAAGAAAGTGTAGTAGATTTTTCTCAATATGCACCTTGTAGGAGGTCCAAAAAAAAAAGTGTTTGTAATTAGCAAATATAAAAACTCTTGCATGCCTTTGTAATTAGCATCATTCACTTAAAAAGGAAACAAAGAACTATAAAATTTCAATTCAGCTAGCACAAAAAATCGCTATACCACATATTGGTTACTAATGGGTGTCCATGTTGACACAAACCATTAAATGTTTCTATCCATCCAGACCAGCAGCCTCAAGACTTGAAACAATTAGCAAATGTTTAAACTCACTTGATCAAGATTTATACTACAGCCTATAGGAATCAAAATTATACCCACCCTCACAAAACTAATAGTTGTATCAACATTCATTTTCAAAATAGAAATAAGAAGAAGTCAAATAACTTTCATAGAACAAATCAAACTGGTACAATATGATAGAAAAATCACAAAAAAGCTGCAGAAGTTTAAGCAGCGGGTTTTAAAAATGGATTTCAAAATTTAGGAAATGTATTCTCACTATCAATTTTTCAAAATCTAGGAATAAGAAAAGAAACCACACAAACTGACTGTAATGATTAATGAGCTTCTTCAATTAAATTAATTCCAGCATTGTCAACATAGTATTGTGGAGGGAAAAAATTCTCAAGAGAGCAAAGTATAACAATTCATACTTATGCTTTGCACGTGACAATCGTAGAGAAAGAAATAGAAAAATAGAAATAAAAAAAAAGATAATTGTTTACACAATGCACTACCTTAGAATTGAAGTAGTTACCAAAGGGTTACAAAAATCTAATTAAAATCTCAATCCAAAAACTACCTTAGAATTTAACATGAACAACTTAGATCTACCCCCAATAAAGTTTTGCCTAAACTCAAATGTGCAGTACCACCTGTATTTAACCCCAGTCATTATAAAGTTACATTATTAAAAGAAATAAAAAGAAATACAACTCTCTCTATGCATCTCAATTGTTCAATCAAAAAATAGAGTTATTAAGAGAAGTCTATGTTTTCAAAAAAACACATTTGTATAAAGTCTTCGTAGCTTTCTCCACTTGACACTGAAAGTAGATACATCACACCATTTTAGTATTAAGTTCCAAATATTTCCAAATCAATGGGGGAGTAGAGATGATTAACAATACCTATTTCGATTTCCAGGAAAAATAAAATTGGACTACTACTGAAAAACTCTCTATTTCCTATGTGTGTTGTTCTTTAAGGATTTAATGCTTGTAAAAGAGTCTCATGTAAATTAAGAAATTTTTTAGGTGGGTTTTTTCAAGGAACCAAGATTTAGATGCTTAAGATCAATACAAATCAAGTGAGATCCAAAGAATATAAGTAAACAGGAAACTAAAGCATTGCCTTTGATCAAAGAAAACTAATGAAAGACTACAAAATTAAAGAAAGCTAAAAGAAAGTACTTTAAGTACCAAGGCAACCTGACTCTTCTGGCTGACACTGATGGAAAAATAAACAAATAAAAACTAATAAGCGATAAATTAACCAACTCAAACATCAGAATGCAAGGGGAAAAAAAGAAAAGAAAAAAGAAGAGTGCTAAACATCAGATAAGGCTTAAACTTGGCAAGCTACTGAAATTTTTGAGAAGAAAACTTACATTTACATTATCGAGGGCCTGGGATTTCTTTTCTCCAAGAGGAATTGTTTCCTGGCCTAGGAATACAAACCCAATCAGAATGTACAATCATCAATAGGGTGAAATAAACACACCCACATACACACTTGAATGTAAAACATACAGATCATAAGAAATCATTGCATGTAAAACACAACCCCCTTTGAATCACAGTTTGACAGAACTACAGTTCGATAGCTGGCAGAACAATCCATAACTTAGTGACAAAAATTGAGAGAGAGAGAGAGAGAGACCCCAATGGCAATCGAAATGAATTTGCGGTCTCACGTTTGTGCCGTCAACACAAATCAATAGGAATAAGGAAAGTGTGTATAAAAAAATGTTACAAATTCGAGAGAGAAAGGGACTGTGAGATACTCGTAAAGAGAGACACTGAAAGGTTTAAGGTTCTCTACAGAGAGAGAGAGAGAGATATATATATATATACATATATATATATATAAAGGGGCGTGAGAGAGAAGACACTGGGTACTCTGACCAAGAAAACATCACATGAGGAATTCAAAAATTTTTGAATCTCTTGGTGTTCCCAAGACTCGAGTGCAGCCATAAGGATCTAACGGCTGAAATTGTCCACGTTAGTGGACGGTTGAGATTTCTTTTGGTCATAAAGTATGATGCCCGATATTATATAGATTATGAAAAGAAACTTATTGGTTTTTCTGTAATTATTGATGGCAGAAAAAATTGTCATGGTATCCCTCCCTTTCCCTTTATATATGTATATAGATATTACCATAGATGTAAATGACCCAATTATGAGCATATCTTTATATTTCTAAGCATAATCATACGTTTCCATTACATTTCTAAGCATAATTATTGATGGCTTGAGGTTTGGTAGCTTTTTGATGAAATTCATAAGCCAAGCAAGAGTAGTATTGAAGAACAAAGAGAATTTTTCTATATTGGTTTCATTGAATTACAGAGAGTTCTCAACAATGCTATATAGCAGAAGCTTACAGTAACTAACTCTATTTTGTTATAACAGAAATTAGCTATATACAACTATTACAGGTCATAACAGAATTTAGGGACTAATCTAGTGTAAGTAACACACTATTGATAACATCCCCGCTCAAGATGATGGTGGGGACCAGAATCATCTTGAAATGACTGAAAGTGGCATCAGTTGAGACTTCAAATCCTTAAACCTTGGAATGGGAAGAGACTTAGTAAACAGATCAGCTAGTTGATCCTGAGAAGCCACATGTAAAACTTGGAGAGTCTTGGCTGCAATTTTTTCCCTAACAAAATGGTAATTAACCTCTACATGTTTGGTTCTGGCATGAAAGATGGGATTAGCTGCGAGAGCCAAAGCACTAAGATTATCATACCATATGATGGGAGGAGTGGTAAGAACAATATGAAGATCAGTCAGAAGTTGTTTAAGCCACAATACTTCAGCTGCAGTATTGGGCAAGGCTTTGTATTCTGCTTCAGTGCTTGATCTAGCCACTGTAGGCTGTTTCTTGGCAAACCAAGAAATGAGATTGGGACCTAAAAATGTGCAAGAGCCAGTGGTGGATCTCCTGTCCAGACCATCCCCAGCCCAATCAGCATCTGTAAACCCATGTAAGGTAAGAGGACCAGACTAAAAAGTGAGACCATAGTGTAGAGTTCCTTTAAAGTATTTGAGAATTCTCTTCAGAGCTTGAAAGTGACAATTAAGAGGATTATGTAGATGCTGGCAAACTCTATTAACAGCATACGAGATGTCTGGCCTGGTTATGGTAAGATATTGGAGAGAACCAACTAAGCTCCTATATAGAAGAGGATTAGCAAAAGGGGATTCATCCAGCAAAAAGGATGGTTTAACAGCTGTGGGTGAAGTAGTAGGCTTGCAGTCTGTCATAGAAGCTTTATCAAGAATTTCTGTAGCATATTTCTGCTGAGAAAACACAAGTCCTGAAGAGGTGGACTGGACTTCAATTCCCAGAAAATAATGCAATGTGCCTAAATCCTTCATTACAAATGTGGACTGCATGGTAGATATAAACTGAGTAATACTTTGAGAATTGCTTCCAGTGATGATTATATCATCCACATAGACTAGAATTATGATTACTTGAGAAGACTGATGCTGAACAAATAAGGAAGAGTCAGCCAAGCTATTGATAAAGCCATGTTGAAGTAAGAATCTGGAGAGGGTAGAAAACCAAGCTCTAGGAGCTTGTTTAAGGCCATATAATGCTTTATTGAGCTTGCAAACCTTCTGAGGAGAAGTAGGATCAGAAAATCCTGGAGGTTGTGACATATAGACCTTTTCCTCTAAAATGCCATGCAAGAAAGCATTGGATACATCCAGTTGTTTGAGCTGCCACCCAAAATGAAGAGCCAAAGAAATTACCAACCTAATAGTTGGTTGTTTGACCACAGGACTGAATGTCTCAAAATAGTCCAAACCTTCTGTTTGTGTAAATCCTTTGGCCACAATTCTGGCCTTGTATCTAGCTATAGAACCATCATCATTTTTCTTGATTTTATATATCGACTTGTAGCCAATAGCAGATTTCTCAGGTGGTAAATCAACCAAATTCCAAGTATGCTGAGCCAATAAGGCATTGTATTCCTCAGACATTGCTTTCTTCCATACTAAAGAAGAATTTTCTTGATGGAAGGTAGCAGGTTCATAAGTTAAAAAGTCAGATTCTGAGGAGGTGACAGTAACCACATGTGCTGAGGGAAGAAAATACTTTTTAGGCTTTAAAATTCCAGCTTTGAGTCTAGTGACCATAGAATGAGAATTAGAAGAAGTGGGTACTAAAGATGAAGAAGTAGGGTGAGGGATAATAAGAGTAGGATCTGAATCAGGGACAGAAAGTGAGGAAGATTGAGAAGCTGAGGAGATAGAAGAAGGTAGAGGAGCAGAAGGTAAATAATGAAGAGATGAAATTGATGGATATATGTCAGTAGTGGGAGATGAAACAAAAGAAGGAAGAAAGGGAGATCTGGATGAGTTAGGAAGGGAAGGAATTGAAGAGGAAGAGGGAGCAGACATGGATGTAGTAAAGAATGGAGAGAAAGGGAATTGGTTTTCAACAAATTGAACATGTCTAGAAGTGAAAACTTGGCCAGAGTGAATGTCAAGACACCTATATCCCTTGGAATTTGCTGCATAACCTATGAACACACAACATTTGGACTTCTGCTGTAGTTTGGAAGTTCTGTAGGGCAAAAGCCAAGGATAGCAGCAGCAACCAAATACTCGAAATGAAGAGTAATCAGGTGGAAGATGAAATAGACATTCATAAGGAGATTTAAATTGAAGAATCGAAGAAGGAAGCCTATTGATCAGAAAGGTAGCTATGAGTATAGCATCTGGCCAGTGCTTTGAAGGCACAGAGGAATGATTTAACAAGGTAATAGTGGTTTCAAGTAGATGTCTGTGTTTCCTTTCACTAACACCATTTTGCTCAGGGGTATGAGGATAGGTAGTTTGATGCTGAATACCATGGTGAGAAAGAAATGAAGTCATAGGCTTATTAACATATTCACCCCCATTGTCAGTTCTAAGGATCTTTAGCTTGGTGGTAAATTGATTTTCAACTAGATTTTTAAATGAAACAAAGGTAGAAAAGACTTCTGATTTGAGTTTTAAAGGATATAACCAAGTAAACCTAGAAAAATCATCAATAAACACAACATAGAATCTATAACCGCAGATTGAGAGAGTAGAAGTGGGTCCCCACATCACTATGAATGATTTCAAAGGGATTCTTAGTAGAAGTTGTGATAAGAAGAAAGGAAGTCTTTTACTCTTGGAGGCTAAACATGGATGACAAGAGATGTTGGAAGAGATTGAGCATGGAATTTGGTAATTTTGAGCAATAAGATTCATAATCTTGATTGAAGGGTGACCCAATCCTGCCAAGTGGGTGGAACCTAAATAGATGTAAAAGCAGTGGGAGATGATGATACCAAATTTGTGAGGGAACTAGGAGAAAGAGAGTAAAGCCCTTGATTGCAAGGACCTTGAAGAAGAACTTGATTGGTGATTTTATCTTGGACTACAAATCCTTGAGAGTCAAAAATGAATCTACAATTATTATCTTTGGCAAGCTGGTAAATAGATAGTAGATTGTGATTTATTTGAGGAGCATGAAGGATTTTGGAAAGAAGAAGAGATTTAGAAGGAGTTGGCAGAAGGCCATCTCCAGTATGTGCAATCTGAACAGAATTCCCATTTGCCACAGACACTGAATTGAGACCCTGATAAGGACTGGGTATGTGAAAATGAGATAGATCATTTGTCAAATGACTTGTAGCTCCATTGTCAAGAAAACCACTGAGCTTGAGAAGGAGATGAAGTAGGAGTGAAAAAGGCATGAAGGGAGTTGGGATCAGCAGAATTGGCATTAGAAGAATCATGAAGGATTTGAGGATCATTAGAAGAATACCAGTCTGTTGGTGCTGGTAAAGAAGAAGAAGAAAAATTGAGTGGAGATGAACCATAAGGTTGAGAATGATTGTGAGTAGGAGGGGTGGGTAGAAGAGTTAATGAAGTAGGGTATGAATTGGAATTAGGAGGATCTGGAGTAGAGAGATTGGGATTAAGAGGTGAGGATGAATGAGTATGAACTAGATAGGCTTGAGAATTTCCTTGAGCAATAGGACTGAAAGACCTTTGATGAGAGTTCTGAGGATTGAATTGCGAATATGAATTTGGATTGTGAACATCAATAGAATGATGATTAGAGTTATGCTGAAAATTAGGAGTTTGAAATGAAGAATTGTACCTATGAAAGCATTCAGCAGCAACATGGTTACCTTTTCCACAAATTTGACAATACACTCTGAATTGATGATTATTCTTCTTTCCATTTCCCCTTCCTCTGAAGTTCCTATTTCGACCACCACCTCTAAAGTTCTGATTAAAATTGTGTAAATTCTGATAATTTTTTGGTGAAATCTGAGGACCATTAAGAGATCCAGAATTTTCATAAGAAGAGGGCAATTTCCCTGGTATATTCCTATCAACTACTGCTAGAGCAGAAACTTTTTCTCCTATTTGCATCAGTTCCTTCTCACGATTCTGGTGAATTTCTTCAGATCGAAGAAGTGCATGTAAGTCATAGAAAGATATTGATTGGGTTGTGGCCCTTAGAGTGTCTTTCAAGGAGGAATATTCTTGTGAGAGTCCATTAACAGTGTAAAGAACAAGATCTTCCTCAGCAGCTGAAAGTTTATCAGCACAATCCTTGATTTTATCAAGATACTCATCCATGGTACTCTGTTCTTTACTAGCATTAAGCAGTTTGAGTTTCAATTCATAAACATGTGAACGAGAAGAAGACATGTATCTCTTAGCTATATAACCCCAAATTTCATACGCATGTTCAAATCCCAGAATTTGTGGAAGAATTGCAGGTGAGATTATGGCATTCATACAACTAACAAGTTGATTATCAATATCAGTCCATTCAAGAAATTTAGGGTTTGGAATTTGATTACCTTCTTCATCCACTGAAAATTGAGGAGGTTGGGGATTTGATTCATCGACATATATCAGCAAATGATTAGCTCTCAATGCATTTCTTACTTGAAGCAGCCAAACCATGTAGTCTGTCTGATCAAGTCTAACTGTAACAAGAGATGATAAATTTGATACAAAGAACACTAAATTTGCAGGGAGATTGAGTGATTTAAGTGAAGTCGCCATTGATTTTAGAAGAAGATTTCAAGATGATGATAATTATGAATAGAGTGCAAAGAAGAAGAAGAAAAGATATGCAGATTCAATTAGAGATGAAGATTCAATCAGAGATGAAGATGATGAGCGAGACAGGGGAGATCTAAAGCTCTGATACCATGATGAAATTCTTAAGCCAAGCAAGAGTAGTATTGAAGAACAAAGAGAATTTTTCTAAATTGATTTCATTGAATTACAAAGAGTTCTCAACAATGCTATATAGCATAAGCTTACAGTAACTAACTCTAATATATTATAACAGAAATTAGCTATATACAACTATTACAGGTCATAACATAATTTAGGGACTAATCTAGTATAAGTAACACACTATTGATATGGTGAGCTCATTAGTCTTAACACTTTTAATGTACATCTCACTTTATTTTTTCTTACTTTACACTTCTATTTATTCTTATTTTTTGGCTGATTTTGGTCTATGAGCTAATAGCTTTAAGTTTAAAAATATTTTTTAAAACGCAAGTACAACAATGACATTATTTCAATCCGCTGCCATTAGAACATCATATATATTACTAGTTTCTAGAGGAATGGAAGGACAATACAGCTTCAAGTTCAAGAGGATGGCCACTGGCCATTTATGCTGCCTTACGCACTTGCTATCTCCATTCGCAAAAACAATTAGTATACGTTTTGTTACTTTTTTTGCTTAGAGAATTTATAGTTTGTTCAAAAATATAAAGACAAGCATGAGCCGTTAAATTTGGCCATGGATTGGATGAATAGTTGTAAGGCTAACGTAGCTTTGTTTTCTTGATTAACTAAAAAGTAATTTAATTAACCTATGAAGCACAAACATAGCCATGCCGACACAATACCACACAACAAATCTTATTTTAAAAAAAAAAAAAGCATCGCATGAGAATTGTCTGCATATACCCAAAGTAAAAGCAAGGCATTTTAAGGGCATGGTAGAGCCAAAAGTTTAATATAGGACTACGTTTAACTGCCATTTTACCAAAATCAAGTTCATGTTAGGTTTGACAAAGCACCTTTTTTTTATGTTGATTTTAGATTGGGCACGAATACTAGAATAAGAGCATTTAACAATAACTTAAGAGTAATGCTATGCTTCTCAAAAACCGAATCTCAAATGCTTTTCAATGACTACTTTTAATAATGATGTAACTACTTTAACATCCTTAATTCAAAATCTAACGGGTCCATTGCCACATGTATTTGAAATTCAAAATTTAGGAAGTATACCATTACTCATAACTTTAACATCCAGAACCAGGAATTGGGTATGGTGCTGACCCACTACACCAGTTCATACACTTCCCAAACAACCCCTAAGTATTCTAATCCTAATGAATCATTTCATGAATAATGTGCCCTACGCCCGTCGGTAATGCTATGTTTCCTAAATCTAAATTTCAAAATTTCATCCCAAATGATGCAGCACAAATGAAAATCCAGTGGGTCTACTAACTATTACGGGATCACTTCAGTATGCTCTAATCAAAATTTAATGGGCTCAATGCCACATTATTTGAAACGAGTACTTGAGATTTGAATTTTGGGAAGCATAACATTACTCAAGCCCTTAACTAATAGAGTTCTGTTTCATCCATATATAGCTCCCTCAATAATGGACTAAAGTGAAATAGTCAATTTTTCAGTTAAAGTTAACGAAAAATTGGTAAAAGTACGAAATTACCCCTATTACATGCTAATGAGAACACTCTTATAGGCTTAAATTCTTATTTATGCACACACACACACATATATATATATGTGATACATTATTATATTATTTTGATATTACATAAATAAATATTTAAGCATATAAGAGTGTATTCATTAGCATGTAATATGAGTAATTTTGTACTTTTACCCATTTTCTGTTAACTTAACTGAAAATAACTATTTCACTTTAGTCCATTCCACACGGGATATTAGTGATACAATTTAAAGTATATGGGGTAACTGATAAAAAGGTCTAACCATAAGGGGTGTTTATATAATTAACCCTAATATATATATATATATATAAATATACAAAGATTCTCTAAAGAGGGCGCCCTCTCTTTAATAAAGGGAGGGCTTCTGTTTTGGCCGTCGGATCGTGTTTAAAAACTGTGAAATGACGAAACTGTTATTAATGAAAACACAATCCGACGGTCAAAACAGAAGTCCTCTCTTTAATAAAGAGAGGGTGTCCTCTTTAGAGCCTGACTGTATAAATATATATATATATATAGAGAGAGAGAAACAAAGATTCTCTAAAGAGGGCCACCTCTCTTTATTAAAGAGAGGACCTCTGTTTTGGCCGTCAGATTGTGTTTAAAAACCGTGAAATGACAAAATTGCCATTAATGAAAACACGATCCGACGGTTAAAACAGAAGTCCTCTCTTTAATAAAGAGAGGACGCCCTCTTTAGAGCCTGACTGTATAGAGAAAATCTAAAGTACACCCCCTCAAAAAGGGGTTGGTGTCAATCCCACAACTCGAGACTCACAATCACCCAAATCATTTAAAAAATATTAAAATTAATTATGAAAAATGTAGTTCAATTATAAGAAATGTAGCTATTTTATTTTTGGGTAATACTTGGGACACAACCTTCATACAACTTTCATACAACCTCTCCAAAAGATGTGTCTATCTCTTTCCTGTGTCACTGTGGGGTCCAATGACATCACAGGAGAGAGATAGACACATCTTTTGGGGAGGTTGTATGAAAGTTGTGTCCCAAATATTACTCTTTATTTTTTGATATGAGAAATGTGCTTGTAAGTTATGTGGGCTTAGCCTGACCCGTATATATATATACCCACAGCCAAATCTGTAATTAACATTCGATTTTTCCCACCAAACCAACACACACACAGAGATTGAATGGAACAAACACCGCCACCACCATCATCCACTCCACAGCCAGCTGAGCAACAGCCACCGCCACAACCACCACCGTCAACCACCACCCAATCACCGTCACCGTCTCTTCCACCACCACCCCCCTCTTCTTCACTCCTCCCTTCAACCATCCCATCTTCCCCAAACCCTAACCCTAGCCAAAAAACCCCAACCCCAAACCCAAACCCACAACCTCAACAGCCACAACAGCAACAACCCAATTCCCAAAACCCTCAAACAAGACAACCCTTCAACAGGCCTTGGCAAAACCCCTCTCATTTTCCGCACTTCTCGGCGCACCTTCCTCATCCTCCATCTTCTTCTTCCTCTTCTTCGCCTGTACCTCCCTTTTCGTCGCCTGCTTCGTCTTCGATTACAGCGCCTCCACTGCAGAGGGGTGGGATGGCCGTTGGCGTCCCTGCACACCACCCGAGCCCCCCTCCACCACCCACCTCGCTTTCTTCTATTAACCCACCTTCTTTTGGGCAGCAGTTTGGTGGGTTGGGTCGCAGTTCTGCTAATGTGCCTGAACCTATCACTACCTCGAGTTCATCACAGGTGGGTTTTCAGTTTTTTTGGAATTTCATTTCTGTATTGATAGAATTTCCGTAATGATGAGTTTAGTGTGTGCTATGTTTAGGTGGAAGTGGATTGGATAAATGTGTATATAAAATATGTATATAGTTACACATATGAGCATAAGTGTGTATCATTGTATACCTTAACATATATAATCCGTAATCAACTTATGGCTAATGGCCTGTTTGGGCTTTACATAAATGTAAACGGGCTGAATACCATATGGAAAAATGATAACTACGTGAAAAGTTATACTTAAAATCATACATAATGTCATCTAAAAAAAAAAATCACAAATGCCCGCTTGATGTAATAATATACTAAGATTTTGTATTTTCCTAAAATAATTTATTCTAGATGATGGATTTCTCATTAAAATGCTTTAAAGTATGTAAATGAGGCCATTGAAATTCATGGACGCCCGGACAAGCCATTAATGAAAGTTTAAGGTGATAATTTTGTTTTAAGTAAGTGTAGATAGAGTGGGATTTTTCTAGTGTTTTGTTAGCCTTTTGTTTAATTATTGTTTGAAATGTCTAGGTGAGACAACCTACGCAAGGAATTCAGGGAATGGGCACGATGGGTTCCTTTGGTTCTGGTTCTCAAATGCGGCCAGGTGGGATGGCTGCGCATCATCAACAAAGGCCGGTCCAACCCTCCCTTAGACCCCCGACTACCTCTACTAACCAGTCCCCTGCATCCCAGGTCAGAATTTGGTTTTTATATATAGTTTGTATTTTCATTTGTTATGTGTTGAAGTATATTCTTCTTTGTTCTAAGTAATGAAGATAAAATCTGCTTTGCATGTCTTTATAGTTGGACTACCAGGCGTGGTTTTTTTTTTTTTTCTGGTTAAAAACAAAAACAAAAACAAATTCCCTGGAGATTTTCGAGGTACTTATAGGCTTGGAACCATGGTTCGAAGTAACGGCCGATACCGAGACGTATCGGCCGAGTCAACTCAGTATCGATAGGGTTCGATACGAGATATTGAACGAGTTACGCTAAGTTAAAAAAAAAAATTGTAACGTACTAAAAATTTGTCGCATCGGCCGAAATAGACGAGTTAAGAAAAAATCGGTCGAGATGTGCCGAGATCATAGACGAGATATTGAAAAAAGTGAGAAAAAAAATAAATCAAAAGCTCCGTAAAGTACCTAAAATCACATGCTTCTCTGCTGCCTCCATCACTTCTTGTCTGCCTCTTATCTCTCTTTTGAAGACTCACTGCCTCAGATCTACTCCCAACCATCCCAGATCTTTGCAAACTTGAAGCCCTACTCAGATCTGAGGCCTTTTTCTCTCTCTCACTCTTGAAGTCGAGCTCTCTCTCCTTCTCTCTGGAAGTCGATTGATCTCTGGAAGTCGAGCTTTCTCTCTCTCTCTGCGGAAGACCATCGCAATCTCTCATCTCTCTATCCTTCTCGTCGCCGGCTTTTTTGTGTCTCGAAGGTAACTTCGAATTTTTTTTTCTTTTTGAAGTCTGGGTTAGCACACGCAGTGGTGGGTTAAGTTGGGGGATTGGGATTTTATTCCGTGTGTGTGTGCGTTTATTTAGTTGTATGTACATGTGTATGTATGTTTAATTGTCTATTTAGTTGTATGTGTATTAATTTTATTTTATTTATAAAAAATGTTCATTTAGTTGTATTGTGTATTAATTTATGAAAAATGTTCATTTAGTTGTATTGTCTAATAATTTTTGTTTTATTTATAAAAAAATGTTTATATTTGTTTATTTTATTTTAAAAAAATGTTCATTTAGTTGTATTGTGTATTAATTTTTGTTTTTATTTATAAAAAAATGTTTCTATTTGGTCAAAATGTGTAAGTGTATTAATTTTATTTTATTTAAAAAAAATGTTTATTTAGTTATTTATTAAAAAAATGTTTACTTATTTGTTTTAAATGTTTACTTATTTATTAAAAAAGTGTTTGTTTATAAAAAAAATGTTTACTTATTTGTTTATAAAAAAAATGTTTATTTATTTGTTTAAAATGTTTACTTATTTGTTAAAAATGTGTATGTGTAATAAAAAAATGTTCAAAATAGTAGATCGGCAGCGTGTGAGTTGAATAATTTGTGAATTTTTAATTGATACATTGGGTATTGTGCCAATCTATTATGCCAATTTTGCTATTTTTATTATTTTAGAATTTTTGGTTAATTTTTTTTTATTTTTTATTTTTTATTTTTTTATTTTTTTTGAACCTTAAATCTAGCGTTTCGTTGCGTATCGCCCGATACCAGGCCGATACCGCGACCCCGAGTCATCACAACGGATACCACGACCTCGAACCATGCTTGGAGCCTAGGAATTACAGACACTCGTAGACAAGTCATGTATTTTTGCACCAACACATGTGGGATGGTACTTTTCACTTGTTGGACATGCCAAAGTTTGTCTTCTATTTTTATCAAATTTGCATTTGGACAAGCGTAGAATGCATGATGCACATAACTGAATAGTTTGTCACCAGGTGTAAAAATACTTAAAAGTGGTTTAAGTACTCTTTATGATGAGGAGTACCTGGGGATTTTATGAACTCATCATTTGGGTGTTAGACAATTAGAATAGAGAGTGTCTATGGAAGCATAACATGTCTTTTAAACATTAGGAAAACATGAATATGAAGTAATCTGTTTCGAAATTAGAAATAACTATGACCCTCTAATACTAAATATAGTTAGGCACTTTAGTTTTACTGGTGATTATGTAATTCTTTTCACGTGTCCTCGATGTGGGCATGCCCTAATTTTTTTTAGAATTTGTTCGTTTTATCATCTCTTGTCGGTTCCCGTATTGGTTGGGTTACAGGAAAACTGAGCAGAATACTCAATGGATGCGATCATGGCATACTTTTGTAAAATTTCTTAGTTGTGTCACGTCTTGTCTGTGACCCGTAGCAATTAGGTTACAGGATAACTTAATATGATAATCACTGCATGTGAAAACTTTTGAATGTTTGTATAATTGTATTAAGCTGGGATGTCGGCGACTATGGAATGTTTGGATGTATGCTTTAGTGCTCATTTAGTGGGTTGTCAAGAGTTAAAAATGCATGCTTGAATTTCTTGTGTAATTTGAGCTTTACATTACTTTCTCCAGTTGGTATATGGTGGTTCTAGGTTCCCTTGAGGGGTTACTTCAATATGATGGTTCCCTTACTTTCTCTAGTTGGTATATGTTGGTTTTAGATTCCCTTGAGGGGTTATTTCTATATGATGGTTCCCTTGATACGTTCAATTGGATAACGGTGGTAAGCATGTCCATTACTTGGAAATTTACTTCCCTTTTCTTATAAGCACACATGCTGCTGTTTTGCTTTCCATAACCTACATGCATGCTTCCAGTATTTATTTTACTGGTCATTACCAATGTATCACTGTTGTAGATTTTCTGTACTGCTATTTCTTGAGTTTATATGTCGGTGTCAAAGTCTAGTAGCCATTTGAAATAAACAGAGTGCCTCTTGAAGATTGTAGATGAGCTCTTTGTGTCACGCATAAATCATGTTTTTTTTGTTGATTACAAATAATTTCTAGCCATTCTATCTCTATGTATCTAGCTTTGGTTATTCTTTTTTCCTTTCTGCAGAATTTCCAAGGCCACAGTCTCTTAAGAGGTTCATCAGTGGGATCTCTTGGTTCACCATCACCTAATAGTACATCACAAAGTCTGCAGTCTCATAATCAGCCATGGTTGTCCTCCGGATCACAAGGGAAACCTCCTTTGCCGTCCCCTCCGTTTAGACCCCAAATGAACGCACAATCTCTGCAACAAAGATCTCACATCCCTCAGCAACATCATCATCAACTATCAACATCTTCACAGCAACAACAGACCTCATCTTCCCATCAACCACTACCACCTTCGACTTCACATCTGCCACAAGAGCATTTTGGGCAACAATTTCCACCCCCAAGGTCTATAACCCATCAACTCCAGCTTGCAAGGAGTCCGGGGCTGGGAAATCAGAAAGGTTCCACTCATGGACTTGTACAACCCAGCCCGGTGGTTCAGTCGGCGCCCCCTATTCGGGCAGCGAGTCCAGAGAGAGTTGAAACCTGTAATAGGATTCTAAGCAAGAGAAGCATCCAAGAGATAGTTACCCAGGTGAGCCATTTATAGTTTCTACCTCAACATGCATTCTTCCGCGCGGGGGGGGGGGGGGGGGGGTTGTGGACATTATGTTCGATTGCATCCATATTTTGATCATCTAGGCTACTTTTCTTCAGTGTTACGTTCAGTAAAGCTCCATGAACTCTCTTTTTTTTTTTTCTTTCTCCTCGACTTCTATGATTCTTGGACAGATTGATCCTTCAGAGAAGTTGGATCCTGAAGTGGAAGATATTCTTGTTGATATTGCGGATGAATTTGTTGATTCTGTGAGTTGAGAACTTTACTTTCTTTTTTCTTTCTTTTCTTTTTTCCTGTAATCACACTTCCGTAATCATGCTTTAGCCTTCCATTTTATATATTTTCTGATTTTGACCTTTGTCTAACATCAAAAGGTTGGAAGTTGTTTGTTCTAGTTCATTGTCTTCTAATTGCTCATAGAAAGTAAACTTCTGTTGAAGCTTTATTTTGGAACTCGGGGAAGTTTATAATCTGAATGTAATGGTGGTCACTGATACTATGTTTGTCCTCATACAAAGGAGAGATGTTTCGGGATATCACGTTGAAACTGCATATCTCATGTAACTGTTCTTTCATATGCAAAAAATTGGCTAGTCTGATAGTTAAAATATCATTTAATTTTGGTTTATAATCCCAATCCGGGTGGTGAAAAAACACACAACTGACTGAGATTGGACCTAAAATCCCCATATAGTAAAAATCCTTGGGATGGGATTGGTGCAAAGAACGACTCGCAACATCTGACACTCTAACTGAAGAAAAGCATCAGTAATGAGGGGGTCTTATGGGTTGATGAAGATTAGTTTTTGTCACGCCCCGACGTAGCATAATTCAGGAAAGCATTTAATTTCCTTTATGGACTCGTAGGTCGTGACAAGTGAGTATGACCAATTGTCCCTGCAACAAATAACTTAACAACATTTCTAGAGCAAAGGATACTAACAAAACATAACCTCCATAATTAAAACTTACTAACTATTACAGCAGTCATAAACTTAGGCACAAAACGCCTTATTCAAATGTCTAAAGCTAGTTTATTACAAACCCAAATTAAAAGACATAGGAAATATAAAGCAGCCTCCTGGAAAGTCTCCTGACTCTAAGTAGCATAGTCAAAATACCCTGGTTGCTCCTGACCCTGAAAATCTGGACATACAGTCCAGGACGCATCAACGCCGTCAGCTTATGAAAGCTGGTAAGCAAAATAAACAAGTGCTCGCAATGTATATATATAAGCATATAAACAACGGTGCAATTTAATTTTAAAAGCAATAGATTCAAGGTTCCAATTCCAACATAAGTCACGGGGGAAATAAAGAAAGCAATAAATATGCGACCATGCATGAACAATGTAATATCTCATCTTTCTGACTCTTTTCTCTCAACAAAACTCAACACAACCAAACCATTATCTCAGATACCAGGAAATACTATCCGATCGATATCCAAAACAGCACACCAAACTATCGCTTCAGATACCAGGAATAATATCCGATCGATATCTAAGCCACACTCAATACCATCATTTCGGATACCAGGAATAATATCCGATCAATATCCGAAACAAGCGCCTTAGATACCAGGAATAATATCCGATCGATATCTAAGCCGTACACCACACTATCACCATCGCTTCGGATATCAGGAATACTATCCGATCAATATCCGAAACGCGCGCCTTAGATACCAGGAATACTATCCGATCGATATCTAAGTCGTACACAACACTGTCGCCTCCAATACCAGGAATACTATCCGATCGATATTGAGGTTGCACACCAGACCGCCACCCTTTACTCTTTTCACGCTCTCTCACACACATGCATGTTGACACAACCTCAACCCTAATATGTATGTCAATGTTTCGTAAATAATACCATTAATTAATCACAAAGCCGGATAATCGTACGAGCATAAATTTCGGTCTTAAACATTCTGTTTCGTACAATTCTTAAAACATAGACCTTTAAAATAATACATTTGCCAAACAGTTCTTTAAAAACTTTCAAAACATTTTCCAAACAGTCCCTAATAATAAAATACAAAAAACTGCTCAAACTGCCAAGTCGCGCGAGCGGGTCGCGCGCGCGAAGGGGAGAATAAATCGCGCGAGCGGAGGGGCAGAATAGGTCGCGCGAGCGGGTCGCGCGCGCGAAGGGGGGGGGGGATGGTCCGCGCGAGCGAGCCTCGCGCGAGCGGGTCGCGCGCGCGAGTTCTTGCAGAATGTCATCTTCTTCGTTTCTCCCCTGTTTCTGGTTTTCAAACTGAATTTTACCCATTTCTGTTTTCTGTTCGTACCAGGACATGTAATATATGAATCTCTTCGGTTTTCCGCGTAGATTAAGAATACGCGATCAATTTTAACTAACACGGATTATATCTCTAAATATTCGCGATAAAAGTGAGGGTGTCAAAACTTTAAATCAACCGTTCGTCGCGATACGGATGAATTACTGCGTAGGATTCGAACCACAGCTTATTGGAACTAAGATCTTTCATTCCCAATTCATAAATTTCATTTTGGTTAAGATTTACAAAACTCCAATTTCAAGCTTCAATGGTGTATCTATATATATACACATATACACACATATATACACTGAATTATACATATATATACATGGCGAGTGAGTTTATAATACTCACAGAGGGCAATTATACAGAGAATTTGAGACCGAGAATTTATGCCGTCGATTTCGTCGTTAAGAATTTCTCCTCCGTTCTTCCTCTTGATCTTGAGATATATATAGCTATATATCTATGTATGTGTGTATGCATATAGTATATAATCTGTATGTGTGTGTGTTGTGTGATCTTGAGAGAGCAAGAGAGTGATTGAGAGAATTTGAGAGAGTGAGAGATGAGAGACTGTGAGTGAACTTGTGAGAGAGAGACACAACGTATATATAAACCCAATGTTTTGGGCTCCAAGCAAGGCCAAGAATTCCTCCGGTGTGGTTGAGCTCTCGTGCTCCCACACCCAAACGCGGTATAACGCAGATTTAAAACATAAAACTGGTATTTTACGGTAGAAAGAAAAATACAGAAAAATAATATCAGCGTAGGAATAAAATTCCCGGTTTATACAAAGATGTAGATATTGATTTTAAAACCATAGAAAATATTTTATATATTTTCAAATATTACGGTTTGGCCCCAGATAATTATTTATAAATAGAAATTAAATCAACTACTCATGAAAATAAAATGCAATATTTATTTATTAATGATAATAAAATACAGGGCGTTACACCCTACCCACCTTAACAGAAATTTCGCCCCGAAATCTGAGCTAACTAATCCTGAAACAACTCGGGGTATCTAGTCCTCATGTCTGACTCTAACTCCCACGACGCTTCTCCCTCGTCATGATGCCTCCACTGAACTTTAACCAAAGGAACGTCTCTTCTTCTCAGCCTCTTGATACTCTGGTCAAGAATCCTCACAGGTCTATCCTTGTAGACAACACTCTGACTCGACTCAATATCATCAAAATTAACCACATGTGAAGGATCCCGTATGTATTTCCTTAACATACTGACATGGAACACATTATGAACACCAGACATCTTTGGTGGCAACGCGAGCCGATAAGCCACTTTCCCAACACGCTCCAATATCTCAAATGGCCCGATGAAACGAGGTGCCAACTTCCTTCTCTTCTGACCAAAACGCACTACTCCCCGAACATGTGAAATCTTTAGGAGTACGTGATCACCGATACTGAACTCCAAGTCCTTTCGACGTCGATCCGCATAACTCTTGTGTCTACTCTGTGCAGTTTTCATCCTTTCCTTGACCAGTGAAATCTTCTCATTGGTCTCTCTCACCAAATCTAGTCCCAAAAGTTCTGTGTCTCCCACTTCAGCCCAACACAATGGAGATCGACATGGCCGTCCGTACAAAGCTTCGAACGGCGCCATCCCAATACTCGAGTGATAACTGTTGTTATACGCAAATTCAACCAAAGGTAAGTGCGTCTCCCAAGACTCTTCAAAGTCGATTGCACAAGCTCTGAGCATATCTTCCATAATCTGATTAACACGCTCGGTCTGTCCATCGGTCTGAGGATGGAAAGCAGTACTCATCTTGAGCGAAGTTCCCATAGCCTTCTGCAGACTTTCCCAAAATCCCGAGGTAAAACGTGCATCGCGGTCTGATACAATTGACACAGGCGCACCGTGCAGTCGCACCACTTGCTGTAGGTACATTCGACTCATCCTTTCTACTGGGTAAGTCATATTGTACGCGATAAAGTGTGCAGACTTCGTCAAACGATCCACAATTACCCAAATCGCGTCATGATTCTGTGGTGACCGGGGTAATCCAACCACGAAATCCATAGTTATGTGCTCCCACTTCCAACCTGGAACAGGTAAGGGTTGCAACAATCCCGAGGGTCTCTGATGTTCGGCCTTCACTTGTTGACAAGTCAAACATTTAGACACAAACTCGGCTACTTCTCGCTTCATCCCTTCCCACCAGAAGTTTCTCTTCAGATCTTTATACATCTTTGTTCCTCCTGGGTGTACTGTCAGTCTCGATTTATGTGCTTCTTCGAGAACATCTTTTCTCAAATCTCCTGAATCTGGTACACACAATCTGTCTCGACATCGGTATCCTCCATCGGCCCCAACCTTCCATTCTGTCGGGTCCTTCTCTAACATCTTTGCGAACCATACTTGAAACTTTTCATCTTCCTTCTGGGCTTCGATGATTCGACTCACAAGTGTTGGTTGTACTACGAGGCATCCAAAGTGATGTCCGTCACTTCCTTCAGAAATCTGCATATCAAATTCTGCGATTGTCTCTAAAGCTTTCCATTCCCTCAACATCAATGAAGCAATCATTCCTCGAGGCTTCCGGCTTAGGGCGTCAGCGACTACATTAGCCTTACCGGGGTGGTACTCTAATGTAAAGTCGTAATCCTTAATCAGCTCCATCCACCTACGTTGTCTCATGTTCAACTCCTTCTGAGTAAACAAATACTTGAGGCTCTTGTGGTCTGAGAACAAATCAAACTTCTCCCCATAGAGATAGTGCCTCCAGGTCTTGAGCGCAAACACTACTGCTGCCAGTTCCAAATCATGAGTTGGGTAATTCAATTCATTCGGCTTCAACTGTCGTGAACCATAGGCTATGACCTTTCCGTCTTGCATAAGGACACATCCCAATCCTTGATACGAGGCGTCACTAAAAATAGTGAACTTCTCACCATCCTTTGGTATCGCAAGTACTGGCGCTGTTGTCAATCTCTCTTTCAATTCCAGAAAAGCGCGTTCATGCTTATCAGTCCATTCAAACTTCAAATCTTTCTTAGTCAAACCAGTTAACGGGGCTGCTATCTTTGAGAAACCTTCTACAAATCTCCGATAATAACCAGCTAGTCCCAGAAAACTTCTGACTTCTGTAGCATTGGTCGGCCGAGTCCAATTCGCCACTGCATCGGTCTTGGAGGAGTCAACTGCGATTCCTTGTTGAGAGATCACATGCCCGAGAAACTTAACTTCCTGAAGCCAGAATTCACACTTGCTGAATTTAGCATACAGGCGGTGATCCTTGAGAGTCTGCAACGCGATCCTCAGGTGTTGTTCATGCTCTTCCTCTGACTTGGAATAGATCAAAATATCATCAATAAAGACAATAACGAACTGATCTAAGTATGGCTTGAATACTCTGTTCATCAAGTCCATAAACACAGCCGGAGCATTCGTCATCCCAAACGGCATTACTAAGAACTCATAGTGTCCGTATCTCGTCCTGAAAGCAGTCTTAGGTATGTCTTCCTTCCGCACCCTCAACTGGTGATACCCTGACCGTAGATCAATCTTAGAAAAGGTCGTGGCTCCTTGCAACTGATCAAACAGATCGTCTATCCGAGGTAAAGGATACTTATTCTTGATAGTAACCTTATTCAGTTCTCGGTAGTCAATACACAACCGCATTGACCCATCCTTCTTCTTCACAAACAATACTGGTGCTCCCCAGGGTGAAGTACTTGGACGAACAAAACCCAACTTCTCAAGTTCTTGAACTTGTTCCTTCAGCTCCAACAACTCTGTAGGGGCCATCCTGTAGGGAACCTTGGTTATAGGTCGAGTACCTGGCACCAATTCTACACAGAATTCTATGTCCCTTTCCGGCGGTAATCCTGAAATATCTCGGAATACTTCCTCGAACTCTTTGATCACCGGTATTGATGATACTGTCACCTCTGCACTGACAATCTCAATGTTTGCTAGGCATCTAGTGAGGAACATATCACCCGAAGGGTTACATTGGAAATCGAAGAGTCGATTCCCCTTGTCCGCAAATGTGATCCTCTTCCTTGCACAATCCAACTTCGCATCATTCTTCTCGAGCCAATCCATTCCCAGGATTATATCGAATTCCTTCATCGACAGGACCACCAATCTCGCCAAAAGTTCGCGGTCTCCTAACCGAAGAGGACAATCCTTACATACATGTAATAACTTGACGGTGGTCCCTAAGGGTGAGACAGCACTCAAAGCTTCCTCTAAACGTTGCGGTACTATACCCAACTTCTGAACGATCTTAACAGATATAAAGGAATGTGTAGCACCCGTGTCGAATAAAACTTTAACATGAGAGTTAAACAAGGTTAGAGTACCTTCCACTGCTCGTTGCTCAGGCAATCCCTCCTCATAAGCACCTCCTCCATACCCTGTTTCTTCATAACCAGCAGCCTCGGGAATAACAGCATTCAGGCGGGCCTGTCCTTGCTGACCATAGTTGCCTTTCCTAGGAGCCTTGCATTCCGGACTTATGTGACCTGGCATGCCACAATTATAGCACACAATTCCCGGACGATCAGCACGCCTAGTCTGTCTGCAATCTTTAGCTCGGTGACCGGGATTACCACAATTGAAGCAGTTGTTGTTTTTGGCCCCTTCTATTGCTAGAGGCTGATACTGCTGAACTGCTTGTGTCTGCTGAGGCTTCTTCCCTCCTTCCCAGGTCCTTTTCTGTCCTTGAGGGTACCCAGGTTTCTGGCCGGGATAACCCTTCTGTGGAGGTCGATTTCCAAACGGCTTCGAATTCTGACACCCATCATTCTCCAACCCCGTAGCCAATCTCACCAGAGCTTCAAATGACTGGCTCAGATGCCCCATAGTCAGATGTCGGAGAGACAAGTTGAGGCCCCGGTGATACTTCTTGATTTTCTTCTGGGGCGTGTCCACCATATGTGGAGCAAAGCGAGACAGACGCTCAAATCGAGTAGTGTACTCTCGGACAGTCAGATTCCCTTGAGTCAACTCCATAAACTCTTTCTCTCTCTTGTCCTTCTCTTCTTCAGGAAAATACTTTTCGAGAAATCTTTCTTTAAACACCACCCACGGCATTCTCCTTGCAGCTTCTTCCCCTATGGTCGCCTTTTCTGCATCCCACCAATCAGCCGCTGCATAAGACAGCTGAAAGATAGCCAGACGCTTCTTCTCCAGATCAGTGCACTCTATGGTCTCAAAGATACGTTCCATATGACGTAGCCACTGTTCCGCTTGCCAGGGTTCATCAGTCCCCGCAAAATACTCAGGTCGCAGGGCGCGAAACTCCTTGAGAAGCTTGTCTCCCGTCTGGTGGGCTTGCCTCCCATTCCCGTTGTGATTCCCATTCTGATTATTGTTCCTCGCATTCTGATCACTAACCCTCTCCAATCTTCTTACGAAAGCCTCGAACATTCCGGTTGGATCTATTACCGGGGGTGCATCTTCAATAGCGGGACGATTCCTGAGATTTCTTCCAGCCATATGATCGAGAGAACGGTACCTATCCATTGATCAACAAGAATACGGTCAAACTCCAGATAAGAAAGAAAGTTCTCGACGATAGAAAGCGACCTAAACACGGAATGTAGTCGAACTATCTTATCTTAATTCTATCTTAATGGGAGATCCTATGTGTCTTTGGACAATTGGTCGAGCCAAAACCTGGCTCTGATACCAAAAAGCCTGTCACGCCCCGACGTAGCATAATTCAGGAAAGCATTTAATTTCCTTTATGGACTCGTAGGTCGTGACAAGTGAGTATGACCAATTGTCCCTGCAACAAATAACTTAACAACATTTCTAGAGCAAAGGATACTAACAAAACATAACCTCCATAATTAAAACTTACTAACTATTACAGCAGTCATAAACTTAGGCACAAAACGCCTTATTCAAATGTCTAAAGCTAGTTTATTACAAACCCAAATTAAAAGACATAGGAAATATAAAGCAGCCTCCTGGAAAGTCTCCTGACTCTAAGTAGCATAGTCAAAATACCCTGGTTGCTCCTGACCCTGAAAATCTGGACATACAGTCCAGGACGCATCAACGCCGTCAGCTTATGAAAGCTGGTGAGCAAAATAAACAAGTGCTCGCAATGTATATATATAAGCATATAAACAACGGTGCAATTTAATTTTAAAAGCAATAGATTCAAGGTTCCAATTCCAACATAAGTCACGGGGGAAATAAAGAAAGCAATAAATATGCGACCATGCATGAACAATGTAATATCTCATCTTTCTGACTCTTTTCTCTCAACAAAACTCAACACAACCAAACCATTATCTCAGATACCAGGAAATACTATCCGATCGATATCCAAAACAGCACACCAAACTATCGTTTCAGATACCAGGAATAATATCCGATCGATATCTAAGCCACACTCAATACCATCATTTCGGATACCAGGAATAATATCCGATCAATATCCGAAACAAGCGCCTTAGATACCAGGAATAATATCCGATCGATATCTAAGCCGTACACCACACTATCACCATCGCTTCGGATATCAGGAATACTATCCGATCAATATCCGAAACGCGCGCCTTAGATACCAGGAATACTATCCGATCGATATTGAGGTCGCACACCAGACCGCCACCCTTTACTCTTTTCACGCTCTCTCACACACATGCATGTTGACACAACCTCAACCCTAATATGTATGTCAATGTTTCGTAAATAATACCATTAATTAATCACAAAGCCGGATAATCGTACGAGCATAAATTTCGGTCTTAAACATTCTGTTTCGTACAATTCTTAAAACATAGACCTTTAAAATAATACATTTGCCAAACAGTTCTTTAAAAACTTTCAAAACATTTTCCAAACAGTCCCTAATAATAAAATACAAAAAACTGCTCAAACTGCCAAGTCGCGCGAGCGGGTCGCGCGCGTGAAGGGGAGAATAAATCGCGCGAGCGGATCGCGCGCGCGAAGGGGCAGAATAGGTCGCGCGAGCGGGTCGCGCGCGCGAAGGGGGGGGGGGGGGGGGGGGGGGTGATGGTCCGCGCGAGCGAGCCTCGCGCGAGCGGGTCGCGCGCGCGAGTTCTTGCAGAATGTCATCTTCTTCGTTTCTCCCCTGTTTCTGGTTTTCAAACTGAATTTTACCCATTTCTGTTTTCTGTTCGTACCAGGACATGTAATATATGAATCTCTTCGGTTTTCCGCGTAGATTAAGAATACGCGATCAATTTTAACTAACACGGATTATATCTCTAAATATTCGCGATAAAAGTGAGGGTGTCAAAACTTTAAATCAACCGTTCGTCGCGATACGGATGAATTACTGCGTAGGATTCGAACCACAGCTTATTGGAACTAAGATCTTTCATTCCCAATTCATAAATTTCATTTTGGTTAAGATTTACAAAACTCCAATTTCAAGCTTCAATGATGTATCTATATATATACACATATACACACATATATACACTGAATTATACATATATATACATGGCGAGTGAGTTTATAATACTCACAGAGGGCAATTATACAGAGAATTTGAGACCGAGAATTTATGCCGTCGATTTCGTCGTTAAGAATTTCTCCTCCGTTCTTCCTCTTGATCTTGAGATATATATAGCTATATATCTATGTATGTGTGTATGCATATAGTATATAATCTGTATGTGTGTGTGTTGTGTGATCTTGAGAGAGCAAGAGAGTGATTGAGAGAATTTGAGAGAGTGAGAGATGAGAGACTGTGAGTGAACTTGTGAGAGAGAGACACAACGTATATATAAACCCAATATTTTGGGCTCCAAGCAAGGCCAAGAATTCCTCCGGTGTGGTTGAGCTCTCGTGCTCCCACACCCAAACGCGGTATAACGCAGATTTAAAACATAAAACTGGTATTTTACGGTAGAAAGAAAAATACAGAAAAATAATATCAGCGTAGGAATAAAATTCCCGGTTTATACAAAGATGTAGATATTGATTTTAAAACCATAGAAAATATTTTCTATATTTTCAAATATTACGGTTTGGCCCCAGATAATTATTTATAAATAGAAATTAAATCAACTACTCATGAAAATAAAATGCAATATTTATTTATTAATGATAATAAAATACAGGGCGTTACAGTTTTGTGGTTAATATATGGAGTTTTTGGTGTTTAAAAAGTGTAGTGGGGTTAGGACTAGAACGGGGAGAACACAAGTCTGGTTCTTCTACTTCTGGTCACTAGGTACTAATGAATAGTACCTGTGAATAGCCATTTATCTGCAATTGGTTACTTCTGAGTGCTAGAGTTGAATATTTTAGTGAGATATAGAGTGTGAGGTTGAAAGTATTGTTTTAAGTTAAAAGAATAAAAGTAAGCAGAATGAGGAAGAAAGTAGAAGCAGCTCGGAGTCATGCTGGGAGTTCTGTAGGCATTTAATTGGTGGTTAAAATTATATTACACAATTCCATAAAATCTTAAATTCAACAAAATATCATCTCTCCACTAAATTGATAGAATTGCGTTGGATTTGGTGTTCATGTTTTTAAATACTGACTTGTAAGAAATAGGTATAGACCATTAAAAAGCAAAAGCAAAGACCTATATATATATATATATATATATTAATTTCACCTAGAGTATGACCTATGGACTCTACAGCTTACGTCCGACCTGTGTATTCGACAATAATCGGAATCATGCCATTTTAGCTGAGAATTCACATAATCCTTATTTATCTCATCTTTATTTGAGAACAGAGGCTAAGAACACCACAAAGATCCTATGGTGAATATAGCACCAAATGGTTTCATGATGGAAGAGAAAACAAAGGGATATAAGACAAACAATTTCTGTTTGTTAGCGGAAGGAAATCATTTATCATTGATATTCTTTCTTTCTTTCACCGTTCTGTTTATCCACATCTGTCTTTTTACTCCGCTTCACAGCTTATAATCAGATTGATTTTTCTTTTCTTTATGTAGAAAAGATTCCAGTTGCTACTATGATATGATTCATATAGCATATCTTCAGTTACATACTGTGAATTGAAAATTTGCTTATTAGTTACATAGCTGTTAGTTTATTGGCCCGTTTTTTTTTTTAATCCTCGCTGTAAAGAATTCTCAATGATATATGATCAAGTCAGACAATATTTGAGAGATGATTTGCTCAAAACTTGAAAACAATCTCTAGTCCTTGTGTTGATCTGTGCTTCCGTCAGCATTTTTTTAGCAGTCGTATTACATACTACTCGTAATTGTGTGTGTTTGTTTCTTTTTGTTTTGATTGTTACTGTGGTTAGTAAATTTCTCCATTACCTCATTTTTGGAGCAGATTACAACTTTTGGTTGCTCACTAGCCAAGCATCGAAAATCAAATACATTGGAAGCAAAAGACATACTTTTACATCTTGGTTGGTTGAACATGAATTATCCTTCGTGCTTTTGGTGTTCATTTGCAGTCATGGGTATCAATGTTAAATTTTCTATGCATGCTTTGTTTCAGAAAGAAACTGGAATATGTCTCTTCCTGGGTTTGGTGGAGATGAAATAAAGAGCTACAAAAAACCGGTACCAATTGGTATTTTTGTATGAGCTGTAGTTATGCTGGAGGCTTAATTTCCTTTACAGGTCGCATTTATTTTTCAAAAACTGACTCTTGCCAGGGCTTACTTTTCATTCCTCTTTCGTATGATGGTTTTGCAGTTTTCCAGTGACATTCACAGAGAACGACTTGCAGTGGTATGTTTTGGCCTATTTGTCTTCCATTTTGCTACATGTACAGTAACTGACAAATACACACAGTACGCACGTAGATTATTGATTCATCATGTTGAGGAACATAATGAACATACTAGTATCTCTCTTGGTCACCCTATGAATAGGGCTGTGACTAAACTGAGTTGTCATTGACACTCGGTCTCACTTTGGTAAGAAACTCGTTTTAGGCTCTTCCGAACGCGAAAGCAAGATGAAGCTGAGCCTGGTTTAATGCTCATATCATCATTGATTTGAGACCAAGCAAACCCACAATCAGTGTATATATATATATACTCCCTCTGTCCCATAATAAGTGTCCACATTTCCTTTTTTAGATGTCCCATAATAAGTGTCCACTTTCCTAAATTGGTATCTAGCTTTTACTTACTTTCCAAAACTACCCTTATAATAAAGACAAAGTAACATTTATTTGTGGTCCCAAAATAAGCAAAAAGTCAAACACCCATCGCATCTAAGGGTAAAATTGGAAAGTGACTCGTTAATGAACCAAAAAAATTAATATAATACAACTTTCTTAAACATTGTGCAAAATAGAAGTGGACACTTATTATTGGACGGAGCGAGTAATTTATTATTATTATTATTTTTTCTGATATCCAAAATTACCTAAAGAAAATCACAATTTTCCTGCATTGCAAGGCAATTGAGCTGAGCTGGGCCACACTTGAGCTTGCCCAAAACCATATAACCCGCTCTCAAATACTTATCTCGGACTTCGTCCCTCACGCGAGCCGAGCTTGGGCGTATTCTCAAACCCGAGCCTGAACCAGCTGACATTCAGAGCTTCACTTTGTTCGTTTGCTTCCCTATCCCTCCAATTATGTGAATTGTTTTTGGGTCTTCTTCGCTATGTTTTGGCAGATAAAAAGGTCAATGGTGGTTGCTGAGACAGCAAATACGAAAAGCTCTGCTGGGCAAGGTGCTGGAAATGCCAAGGGTCATCTGGCAAAGGGACCTGTGAATGTTCTGGGTTCGCCAACCCCCAAGATACGCGAAGCTGCATGAGCTTTAAATCAAATTCTGGATTTGTGAAGCTTATTATTATAGGAGGTATGTTATTTTTTTTTTTATGAGATCTTTATTCATGCAAATGTATTGACGCATGCACTCGCACTATGTTTTTAATTTGTCAACATGGTGAACTATATTAAGGGCTTTGAAGTCAGTGTTAGTAAACTTGTGTGTGAATATGAAGTTCATATGTACATCAGCAAATCCTGTGGAGATTGGTGTTTGTCAGATAGTCATATTTTTTTTCCGTGTTATGCTTGCACTTTTATCCTGTTATAAACCCTCATGCTTCTGTAATTCTGTTGTTTTTGTGCAGGCAATGTTTCATGATGGAGATGGAAATGGGATCCCCTAAGTTTTGGTTTTCATTGTTTCCTAATCATGCACATGTCAATTTTGTTAATTAAAACCTAAAGAAAAAAAGAAAAGTGGAAGTTAAATCAGGGGTACAAAGTCATCGAATTTGCAATCCCCACGCATTCGCTATCCTAACATGTGGTGCAACCAAGGAGCAAGTTGATCACTAATTGAGTTGGCCTTTTTTGACTATGGGCTTACCAACAATTGTGGAGTGACGTACTAGCAAATATATATTTATATATATATATTATGTAGCATATTTTTTTGTTCAAGAATCAAGAGTATTTGAGTTCTTGAAGCTAATGGAATTGTAATGCACAATTTGATAATCTGATCGGTAAAGGTCTTCTTGACGGAACAATCAAAATTGCTGAGATATATAGATTCCATGGTCACTTAGTTTAAAGTTTTGGCCTAGTCATTCGGATAAGATCTTAGAATTGAAAAAAAAAAATATGTAGAAGACCCAAAGGGCAAATTGTCTTGTTGATTTCTGTGAATGGTGTCGATTATTTGGTCCTGCAATCCGTCACTTATGCTGTGCCTAACATTTTGAATCTGTTTGAAAATTCCTCAGTTTGAAAAATCCAAAATTGGTCCGGAAGTGTTTCTTGTGAGAACTAAGATAGTGTTGTTTTCATAAATAACTAATTTAAGAGAATTTATTAGACTCGGAATGGTCTCTTATGTAATTAAACTAATATTCATTAAACATTTGAATTTGTTAAATTGATTTACTTATGAATCACGTAAATATTAGTATTTTTTTTTTCTAGAATACGAGTACAAATCTAGTCGGCCTATCCTCTATGACTTGGGGATCTCTTCCGGTATTTAAGATGGTTTTCTATTGCCCTTTTCATGGAGTAGGACAGAGAGGCAAACTCTGGGTACGTGCATCGATTCTACAACATACGTACCATGTAAATCAAAGAGGTGAGTGAGTAATAAGATTTGAACTCACACTAAGTTCTGGATATGGTTCGGTCGTCCAATTATTTTAGATTTGTCGTTTCAATTCACTCAAACGATTTTTTAGATTTCGAACCATTGACCTCCCTTTGGGTAACCAAGAGTTTTGGCCAACTCCGCTAGTCGAGCAGTTAGTTCTTGCTTTGCGTTGTACAGACATCCTCTCTCTAGTTTTCTCGATAAATCACTAGTCAGAGCATCTGCAGTCGGTATAGTAAATTTAAGGACAATTGTGGTTTAAGTTAATGTACAGATCAAGTGCCCTTGTAGTGGGATACAAGAATACACGGCAAAGAGAAGGCTATTTGTAAGCCAAACGGTACACACTGGACCGTGTAAAAGTAGGCGGCACAGTGTGTACCGCGTGGAACATTTTCTATTTTTATTTTATTGAATTGCTATCTTCTAGTTCAACCTTTTCTTTTTCCCCATGCACCCTTTTCATCAATCTATATGCTTTATTCCTCTCTTCATAAAAAAAAAATGAGTAATATTTGGGACACAACCTTCATACAACCTCCCCAAAAGATGTGTCTATCTCTCTCCTGTGATGTCACTGGACCCCACAGTGACACAGGAAAGAGATAGACACATCTTTTGGGGAGGTTGTATGAAAGTTGTATGAAGGTTGTGTCCCAAGTATTACCCAAAAAAAATAGCCACAAAATGCAAATATATGTGAAGATTTGGACGACACATAATGAGCCGCCTACCTCCCACGCAGTGACGCAGCTCACAGTGTGTTGCCTATCTCCCATGCGGCTTAGTTTATGTCGTCTTCTTTCTCGCAATTAAGTGTTTATCGTATGTGACTTACATTAGTTAAACTTAGCCGAACATTAAGCTTAAATTCTACTAAATTTATCTATTATTTCTTATTATATAATCTACACTGTTACAGATGCGTAAAACTAATTTCTGCAGTAACTAATTTTTGCAGTACATTTTAGCCCATTGCAGATGCTCTCACTACACTACTCTTCAAAAATTTGGATTGGAGGTTGAGAAAATATCGTGTATTTCACGTGCATTTTGCCCTGGCATGTCAGACTGACGTGGGTCTTGGTGATTGGCTTGGACCACGTACAACCACTTATTTTTGGTTATATTTTATATTTCCAGGTGTGAACAAAATCATTAAAACGTGTGTGTATTGCATTTGCACATTCATATAATTTGATTTTGTCCAACGCACCATAGCTTATCTGGTAAAATCAGATTAATTAGGAGATTAAAATGAAACAATGTTGATAAGTAGTGTACCCAGAATCACAAAGAGAAATAAGTAAAGTGGGTGAAGGTCCAGTTCCACAACGCCACTTGTCACACCCCACCATTACTCCAGTTACGTATACATAACTGTTTGGTTGGAAAATTTACGTTCAACACGTGTCTTCTATTAACAAAAATGGATTAACTTCAACTGCTTATTAACGGTTTTCTTGTCAATCAATTTCCACCAATTATCTTGCCACATCACATCCTGCGTGTCAAACTTGTATTGGCTGAATATTTTCATCACAAACAATAACCCATCAGACCCTTTTCGTTGTCACTGTCCACCCACCGCCACTAATACTATTCGTATATACATACCACTACTTACTAGGAGTAGCACATATAGAGAGAGAGAACTATAGGAGAGATTTGAGAGAGAGAGAGAGAGAGAATGTGAAGAGTGCTGGTGGTGGGTTAGGCGCAGCGAAAACAAAGCAAAAAAGAAAAAGAAGACAAAAGCAGCATTGTTTATATCCCATCCCCATCATCAGCCTCGCCATCGCTTCGTAGCAGACAAAACCAACATTGTTTAATTTATACATATATATATATATATATATATATATGAGCGTATGCATAGCAGGTTGATTGTTAATTTCGCTGTGTGCTACAATCGAAGTAACCCTAGTTCTCATCAATCTCTGATTGGAGTTAATCATGGCTTCTGTAATGTCGAATTCCAACGGATGTGTCGTTCACGGTGACCACAACATGGCCTCCTTCTCTTCTGCTCAACCTGAAAAGATCATTATCGATACAGATCCTGGTATTGGTAGGTGTATATTCCACACATATTTATATATATACATATATATAATATATGTGCGTTACTCGTTTACATGCTTTTTCTCTCGAATGTTTTCACTTAAAAGCAAATGTAAAGTGTCCTAACGAAAAAAATTTAAAAGCAAATGTGATTGTTTTAAGTGAACTTTATTGGGTGGTACTATTTGACTTTGGGGAAACGAATTAACCATTGCACTGTCCAGAATTTTAGGGGGAAAAAAGGGGGGACTTAATTGGAATCTTATGAACAGGGACATTGAGATCAGTTTTCAGTTTCTTTTCTAATTTTTCATCTGTAACCAATCAAAACCTTGACTAAAATGAAGAGATGGGAGGGGTGATAATCTGGCGTTACATTCTTTTCGTATTTTTTTTTTTCTTTCAACAAAGTGATGTGGGGTTGCAATATTTCGAGTACGAAATTCCCCTAGAGATGTTATTTCTTTTACGGCTAGCTTGTCTACTTTTTGACTGAAATGCTACGAATTGTGGGTCAGAATTTGAAAGTGTTTGTGTGTTTTTCTTTTTTCCAAGCTTTTTGTGGAAAAGATTATAGCATATTATGTGGAAAATGGGATTCAGTCAACAAACAAAGGAAATTGTTTGCCTCCTTTCTTTCTTTCTTTCTTTTTTTTTTTGGGGGGGGGGGGGGAGATGGTGGTGGATGGGAGAGGATAAGAAGTATATTTTGCTTTTGAAGGCAACAATCATTGTTAGAAAAGGATACTTATCTGAAGATATAGTTGTTAGAAAATGCTAAAGTACTGTGCACAATAAAAAAACATAGTTATTAAAGGCGCAAATGCTTCCCGTGGTGGTCTAGGCGCAAGGTATAGGGGGAAAAAAAAAAGAGTGAGCCTGAGCGAAGTAAGGTGCACTTTAAGAAAGGTTATAAATTAAATACACGAGCAAATATAAAAGACTCAACAATTGTCATATGCATATAAATTGCTAAAACATCAAAATAATATACATTTTGATCATTGACTTTAATTGGCCAAGTAGTAAGTTGTCTCTACAATGCTTCACAAAAGTCTACCTTATATGGAACTATCCCAAAATTTCAAATTTAATTCCTATATAGATTATTTGTACAATTAAGCGTTTTCCCCCTCTTTTCTTTTTCTTCTCTAAACTTGGAACCATCAAGAGAATATTTCTAGGAAAAGCTAGCCATTTGGAGAAAAAAGGTGTAAATAGATAAACTATTATTTGATATTAAGTACATAGAATGGTGGGTTATCTCCTAGCTTCTCTGAGTGCATCCATGAGTTGTTGAGTTATGGAGCTCATGTAGAGGAAACTTCTTTTAATATATTTTCTACTGATGCATATCGAAGCTAGAAAAAGGTAAGAACCGGATATGGAATCCTTTAGTTATGTAGATAACTGTATGTAATATGTCATGCTATCTTGTAAACATCCCTCCCCAAAATTTCTCCAAGTTGCACAATAAAGAATTTACTGAAGTAAATGGAGCAAGAAAGAAATTTTCTTCATGAAGTTGATCAAATAACTATTATGATATTAAAGAGAGTAATCATCATGGTTTTTGTTTATTTTGGTAGATATGCTACCAAATATCTACCGAAAAATTGCCATGCCTATTTAACTAGCTTCAAGAAAAATATATATTTTACAAATATATATAAAAAATAAAGAAGTTACACCTGAATTTATTCATTCTCGAATTTTCCCCAAAGTACTCTTTTAGGCACTTGTGCAAACCAAAAGGAGCACTTGGCGAAAAGAAAAAAAATTCTCTCTTTATGTATCATGTTCGAGCTTGATATACATTGTTCGGACTATTATCTAACAACTTAACCTTTTGAGCAAATGATGACTCAACATGGAGTTAGAGCCTTGTTTGTGGGAGTTCTTGGGTGCAAGTCTCCATCCCCCATTCAGATGTGCGTGTTTGCACTCTGTTATTTGTCTCCATTGTGATGGAGTTCAGTTTTTTCGTTTATTGCCTCTCCACATATGAAACGGGGTCCACATGAGGGAGAGTATTAGAGTTTGATATACATCGTTGGGTCCATTCTCTTATAGCTTAAGATTTTTAGGAGCTATTGGCGACTTAATATATCATTATAAGAATCTTGTATTAAACAACCATGTGTAGAAAATTTGTCTTTTCATGGAAAGGATGAGATTCACATGTGTAGTGTATTAGTTTAATTGTTCGCTTGACATATATTTGATTGTATTGCATATTGCTGCTTCATCTTTATGTATTCATGTATATGAAGTTAATGGTGTTTTACTGATTTACAGATGATAGCATGGCAATATTTATGGCATTCCAAAGTCCAAAATTGGAGATTCTAGGATTGACAACTATATTTGGTAATGTTACTACAAAAGATGCCACTCGCAATGCCTTGGTTCTGGTGTGTATTTACTTTAGTTAGTTACATTTTCTTCATTGTGCATCATAATTTAGGTCTTTAATATTCTTAGAACATTTCATGATCAAATATTTTTTTACTATGCAAAAGGATAGTGTGAGATTGCAGGATGTCCAGGTGTTCCTGTTGCAGAGGGTAGTCATGAGCCTCTAAAGGTAATTGCTTTTGACATTTGTAATATCTTGTGGCTTAATTCATTAATTGATCCTAAACAAAATATGGATTATACCGAACCAGTAATTTTTATTCTCTCACTTAACATGCTTGATCCTGTCTGTGTATATACCAACCACATATTATATACACAGTTTGCAATTATGTACATCGATGCACTAGAACATACTTTGTCATATGTATTTTGTTTTCTTCATGTATACCGTTGATGTCAGCTTTTTGTGTTGACTGCTCTGATTTGAACACATTATGTATTAGTAAAAGCTACATTTTTAAATGTTGTTCTTACGTACTTTTAGCAATAGTTGCTTTGTTGTTGATTTTTCTTGAATGGGTTCTTAGGCAACGATTAGGTGTAGAAGGTGGTTCCTTCCCCACACCCCAACACACACCCCAGCAATCATGTTAAAGGTAGGATTTAATCTTAAGATGTCTAGTATGATTATTATTTTTACTAGCAAACCGGCAATTGTGTCCAAACTGTGAAATATACATATACATATATATATATATATATATAAAGCTAATCTTTACAAGAATAAAAATGACAAATAGAAAGAAAGAGAAAGCATTAGGCTTGGGGCCCATTGGTCCTCATAAGATACCTCTTCTATGAAGAAATACTTATTCTAGACCAAAGTGCCTATCTTTTGATGATATAGACTGTTTTGTAATGCAATTTTGCTGTCCTAACTGGGCAGAGTAGTTCTATTAATAGGTTTTTTGGTTGTATAAGAGTTACATAATGATACAAAAGAACCGGAGATCATTCCATAAACTGCTCCTGAGACTAGACCCTGAGATTAGTCATGGATAGGTTACGGGATGGGATTAGGTGCCTTCAGTGTGCCATGAACTGCTCCTAAGATTAGATATAACTTGTTCGTGTCTGTTATTGTCTTATTGAACTTGTCAAGAGCAAACTATAATTTTTGAAGGCTGGATTTTTGGTGAAAATCCTTTATCTGTATATGCAACAAAATATCTGACCTTGCTGTAGTATAAATATATCTTATTCACCATCGTTATGTAGAATCATGATTCTGCCCCGGTTTTCACTTCTGCCTATATTAAATTCCATGTCACTTTATGTAAATCTTCTCTACTTGTTAAGATATTTTGTCTACAATGAGAAAGTATAATCGTACTTTGTAAAGAAAGTTGGGATGGGTTGAGAGGAGGAGAAACTATGTAGCACGGACACTTCACTTTGGTGCCGTCTCCGTATTTTGTCCGTGTCAACACCAACACTCGTCGGACACGCGTCACCACGTGCCACGTGTCAGACACGCTATAAAACGTGTCTTAAATATTTTAACATCTCGGACTCACCTTGATCACGTGTCGGACACGCAGCCGACATGGCCGGACACACAAGTGAATGCAGCATGGTGGCCTCTCATTAGAAATGTGTTTTAAAACTTTGAGGCAATAATCTTAATATTATAAAATTGGGGATAAGCAATTGGTTTATTTGAGAATTATGGAAACATGAGTGGACATTATGAACATTTCATTGATTTGGATCATTTAGCCTCTGGTTTTAAGTTTAACTAATCACTATTAACACTTCAGAGATATAGTGATTTAATCGTTGTATCCTACTGTGTATGTATCATGTTAAATTGTTATGTTTTGTAATCATTTTATGAGTATATATGTATTAAGTTGCTATTTGCTATTTGCCTAGTTTCTATGGGTTAATATCAGAATATGTAATGTAATGTTGATACTTAATCCTCTCTCTCTCTTTTCTTCTTTTATTTCAATCTAAATTATATTTTTTAGAAATATATTTTTATTTGACGTATCCTAGCCGTCTCCGTATCCTACATTTTTGGAATTTGCCATATCGCCGTCTCCGTGTCGTGTCGTCTCCGTGTCACGTATCCGTATCCGTGCTACATAGAAGAGAAAGGTCAAAGTTAGCATGGATTTAATCTGAGTATTACTCTACGCAGAAAATCTGGGTGTTAACTACTGTAGTACTCAAATTTTTTGTTCTGGATTATTTTCTGAATCCTCAGAATGTAGAACTGTCCATTTCACAATTTTGATGAATGGTTTTAGAATTTCCATAAAAAAAATTACATATGTCAACCAGCTACCCTTGATGCATAAATGTGTCCTAGTACGACAACCCAAATTCGAGACAATGAAGCCTGCTTAAGTAGTTGGGCTCGTTTCTGTAACAAAAATTCGCCTTTTAATTGCCTTTTGGCTAGTTTTTATACACCATTCATTTCTATGATTGTTTGACTCAACGTGATTTGCTTATATGTCCATCAGAACCTCCTTTTTTTTGTTGGCCTGGAACCATCAGACTGCAGACACTGCACTGTGTTTTGGTTTTAGCTTGCGAATTTGTTGAAATAGTGGCTTTGCTAATGAGCACTTGGAACGCCAAACTCTTCTTCAAATAAATGTTCCTTCATCGATTTGAGTAGTCGCCTAGTTTATAAAAAATAAAAATAAAAATAAAAGATGGAAAAAAGGGAACGAGAAAAGAAAATAGTCTTAACAAATTAACCCTGCCATTGGCATTTATCCGCTCTGAACTTGTATCAGGCGAATCTCTGTGCTATTGTTGCTAATTGGGAAAATTGAATCTTTAAATTATGTGTATTACTGTATTCCAAATGCAATACTAAGGAATCAGTTTTCCTTCTCGTTTTTCTCGGTATTGCCATGTTTGTTTCAAATTTTGCAAGAAATATAATCATATTCAAGACGTGAATGTCGGTCGCCCACCTTTCGGCACCTTTTAGTGAGAGGGGAGTGTTGAGTGCTGTAGTTTAGAGATATTCTCTAATTGAGAGACTTCTTTTGAATTTTTAACCCATGCCCATGGTGGCATTTTATATATGGACATTATGATTTTTCGAAACAAGTATGTATGCAGAATTCATGTTATCTTTTACATAATACCTTGTTATCTTGCCAGCTTTTATCAGTTTTTAGTGTTTCAGTTTTTGCTCCTACTTATTGTAACCCATGTACTCTGCCTACTTTGAAACAGGGTGGAACACCACGTGTTGCAGACTTTGCTCATGGTTCAGATGGAATGGGAAACATATTTGTACCTAATGCAAAAACTAAGAAAATTGAAAAGACTGCCTCTGAATTTTTAGTGGATAAAGTTTCTGAATATCCTGGTGAAGTATCTATACTTGCACTGGGACCATTGACCAACTTAGCTTTGGTAAGTTGTAGCCATTCTTCTTTGCAGGTTTCTTAATTTTCTTTTCCCTGGTGAAGTCCTTTAGGGTTTGTGTGCTTCACGAATTTAGTGAGGGAAAGGGGGGAAAACTGTGAGTAAAACACTTTTCTTTGTTTAGTCAATAAGCAAAACAGTGAAGAAAAGTGGAAAAGAAAAGAAGATTGGGTGACAAGTAAGTTGAAAAGTTTGAATTTTGTGAGTCAGTTTCTTCCTCTTATGTTTGTAGTAGGTTTTGAAAATGTTTATATATCCACTGTTATTTTATCACGCAAGAGAACTCTTGGGAATGCACTGGAGGAATAGTTTACTTCTCATTTTTCATTTTCCTTCTCTAAATCCGCAAACCAAACAGAGCCTCAAATTCAAGCTCTTGAATTGCAAAATCTTATGTTAGCCATTGCAATCTTAAGAGAAGGTATCTCTTGACAGGCAGTCAAAAGGGACTCATCCTTTGCGAGTAAGGTGAAAAGAATAGTCATACTTGGTGGAGCTTTCTTTGCATTGGGAAACGTCAATCCTGCTGCTGAAGCAAATGTAAGTATATGTTGCCTATATCTATTCTTTGGTATAACAAACAGCATGTGCCTCTCTCGATTGTACTAATCTCATAAATATAGCAAATCTCTATAAATTTAGGAGTATGTAAAGTTTTAACCGCTGGGTCCTTCTATTTCCACTGACATTCGTTTGTTGGCAAGAGCTTATGTTTCAATGTTTCATTCTGTTGCCTTGTTGCATAAAGTTCAATCCCAGTGCACAGATGTGGCCTGTGGGATTGTTAATTAACAAATAAGTACTTGTTTGAAGAATCTCCACCGAAAAACATGTTTGTAAGAAAATGAGACGTTAACAGCTAATATAGGTGCACTGGGATTGCATAAGTTCAATCCCAGTGCACAGATGTGGCCTGTGGGATTGTTAATTAACAAATAAGTACTTGTTTGAAGAATCTCCACCTAAAAACGTGTTTGTAAGAAAATGAGACATTAACAGCTAATATAGGTGGAGATGGTTTCCTTTGCCAATTGTCAGTAAAAAGCTAGAGCCATAGTTTTATGATTAGAGCCTTTGTGATAATATTTCTCTTCCTATGGAGGAGATACATGGAGGACTTCCAATTTAATCTCCATTGAATTGATAACTTATAGCTCATAACTTCAGTGGTTCTTTTCACTTTAATTAGATTAAGGAGTTCCAATTTTAGTCTTCAATGAACTACTGTGGAACTCTATCTGAAAGCTGCAAAAAGGGATCTTAATGCCCATTTGGTATGAAAGTGACTTTTGTCTCAAAGTACATGTATCAATATTGGTGTATTTTATATATAGAGGGATAAAAAAGCCAAAAGCGGGATATGGATGGAGATAGAAGCATTATAGTGAGATTAATGAGAGCATTTTTGCTCACCCAGGCCTTTACTGGGGGACACATGCCCCGTTCCTTTCCCATTTTGCCCCTGTACTATCAACATAATTACTGGAATAGGACACGTGTCACCCAATGAAAGCCTGGGTGAGCAATGGTGAACCAAAAATTCGAGATTAAGTTGCTATAGAAGTTGAGGAGCACGGGGTTCCGTCAACTCCCAACTCATATCCTCATGTGCAAAACACCGTCCCCAACTTAAAAGTAGAAGCAAGATAGACTTTGCTTTTGTGAAAAAGAGAAAATTGTATTAGAATGCATCTTTAAAATAAATTGCTAATGAAGATGATTATTCCATTATAATTGGTATGAATTCATTCCAAAATTGTCATTCCAAACATACCCATTACTGCCACAAACAGACCCAACTGCCTTTTCTTGCTCGCAGATTTATGGAGATCCAGAAGCAGCGGATATTGTGTTTACCTCGGGGGCTAATATTGTTGTTGTAGGCATAAACATAACAACCCAAGTCCAAATGACAGGTCCTAATTCACCTTTGACTTTCTTATTTTCCAGGTTTGCCTTTTGAGTCCTGTTTGTCTGAAAAGTATTATTCCTTAGCGTGAAAACATTCTTTGGTTTCAGATGATGACCTCGACGAGTTGAGACAATCTAAAGGAAGACATGCTCAATTTCTTAGCAACATGTGCAAATTTTATAGAGATTGGCATGTCAAATCTGATGGAGTCTGTGGTAATTTTTTTCATTGAAATTCAGAACCCTAGAATTGCGGTGTTCAAATCTTTTGTTACTTTCAAAATCATAAACTTCATTGAAATAACTTGTATAAGTTTGCAAAATACAGGGATTTTTCTTCATGACCCAGTCAGTTTTATGGCATTAGTTCGGCCCGATCTCTTTACATACAAGAGAGGGGTTGTGAGGGTTGAGACGCAGGGTCTCTGTGAAGGGCACACACTTATGGACCAAGGACTAAAGAAGTATGTTATTAAACTAACTTGCTTTTGTGTTTTTCATTGTGCCTTTACTGTTATTGTTTTTAATTTCGCGATTAAAATCTGATACAGTTGGAATTCAAGCAACCCCTGGTCTGGCTATTCCCCTGTTTCAGTGGCATGGACAGTCGATGTAGACCAAGTTCGTACTTACATTAAGCAACTGTTGATGAAACCATGAAATCTTCAAGAACTTCTGAGCTTTACCACCCAGAGGGTATCAACAACTGTGAAAATGAAGTTGGGTTGTCTCTTATTTGGTGAAAACTGTGGTTTTATTAGAATGCGTAAAAACGCTGTGAATAACATTTTCATTAAAAACTTGTTGGTAACACGTCAATATTCCCCTTGAGTAATCTTGACAAGGCTCTCTTGTCCAAGAATTCTTGCATTCTCTCCATGGGACACAATTCTCATTTAAGAGCTTGGCAAGCTTGAAATGCATATGAGATGATTTTCTCTTGTTGGAGATTAATTTTTTTTTATTTTTATTTTTTCTATTTTACCAAGGTGGTTGATGATCCTAATAACTGCCTCTAGTGTTAAAAAATAATTCATGCTTTTTGTTGCCTATTTTCTTCAAGTGTGCTGTTGATAATTATGAAACACATAATTGCAAACTCTGCATCAATCGGCTCGTTGTAATCTGTACACAGGTGTTCTAGTACTTGTTCCTAGCACTTTATCTCTATGTTTGTATCTATAATCTTCTCTCTTATTTTCCCAATATCCAAGGAAAAAGGAAACAAGGGAAAGACAATGTTGATTGCTGAAGTTACCACAAGGTTGCCGAGAAGTGTTTTACAAGCGAGTAATATTTGGGGCACTAACAAATTCTACTAACACTCACACCCACACTCTATCTCTCTCCTAGTGGCACTGTTGGGTCCACAGTGGACCCAAAGTGCCACTAGGAGAGAGATAGAGTGTGAGTGTGAGTGTTGGTGAAATTTGTAAATGTTCCTATCATCGCTGTTTACAAGCAAATACAACCCGAAGTCATTCCTTTATGTGCAACCTCATTAAGGCTCTATTTGGTGCACAGATTTAGTGAGGACAAAGAAAAGAAAATGCGGAAGGAAATACTTTTCTTTTTTAGGCTAGCGAGAAAGTTAGGAAACAAGGTAAAAGAATCATTTACTAATTTGAAAATTTCCATTGATTATTATTATATTTTCAATATTTTGAATCTTTAATGTCATTTAAAAATGGAGTGCAACGCTAGAGAAAATACAAGGAAAATAGTTTGCCTTATAAATTATTTTTTTCCCCTCACTTCTCTAAATTTCGGAAGTAAGCAAATCAAATATAAGTCAAGAAAGCTGCACATTCAATTTAATCCTAGTTATTGAGAGCATTTTTGCTCACTCTATTTTAGTCACCCATTGTTTACACGGGCCTCCACTAGATGGCATGTGTCTAATTCTAGCAATTATATTGATAGTAGTACATGGACAAAATGAGAATGGCAATGGTCATGTCACCCAGTAGAGACTTGGTTGAGCAATGATCGAGCAAAAATGCTTTCTTATTCCTAATAAACATGACTTGACCCTAGTCAATCTAAGAATATTGCTTGACCCCTATCAAGAATGCTAGGCGCACAATGACAAAGAGTTTCACATCAAATTTCACAAAAAGGGTATTTCAGCAAAAAAAAAAAATAATAATAAATAAATAAAAATAATAATAATTGTGGACCCCACACTGTTATTGCAACTCAGTCCCTTATGTTAACAAAACAAAAAAATTCCCAAATTCAACCTTGTTCTTTCACGTTACTCAAATTCTAGAAATTGGGGTTTGAATGTGAAGAAGATGAGATAATGAGTCGATCATCTTGGGTTTCCCAAAATTTTTGGGTTTGAGAAGAAGATGAAGAAGGGTCTGTTGAGATCTTCGAGAAGCTCTTCATCGTCTTCATTATCATCTGCATCTTCAAGCTGTAGCTCTGTAATGGAGTGGGCAAGTATGGAAGAGAATGAGCTCAAAGGTCCTTCTGGTTTTTCTTTATTGGTTTATGCTTGGAAGAGATGAAGATGAAATTAATTAATTAGGTAATATATATTTGTTTGTTTTGTCTCTCGACCCACCCATTTGTTGATGAATATACCAGAATAAATCTATGTATATGTGAAGAATATACATATATAGATCATAGCTCTAACCCATCTTCAATTTTTTTTCTTTCTTCTCTTTACCCAGAAACAAACAAAAAAAAAAAAAGGGGTAAAATTGGAGGGTAAAATTGGAGACTCTGTGTTGATTTAATTTTGAAATGTTGATTGATAGTGTAATGTATATTCAAAGATGTTAATTAAAGAGAGTGATTGATATACAAAAATGGATTGTTGCTTCTTAGAAATATATGCATTTTGTGTTGAAATATACATATATGAATGTGTTATATATTTGTCTGTATATGTTTACATATTAGATGAGTCTGGCATGAGTTGTTTGAACATGATTGGAATAGCATTGGGGATGTTTTGTTTTGTTGATGAGGACTGATTTGCAGCCCTTAATGTGGAAAGAGTTGTGAAACTCATTGTGTGCGTAGCTTTTCTGGGCCGCTAATATACGACTTGGTCTTCCGCTACATGGTCAACTTTCACATTAATTTTGAACAATTTATTTTTTTTCGCATTAATAGAACACCTAGTGTGTTCAGCCAAAAAAAGAAAAAGAAAAAAAAAGGAATACCCAATATGATCCCAAAAAATGGACTAGTTTTCTAGAAGGTTTGAGCATTAAGTAATTGAGTCCCAACTAAATTGCAACAACTAAAAGCAATGTCAAGCATGTGTATTACATGTAACCGAACTAACTCTATTGGATAATGATACATTTTTAGGATTAAAAGACATACCTACTTTTCAAGTGAGATAATGGATCAGGGCAAATCCAAAAAAATCCTCCCCATTAGCTAGAGAGTATCAGGTGGTTCTCTCCACGTATCCAAAATCCAAAAACTTCTCCCGGAAAACATGCCCAGGTGGTATTAGGGATGACAATTTACTCCGCCCCGCCCCGCTCCTAATGGAACGGGTTTGGAAGAGTTATAATAGGAGTAGGAGTGGATTTAGTATGCAAATATAAAAACCTTATAGGAGTCGGGGCGGAGTTGGTATCCATGAAATACTACCATTTAAAACCCGCCCCGCCCCGATTAATTCATTAAGTTACTAAATTACTCTCATACTTACATTTATTTACAACAAATTAGGGCATATATGTGCATCTCTTTCTCTTCAATATTAATATTAAAGTTCTGAATTGTGATTAACAAATTTAGAATCATTTGCGTGAGTGATTTTTAAGAAATCAAGCTAAAATTAAGTGGGTTTTGAATTATAAAAGAACATTTAATTTTGCAATGGTGATTAACAAACGGAGTAGGAGTGTAATAGGAGTACCCGATAGTAAACGGAGTAGGAGTGGAGTAGGAGTTGGTATTTTACTTAAACGTGATGGGGCGGAGTCGGAGTAGGAGGAAATAAACGGAGTAGGAGTTGGTATAGGAGAACTCCGTACCAACTCCGACTCGTTGCCATCCCTAGGTGGTATCCTTCACACACCCAAAACCTTCTCGAGGCAAAGAGTCCACAAATGACACGAAAATTTGAAAGGTGTTACATGAAGAGATTAGACAAATGTCTTTATTTCCCAACATTTATCAAAAATGAGAAACAAAAACGAAATCTAAAACATATCGTAATTAAATGTTAAATTGTTAGCACACCCAGAGTAAATTACAAAATAGAGAAAATTGGTGGAAAGGTCAGTAAAATGAGTCTTATTGGGATTAAGGACAACTTAAAGTAGACATTGGGGATAAGTCTTCCCAATGTCCATAGACCAAAATACCCTCATCTCCTCTAACCCTAGCCAAACCTTAGTCACTGTTACCACCACCCACGCCACCTCCGGCGACCTTCGGCGACCAGCTCAGCCACTTCCGGCGACCTCCCCCTTGCGTCACCGGACCTCCAGCGACCTCCCCTTGCCTCCACCACCGTAGCCCCCGCCCTTTCTTTCTCCTCTATTAGCTTCATTTTCTCTCTCCAAATCGTGAGACTGGGATATATCAGTCAATATATATCAATTAGTTATATAAAAAGAGAAAGAAAATTACAATGGATGATTTGGAGCAAAAATCCTAAGTGAAGTCAGAAATCAAAAATCCTAAGTCAAAATTGACTTGGGATATATCCTAAGTGAAATTTGACTTAGGATATTCTAAGTGAATTTTCACTTATGCTGCAGATTAGTCAATGTGCAAAATGCTCATTCAATGATTGTTTGCATCTTAGTGAATCATGATGTGTTGTGAAAAGGGGATTGGCAAAAATATTCATATTATTTTCAACTGCTTGATGATATTAAAATGAGGGAGCATTTTCAATTGAGGACATTTGGAAATCTTAAGAGAAATTTCTCTTACGATTATAATCACAAGAGAAATTTCTCTTAAGATTTCCAAATATACCAAGCCTAGATCAATGGTGGGGGATTATTCTGTCACACCCGTTCCAAAAATTTATAGTTTTATCATGCATAATTGTAGATTGAGAGGTTATCAATGTTAATTGATAATGGTGGATTGAGGTTGACTGTGAGTCAACGGTAAGGTGTCAATGAGAACACAGGAACATGGCAGTTCATATTGCATAATCATGAGTAAATGACATTTATGTGATTTAAATGTTATTTGACTTTATCTGGTATTTGTTGAATAGTAATTATACCTGTGTAGTATAATTCTGGTAATTTGGATATGATAGTATCATTTTGAGAACTGTGGTGAGAACGTGAGAGATACGTTAATTAAAAAGGTAGGTTGTGTAGAGATTTCACAGAATATAGTTTTCGGACGTTATTTTGGACCCAAACAAAACTTAGTCGGAAACTTTTAAAATTTATAGTTTTCACTCGTAAAGTTATAAAATGGACGTGTGCGAAGTTTCGAGAGCTGATTAGAAGTTTGAGGAACTCGTGGGGAGGTAAATGTAATTTCCCGGAAGTTTGCCTATATATAGATTGGGATGAGATTTCAATCTCATCCAAAACTTTCCATAAATATCTAGAGAGAGGAGAGAGAAGGGAGATTTGGAGCCAACGGGCTTTGCGACGCCGATCGACGACCGTTCGTCCGTCAGATTTTCTCCAGATTTCAGATTTGAACTCGTGGAGGTAAGATCTACGTTTTGATACCACTTAGGCCGTGTTTGGCCAAGTTTTGTAAAAATCTTAATTTTGGACTTTTGGGAAAAACAGGTATAAACTTGTAGGAATTGTACCAAATTCGAAATCCGACGATTATTTAGCCTCCTAGTCGATCCTTCAAAGTTTGGGGGAAATCGCACGAGGTATGAAGTTCTAACTTGTGAAATATAGGGAAATACATGTTTTATATTTCGACGACGAAATTGTGATCCGGGCGAAATCCATGTATTAATTGTAGGCCCGTTAATTATGCACGCGCTAAATTGTGAAAAGCATGTCTAAATTTCCGCGAGCACGTTAAGTTGTCTATGTGGGTCAAAGGGGAGTCTTATACAAATTCATGCCGGAGTAAGCTTCTCGATGTTTGAGAATTTAGTAGCGACGGCTACTGTGCATGGTTGATAGACTTGGACTTGCCATGACACTTGTGGATACAATGGTTGATAGACTTGGACTTGCCATTGGTATCGCGGTTTAAGGCTTGGACTTGCCGCTACCGGATGAATGCGTATTTTTCTTCCTAGAGACTATTGTATGATTTATGAGATTAAAGCATGTTTCATCATATATTGTGCATGTTAGACTTGTACGCTCAGCATATAGCTGAGCAGTGGAGATGTACTCCATTGTAGGTAAGAAGAAGGATAAGAAGAAGTGCGATGAGTGAGGCCGATGAACGCCGGGGATAACACTTGTATATGTTTTGTTTTAAATCCTAAACTTGTGTAAGGTTTGGTAATATGTTGTAATAGAACCATAGATTAGTCCTGCAGTACTGAAATCGTGTAATTGAATGTCTGTAATTATGTTTTAATGCGTTAAAATCAGTTGTGGTTGTGATTGTTATTGGTATTGAGTAGTAGGACTTGTAAATTCCAGCACAGGGCTGCCAGCAGAGGAGCAGTCGACTGGACCCCCTGATCAGTCGACTGAATCCCGTGTATTTGAGATACTGTAAGTGAATATCAGAGAAGCAGTCGACTGGACCCCTTGGGCAGTCGACTGAACACTGTTTAGTTGAGCTACTGCTTCCTTTGATTGAAAAGCAGTCGACTGGATCCCCAAAGCAGTCGACTGGACCTCTTTGCAGTATGATGTATTTTTGGTTCTGCTTAACACAGTCGACGGAGCAGTCGACTGGACCCTGGTGCAGTCGACGGGGCAGTCGACTGAGCCTCTGTTTTTCATAACTGATTTCTTTGAATGTGTTTTCTATGGCCAAAACTTTTTATAACTCTGATTTCAATAGATTTTACAAACACAGAAGGGAGCGTTTCCCAAGTTTTAAACTACCAGGGTTGTTTTATAGAAGTTCTTTCCGCTGCGTATTATTAGATGATGTTTGGATGAGCCTTGGTGGCGTGCCACGTGTCCTATTTCCACGCGTAGTGGGATGGGTCGTGACATTTATTGGTATCAGAGCTAGAGGTAACAAAACTTTGGGAACGTTCGACGACGAGTGGAGTGTTGAGTGATTTGCCACATGTTTTCAATTGCATTCATGCATCTTAGAGATGTTTGATGCATATGGATGTTGTTTTACACACATACTATTGTTATTGTTGTACATGCATAGAGTTTATGCATTGAGAACTACAGGACTATAATCATGAGTGACGAAGAGCGAGAATTATCGCCACATACTCGCCGAATGAATGAAATGGCAGAGATGATGGGGAACATGGGAGAGATGATACGAAATATAGCGGACAGATTACCTCCAACACCTCCATTGGAGCCAGAACCGATAGTTGTAGTACATGCGCCTGAAAATAGGGGTATGAGGTCAATATCAGAACAGTTTGCCCGGAAGAAACCGATGGAATTTCATGGGACACCCGACCCAACGCTCGCAGAACATTGGATCATGGATATGGAGAGAATTTTTCGATCGATTCCGATGACCAATAAGGAGAAGATTGAGAACGCAAGCGATGTCCTGAAGGGTGAAGCCCAAAACTGGTGGGTAAACGTTTTAGATCAAGGGGCACCGATTACTTGGGAGGGGTTCAAGGCGGAATTCAATCGCCGGTTCTTTCCGCGAGCCGCCTACAATGCAAAGAAGAGAGAATTTGATAACTTGAAGCAGGGAGATATGACTGTAACCGAATATACTTCCAAGTATAATGCGTTGTTGAGATTTGGAAAGGGTTCAGTGCCAGGAGAGGAAGAAAGGGCAAGGAAATTTGAAGAAGGCTTAAGGGAAAATATCCGTTTGAGGGTAGAAACTTACGAGCATTCGACTGTTGCAGCAATACAGCAGACAGCGCTTGTAGCCGAAAGTGGAATAGAGAGATCGAGACAAAATCACCAAGGAAAGCGAAGTCATGAGGGTGGTGACCGAAGTCAGGGTGGATCTTTTAAGAGGCCGTTTCAAAGAGGCTCTGGTTCTAGTTTCAGTGAATTCAGGAGAACGCCAAGTAGCATACCGTTGTGTTCACTTTGCAACAGACCACACTCAGGTCGATGTTTCATGACCAAACCCCAGAACAGGAACCAAGGCGGGGGTAGTACAAATTCAACACCCGACATGAGAGGCAAGTGTTATGATTGTGGAGTATTTGGACACCAAGCTAGGGATTGCCCGAGGAAGTATCTTCAGCAAGGAGCTAGTTCTATGGCTTCCAGTGGGTCGAAGCCTAGACAATCCAATGACGGGGGACAAAGGACGGAACAACGTCAAGGAAGAGCATATCAGATGAACCCAGGAGATGTGACTGCTTCCGAGACAGTAGTCTCAGGTATGGTGCTTGTATGTTCGCACTTAGCACGCATACTTGTTGACTCGGGATCTACGCATTCATTTGTATCACATGCTTTTGTTGAAAATTTGAATGTTAAATCGGCACCGTTAGGATATGATTTGTCTATTGCTGTGCCACTTAGTAAAGCAATAATGACATCTACTGTATATAAGAACTGTGAGATCAAATTAGGTGAGAAGTTGATGACCGTAGACCTTATACCGATTGGAGTAAATCATTTTGATGTAATACTGGGAATGGATTGGTTAGCCCTTAACCAAGCTACAATAGACTGTGAACGGAAAGAGGTTAATTTTCGATCACCGGTATATGGGAGCTTTTGTTTCCAAGGGAGTGGGGTTATATCGCCGCCGTATTTGATTTCAGCTATCCGAGCGGGAAAGTTATTGAAAAAGGGATGTCATGGATTTCTATGTTCAGTGACTGATGTCTCGACGACTGAATTAAAAGTAGAAGACATTCCGATAGTGCGAGAATATTCAGATGTATTTCCTGATGAGCTACCAGATGTCCTTATTGAGAGAGAGGTCGAGTTCACTATTGAGATTATACCAGACTCAAGGCCGGTATCCAAAGCACTGTATAGAATGGCGCCAGTAGAATTGAAGGAACTGAAGGTTCAATTGCAAGAGTTACTTGACAAGGGTTTCATTCGACCAAGTATTTCGCCGTGGGGAGCTCCAGTATTGTTTGTGAAGAAGAAAGATGGCTCTATGCGTATGTGTGTTGATTACCGGGAACTGAACAAATTGACAATCAAGAACAAGTATCCACTGCCGAGAATTGATGACTTATTTGATCAACTTCGTGGGGCACAAGTATTCTCCAAGATAGACCTAAGATCGGGTTATCATCAGTTGAAAGTGAAGGCCGAAGATGTTGAGAAAACAGCTTTCAGAACGCGTTATGGACACTATGAGTTCTTAGTTATGCCATTTGGGGTTACCAATGCACCAGCTGCGTTCATGGATCTTATGAACCGAGTCTTTAAGGACTATTTGGATGATTTTGTGATAGTGTTCATCGACGATATCCTTGTTTATTCACCGAGTGAGATAGAACACGAGAACCACTTGAGGTTGATACTTCAGAGATTACGAGAGAAGCAGTTATTTGGGAAATTCAAGAAATGTGAATTTTGGTTACCTAGCATTACTTTTCTTGGTCACGTGATTGACAAGAATGGAGTATCAGTTGATCCTCACAAAGTAGAAGCTGTATCAAATTGGCAAAGACCGACTTCCGTATCCGAAATTCGAAGTTTCTTAGGACTAGCGGGATATTACCGCCGTTTTATTGAGCATTTCTCGAAGATTTCATTGCCTATGACAAGATTGATGAGGAAAGGTGTTACATTTGAATGGAGTCAGGAATGTGAAGACAGTTTTCAGGAATTGAAAGCATGACTAACGAGAGCACCTATTTTGACAATACCATCCAGAACCGAGGGATTTGTGATCTATAGTGATGCTTCACACAAAGGGTTGGGATGCGTGTTGATGCAAGGGGGTAAAGTGATTGCTTATGCTTCTAGACAGTTGAAGACACATGAGATTAATTATCCGACTCATGATCTGGAATTAGCTGCAGTAATTCATGCCTTGAAGATTTGGAGACATTATTTGTACGGAGAAAAGTGTGAGATATTCACAGACCACAAGAGTTTGAAATATATTTTCACCCAACGAGACTTGAACATGAGACAACGAAGATGGTTGGAGTTGATGAAGGATTACGATCTTTCGATTGAGTACCATCCGGGGAAGGCGAATGTAGTAGCCGATGCATTAAGCCGGAAGACGCCGAGGAATTTAGCCGACGAGCTAACACAACAAAAAGAATTGGTAAAAGAAATGGAACGTTTGGACTTGGATGTGATACAAAAGGTTAGTGGTGGCTTAATGATGGCAATCATGGCACACCCAGATATTATTGATGAGATCAAGAAGGAACAGTTTAACGATGTCTATTTGTGCAGAATGAGAGACGAGATACCTTTGGGGAAGCGATCTGGTTTTGTATTAGAACAAGGAACGTTGAAACTGGGAAATCGATTATGTGTACCAAATGTGAAAGACCTGAAAGAACGACTTTTGGAAGAAGCTCATAGTACTAGATATTCAGTGCACCCGGGAAGTAATAAGATGTACAGAAACCTGAGAGAAAACTTCTGGTGGAAGGGTATGAAGCGTGAAGTTGCTAAGTTTGTATCCGAATGTTCGGCATGTCAACAGGTCAAGGCAGAGAGACAAGTACCCGCGGGGTTACTACAACCTTTGCCAGTGTCGGAATGGAAATGGGACGAGATTACGATGGACTTTGTTTCAGGATTTCCACGATCATGTAACAAGAATGATAAGATTTGGGTTATAGTTGACCGATTAACAAAGTCAGCTCATTTTCTACCGATCAAGACGACTAAACCGTCCAAGTTAGCGGAATTGTATGTGAAAGAGATTGTAAGGCTACATGGAGTCCCAGTTGTGATTATATCAGATCGTGATAGTAGTTTTACGTCAAGATTTTGGGGAAGTTTGCAAGAAGCTATGGGTACGAAATTGAGTTTCAGTACTGCATTTCATCCTCAGACCGATGGGCAGTCAGAACGCATGATTCAGACGTTAGAGGATATGTTGAGACTTTGTGTATTAGATTTTAGGAACGATTGGGAGCACCACTTGCCGTTGATTGAATTTGCTTATAATAACGGATTTCAGTCAAGTATCGGGATGGCACCGTATGAAGCTTTGTATGGGCGTAAATGTCGATCACCAGTTTGTTGGACCGAGGTTGGAGAAAGGAAGTTGTTAGGACCTGAGTTAATACAGGTGACTACTGAGAAAGTGAAGTTGATTCAAGAGCGACTTAAGGTAGCTCAGAGCCGATATAAGAGTTATGCGGACTCTAAGCGACGACTGATGACATTTGAAGTTGGAAATTTTGTATACTTGCGGGTATCGCCTTCAAAAGGCATTGTACGATTTGGGAAGAGGGGAAAGCTCAATCCGAGATTCATAGGACCTTTTGAAATCCTAGAGAGGGTTGGTCCAGTAGCTTATCGTTTGGCCTTGTCATCAGAGTTGGAACATGTGCACAATGTGTTTCACGTGTCTATGTTGAGACGTTGTATGACTGACACGAGTAAGATCATTGTACCTGAACCATTGCAGATTCAAGGAGATTTGACTTATGTGGAACATCCTGTAGGGATTCTAGATCGAAAAGAGCAAGTTTTGAGAACCAAGACTATTTCAATGGTGAAAGTACTATGGCGTAGTCATACAGTGGAAGAGGCTACATGGGAAAGTGAGGAAGACATGCGGAATGAGTATCCGTACTTGTTCGACGCTTGAGGTAAAGTTTGGGGACAAACTTCCTTTTTGGAGGGGAGAGTTGTCACACCCGTTCCAAAAATTTATAGTTTTATCATGCATAATTGTAGATTGAGAGGTTATCAATGTTAATTGATAATGGTGGATTGATGTTGACTGTGAGTCAACGGTAAGGTGTCAATGAGAACACAGGAACATGGCAGTTCATATTGCATAATCATGAGTAAATGACATTTATGTGATTTAAATGTTATTTGACTTTATCTGGTATTTGTTGAATAGTAATTATACCTGTGTAGTATAATTCTGGTAATTTGGATATGATAGTATCATTTTGAGAACTGTGGTGAGAACGTGAGAGATGTGTTAATTAAAAAGGTAGGTTGTGTAGAGATTTCACAGAATATAGTTTTCGGACGTTATTTTGGACCCAAACGAAACTTAGTCGGAAACTTTTAAAATTTATAGTTTTCACTCGTAAAGTTATAAAATGGACGTGTGCGAAGTTTCGAGAGCTGATTAGAAGTTTGAGGAACTCGTGGGGAGGTAAATGTAATTTCCCGGAAGTTTGCCTATATATAGATTGGGATGAAATTTCAATCTCATCCAAAACTTTCCATAAATATCTAGAGAGAGGAGAGAGAAGGGAGATTTGGAGCCAACGGGCTTTGCGACGCCGATCGACGACCGTTCGTCCGTCAGATTTTCTCCAGATTTCAGATTTGAACTCGTGGAGGTAAGATCTACGTTTTGATACCACTTAGGCCGTGTTTGGCCAAGTTTTGTAAAAATCTTAATTTTGGACTTTTGGGAAAAACAGGTATAAACTTGTAGGAATTGTACCAAATTCAAAATCCGACGATTATTTAGCCTCCTAGTCGATCCTTCAAAGTTTGGGGGAAATCGCACGAGGTATGAAGTTCTAACTTGTGAAATATAGGGAAATACATGTTTTATATTTCGACGACGAAATTGTGATCCGGGCGAAATCCATGTATTAATTGTAGGCCCGTTAATTATGCACGCGCTAAATTGTGAAAAGCATGTCTAAATTTTCGCGAGCACGTTAAGTTGTCTATGTGGGTCAAAGGGGAGTCTTATACAAATTCATGCCGGAGTAAGCTTCTCGATGTTTGAGAATTTAGTAGCGACGGCTACTGTGCATGGTTGATAGACTTGGACTTGCCATGGCACTTGTGGATACAATGGTTGATAGACTTGGACTTGCCATTGGTATCGCAGTTTAAGGCTTGGACTTGCCGCTACCGGATGAATGCGTATTTTTCTTCCTAGAGACTATTGTATGATTTATGAGATTAAAGCATGTTTCATCATATATTGTGCATGTTAGACTTGTACGCTCAGCATATAGCTGAGCAGTGGAGATGTACTCCATTGCAGGTAAGAAGAAGGATAAGAAGATATAACACCCACATTTGTGTTATTGCATTTGTATCATATTGTCATGCATGATAATGTGATATGGCGTGTCCTATGACACATGGTTGAGTGAGTTTTGACTCACGAGTTGATTTGGGTGTCTGTATTAGAGAACCCTTTGAAACTGTGGTAATTGAGGATTTATTGCTTGTGAAGTCTCTTCGAGTATGAGACGGTCACTGTGGAATACTTTAAATGTTTATCTGGAAATAAATGTTTACCTGTGTATTTCAATATCTGTATTATTTTCTGTTTTAGAATTTATATCTACTGTTAGTTTCAGTATCCTGGTGAGAACGAATGAACACGCTATTAATTTGGTAGGCTAATTAGCAACATCGGAAACGTCATGTAGAAATTCGCGTTTTAGCGACCAAACGAAACTTAGTCGGAAACTTTTATAATTTTGAAGTTTCACTCGTAAAGCTATGAATAAGTTGTATAGAAAGTTTCAGAGACTAATTAGGAGTTCGGAAACTCGTGGGGAGGTAAACGTAATTCCCGAGAGTTTTGCCTATAAATAGGAAGTGATGACTTCCATATTTTTATAAGTTTAACCTAAAGTTCAAGAAAGGAGGCCATAGGGAGATTTTGGGAGCTTAGAGCTTTGCGACGCCAAACGACGACTTTCCGTCAGTTTGTTTTCTCCTAGATTTCATATTCGAGCTCCTCGAGGTAAGAGCTTCGTTTTGATATATGTTAGGACTTGTTTGGCCAAGTTTTTCAAAAAGTTGTTTTCTAGAATTTTTCATAAAAGTTGGTAAATGGAATTCTGATCCATAGGAATTGTACTAGACGGACTTCTGCACGTTCTTTGTGCACGGGCTTTCTTCAGATTGAATAATAGGAGCGTAAATCGGAGGTGAGTGATTCAACTATGTTTTGGAATGATTTCTTGGCATGTATTCATGTTATGTTTGAATAACATGTATTAATCCTTAGAGATATATTGTGTAGTTTATATTGGGCAATTATATTGATAAGTAGGCTCAATAGCACGGTGATATGTTTTTATTACCGCAAGCATGGTGATATGTATTTGAGCATGTTAAGTTGCTTATGTGGGTCAGAAGGAGCACGTGGTCACCGTGCCATTTTTGTGGAGCCGATATAGGCATTAAGGTCGCACGATTGAAGAAAAGAATCGTGGGTCTTACCCTTTCGCGTGGACTTATTGGCGAGGAGTCGCGGATTGGGAATATGGACGGGCACGTGAGTCTCCCGCGACTAGTATGAAATGTAGAGATGTGAATGCGGACATGTTTATCATTCATGTGCATATGTTGTTTTATTCACTAAGCTTTAGCTTAAACAAATCAAAATATGTGTGGTTATTCAAATAACCATTTCAGGTGTAAATGCTGGCGAGGAATCGCAGAAATGAGCACGTGGGTTTTGGGAGTTCGCTTAGAAGGCAACTCAATGCTTTAATCTCGTGATTTTGTAATTGGATAGTCTATTTCATTTGAGTTGTTAATGGACTTGTAATAGAATGGAGAGTCGTCTTGTAAACGTTTTATTTTAGTTCCAAATCCTGTAAGGAATTACTACGTTTTGTTTTGACTTTGAAAGCATGGTTTGGGTTGTTTAAGTTATCATGTACATGAACCTAGAGTTCACGGTTTGAAATGTTTTACTTGTCGACTTTATATCTTGTATTAATGTTGAGATAGTTTGCGGTCGCAAGGGTCGTTTGACCTTAGGCAATTTCCTTGTGCAAGAAGGATTGCTGTCAGAGGGTCATTCGACCGGTCGAAAGGGACAGTTCGACCGGTCGAAGTACCCTCTGCTGTGAAGGATTATTGCCGAGGGTCATCCGACCGGTCGAAAGGGGCATCTCGACCGGTCGAAATGACCCCTGCATGAAAACTTTTTATACCCCTTTCGCAACTTATTTAAATGTTTTGATTGGTTGTTAGGGCACCTTTGGGATCCCTTTGAATATAAATTCATTCGTTTCAAAATATAATTACGTTTTCAAATTTATATGGATTTTACCAACTTCGGGTATATTGTTTCAAAGGAACGACTACTATTTGTTATATTTAAAGTTTATTTTTCCGCTGCTACAACTTTGAAATGAGTAGGAAGAGCCTCGGTGGCGTGCCACGGGCTCCGGTTCCGCTATGGTGGGATCGGGCTGTGACATTTAGTGGTATCAGAGCTTAAGTTTAGAGCCTTGGGAACGAGTGACGTTATATATGCTGAGCGACGTCGAGTGGAGTGTGTAATTGTAAAGATAATTGTTATCATTGTGGAAATGCTTCATGCATTTGCATTTGTTGATTGTGATGAACTGTGCACATATATCTATATTGTGGCATAGCATGCATGGTCATTATGCATTGAACTCAACAGGGGAAATATTTAAAACGTTATGGCTGATCCACCAAGAGAATTGTCACCGCATTCGCGGATGGACCAAATAGTGAATATGGTGGAAAATTTCATACAAGCGGTAAGTGAAAGAGAACAGATGAACGTTCAGCCTCCACAAGTGGAAATTCGTTATGTCAATACACCATCGGCACCGCGACCTCAACACACGATCGTGGAACAGTTTCATAAGCGAAAGCCGACGTTGTATCATGGGCAAGTTGACATAGACTTGGCCGATCATTGGATGATGGACATGGAAAGACATTTCCGTTAGGTAATATGTACCGATGAGGAGAAAATTTTGTGCGCATCCGATACGTTGATGGGCGAAGCATTGGATTGGTGGAACAACGTGATTGAACAAGGGAAGCCGACCACGTGGAAAGCATTTAAAGAAGAATTCAACAAACGTTTCTTCCCGCAATCTGCTTATACTCAGAAACGTCAAGAGTTTGCAAGTTTGGTTCAGGGAGATATGACCGTAGGTGAGTATGTTTCTCGTTTCAATGCCTTGTTACGATTTGGGAAAACTACCGTTCCGACTGATAGGGATAAAGCTCGTAAGTTTGAGGAAGGGCTTAGAGAGAATATCCGTGGCCGTGTAGATATGTTGCAACACCCGACCGTTTCTCTAGTTGAGGAAGCTGCCCGTATTGCTGAGAAAAGTGTCGACAGATATCGACAGGGACAACAAGGAAAGAGACCTAATGACAGTCGGGGTAAGAATCAAGGGAATGCGAAGAAACCATTCGCGCAAGGCTCAGGATCGAATATGGGTAGTCAAGGAGGAAGTGTGTTTGTTGGAGATTCGAGACCGTTGTGCCCAACATGTAACGTGCGACACAGAGGAACCTGCCATCAATTGATCACTTGATTTTATTGTAAACAATTGGGGCATGTGTCTAGGAATTGTCCTTTGAACGCTAATTTGACTACACCAAACACAACCTCGAACGCCAAGGGCTATAATCCAGAAACGAGAGGGAAATGTTTTGAGTGTGGACAACCGGGACACATAGCAAAGAACTGTCCGAGTAAGAGACAACCGGGAATGAGTACCGGGGCATCGAGTGTGCCAAGCGGATCAAGGGTAGAACCTCGAGTGGACAAAGGGAAAGGAGTCGCGCAACAACAAGGACGATACTTCCAGCTTAGGCCGGGGAATACGGATGATACCGTCGTGTCAGGTATTCTTCCTATTTGTTCGTATCCTGCACGTATACTTATGGATTCTGGTTCAACGCATTCATTTGTATCACGTGATTTTGTTAAGCATTTAACTGTTAAGTCAGAACCGCTAGGATATGACTTGTGTGTATCATTGCCTAGTAGTGAACCGCTAGTTACTTCTTCGATATTCAAGTCATGTGAGATCAAGATAGGTGATAAAGTTTTAAGCGTTGATTTGATTCCGTTGACGGTGAATTACTTTGATGTTATCTTGGGTATGGATTGGTTGTCGGTTAATCAAGCCAAAATCGATTGTGAACGAAAACGGGTTAGTTTCTATCCGTCAGGACGAGAATAGTTTACTTTTCAGGGTAAGGGAGTGATCGTACCGCCGTACTTGATATCGGCGATTCAAGCAAGTAAGATGTTGAAGAAGGGTTGTTCGGGTTTCTTATGTTCAATTGTCGACACGCGAGTTCTTGGACCACTAATAGAAGACATTTCAGTAGTTCGAGAATTTCCAGATGTTTTTCCCGATGAGTTACCCGACGTAATGATTGAAAGAGAGCTTGAGTTCACGATAGAAGTAGTACCAGGGTCACAACCGGTATCCAAAGCACCGTACCGAATGGCACCGATAGAGTTGAAAGAATTGAAAGTTCAGTTAGAAGAACTGTTGGAGAAGGGTTTTATCCGACCGAGTGTTTCGCCGTGGGGAGCTCCAGTCTTGTTTGTGAAGAAGAAAGATGGAACAATGCGCATGTGCATCGACTACCGAGAGTTAAATAAGTTGACCGTCAAGAACAAGTATCCGTTGCCGCGAATAGATGACTTGTTTGATCAGTACAAGGGGCTCAGGTATTTTCGAAGATCGACTTGAGATCCGGTTACCATCAGTTAAAAGTCAAAGAGGAAGATGTTGAGAAGACAGCTTTCAGGACTCGATATGGTCACTTTGAATTTTTGGTTATGCCATTTGGAGTGACTAATGCACCAGCTGCTTTCATGGACTTAATGAACCGTGTCTTCAAAGATTATTTAGATGAGTTCGTTATCGTGTTCATAGATGACATCCTAATCTACTCCAAAAGCGTTGAAGATCACGAGCATCATTTGCGATTAGCCTTACAACGATTGCGTGAAAAAAGATTATTTGGCAAATTGAAGAAGTGTGAGTTTTGGTTGACCGAGATAGCTTTCCTTGGACATATAGTGTCGGCGAAGGGAATTTCTGTAGACCCTCAGAAGATAGAAGCAGTTACCAATTGGGCGAGACCAACGAATGTGACAGACATCAGAAGTTTCCTAGGATTAGCTGGGTATTATCGGAGATTTGTGAAAGACTTTTCGCGTATAGCAATGCCGATGACACAGTTAATGAGAAAAGATATTGCTTTTGTTTGGAGTCCAGAATGTGAAGAAAGTTTTCAAGAGTTGAAAGGTCGACTAGTGAAAGCACCAATTTTAGCCGTTCCATCAGGGACTGAAGGGTTTATCATTTACAGTGATGCTTCATATAGAGGTTTAGGTTGCGTTCTTATGCAAGGTGATAAAGTTATTGCGTATGCGTCAAGACAACTTAGACCGCACGAGAAGAATTATCCAACACATGATCTAGAATTGGCCGCCGTGATTTTTGCATTGAAGATTTGGCGTCATTACCTATACGGGGAGAAATGTGAGATCTACACGGATCATAAGAGTTTGAAGTACCTGTTTACACAACGAGATTTGAACATGAGGCAAAGGAGATGGTTGGAGTTGATGAAGGACTATGACTTGTCAATTCAGTATCATCCGGGCAAGGCGAATGTTGTCGCCGATGCTCTTAGTCGCAAAGTACCAACCAATACCGCATCAGATTTGACTTCTCAGAAAGAATTGATACGAGATATGGAGAATATGGAGCTTGAGGTGATTCCGAGGATTAAAGGTGGATTGATGTCGACGATTGTGGCACAACCACTCTTGATTCACGAGATCACGGAGAAACAACTTCAAGACGTGGCTTTGAAGAAGATTTGTGATGAGATTCCAATGGGCAAACAACCGGGATTCACTTTTGAGAACAATGTGTTGAGATTGAGGGGTAGAATTTGTGTACCTAGTGAGAAAGAGTTGAAGCGAAATATCCTAGAGGAAGCACACAACAAGAAGTATACCGTTTATCCGGGAAGCACCAAGATGTATAGAGATTTGAGACATGTTTATTGGTGGCCGGGAATGAAGAGGGAAATAGCACGATATGTTTCACATTGTACTAGTTGTCAACAAGTAAAGGCCGAACGCCAAGTACCTTCAGGATTGTTACAACCGTTACCGATAGCTGAGTGGAAATGGGAGCACATAACAATGGATTTTGTTAGTGGGTTTCCGAGGTCGAAGAGATCGAACACTATTATTTGGGTGATTGTTGATCGTTTGACGAAGTCGTCACACTTCCTACCGCTTCGAACAACTAAGCCAATGACGTTAGCTAAGTTGTATATTCGCGAGATTGTGAGACTACATGGTATCCCAGTTTCTATCATTTCTGATAGGGATAGTAGTTTTACATCGAAGTTTTGGAGAGCCTTACAAGAAGCAATGGGTACCAAATTACACTTTAGTACAGCTTTTCATCCTCAGACCGATGGTCAATCAGAGAGAGTAATCCAGATTTTGGAAGACATGCTTAGGCTATGTGTACTTGATTTTCAGGGTGATTGGAAAGACCATTTGCCATTGATTGAGTTCGCATATAACAACAGTTTTCAGTCAAGTATTGGGATGGCTCCTTATGAAGCTTTATATGGTCGTGTATGTCGTTCACCGATTAGTTGGACAGAAGTCGGAGAAAGAAAGATTGAAGGGCCGAAAATTGTACAAGAGACGACGGATAAGATAAAGGTAATTAGACAACGGTTACTGACAGCTCAGAGTAGGTATAAGAGTTATGCCGATAAGCGTAGACGACCGTTGGAATTTGACGTGGGAAACTTGGTGTATTTGAAGGTGTCGCCTTCAAAGGGAATAACCAGATTTGGTAGATACGGGAAGCTCAACCCGAGGTATGTAGGACCTTTTGAAATCATTGGAAAGGTTGGACCCGTAGCTTATCGTTTGAACTTACCGAGCGAGTATGCTCAAGTTCATAACGTGTTTCATGTATCATTGTTACGTAAACAATTAGTGGAAGATAGAGATCAAGTAATGACTCCGACATCGAATGAGATTCAGAGTGATTTAACGTATGTCGCATATCCGGTAGAAATCTTAGATCGGAAGGATCAAGTCTTACGAAATAAAGTAATATCGAAAGTGAAAGTGTTATGGCGTAGCCAAACTACGGAAGAGATGACGTGGGAGATAGAAGATGAGATGCGTACTCAGTATCCGCACCTTTTCGAGACATGAGGTATAAGTTTGGGGACAAACTTCTTTTAAGGGGGAGAGTATTATAACACCCACATTTGTGTTATTGCATTTGTATCATATTGTCATGCATGATAATGTGATATGGCGTGTCCTATGACACATGGTTGAGTGAGTTTTGACTCACGAGTTGATTTGGGTGTCTGTATTAGAGAACCCTTTGAAACTGTGGTAATTGAGGATTTATTGCTTGTGAAGTCTCTTCGAGTATGAGACGGTCACTGTGGAATACTTTAAATGTTTATCTGGAAATAAATGTTTACCTGTGTATTTCAATATCTGTATTATTTTCTGTTTTAGAATTTATATCTACTGTTAGTTTCAGTATCCTGGTGAGAACGAATGAACACGCTATTAATTTGGTAGGCTAATTAGCAACATCGGAAACGTCATGTAGAAATTCGCGTTTTAGCGACCAAACGAAACTTAGTCGGAAACTTTTATAATTTTGAAGTTTCACTCGTAAAGCTATGAATAAGTTGTATAGAAAGTTTCAGAGACTAATTAGGAGTTCGGAAACTCGTGGGGAGGTAAACGTAATTCCCGAGAGTTTTGCCTATAAATAGGAAGTGATGACTTCCATATTTTTATAAGTTTAACCTAAAGTTCAAGAAAGGAGGCCATAGGGAGATTTTGGGAGCTTAGAGCTTTGCGACGCCAAACGACGACTTTCCGTCAGTTTGTTTTCTCCTAGATTTCATATTCGAGCTCCTCGAGGTAAGAGCTTCGTTTTGATATATGTTAGGACTTGTTTGGCCAAGTTTTTCAAAAAGTTGTTTTCTAGAATTTTTCATAAAAGTTGGTAAATGGAATTCTGATCCATAGGAATTGTACTAGACGGACTTCTGCACGTTCTTTGTGCACGGGTTTTCTTCAGATTGAATAATAGGAGCGTAAATCGGAGGTGAGTGATTCAACTATGTTTTGGAATGATTTCTTGGCATGTATTCATGTTATGTTTGAATAACATGTATTAATCCTTAGAGATATATTGTGTAGTTTATATTGGGCAATTATATTGATAAGTAGGCTCAATAGCACGGTGATATGTTTTTATTACCGCAAGCATGGTGATATGTATTTGAGCATGTTAAGTTGCTTATGTGGGTCAGAAGGAGCACGTGGTCACCGTGCCATTTTTGTGGAGCCGATATAGGCATTAAGGTCGCACGATTGAAGAAAAGAATCGTGGGTCTTACCCTTTCGCGTGGACTTATTGGCGAGGAGTCGCGGATTGGGAATATGGACGGGCACGTGAGTCTCCCGCGACTAGTATGAAATGTAGAGATGTGAATGCGGACATGTTTATCATTCATGTGCATATGTTGTTTTATTCACTAAGCTTTAGCTTAAACAAATCGAAATATGTGTGGTTATTCAAATAACCATTTCAGGTGTAAATGCTGGCGAGGAATCGCAGAAATGAGCACGTGGGTTTTGGGAGTTCGCTTAGAAGGCAACTCAATGCTTTAATCTCGTGATTTTGTAATTGGATAGTCTATTTCATTTGAGTTGTTAATGGACTTGTAATAGAATGGAGAGTCGTCTTGTAAACGTTTTATTTTAGTTCCAAATCCTGTAAGGAATTACTACGTTTTGTTTTGACTTTGAAAGCATGGTTTGGGTTGTTTAAGTTATCATGTACATGAACCTAGAGTTCACGGTTTGAAATGTTTTACTTGTCGACTTTATATCTTGTATTAATGTTGAGATAGTTTGCGGTCGCAAGGGTCGTTTGACCTTAGGCAATTTCCTTGTGCAAGAAGGATTGCTGTCAGAGGGTCATTCGACCGGTCGAAAGGGACAGTTCGACCGGTCGAAGTACCCTCTGCTGTGAAGGATTATTGCCGAGGGTCATCCGACCGGTCGAAAGGGGCATCTCGACCGGTCGAAATGACCCCTGCATGAAAACTTTTTATACCCCTTTTGCAACTTATTTAAATATTTTGATTGGTTGTTAGGGCACCTTTGGGATCCCTTTGAATATAAATTCATTCGTTTCAAAATATAATTACGTTTTCAAATTTATATGGATTTTACCAACTTCGGGTATATTGTTTCAAAGGAACGACTACTATTTGTTATATTTAAAGTTTATTTTCCGCTGCTACAACTTTGAAATGAGTAGGAAGAGCCTCGGTGGCGTGCCACGGGCTCCGGTTCCGCTATGGTGGGATCGGGCTGTGACAGAAGAAGTGCGATGAGTGAGGCCGATGAACGCCGGGGATAACACTTGTATATATTTTGTTTTAAATCCTAAACTTGTGTAAGGTTTGGTAATATGTTGTAATAGAACCATAGATTAGTCCTGCAGTACTGAAATCGTGTAATTGAATGTCTGTAATTATGTTTTAATGCGTTAAAATCAGTTGTGGTTGTGATTGTTATTGGTATTGAGTAGTAGGACTTGTAAATTCCAGCACAGGGCTGCCAGCAGAGGAGCAGTCGACTGGACCCCCTGATCAGTCGACTGAATCCCGTGTATTTGAGATACTGTAAGTGAATATCAGAGAAGCAGTCGACTGGACCCCTTGGGCAGTCGACTGAACACTGTTTAGTTGAGCTACTGCTTCCTTTGATTGAAAAGCAGTCGACTGGATCCCCAAAGCAGTCGACTGGACCTCTTTGCAGTATGATGTATTTTTGGTTCTGCTTAACACAGTCGACGGAGCAGTCGACTGGACCCTGGTGCAGTCGACGGGGCAGTCGACTGAGCCTCTGTTTTTCATAACTGATTTCTTTGAATGTGTTTTCTATGGCCAAAACTTTTTATAACTCTGATTTCAATAGATTTTACAAACACAGAAGGGAGCGTTTCCCAAGTTTTAAACTACCAGGGTTGTTTTATAGAAGTTCTTTCCGCTGCGTATTATTAGATGATGTTTGGATGAGCCTTGGTGGCGTGCCACGTGTCCTATTTCCACGCGTAGTGGGATGGGTTGTGACATATTCAAAACAATATAATAGTGATGGTGTTGAACAATCAAATCAGATCCAGATCATAGTAGGCCAATCATAACAATCAAATGGTGAATATCCAACATAGAGCTCAATCATAGCAGTTGAATGGTGATGATCTATTTGAGCAATTAAATGGGGATGATCTGTTTTGAAGAATCAAATTAGATCCAGATCTGGCTTGGTTGTGGGATGGTGGCCGATGGTAGTGGTGGCGATGGAGTTGATGGCGGTGGCGATCTAGGTTTATTTTGGTGGTGGTGGTGACCAGTGATGGTGGTAGCGATGGTGTTAGTCACATGTGGTCACTGATGGCGGTCGCCGGAGTTGGTGGACGGAGGTCAGGTAGGGGTGGTAGTAATGGTGGCCACGGGAGGATGAGAGAGAGAGGTCACTGTTTTTTTTTCATGAGAAAGATGAAGTGGGGTAGTTTGGTAAGATAAAAATTTTGAAATGGATTTGAAGAGTGAAATGTTGACGCTATGGATTAGGGCTAAAAAATTGGCTTGGGCTTTTGTCCTTGTAGAGGTTATTGTTAATGAGCTATCCTTTAAATCAATGTTGCCCAACCTTAGAGACCTTAGGCCAAGCCTCCCTAAAAAATAATAGAAGTCAAGCTCGGCCCAAGACTTCTTTAATTTCTTTGGCTTGACAACACCTCAAAGACTCTTCTTAGATCAATTAATGTAGTAGTTAAACCTACTTTTGACTCATTATATGCTATTTTTTTGGGAGGTTATTTAATGTTTAGTCCATTATATATATCCATTCCAAAAATAGGCCCAACTTATACGTTCGTTTAGGAATTAGTCCTTCAATACTTTGGAAGACCAAACTACCCTCGGTATGCATCTTCGCACGCTTACAGTGGTCAGTCGTTATATTACAGTTTTTAAATATAAAAGCCTGGAAATTACTCCCATCAAATCAAACTATATTTCAGGAATTCGAGATTCAAAAATCAAACCTCATTTACCCTCAAATCACACGATACTCATAAATCCATAGCAAGTACGTTTCTCATCCTGATGATTATCTCACCCAAGTCGACCCATTATCGAAGATCGTGTGCAGAAACCTAGACTCCAACACAAAAATGGGTGGATGAGTGTTCAAGAATCCATTAAGGTTTCAGTCAACCTAACTGAGATGGTATCAGAGGTGAGAATCAACTAGTGAGTTTATATATGTAGAAAAGAATTTTCAAAGCTTGATTATTCCTGCATGCATGTTTATGATTTAATCATTCTCAACATTAATTTCTCTTTACAATTCTCACCTTCAAGAGTGAGATATTAGGGTTTTCGCAACAATTATTTATTTATTTATTTATTTTTCAGATTCATCGCTAAACTCTTACTCCATTATAATCTCTGACCCAAAAAGAATATATCTTGTCTATTTTCTACTATGTTTGAGATTTTATGGTTATAATCGTCGATGTTATCATCTATATTCAAATTCTAATGTTTTTTGTAAGTCGATTATAAACACTATAATGCTTCAATACATATCTTCTATAATCTAGTGAGAAATTTGAAATTTGACAGGGTTGGCTTAATATTCCTACAAAGTTCAGAGAAAACGAAAAAAATGATCTGTAATGGACACTTAATAATCTTTCGTATATACAAGTAATGTCTTGAAATAATTATTTCTGCAAAAAAACACTTGAAGTGTATGAAAATATTTATTGGGATTTTATGGATATTGTTTTACTAGTTCGTACATAAGGACCACAAATCAGTATGCTAGTACATAAGAGGAGTTGCTCACTTTGTGAAAATATATCTGCAAAATTTATCATTAATTACTCACTCGTTAATGTTGAGATGATGTGAGAAATTACTCGATAGTGTGAGAATTACTCACTAGTGATGTAGAAAATTAAAAGCAAATTATCTTAATAAATTATACTAAACTAATACTACAATACTAATTGTGGTTCTTTTGTCCAGCGCGTTCAAGCAAGAGAAAAAGAATAGTACGGACAGTGCGGGAAAAAAATTTCGTTGTAGCTTCATAGGGATCGGGAAGAAAATGGACGAGATAAATCCAGGCCCAAACATATCAATGAGCGAGAAAATACTCCATTCTGGAATCTTTTCAAAGCCTTCATAACCAGTAGGGTGCCGCATCATCGATAATATGATGAATTACAAAGAAGATGATTCCTCTCTACAATGCCAAAAATAGAACATTTTCTATCGGAGGGAAAACCCTCAAAGTTAACACAACAGATGTCTCCTTAATCTTTGAAATCATAAAAGGGACTAGAGGTATTGACCTCACATACTCCCCAAAGGTCGTGTCGAATTTCGTAACTAGGCATTTTCCCAAGGAATGTGTAATACCTGTAATTTTATTTTTTTATAAAATATAGTTTCCAGTTCTAGACAGTAATTATAAAATTTCCACTATAATTAAATATTATTTTTTTTTGAACCCATAATTATATATGTATTACCCAACCCTACTTATACCCTAAACCAAACCCCCTAAACAACCCTTATCAATTTATTGGTGTGTGTGTGCCGACTAAAAAAGGGAGATAGAGTGGTGAGGTGTGTTGTAGGGTGGTGAGTTGGGTGGGCTAGCGTGTAGGGTGTAGGGGCGAGGTGTTGTGTGCATTATTCTTGAGGGTGAGGTGTGTGTGTACTTGAGTGCATGTGTGTGTTCGTGACTGTGTGGTGTGTGCTAGTGGTTAGTTGTTAGTTGTGTGTTTGTGTGTTGTATGCATGTGTGTATATAGATACTACATGTATGTGTGTGTATAGTATGCATATATATATATATATATATTAAAAGTTGCCCCCACCCCCTATATAAACCTAGAGGTGTCAATCGGGTCGGGTTGGCCCGGCCCGGCCCGGTATAGGCCTGGCCCGCTAGGCTCGAGCACTTTTGTCCGGTCCGGGGTGGACACCCTTAGTCCCGTCCACGGCCCACTCCTTTGCCCGAAACCCGGCCCGGCCCGCTAACCCGCTAGCCCGGCTCAAAAGCCCGGATAAACTAGCCGTTGTGGCCTGGCCCGGTAGGCCCGCCCGAGCCCATAACGGCTAGTTTGACCCTTTTTCAAATATTTTTCCACTTTTTACCCCTCCAACGGCTATAAAATGGCTAGTTTTGGGGGTAAAAATGTAAATGTGCTTTTTGACTTCCCAAAATGCCCCTTAGCCCATTTTCTGTAAATTCCAAACCTCCCACAATATATTTTCTCATACAAAAATCAATTCTCTCTCTCTATTCTCTACTTTCTCTATACTAGTCCATAAACTACAAGTCTACAAACACTTCTACTGTACAAGTTGGTGATTCAATTATCAAAGCTCTAATTTGTAAAGGCACTTCTAGTTTTCTACAACTTGAACTTACAAGCTTTCAAGTCTCAAGTCTTATTATAATTTATAGTTGTTCACTTCTTCTTCTACTACTATAAGTTGAGGTAAATTTATTTATTGTTTCACTTCTTGCTTTATTAGTTGCTTATTTAATTGTTAGTATTTTTAATCTTTTATATTTCTTTCCCCCCCCTTTTTTTTTATTTAAAAAAAAAATGGCATCTCATTCAAGATCTTCAAAAACTAGGGAAGGCCCAACTTATGACTTTGAAAATTTAAATTGTGGGGAAAGAAATGAGATAAATGATTTGGAATTGGAGGATGATGACGACGTTGAAATTATGGGGTCTAATCCATCTGAACCATCTCCTTCAAATCCTAATGATCCCAGTCCCACCACTGAAAGAAAATTAAAATCACCTGTTTGGTTATTTTTTAAATTAAATGACGAAAAAAATGGAGCTATTTGCAAAATATGCGGACTCAAATTTTCTTACAAAGGTGGAGGAAATAATATACTTAAAAGGCACATCATAAACAAGCATAAAGGTGCATGGGAAGCAGGTACCGCTCAAGCGGGCGGCCTAGTACAATCCCAAATTTCTGCTTCTACTGGCACAAGTGTTGGAACTTTTCTTTATAATAAAAAAAATGAGGGAAGGCTTGGCAAAATTTGTTTGTGCATCCGATATGCCTTTTACTTTAGTTGAAGAAGAGTGCTTTACACGTTTTATTCAAATTTTTTTACAACCCGCCTACCAACCTATTACTAGAAATGCTCTTAGAAGTGATATACAATCTGTTTTTCAACAAACCAAAAAAAAATTAATTGAGGATTTTTCTACTTTTAATTGTACAATTACATGCACTTCTAATTTGTGGACTGGTTGTAATAAAACGGGATATATATGTATAACGGCGCATTTTGTAGATGAAAATTGGAATATGAATAAAAAAATCATTGCTTTTCGTGCATTAGACTATCCTCATACTAGTGAAAATATATATAAGTATAAAATCAATGTTTTTAATGAGTATGATATTATGAAAAAAAAATTATAAGCATTACTTTTGACAATGCTAGTGCTAATACAAATGCTATTAATATGTTTAAAGATCTTATGCGCCCAATGTTGAATGAAAAATTATTTCATGGTCGTTGTGTATGTCATATCATTAATTTGATTATCCAAGATGAATTAACAAAAATTAATGATCACATACTTAAAATTAGAGAGGCAGTGGTCTTTTGTTGTTCAACGCCTAGCCGTCTACAAGCATTTTATGGTGTTTATAAACAAATCGTCTTAATCCAAAGAAATTGCAAACTGATATTAAAACTCGTTGGACTTCTACTTATCTTATGATAGATTCTTGTAAAAAGTATAGTGGCATTATTACTCAATTTGTTAATGTTAATTATCCTTTACTAAACTTGACTTCAAACGATTGGGATATGACATTTGACTTTCATGGATTTTTAGAAGTATTTTACAATGCTACAAATAAACTTTCCGGTGTTTACTATTCTACTTCTTGTTTAGTTCTTATGAAATTATATAATATGGCTCATACATTTCATAGTTATAAACAAAAAAATGACATTTTTATTGATATTTGCGAGAAAATGGAAAAAAAGTTTAAAAAATATTGGTCTAACATTCCACCTGTATTTTACTTATCTGCAATCTTGGATCCTAGAATCAATTTTGATGGTGTTTGTGAAATGGTTAAACAAATATCTGAATTGATGCAAGGACCAGATGGTGAGCCTGGTCTAGAAATAACTACTTTTGAAATGGAAAATACTTTGGAATCTTTATTTCGTATTTACTATGAAAAATATACAAATAAAGAAAGTGCTACTTCTTCTTCTACTTCTAATATAAGTATCGAGAAACCGAGTGGGAAAGCCGATTAACCAACGAGAAAGTGGTCGATTTAAATCTTTTGACATGGTGGAAAGAACATGTAAGAGCTTTCCCTGTTCTTTCCATCATGGCTCGTGATCTACTAACTCCTCCGGCTTCCACAGTTGCATCGGAGTCTGCTTTTAGTGTAAGTGGAAGGGTGCTAGAGGAAAGGAGGAGCAAATTATCTCCTGATATGCTTGACTGCTTGATGTGCTTGAAGGATTGGGACTATCGAACTCAAAACCGCCAAGATCCTATTCTTGAAGACTTCGCAAATTTGGAAGTTACGGAAGAAAATTGAAGAATGAAGAATTGAAGAATGAATATGAGAGTTGAAGATCATTTAGTTCCAAACAAATCAATTGTAATACTCCTGGCCCGCATGAGTATAAACTGTGAACGGCTTTTAAAAAAAAAATCCAATTCTGTAAAATGTAATCTGTACTTTTTATTATACAAATTAATGATAAGTAATCTTTATTTTTTATTAGACTATAATTTTAAATATCAAATACTAGTAATCTCTTTAATTTTTATTGAATAATAAAAATTCTTTACTTTTTTTTTTTGAATGAACTTTTTTTAGACTTTTAGTAATCACTAATCATTAATGAAATAAATAAATCTTTACTTTTTATTATACAAATTATTGAAATTAATGATAATAATCTTTATTTTTTATTAGACTATAATTTTTAAATATCAAATACTAGTAATCTCTTTAATTTTTATTGAATAATAAACATTCTTTACTTTTTTTTTTGAATGAACTTTTTTTAGTAATCACTAATCATTAATGAATAAATCTTTACTTTTTATTGTACAATTTATGATAAGTAATCTTTATTTTTTATTAGATTATAATTTTTAAATATCAAATACTAGTAATCTCATTAATTTTTATTGAATAATAAATATTATTTACTTTTTTTTTTGTTAAACAAATTTTTTTGAGTAATCACTAATCATTAATGCATAAACTAAACATATATATATATATATAAAAAAAAAGAGTAAAAGTAAAAACTCCACCCAATTCCCAAACATTAAACTTTAAAAGTTAAAACTCCCCCCCCCCCCCCCCCCCCCCCCCCCCCAAAAAAAAACCTCCTGCCCGGTCCGGCCCGGCCCGGCCCGTCTATGCACCCGTCCATGAGCCCGTCCACTAGCCCGACCCTAGTGAGCCCGGGCCACCGGTCCGGGGCGGACATCCCCCCTCCCTTCCCAAGCCCGGCCCGGCCTGGCCCTCTAGCCCGGTTAGGCCAGCTTTGACCGAGCCCGGCCCGGCCCGTTTGACACCACTATATAAACCCCCTCCCCATTAGTGTTAGGAAGAAAAAGAAGAGAGAGTTAGTCCGAGAGAGAGAAGAGAGAAAATAAAAGAAGCTTACCCTTGTGTCACATCGCGACCTCAAACCCACGGTGAGTTCCTAACTCACTTGGTACATCAGATTAATGTCCGTATTATTATTTTCAAATTATTATTATTAGTATTATTACTCTAGAAAATCTTGTGCCTAACATGTGGTGTCCCTAATCTAGGTCCGTATTATCATTGTTATTATTGCTACTACTATTTATTGTTATTATTATTATCTTGTTAGTTAGCTGTTAAAACTCATATTTTAACATGTGGTGTCCCTAATCTAGGTCCGTATTATAATTGCCATATTATAATTAGTATTGTTATTATTATTATGATTACTATTTTCTGCTTATTATTATTATAATTATAGTCTAATTAACCTCGTAATTAACATATGTACCATGAACATATTAATGTCTGTTTTATTATTTTCGTTAATAATAATAATATTATGATTGTTATTATTATTATTATTATTATTATTACTATTATTATTATTATTCTTATTGATTAAACTTCAAGCTCTAACATGTTGTACGCCGAACATATTATTCCGCTAGTATTATTAATAATATTATTTATATTAATAATATTATTGTTACCACTTTCCGGTTAATCTCATGTTAACATGTTGCACCCCGAACATATTATCTCCGTTATTATTATTATTATTATTATTATTATTATTATTATTATTATTATTATTATAATATCTGTTCGATATTATTATCAGTCCTATTAACCTCATGCTTTAACTTGTAGTACTACGAGTTTCGGATCCGTACCTTATTTCAAGAATAAAATAGTAACTGTTTAATTAACTTGTACCTCGTGCATAACATATGATACACCTCACGTACGTAGAAGTCGGTGTCGAAACGTCAAGTCGACGTGTACAAGTATAGAGTCGAACGGTCGCGGAGACCAAGTTCGTATGCATTTGGAAGTACGTGTAAGTCGGCCGCGGAGGTCCGAAAGTTGATATGTAGTGAGTTGATACTATCAAATGGAATTACATGATCGCATGCCGGCGATGATTGCTACTATGGCCATAGAGAGGCAAACACAATAGTAAAGTAACCATGTTGATAAGAATACATCGAGAAATGAATAAACACGGTTAGCCTGTAAGGCGAGATTACTACTGCGATCGCGACAACCAACGATAGTAAAGTAACCGTTTCGCAAACCGGCGACGATATTCATAAGGCAAGGTCCCGAGGACCTAGAGTACATGGTTAGCTTGTAAAGCGAGATTACTACTATGGCCATGGAGGGGCAGACAACGATAGTAAAATAACCATAGCTCGACCCATTGGGCGAGTCACTCTAAGCCAACGGCGTTACACTAGTAATGTACCAAAGTTAAGTAAGTCGGATGTTAAGTCGAATATATCGATGATGCATAGTTTCACGCACGGTCTAATTACAATTCATTCAATCGTCATAACCAGCCGTTGTGTACTTTCGGATACATATTTATATATTAGGAATGTTCGGTTAGAACGCTCACTTAGCTTTTATTAAAGCTAACGGCATACTACGCCCTGGACATTCCCATGTCTAGACTATACATGATATGATTGTCCCGAGGAGGACTATCAGGAAGGAGTCTTCGAAGGGGAAGCCTACTATGCTGAAGATCATGGCTACGCTAGTTAGAGGCGCAGTTCAAGAAAGAAGACTTAGTTGTTCTTTATAAACTTTTGTCCTTTCGTGCTAAGTTGTAAACGGCGTCCAACGCCTTAATCCCTTTTGTTCTTAAATCTTTGGATAACTATGAACTCTGATGTAATAGCTAGAAATCTTTTAATATATATATTCAGTTTGCACTTCCATTAAGTTACTCTTTTATTTATCTAGTGTGTTGGTGGACAATCAGTTAGTGTAACTAGTCATGGCTTACGGATCCAGAAAGGAAAATTTTATTTCCTGCAAATTTCTGCTACTCCGGGGCGTGACAGGATTTTTGGTATCAAAGCGCTAGGTTTTACTTAGACATGCTCGCTGATTGTCCCCCACCATCTGTTTCTAGTATTTGAGATATGAGTATTAAGATAAGTTCATCATTCTGACGTTAGATAGTTTCCTTGCAGGTTAGCATGGATCCAAGTTTTCATAAGTTTGTGGATGATCCCTATGGAGGCCACGTGATTCGTGGGGACACTGTGGAGCCGGCTGACCCAGAGTCTTATTACGAGCGCATACGTCGTACATCCAGTCAGGTTCTAGAGGAGGATGTATGGAGAGCCCTGTATGTTACTGGACGGACTCACCCTACTAAGATTCACATGGACGCATTGTCACGACCCATCCTACTACGCGCGGAAACAGGACACGTGGCACGCCATTAAGGCTGATCCAACCATCAAATAACTATACGCAGGTAACGCAGCGGAAAGAACTTTAAAACAACCCTGAGTATTTTAAAACTTTAGGAAACATTACCCTCTGAGTAGCAGAATCCATTAAAATCAGAGTTTTAAAAAGTTTTGGCCAATCTTTCAAAAGAAAATAGTTTTGAAAACAGAGGTTCAGTCGACTGTGCCTAGGGTCCAGTCGACTGTTCCTAGCAGAAACCAAAACCCAAAATTCTCAACAGAGGTCCAGTTGACTGATCAGGGAACCCAGTCGACTGTGTTCTGCAGAACTAAAATTTAACATTTCAAAAAGGAGTCCAGTCGACTGATTGATGGTACAGTCGATTGGTTTTGCCATATATAAAAGCAGTAGCCAAAAATCAACAGTGTTCAGTCGACTGATGAAGGGTCCAGTCGACTGCTTCTCTTACTATTCACTTTCAGTGCCTCAATCACACGGAATCCAGTCGACTGACATAGGGTCCAGTTGATTGCTCCCCTGCTGGGCAGGCCTGTTGTGAAAATTAACAACTCATGCTTCTCTACACTAACAACAATCACAACCATAACTGAATTACAACATTTAAAACATAACCCAATTCCTTGATACTAGTTTAGGAAATAGAAACAAAATATAAACAAATGATTCCCCCGGCGTTCTTTAACTGCCTCACTCATGACGCTTCTTCTTGTCTTTATTCTTACCTGCAATGGAGTACATCTCCACTGCTCAGCTATATGCTGAGCGTACAAGTCTAACATATGCAATATATGAAAAAACATGCTTTAATCTCATAAATCATATCAATAGTCTCTAGGGAGAAAAATACGCATTCATCCGGTAGCGGCAAGTCCAAGCCTTAAACCGCGATGTCAATGGCAAGTCCAAGCCTACAACCATTACATCCCCACAAGTGTCATGGCAAGTCCAAGCCTACAACCATGCACAGTAACCGTCGCTACTAAAATTCTCAAACAACGAGAAGCTTACTTCGGCATGAATTTGTATAAACTCTCCTTTGACCCACATAGAGAACTCAACGTGCTCGCGTAAATTTAGACATGCTTTTCACAATTTAGCGCGTGCATAATTAACGGGCCTACAATTAACACATAGATTTTGCCCGGATCTCAATTTCGTCGTCGAAATATAAAACATGTATTTCTCTATATTTCACAAGTTAGAACTTCATACCTCGTCCGATTTCCCCCAAACTTTGAAGGATCGACTAGGAGGTCAATTAATCGTCGGATTTCGAATTTGAGGCGATTCCTACAAGTTTATACCTATTTTTCCCAAATTCCTAGAATTAAAATTTTTACAAAAATTGGCCAAACAAGACCTAAGTAGTATCAAAACGTAGATCTTACCTCCACGAGTTCAAATATTGAATCTGAAGAAAATCTGACGGACGAACGGTCGTCGTTTGTCGTCGCAAAGCCCGTTGGCTCCAATCTCCCTTTCTCTCTCCTCTCTCTAGATATTTTAGAAGGATTTGGATGAAAATGAATCTCATCCACCACTATTTATAGAAAAACTTTATGGGAATTGCGTTTACCTCCCCACGAGTTCCTCAAACTTCTCATTAGCTCTCGAAACTTTGCACACATTCATTTTATGCCTTTACGAGTGAAAATGATAAATTTCAGAAGTTTTCGACTAAGTCTCATTTGGTCCAAAATAACGTCCGAAAACTAAATTATGTAGAATCTCTACATAACCTACCTTTTTAAGTAACGTATCACTCACGTTCTCCACCACAGTTCTCAACATGATATAACAATATCGAGATTATCATAAATTATACTACACAGGTATAATTCACTATTCACAAAATACCAAATATAGTCGAATAACATTTAAATCATATAAATGCCATTTACTCATGTCCATGCAATATGAACTGCCATGTTCCCGTGTCCTCACTGACACCTTACCGTTGACTCATAGTCAACCTCATCACCATTATCAACTAACATTGATAAACTCCCAAATTACAAATATACATGATAAAATTATAATTTCTTGGGACAGGTGTGACAACTCTCCCCTCCAAAAAGGAAGTTTGTCCCCAAACTTATACCTCATACGTCGAACAAGTACAGATACTCATTCCTCATGTCTTCCTCACTTTCCCATGTAGCTTCTTCCACAGTGTGACTACGCCACAATACCTTCACCATCAGAATCGTTTTAGTTCTCAAGACTTGTTCCTTTCGATCTAGAATCTCTACCGGTTGTTCCACATAAGTCAAGTCTCCCTGAATCTGCAGCGGTTCAGGTATAATGATCTTACTCGTATCAGTCATACAACGTCTCAACATAGACACGTGAAGCACGTTATGCACATGTTCCAACTCTGATGACAAGGCCAATCGATAAGCCACTGGACCTACCCTCTCTAGGATCTCAAAAGGTCCTATGAATCTCGGATTGAGCTTTCCCCTCTTTCCAAATCGTACAATGCCTTTCGAAGGCGATGCTCGCAAGTATACGAAATCTCCAACTTCAAAATTCATCGGTCGTCGTTTAGAGTCCGCATAGCTCTTATAACGGCTCTGAGCTACCTTAAGTCGCTCCTGAATCAACTTTACCTTCTCAGTAGTCACATGTATTAACTCAGGTCCTAACAACTTTCTTTCTCCAACCTCGGTCCAACAAACCGGTGATCGACACTTACGCCCATACAAAGCTTCATATGGTGCCATACCAATACTTGACTGAAATCCGTTGTTATATGCAAATTCAATCAATGGTAGGTGTTTCTCCCAATCATTCTCAAAGTCTAACACACACAATCGTAACATATCCTCTAACGTCTGAATCATACGCTCCGACTGTCCATCGGTCTGTGGATGAAATGCAGTACTGAAACTCAATTTCGTACCCATAGCTGTTTGTAGACTTCCCCAAAACCTTGATGTAAAACTACTATCACGATCTGATACAATCACAGCTGGGACTCCATGTAGTCTTACAATCTCTTTTACATACAATTCCGCTAATTTGGACGGCTTAGTCGTCTTGATCGGTAGAAAATGAGCTGACTTGGTTAGTCGGTCAACTATAACCCAAATCTTATAATTCTTATTTCATGATTGTGGAAATCCTGAAACAAAGTCCACCGTGATCTCGTCCCACTTCCATTCTGACATAGGAAATGGCTGTAGTAATCCCGCGGGTACTTGTCTCTCTGCTTTGACCTGTTGACATGCCGAACACTCACATACAAATTTAGCGACTTCACGCTTCATACCCTTCCACCATAAGTTTTCTCTCAAGTTTCTGTACATCTTATTACTTCCCGGGTGCACTGAATATTTTGTACTATAAGCTTCTTCTAGAATCCTCTCTTTCAAGTCTTTCACATTCGGTACACATAATCGATTTTCTAGTTTCAACGTCCCTCGTTCCAACACAAAACCAGGTCATCTCCCCAAAGGTATCTCGTCCCTCATTTTGCACAAATTGACATCATTAAATTGTTCTTTCTTGATCTCATCAATAATATCTGGGCGTGCTATGATCGCCATCATTAAGCCATCTTCTGTCCCTGGAATCACATCCAATTCTAAGTGTTCCATCTCTTTTATCAATTCTTTTTGTTGTGTGTTAGCTCGTCGGCTAAATTCCTCGGCGTCTTCCGGCTTAATGCATCAGCTACTACATTCGCCTTTCCCGGATGGTACTCAATCGAAAGATCGTAATCCTTCATCAACTCCAACCATCTTCGCTGTCTCATGTTCAAGTCCCGTTGGGTAAAAATATATTTCAAACTCTTATGGTCCGTAAATATCTCGCACTTTTCTCCGTACAAGTAGTGTCTCCAAATCTTTAAAGCATGAATTACCGCGGCTAATTCCAGATCGTGAGTCGGTGTAGACACCCCAATTTTGACCGAACTATTAAACTTAGGGGGATTTACCTCTAGAAATCAATGATGAATAATGTCCCGACGATTTTCTTCAAGTTCATCGCTTCGACTTCTGGAAAGCTTCAAGTTCCCAAACCTTGCTCCTAATACCCCTAGATTTGGCCAATCACTGACCATCTGTCTCGAGCTCACTAGATCATGGGTTACTTTCTAAAAAAAATAGAATAGATTAAATAATAATAATATTATAATGATATTTTCTAAAAATAATATTGTTTCTCATATTTTTAGATTCAAAAAGAAAAAACAAAAAGAAGAAAAAGATACTATTTGGTGACTCATATGATTAATTTAGATTTAAAATGAAAAATGTGTCTATACATATATATATAAGAAAAGGAAAATAATAAAAGAAAGTATCCCATGTGATTTGGAGAGTTAGAGATTCCTTGGCATATTCCTAATCCAAAGTAAATACCCAAAAAGCCCTTTGTTGGGCACTAATCTCCCATGTGCTTTGAAGATGCTCTAGAATGTTCCTTTATTCTAGCCAACTTAAATGCCCTTCAAGTTTCTTGGAATTACATAGAAGTGCCATGGAGAGTTAGAGATGCCATGGAATATTCCTAACCCACCCCAAATTGACCTATCTACCCTTATCTTAGCCCCTAAGGTAATGAAAGTCTATAAAAAAACTCATTTCTCTCATTTTGGGGGAGACACTTGAATGGTATAGAAAAAATATTGGGAGAGCTTTAGAGGAAAGAAATATAGATAAGAAACTCTACCAATTATTTTACCCAAATTCCACCAAAACTCTACCTAACCATCAAATCACCATTGAAGGAGCTTGAAGCTTGAAGAAGAAGAAGAGGAAAAGCTTGAGAAACTCAACATCTCTACAAGTTTTGAGAAGATCTAGAGGTAAAGCCTTCATATATATATATAATAATAATAATAATTCAATCACAAGTTCTTAGATCTAGGAACTTTTCACATTTTCAAAACCTCTCTTCTTACCCCATTTCATCACACACCACCAAGAACTTGTGATTGAATCTCATGACATCTAATTAATTTGGATCTAATTAATGCCTTGGGTTTGAGATAAATTAGTTTTGAAGAAATTTGTGTTCCTAAATAAAACTTTGATTTCCTTTATTTCTACTTCATTCATGAGGTTCATGAGATCTTCTATATCTCATTGAAACTCTTTGAATTTGATTCCTTAGTTTCCTATGATCTTATGATCCATATGGAGATTAAAACGAATCATGATTTTAATCTACACATAGTTGGTGAGATGCTAGTATCAACTCATGACTAGGATCTCTTTACTATGAATCTTATGGAATTCATACTATATTCCATGGAGATTAGAGTAGATTTGTTGTTTTTAGTCTCCAATGACCATCAAATGGTAGGAGAAGTAGTTTAGTTTAAGTCCATCTCTATGGCTTAGACTAATCTCTTCCTTAGGTTTTGAGAAGTTCTTCATACTTCATCTAAAACCTCCATGTATGTGTGTCTTTAGCCTCCAATGACCACCAAGTGGTAGGAGTAATGATTTGAACTCAAGTTTTGGTCCATAAGTTTGAGTTCATTGTTTGAGATTTTGTGAAGTCCATTTCATACTTCATCAAAAATCCATGGGTCTAAAGATGTCCTTAGTCTTCAATGACCATTAAATGGTAGAAGAGATGGTTTAGTTTAAGTCCAACTTCATGATTTAATAGTTGGGGTTAACAAATAAAGTTGAACTAGCAAAATGAAAACAGTGAGTTCACAAACTGTTTTTGATCAAAGATTTTTAGTTCGAAATCTAACCGTTGAAATCAAGTGAAACCAACGGGAAAGTGTCAATAACACATTGTTTTACCACTGTAGTTTTTGTTTTGGTAAGACTTTATGCTTAGAATGGTTTGATCATGAGTTTTGTGAGACAACCACAATCTGTCCAGAATTTCAGAATAGTTTCAGAACAGCAAACCGATTTTAAAATTGATAGATCAGAACTCTAACCAAGTTTTCATGACCTCTAATAATTTTTTATAAGAACCTTAATGTGTTAGGAAGATTCCCTAAAAAGAATGAAGCAATTCGGATTTTTTTTGCTATTTTTAAAAAATCATACAAGATCTCTGGACAGAGAGTTGCAGAATCCTGAGTGAGGTCTAGTATTTTCCGTATTCCCGGAGATCTAACCGTTGAAACCTCGATTTTCTTTTTGGGTTAGAAACTAGACTCACAGAGGCATAACATATCCAAAAATCATTAAGATCCAACCGTTGAAAGTATTTTATTCCTATTTTTGAACGTCTGGTCTGCTCTCTGTAATTCAAAAAAAACTGCTACCATTTTTGTCTAATCTTATTTATTCCAACTCAAATAGTCTCTTAATGGCTTAGGACTCAAACCATGTTTTGAATAATGATAATTTAGATTAAACCCAGAGGCTTAGTGATCCAAATTAGTGAATAAATTCATGTCCCATTCTTGTTCTTATTCATGCATTCATTCATACATGTTAATATTCATAAGTAGGACTTATCTCTTGTCTAAGATGAATCTAATTGAACATGACTTAGGATTAATTACTCTTTGATATTATATCTTGTCTAAGGCATGCGTACTAATCTTTGTTTTGTAGCGCATTTGAGGTACAACTTCTCATCCCTTCTCTAGTTTAATTCATTTCTTTGATTTTGAATTGATTTTCAAACTCCATGTGCGACACTTTAGACTAGGTCTTGCCTTATGTGCTTATATGTGATAGAGACCTTTTCTTAGAATTTCTATTCTTGCATGCATTGCACGTTTAATATTCGCGGCTAGATCCCGGGTATGTTTTCTAGTTCTCTATTGCATATCATGTTGTTTGCTATTTGAATTACGTGGCTTATGAATGATATTTTACCGTTAGCAATTTTACACCATTTCCAACATGCTTGTGTTATGTATACCCATATATGTATTAATTGAGGGCATGCTTAGATTAATAACTTGATTAAAAAGGATGTTGAGTAGAGGCCTATCTTGAGATAGGATGAAAGGGGGTGTTTTAGTTCGCCGGGCTCCTTCCCCTTTCATTCCATAATCCCCGGACCCAGTTTATCTTTGGTTTCGCAAAAGATCAGTTTCCTTTTGAAATGGTTTCTTAATTTTTCCTTTAAAAATTAAGTGGCGACTCTTTTGTTTTGAAATTTGGAAAAAGATTTTAAACAAGAAAAGCTGTGGGTAAGTCAACCTGCGATGTCCACAATCTGGCGACTCTGCTGGGGATCGAACCCAGAATCTCTGGTTTCGCAGACCAGAATTTTGATTTTGGGTTCACTCGAGGATTAGACTTGAAAGCATCCTTTTAATCAAATTAATTAATTTTTTGTGTGCCCGTTGCATTGCACTTGCATGTCTCGCCAGTCGATTGCACGGAACTATGACCTTGGAGGCTCGGGGCAACCCGGTCGGTCAAGCCATCATGGGGCCGTATGATCACCCTTGATCTCGTACCATGTTTTGGTATATGAAGCATCCTATCGGGTGTGTGTCAAGGGTCCCTTATTTGACCAAAACCCGGCCTTTTCATCATAGCTTCTATAGAACCTTTCAATTTAGGAAATCAATTATTGATTAAGATTATATGCTAGGGAGTTTTGTATGCCCGGAAGGGATTATTTGAGATGATGACGGTGCTTGCTTAATGTAGAATGTATAGCCTTTTAATCATTTTTGAGCAATTCCTCTTCATGTCTTATAACATTTGAGAAGATGCCAAATCTTGATTAAAAGACTACACTTCTTATATTTTGTTAGCTAAGCATCATTGACCTTGTATGCATCTGAATTCATGAAAAGTACGATGATCATCTAATCATGTGATACTACTACCCAAGAATCCGAAGTTCACTTGTTTATGACAGATTTTTTATTAACTATTATCTTTTAAAAAAAAATGTGTTTTGAAAAAATCACCCTTCCAAGAAAAGGTCCAAAGTTTCATTTTCTTTTATCAAGTAAAACCCAATCATCTTTTATTGAGAAAATTTTCACATCCCCACTTTCAAAGAAGAAATCCAAAAAACCTTGGGAATCGTTTTTGGGATAAATGCTTTTCAAAATGAATTTCAAAGCAAAAAAATTTCATCTTTGAGGAACGTTTAACATCCTCATTTTCAAAAAAATTCCAAGAATTGTTTTCAAAAGGATCACATCACCCAAGGAATACTTTTTAAGCGAAATCCAAAGTTTTTTCAAAAATATCCAACCTTCGAAAGGGTAATGAGGATCACAATGATAAGAGAAGTTGGCGCACTTGACATGGAGGAGGATTTTATGTGCTTATATGTTATATGTGCTAGGACTAGAATTTTCCTTTCTTTTGCATATAGAATAGGCACACACACACTTGCATTTCATCCGTGTGTCATGTGTGCGGTGCATGCATTTAGCCACATCAAATCATCAAAGCATGTACATTTTGGCACTCTCATCATGTCAGTCAACGTCATTACATGCATGTAAAATACAGATTCAGAAAGTAATCCAATAGTTCCTCAAAATCCCTTGCCTCCTGAAAATAAATTCTGCATGCGGACCTTTTACCTATGTATGTTGTTGAATTTGTAGAAAGAGTGGAACAACTAGATCCCCTAGTGAGGACACTTCTAATCTTCTTGGGTTCATCTTTCTTGATTTAGAAGAGAATATGTTTTTGCACACATGCTGTTGGGGAGTGATGAACCCAAGGTTCAAATGATTCTAGTGAGGTGATAGTGTTTGGAAATACTGCTGCTAATGCAAATATGGATGCTCTTGGGGACCCAATAATTTGAAAGTCGTCTGTGACACTCCAGTTGAGACCAAGTCGAGTCCAGTCTGTAGTCGAGTTATGTTAAGTTGGAGTCAAATGTCAAGTCCAGTCGAGTCTTCTGGTCAGTCTGTTATCAAGTTTGTTTGCAAGTCTTTGTCGAGTTTATTGAGTCGAGTGATGTAATCCTCTTTCCCTACTAGTTGAATCAAATCTCATTTTTCACGTGATTCAATGTGTTAAGTCATGAATGAATGGATCATTAAGCCAAAAAAAAAAAATTTCACTTTTTCAAACGATCATGGAAAATACTTTGTTAATAAATCTTTGCATTGAAAAGGATCCCAAGCGATCAAGCAAATTCTGTGCCAAATCCAAAGAGGAGTAGAGAATTGATTAGCTTTACTTTAAGAATTTAAAGATGCTCTTGCTTAATCTTAAAAAGATGAACTTGGAACTTGAAGCATGCTCACCATCCCCTTTTCTCAAATACCAAGCCTAAAAGATGAGCTCAACCAGTCCAAAGCCATAACTTGATCCTTGATGGTAGCCAAATATTTTAAATGAACTTCTTCTTCCCAAAAAAAAAAAAGGAAGAAAAAGAAAAAGAAAAAGGAGCTCGCTAGGATGAAAACCTGAAAGGGCGCCTAGGCAAAAATTAGAAAAAAAAAAAAAAAAAAAAAATGCATGTTGATTTCAAAATCCGAATCTTGGCCAGTCAAAATCATGAAGAGAATAAGAGATAGTAAGAAAAAAAAAGAGAACAAATAAGATTGAGAAATTCTTGAGCACTTCAAAGTACATCATTGGCACATGAATTATCTCAAGGCTTTGTGTTATTCTAAACAAAGAAAAGAAATTAGAAATGAAAAGAGAGATTTGAAAGTATCAATTAGTCTCAAAATTTTGGGAGAGACCCGATGGCTAAGAGAGCCCAAAACAATGGAGAGATATCTTTGATATTACTTCGAGAGTATGATGGAGTACGATTAAAACACGATGTATTATGAGAGTTGTAAAGATTGACTGGCTAGTGAAAAGGTGAAAAGAATCAACCGCCAAAAAAAAAAATGAAGAAAGAGAATAAAAGAAAAAAAATAATAAAAGGGAGACGTAGTTCATGTTCTCATCATTTTGTTCAAAAGCTACCACAAGGAATCTGTTTTAGAAAATCTGCCCAGAAAAAAGCACTCATTGGACTCAAATGAAAACATGGCTCGAAAAGCCCACCAATTTTTGAAGCCTTATTCTTTCAAAACCTCCAGAGTTGATGAACTACGTTTTTGACCTGATTCCCACTCGGGGGATACGTAGGCAGCCTACTCGGTTCGGTCATCACCCTCGCCATCTCATGGCATCTTTCTTTCAGGCCTTAGCCGAACTACTTTGGACCTGATTCCCGTTCGCGGATAAGTAGGCGAACCTTCCAGGGTTCTCGGTCCATAACCATCCCTAAACCATAAGCACCACCCTTTGTGCCTTTGGTTTCCTTCCTTCAAACTAGGGGCAAACTTGCGTAAGTTTGCCTAAAGCCATATATATATCGCCAAACCAGGGGCAAACTTCGTTTGCTGAAAACCACATTTAATCCCAGGAGCAATGCCTCCAAGTCCTATTCATATTAGGGGCAAACTTCGTTTGCCAAAACCCTTCTATGTCAGAGACAAATTCTCAAGTAGTCAAGTTTATTGTGAATGGATTGACATAGAATATCTTTTATTCTATAAGCTAAAGCACTAATTTGAAGCACACTCTGGATAGGCAAAGAATTAGCAAACTCGAAAAGGGAGAATCTTCAGAGTTTAGATTTGTCGGTGAAGTACTTCCATTATAAGATAATGAATAAATGAAAGATGGGATGATACATTATTCACGAAGAAAGCACATTGATTCACAATAATACAGAGTTTGAGTCAGTCGTCTTGTGTAAATGCTTTGTCAAGTTTTTCCTCCTTTGATGAGTCAATAATGGTCTCAAATGTGTGGGTTTAAGATAATTAATAAAGATTTGAAAGGTCTCCATGAGCATCCCAGGGGCAATACAAGCATGAGTCTTAAACACTATCACAACACAATGCTAAAGTGGAAATATGAAGGGTCCAAGGCTAGGGGCATAGGTGGCTTCCCTTTTTTTTTTAAAAAAAAATTTTAATTAAAAAAAAAAAAAAAAAAAATCCAAGGGTCCGCAGATGCAGGGAATCATTTTCTACAGAGCCCACTTTCGTGGCAATTATCTTCGAAAGCCCATTCATATTGGCACCCACCATCATAAGCCCACTTTCATGGCAACCCCATCATAAGCCCATTCATATGGCACCCTCTCATCAAAAGCCCATTTTGTGGTGACCACCATCATAAGCATGGCAACATCATCCATGCAAGCCCACCCTGGTGGCACTCTTTTAGCCAAGCCAACGTTCATGGCAACGCTCATGGCAAGTGCATTCACATAAGCCCACTTCGTGGCAAACACACCTCATAAGCCCACTTCCGTGGCAAATCCATACTCGTGATAAGCTCATCCAAACGAGTTCATTTCGATGTCAAGGTTCCTAGTACAATTCATCAGCATCATCATCAATGTCATCATCATCATCATCAAGTACTTGAGCCTTATTTGGCTCCTTTGAGTTCATGAGTCCGCATGACTCCGTGTTTGGGAAATGTGAAATCTTAATGTTAATGCGACTCCCAATCTCTGTAATTAGAAAAAGAATTTCCGAATCCACGCGATTCCTGATCTTTGAAATAAAAATGAATTTTGAGTCTGCGAGACTCCCGATCTTTGAAATAGAAAATGAATTTTTGAGTCTGCGCGACTCCAGGTCTTCGGAAAATAAAATGAATTTTTGGTCTTTGAAAAGTAGAAATGAATTTTCGAGTCTGCGCGACTCCCGATAGAAAGTGAATTTTGTCCACATGACTATTCTGAAAGGAGAAAAAGAAAGGGGATGGATAAAACCAAATTTAGAAATGCCAAAAACAAGTTGTCGAGTCTGCGCGACTCCAGGTCTTCGAAAAAAAAAATAATAATAATAATAATAAAATAAAATAAAATGAATTTTTAGAAAATGAATTTTTGATCTTTGAAAAGTAGAAATGAACTTTCGAGTCCGCGCGACTCCCAATCTTTGAAAAATAGAAATGAATTTTCGAGTCCGCGCGACTCCCAATCTTTGAAAAATAGAAATGAATTTTCGAGTCCGCGCGACTCCCAATCTTTGAAAAGTAGAAATGAACTTTCGAGTCCGCGCGACTCCCAATATTTGCAAAGTAGAAATGAATTTTCGAGTCCGCGCGACTCCCAATATTTGCAAAGTAGAAATGAATTTTCGAGTCCGCGCGACTCCCAATATTTGAAAAGTAGAAATGAACTTTCGAGTCCGCGCGACTCCCAATCTTTGAAAAGTAGAAATGAATTTTTGAGTCTGCATGACTCCCAACAGAAAATGAATTGTTTAAGTCTGCGTGACTGTTCTGAAAAGGAAAAGAAAAATAAAAATTAACCTTGCAATACCGAGCGAATTTGGGGTCATTGAATCTGGAACGATTCTGACTTTTCTGTTCTTTGGGGTCATTGAATCTGGAGCGATTCTGACTTTTCTGCTATTTGGGGTCATTGAATCGGGAGCGATTCTGACTTTTCTGTTCTTTGGGGTCATTGAATCTGGAGCGATTCTGATTTTTCTGCTATCTGGGGTCATTGAATCGGGAGCGATTCTGACTTTTCTGCAATCATTGGGGTCATTGAATCTGGAGCGATTCTGACTTTTCTGCTATTTGGGGTCATTGAATCTGGAGCGATTCTGACTTTTCTGCGATCATTGGGGTCATTGAATCGAGAGCGATTCTGACTTTTCTGCGATCATTTGGGGTCATTGAATCTGGAGCAATTCTGACTTTTCTGCTATCTTGGGGTCATTGAATTTGGAGCGATTCTGACTTTTCTGCCATTTGGGGTCATTGAATCGGGAGCGATTCTGACTTTTCTGCGATCATTTGGGGTCATTGAATCTGGAGCGATTCTGACTTTTCTGTTATCTTGGGGTCATTGAATTTGGAGCGATTCTGACTTTTCTGCCATTTGGGGTCATTGAATCTGGAGCGATTCTGACTTTTCTGCTATCTTGGGGTCATTGAATCTGGAGCGATTCTGACTTTTCTGCTATTTTGGGGTCATTGAATCTGGAGCGATTCTGACTTTTCTGCTATTTGGGGTCATTGAATCTAGAGCAATTCTGACTTTTCTGCTATTTGGGGTTATTGAATCTGGAGCGATTCTGACTTTTCTGCTATGTCTGGGGTCATTAAATCTGGAGCGATTCTGACTTTTCTGCAAAACATCTCATTTCTTGGAAGACACCAGAGTATAAGACGCAAAGCGCATCTCAGTCTTTCATCACACTTCCTGACTCGGCACCCGAGTATAAGACACGAAGCGCATCTCAGTCGGTCAGCATTCACATAAAAAAAATGGCAATCGTGACTTTTCCATGATAGGACGTCATCAGCATAGAAGAATTTCAAGACAAAGGTACGTTTTGCTACTATAAGGAGTAGCATTGTCCTGAGTCATTGAACCTGAAAACAATCTAGCATAGATTGCTTGAGCATATGCATCACGATAAGATAGGAGCATTCATCCGTGTGGTTATTTGCGTTCGTGTGTTGTCCTTTGCCTGAACTACGCCCTGGTCTGATTCCCGATGGGATACGTAGGCAGCTCACCATTGAGCACGACCAGCACCGACCGTCTCCGCGAATGTTTTTGCAACGCATTTTATTTTTACCTAAGTTCAATAGCTCGGTCAAAGGCTTGTCTTCACACAGGCTTCGACATTCACTTGTGATACGCGTTGCTTCACAAGCTCTGCCGAAGAGGGGCAAACTGTAGACACCCCAATTTTGACCGAACTATTAAACTTAGGGGGATTTACCTCTAGAAATCAATGATGAATAATGTCCCGACGATTTTCTTCAAGTTCATCGCTTCGACTTCTGGAAAGCTTCAAGTTCCCAAACCTTGCTCCTAATACCCCTAGATTTGGCCAATCACTGACCATCTGTCTCGAGCTCACTAGATCATGGGTTACTTTCTAAAAAAAATAGAATAGATTAAATAATAATAATATTATAATGATATTTTCTAAAAATAATATTGTTTCTCATATTTTTAGATTCAAAAAGAAAAAACAAAAAGAAGAAAAAGATACTATTTGGTGACTCATATGATTAATTTAGATTTAAAATGAAAAATGTGTCTATACATATATATATAAGAAAAGGAAAATAATAAAAGAAAGTATCCCATGTGATTTGGAGAGTTAGAGATTCCTTGGCATATTCCTAATCCAAAGTAAATACCCAAAAAGCCCTTTGTTGGGCACTAATCTCCCATGTGCTTTGAAGATGCTCTAGAATGTTCCTTTATTCTAGCCAACTTAAATGCCCTTCAAGTTTCTTGGAATTACATAGAAGTGCCATGGAGAGTTAGAGATGCCATGGAATATTCCTAACCCACCCCAAATTGACCTATCTACCCTTATCTTAGCCCCTAAGGTAATGAAAGTCTATAAAAAAACTCATTTCTCTCATTTTGGGGGAGACACTTGAATGGTATAGAAAAAATATTGGGAGAGCTTTAGAGGAAAGAAATATAGATAAGAAACTCTACCAATTATTTTACCCAAATTCCACCAAAACTCTACCTAACCATCAAATCACCATTGAAGGAGCTTGAAGCTTGAAGAAGAAGAAGAGGAAAAGCTTGAGAAACTCAACATCTCTACAAGTTTTGAGAAGATCTAGAGGTAAAGCCTTCATATATATATATAATAATAATAATAATTCAATCACAAGTTCTTAGATCTAGGAACTTTTCACATTTTCAAAACCTCTCTTCTTACCCCATTTCATCACACACCACCAAGAACTTGTGATTGAATCTCATGACATCTAATTAATTTGGATCTAATTAATGCCTTGGGTTTGAGATAAATTAGTTTTGAAGAAATTTGTGTTCCTAAATAAAACTTTGATTTCCTTTATTTCTACTTCATTCATGAGGTTCATGAGATCTTCTATATCTCATTGAAACTCTTTGAATTTGATTCCTTAGTTTCCTATGATCTTATGATCCATATGGAGATTAAAACGAATCATGATTTTAATCTACACATAGTTGGTGAGATGCTAGTATCAACTCATGACTAGGATCTCTTTACTATGAATCTTATGGAATTCATACTATATTCCATGGAGATTAGAGTAGATTTGTTGTTTTTAGTCTCCAATGACCATCAAATGGTAGGAGAAGTAGTTTAGTTTAAGTCCATCTCTATGGCTTAGACTAATCTCTTCCTTAGGTTTTGAGAAGTTCTTCATACTTCATCTAAAACCTCCATGTATGTGTGTCTTTAGCCTCCAATGACCACCAAGTGGTAGGAGTAATGATTTGAACTCAAGTTTTGGTCCATAAGTTTGAGTTCATTGTTTGAGATTTTGTGAAGTCCATTTCATACTTCATCAAAAATCCATGGGTCTAAAGATGTCCTTAGTCTTCAATGACCATTAAATGGTAGAAGAGATGGTTTAGTTTAAGTCCAACTTCATGATTTAATAGTTGGGGTTAACAAATAAAGTTGAACTAGCAAAATGAAAACAGTGAGTTCACAAACTGTTTTTGATCAAAGATTTTTAGTTCGAAATCTAACCGTTGAAATCAAGTGAAACCAACGGGAAAGTGTCAATAACACATTGTTTTACCACTGTAATTTTTGTTTTGGTAAGACTTTATGCTTAGAATGGTTTGATCATGAGTTTTGTGAGACAACCACAATCTGTCCAGAATTTCAGAATAGTTTCAGAACAGCAAACCGATTTTAAAATTGATAGATCAGAACTCTAACCAAGTTTTCATGACCTCTAATAATTTTTTATAAGAACCTTAATGTGTTAGGAAGATTCCCTAAAAAGAATGAAGCAATTCGGATTTTTTTTGCTATTTTTAAAAAATCATACAAGATCTCTGGACAGAGAGTTGCAGAATCCTGAGTGAGGTCTAGTATTTTCCGTATTCCCGAAGATCTAACCGTTGAAACCTCGATTTTCTTTTTGGGTTAGAAACTAGACTCACAGAGGCATAACATATCCAAAAATCATTAAGATCCAACCGTTGAAAGTATTTTATTCCTATTTTTGAACGTCTGGTCTGCTCTCTGTAATTCAAAAAAAAATGCTACCATTTTTGTCTAATCTTATTTATTCCAACTCAAATAGTCTCTTAATGGCTTAGGACTCAAACCATGTTTTGAATAATGATAATTTAGATTAAACCCAGAGGCTTAGTGATCCAAATTAGTGAATAAATTCATGTCCCATTCTTGTTCTTATTCATGCATTCATTCATACATGTTAATATTCATAAGTAGGACTTATCTCTTGTCTAAGATGAATCTAATTGAACATGACTTAGGATTAATTACTCTTTGATATTATATCTTGTCTAAGGCATGCGTACTAATCTTTGTTTTGTAGCGCATTTGAGGTACAACTTCTCATCCCTTCTCTAGTTTAATTCATTTCTTTGATTTTGAATTGATTTTCAAACTCCATGTGCGACACTTTAGACTAGGTCTTGCCTTATGTGCTTATATGTGATAGAGACCTTTTCTTAGAATTTCTATTCTTGCATGCATTGCACGTTTAATATTCGCGGCTGGATCCCGGGTATGTTTTCTAGTTCTCTATTGCATATCATGTTGTTTGCTATTTGAATTACGTGGCTTATGAATGATATTTTACCGTTAGCAATTTTACACCATTTCCAACATGCTTGTGTTATGTATACCCATATATGTATTAATTGAGGGCATGCTTAGATTAATAACTTGATTAAAAAGGATGTTGAGTAGAGGCCTATCTTGAGATAGGATGAAAGGGGGTGTTTTAGTCCTCCGGGCTCCTTCCCCTTTCATTCCATAATCCCCGGACCCAGTTTATCTTTGGTTTCGCAAAAGATCAGTTTCCTTTTGAAATGGTTTCTTAATTTTTCCTTTAAAAATTAAGTGGCGACTCTTTTGTTTTGAAATTTGGAAAAAGATTTTAAACAAGAAAAGCTGTGGGTAAGTCAACCTGCGATGTCCACAGTCGGATAATTTACCTCGTGTGTCTTCAACTGTCTAGAAGCATATGCAATTACTTTACCACCTTGCATAAGCACACATCCCAACCCTTGATGCGACACATCACTATAGATCACAAACCCCTCGGTTCCGGATGGTGTTGTTAGAATTGGTGCTCTCATTAGTCGTGCTTTCAATTCTTGAAAACTGTCTTCACATTCCTGACTCCATTCAAATGTAATTCCTTTCCTCATCAACCTTGTCATAGGTAAAGAAATCCTTGAGAAGTGCTCAATAAAACGGCGGTAATATCCTGCCAATCCCAAGAAACTTCAAATTTCAGATACGGATGTCGGCCTCTGCCAATTAGATACAACTTCTAGTTTGTGAGGATCAACTGATACTCCATTCTTGTCAATCACGTGACCAAGAAAAGTAATACTAGACAACCAAAATTCACATTTCTTGAATTTACCAAATAATTGTTTCTCTCTCAATCTCTGAAGTATCAATCTCAAGTGGTTCTCGTGTTCTATCTTACTCGGTGAATAGATAAGGATATCTTCAATGAATACTATCACAAAGTCATCCAAATAATCCTTGAGTACTCGATTCATAAGATCCATGAACGCAGCTGGTGCATTCGTAACCCCAAACGGAATGACTAAGAACTCATAATGTTCGTAGCGTGTTCTGAAAGCAGTTTTCTCAACGTCTTCGACCTTCACCTTCAACTGATGGTAACCCGATCTCAGGTCTATCTTGGAGAATACTTGTGCCCCACGAAGTTGATCAAATAAGTCATCAATTCTGGGTAACGGGTACTTGTTCTTAATCGTTAACTTGTTCAACTCTCGGTAGTCGATGCACATACGCATTGAACCATCTTTCTTCTTTACGAACAACACTGGAGCTCCCCACGGCGAAATACTTGGTCAGATGAAACCTTTGTCAAGTAACTCTTGTAGTTGAACTTTCAGTTCCTTCAGTTCTACTAGTGCCATCCTATATGGTGCTTTGGATACCGGTCTTGAGTCTGGCTTTACGTCAATGGTGAATTCAATTTCTCTCTCAATAAGAACATCTGGTAGGTCATCAGGAAATACATCTGGATATTCTCGCACTATCAGAATGTCTTCTACTTTTAATTCGGTCACTGAGACATCAGTCACTGAACATAGAAATCCTTGACATCCCTTTTTCAATAACCTTCCCGCTCGGATAGCTGAAATGAAATACGGTGGCGGTATAACCCCACTTCCTTGGAAACAAAAGTTCCCATGTATCGGTGATCGAAAATTAACCTCTTTCCGTTCACAGTCTATTGTGGCGTGGTTAAGAGCTAACCAATCCATTCCCAATATCACATCGAAATGGTTCACTACAAGCAGTATAAGGTCTACAGTCATCAACTTCTCGCCTAGTTTGATCTCACAGTTCTTATATATAGTAGACGTCATTATCGATTTACTAAGTGGCACAGCAATAGACAATTCATATCCTAACGGTGCCGATTTAACATTCAAATGTTCCACAAAGGCATGCGATACAAATGAATGCGTAGATCCCGAGTCGACG